>CM069914.1:68944719-69141571 GCA_036172215.1 Camellia granthamiana
GAGATTGCGCACAATCATCCGGATTTGATCTTTATCAGTAGGCCTTAGGGTCATCATTGAGGCCTTCGCCCTCCACCTGGCTACGAACTCCGAAAAGCTCTCCTTAGGCTCCTGCCTTGTTGTCTCAAGATCACGGGTTGTAATCTCGATTTGCGTGTTATAGGAGTACTGTGCAATGAAAGCCTCGGCTATCTCATCCCAGTTCCGCTTAACATCGTCTTCTAATTTCGCGTACCAGATAGCGGCCACACCCGACAGGGTCTAACCCGAATAATGAAAGCTTCTGCAGTCTGGTGAGGCCCATCGGCCGTAGTATATCTGAGAACAACCGGAGATGCACCATGGGATCCCCAGATCCGTCAAAGCGGTTGATTTGTGGCATTTTGAACCTATCTGGCAGCGTCACAGCCACGTCAGTGTACCCGTCCTCAATGTCTGGGATGGACTGTACCCCTTGGGATTTCTTGAACAACTTCTCAAGCTTGCTCAACTTTAACGCTGTATGGTCCACCTCGAACTCAAAGGGAGAGTCCGGTTGATTGACAGGCGTAGGCGCCTTAGATAGTTGAGGTAGAATCGGGGCCGGAGCCGGCCCCTGTCGGAATATCCGTATCTCCCTAGACATTTAGTGCCTCCCCGGGCGTTGGAACTCCTGGTGGGAAAGGAGCTTGGTGTGAGGCAGATGCCCCGGTTTGTTGTTGCAGCCTGGCAATTAACTCTACCTGCTGGGCCATGATCTCGGCCTGTTGTTTGGCAAATTCATCTCGACGAACAGCGTCCTGCTGCATGGCTCTCATGGTCTCCTACATCTGACGCATCACTTCCTCAACTCCTGTCGTTCCTGCCATACTGCCCTGATCTATCTGAACTACCGGTAGGTCTATCTCTGGAGTAGCCTCGGGAAGCTCAACCTGACTGTTCAAAGTCCACTGCTCTGGAAATCTCTGCCCGGATACACTGTGTTTTCTCGACCTCCGTCTGATAACCGGGGGTAAGGAATAAAACACTGGTTGTCCGTCGACCAGATCCTCAGATCGATTAAGTCGACGACCTTTAGTCTAGAGTGCTTGGGGAATATCTGCTTGGTCTGAAGCAATTGTGCTAAACTACCCCTAGCAAAAAGATAAATAAAGCAATAATAAGGAAATAAACAATCAGACAAACGGACAGCATAACGGCTTTAAATAAATACACAACACATAGTTGGGCATCACAACACACAGTTGATAAGCTGAATAGACTGTTCTCAAATACTGATAATTGTTCCCAAATCACTGCCCCAAAACTGAACCTGATACCCGCAGATAACTGATTCCCAATATACTGAACTGGTGCCCGCAGGCCTGATACCCAAACTTGTAAATTGATACATGCATTCCTGTAGAGACGCACTCTAAAAGCACATAGCAAACAAGTGAGAGCCAAAACACCCCTATATTGGGATAAGGTTTCCCTGTCCTATTTTGTCAGGAGCTAGAGTTTCACTACGCACGCAGCGGTTTCAAACAACCTATAATTGGGTAAGCAACCTGTCCTAGCTTGGAATGGTCACTATGGATTCCGAATATGCACTAGGTCGAATGGTCAAAAAGGATGCCCCGGTAAAAATCGAGGTTTGTGTTCCCGTCGTGGCAGAGCCCGCAACCGGTCAGCCTTATGGCACGCTTCTCAAAGCGAGCCTCCAGTAAACTGTTCAGGAATAGCATACGGCAAACACGGTGTCCTAGGCGTACCAATGCAAATGCAATGCAAAGAAACACATAAGTGTAGTCAAAACCAGATATCATGAGTTCGAGTCAAGTTCTCTAACTCCCCAGCAGAGTCGCCAGAAACTGTAGACATCCCCGAACGTCCCGAGAGGGAATCCTGTTTTGTTCATTGGGCACACTATAGTTCAGGACTCAATGTCACGGTCCTGTATCTAATCTCGCAGAGTGCAATGCAAGACCGATGAATCATCAAAGAGTCCAAATCCGGCAAATCATTTTTTGAAAAATAGATTTTTAGAAAGAAGTGCCAAACATGGACTGCTTTGCCAGATACAGAGTCGCCACCTAAATATTTATTTTGGGAGAATTTAAGAAACCCTAACTCGTTGCCTACGGCCACGTGTCCGTCATCACCAAAGTTGCCTCGGCTCGGGAACTTGGGTACGATTGGGGAAGGTCACTTCGTGAGCACCCCCGCTCGCCCGATCAAAGATCGGCCTCTACTAACCATGATATCGAGTTTTGAAAACATTATATACTCTTATTTCGGTTATTAGCCTAGATTTACTACGTGATGCGCACAGCATACAAATATAGACTGGATCTCCTGAATTGGAACAAAACATCTCTGGTTTGTTTTTGAAAGCGGTTTGCTACTCGTAAGTAGGCTAAAATGTGGATTTTGCCACCCTCAAGTGGGCTTAGAAAACGTGGTGATTTGCCACTATCTAGTGGGCTTAAAACTCGCAATCAATGAATTGTTCCAATTCAGATAATCCAACCTCCACCCATAGGCATTCAGGCAGTTATATCATATAAGCACATAGCCTCATGTGAAGCATGTTATCATGGCAATCACTCATACACATGCAAGGATGCTAAAGCATGAACACTTACCGAGTACTCCGAGCCAAAGAAAGAAGCTAATTAGAAATCATGCATGAATCCTAACTATGCTGAGATGCCTAACGCAACACATACAAGAATGCAACTAAGATAGGCTCGGCTATTCTAAGATGGCATATGATGATGCTATAGCTAACACGTATTCGACTTGAAATTGAAATACAATGCAGTTAGTATAATGCGCCGAGCCCGGTGCATGCAAGACAGATGAATGGATGCAAACATGCGAGCATAAGTATGCTAATTGAAACATGCCCAAAACTAACCATCATAAGCTGGTAAATAAAAAGGAGAAAGACATGGGGTTGGAAGACATACATCACACACACGCACACTTATTACACAATTGCCCTCGCTTGGAGGGTCCGAATAAATAATACAGTCCGAATAAATAATTAACTACTCTAGCTAATTAAATATTACAAAACCCTAATTAATTAACAAATTAACTTGGAAAGTGAATAAACTAGCATGCAAGCTATAAAATGGACTGCCTCAGCTCTTATTCCGAATGATGAAAGACGCATGCGTGCTTGGGTCGCTTTGTCGGGAAATTCCTTGCGATGCCCCGATTTGCCTCTGTTTTGCAATTGGTCCTAGAACACTGTACAAAACTTCCGAAGGCTGCTGACTAGTTTTTGCTACTGGATTCCGATTTGCTGCAACAGAGAACAAGAAAGGGGCATGGCAAAGTATTTTCAACACATGTGTGCATGACCACTCTCCCCGTCATTGCACAAGCTCTAGGGAGTGTAGACCTCGATCCTCGTGCCACCAATCAAGCATCTCGATGCATGATGGCCGAGGAGTCGAATTATACGACTCAATGTGAAATGAATGCACATATAAGCATAACAAGGCCTAAACTCCATCATGGGCAATCCGGAGTGTGGGTGACTGGGAATTGAGACACGTTTCATAACTTGGAGTACGAAACATCCCTCGTTTCCCGTGTTTGGACTAACCCTACTCCAAACACAATGCAATGAGATGGTATACACAATGTGACTAACATGTAACCCTAAATGCAATGCAACCTAGTCATGCTGGCATGCGAGGGATGATATGCCAACATGCAACTAGCATACGCAATGCTATGAACTGAGAATGGCATACTCAATGCACAGGAACTATATGGCATACGCAATGCAATATGGACTTAAACTAAAGTGAGTGGACCTCAGCCCCACTCAAATCAGTGGCCATACATGATGAAATTAAGGCAACAACACTTATGCAAATATGCACAATGCGAGGGACCAAACCTAAGGCACAAAGTGCAACTCTACCAAAGCATGGCAAAGGATGAAATATGGCATACAATCACACATTTTTCAGCTCTGAAATGACATGCAAGATGAACCCAAATCATGTAAACACCTCACACAATGCATGCTAGATGGCTCGGATACCGAAACTAGCGAAGTGCATTACACTAGAGGTACACAAAGCAATGCTCAAATGGCCTAACCAGACCCAAACAATCCCTATGCAGGTCCAAGACAGTGGGAAAATGGTCTAAAATCATGGCTCAAAACACATAGAAATGAAACTCATGCATTGGTCCAAAAATGAGGTATTCATGCACAACTCTCAAACACATTTAAAGAGTGAAAAATATGGGAATATGGCATACATGTAAGCTCTGAAATGTGATGCACAATGGCCCTAAACCATGGAAACACCTCAACATAAGCATGCAATAGGTTCCGAAACTCAAAGTTAGGCAAGGGTATTGAACTACAACCATGCATAGCAAGCATCATTCGACCATGAGGCATAAAAATAGAGCTAAGGCAGTCCAAAACATGCACAAAATCAGTTTAAAGCATAGCCAAAAAGTGCTAGAATCAAAGGCCAAAATAACATGCAATGTAAGCTAGTAAAGAGGATTTGCACTACAAGCATGTGAGGCAATCAAGAGGCCACCAAACCAGCAAAATTCAAAGGTGTGACATGTCAAATAAAACCCAAAAACCCACTGAAACATGGTCTATGCATGCAAGAATGATAGGCTCCTTTGATAGGCTATAAAGAGGGTTGTTCTACACATGCAAGATGGACAACCAATATGGCAAAATGGGCTCTGGACAGAGGTTATGCAGGCCATAAAACTCATTGAAAATGGCCTGAAACATGGCTTGGAAGCATGCACACACGGGCTCCCTTGTTAGGCCAAGTATGCTAGAAAACAAGACAAGGGGTGAGAGGGTCACCCCTCTATGATTTTGGCTCTCAAAAACACATAATAACCACAGAAAATCCTCTGGATTTCAGTGGTCAAAAGGGCCAACAAAGCTCAACACAAAGGCCCTAATGCATGGCTCAAAACAAGGTGAAATGAAGCACGCAAGGGGGTAGATGACCCCCAACAGAAAAATGATCTTAAACAAACATGTTAAGGACCTCAAAATAAGAATTTTTTCAGTTTATGAAAAATCCCAAATATGCTTGCAAATAGAGCTAAGCTATGGAGCAAAATAAAGACCGAAAGAGGGAATAGAGTGTTATCCTTGTAGCCAAGAACTCCAGCAACTTCTGGACCAAGAAATGCAAGCCTTCAACCTCTGAAAATGGCCTCCAAGATGCTTAGAGTGATGGTGGAGGGGTTAGGCTAGGAGATGGTATGTAAAGGTGCAAGAACAAGGGACTTTGGTGCTTGAAATAGAGAGATAGAGAGGGGTGTATGCATATGCCTTAACCAAAATTTTTGAACCCTTGTAATGGAAGAAGACCACTTCCTTTATAGAGGAGAGGGGCTAAAGCTTCTCCTGGAAGCTTAAAACCAAGCTCAAAGATCCTCCATACGTGTATGGAGGATCACTTCGGAGGCTTCCAGCTAGCACAGCTGGCTAACACTCAGTGAGACAAAAAACAGGAAGCTGGCCAACCAGTTTAGGTGGTCAGCAGCCCATATTGGTGGTCTCCCAGGTGAATGCAACTCAGTGGTGGTATGGGAAACCAGAAAATGTGGCCCAAAAGTGAGGGAGACCAGTTTCCTGACAAGAAAACCGGCCGACCGGGGAAAGGTGGTCTCCAAGAAGAAAAGGTGGTCTCCCACCCTACTACCACCTTCCTAACAATGAAACAAGGGTCCATGCCAAAAATGAACCCACACCGATGCGAAACGAAGGTTCGGGGGCCAAAACGCGCAACCGAGGGCCCCGAAAATTGACTATTAACCACCAGAGGTAGCCTACGACCATGAAGGTGGTCTCCCGGGCCACAGTGTCCCTCTAAGGAGAGGAAACAAGGTGTGTGCCAAAAATCAGAGCAAACGAAGGTAGTTAAGCGGTCCCGAACCGAGGCACACAGCCGACGGCTCCGAAAATCGAAAACTGGTCTCCAAACGGGAAAAATGGCCTACGACCACGAAACGTAGCCTACGGCCACTGAGAGGTGGTCTATGAGACCTCTCCCTCCCTTCAGGTAGAGAAAATAGGACCTGGTTCGCAAACCGAGGCAAGGCACGAAAAGGTTCCGAAGCCCGGAGGCAAGGCTCTCAGCCGAGACTTTGTAACCTCAGAAGGAGCACAATATGCAACATCACCGAGCGCTCAGTTGGTGACGTCTGAGTCTCAAGGTCGGTCAAAAATGGGGTGTCTACACATGGCAACGGGTTTCCGAGCGAGGCGAATCGAGCATGCATCATCCAATCATTTCGAGGCGAAGCTGCGACAGCCTCTTTAATTTCATACTTAGATTGTTTTTTGTAATTAATTTTTTAATTAAATAAAGGTCAGTAATATTTAATTAGCTAGAGTAGTTAATTATTTATTTGGTTTGTATTATTCTTTCGGACCCTCCATCGAGAGGGCGAATCTGTAATAAGGGTGCATGCGTGCGTGTGTGAATGTCTTCCAACCCCACGTCTTTCTCCCTTTTACTTACCTGCTTTTTCTTTATGCTTAGTTTTAGGTCATGTTTCGATTAGCATGCCTCATGTTAGCATGTTTGCATACATTCATTCGTATTGCACACCCCGGGCTCGGCGCATCATACTAACTACATCGTATTTCAATTCCAAATTGAATACATGTTATCTGTTGCATCTCATATGCCATCTTAGAATAGCCGAGCCTATTGTAGTTGCATTTTTGCATGTGTTACATTAGGCATTTCAGCATAGTTAGAATTCATGCATGTTTTCTAATTAGCTTCTTTCTTTGGCTTGGAGTACTCGGTAAGTACTTATGCTTTAGCATCCTTGCATGTGTGTGAGTGACTGCCATGATAGCATGCTTACCATGAGGCTATGTGCTTATGTGATATAACTGCCTGATTGCCTGTGGGTGGAGGTTGGATTGTTTGAATTGGAATAATTCGTCAAAACCCGTGTTTTAGCCTACTTACGAGTAGCAAACTTCAATCCATTTTCAAAACAAACGGATATGCGATGTTTTGTTCCAACTTAGGCAGTCCAGTCTATACTTGTATGTTGTGCGCATCACATAGTAATTCTAGGCTAATAAAACCGGAATAAGAGCATATAATGTTTTCAAAACTCGATATCATGGTTAGTAGAGGCCGATCTTTCATCGGGCGAGCGGGGGTGCTCACGAAGTGACCTTTCCCAATCGTACCCAAGTTCCCGAGTCGAGGTAACTTTGGTGATGACGGACACGTGGCCTTAGGCAATGAGTCAGGGTTTCCTAAATTTTTCCAAAACAAAATATTTAGGTGGCGACTCTGTATTTGGCAAAGCAGTCCATGTTTGGCACATCTTTCTAAAAATCTGTTTTTCAAAACGATTTACCGAATTTGGACTCTTTGGTGATTTATCGGCCTTGCATTGCACTTTGCAGGATTAGATTCAGAACCGTGACATTTTGAGTCCGAACTGTAATGAGCCCAAATGAACAAAACGGGATTCCCTCCCGAAACGTTTGGGGATGTCTATCCATATGATTTCGCCATGTTGACGGGCCTTAAGGTAAGAGGCCGGCCGATCCCTTATAACTCCGATATGGGCGAGTAAGAGGCCGCCTGGACCTATTTGCTGGGAGCACACCCACTTATCTTCCGATCAGGATGGTCCGATACACCTAGTTTGTAGACCACTACAGAGGAACAGACCCAGCGACTGTAGAAGGGACCGAGCAGTATGCCCGAGGTTTCCTGATGTTCCTCTTCGGTACTACCTTGTTCGCCGACAAGGCGAACATAGTCGGGCTATATCTTTTGAGCGCCTTAGTGGACTTATCTCAGGTTTGGCATTATGATTGGGGCGGCGCCGGCCTCGCTACCCTGTACTGCTACATGAGCTTGACCTCCCACAGATTCAAGCTTTGCCGAGTAAACCTGGCATTATGATTGGTAAACCTGGCATATTTAAGCTCATCCGAGATGAGCCAAATTCAGCCAAAGTCTATTGGGTTCCAATAAATCATTGCCGAGTAACTTCAAATGGGTTGAGACAATTGCCGAGTAAAGAGTACTCGGACCATACGTTTGAGCTGAGTATATCAAGTAAGTCAACATGGTAATCTACTTTAAGTGGGCCCAGGCTTTCTTTGCTAAAAAATATAGTAGGAAAATGTGCTCTGACATGGCAATGAATGAAGGGCTAAAGTACAGGAGAAAAAAGTCGGTAGAGAATGACTCTATAGAATAAAGGGGTATAGGGTGAAGGAAAATGTATGTTCTAAAAACCTGCACTAAAAGAAATTCAAGCATTTCTTTCTCTTTCAAAGAAGACTAACTTGCTTGTCAGAGTGCTAATTTCGGCACCCCCGTTGGAGTATTTTGTCTATTTCTAATAGCAATGATCTTCCAAGGGCTTGTTTGGAGGGAAGGAGTATCCCAAAATTAGTCCTGCACAATTGGCGCCGTCTGCGGGAACTCCTTTCTCAGGAAGTCAGTCAACTGGGGACTTATGTGGGAGCCTAATAGGTGTCCTTTCCACATCACTCCGTAAGTAAACCACAATTCACTACATAAGTTGACTAACTTCTTCAAATTAGCGCAAGGCCTTTTCTTAAAGAAAGAACAAAACTATGAGGGTATGTCCAAAAACAAACAATATTATGGTAATGGGGGGTTGGTTGCTTCAGTTTCTTTTCATCATTTAATTAAGTTTTAGGGCTTCTTTCATTATAAATAGATGAAACCTGATTGTAGAGAGACGAATTCTTTTTTTCTTTTTCTTTTTTTATTCTGATGAAAATAAAGAGAGTTTACAAGAACACTAGAGGAAAGATTACTCTCTTCTGGAGCTGATATTCACCATGTCAGCAACTAATAAAGCAAACAAAGAAACAGGTGGATCATCCAAAAACACTAAGTGTTCCTACTGACTAACTCCTAAATTGGCCAAGGCATCAGCACAGTGATTTGCTTCCCTAGGTATGGCTTGAATTGAGCAGCTGCATCTTCTGATGAGAAAATTGGCATCTTCAATGAGTGCTCTGTAGGGGGAGGTCCCTGCAACTCCATCACGTATTAGCTCTATAGCTGCCTGAGAGTCTGTCTCGATTTCAATGTTTGATAGTCCCTTTTGTATGATGATGGTCAATCCTCTGTAGATGCCCCAGATTTCAGCTTCTAGGCTTGTGCAATTGCCCAAATAGCCATGGTAGCCCCAAATCCATGTTCCCACTTCATCTCGGAGCAACCCGCCATAGCCTGATTATCCTAGATCTCCCTTGGAACTGCCATCAGAGTTTAGCTTGAGCTTACCTACAGAGGGACAAAACCAGCTAGTTAATTCAGGTTCTGAGAAATTGGGATGAAGAACATTAAGGAAGGCTTCTTGAATGTCCATAGCTTGCTTGAGAATGGATTGGACACTGATTGGAGGGGGGAATGGGTATGGTTCTCAAACACTTCTTTGTTTCTATCCTTCCATATAATCCAAAGAGTTGTAACAAAAATCAAGGGCCAGTGTGTATTATGGACTTGGATCTTGCAACTCATGTTTGTTTTAATCCACCCTTGCAATGAGCTATTGTTGCTGGCTTGCCACCAGTCATGATCCCTGAGGTGCAGCCAAATAACCTTGGCTTTGAAGCAGCTTATAAAGAGATGGTGGATGTCTTCCCTGGTTGTGTTGCATCTGGGACAGAGGTCAGTCTCTGACATATGCCTAATCAGTCTCATATAGTTTGTTAGCAACCTTTCATGCATAATTAACCAAAGAAAACTTTTGAACTTTTGAGGAATTTTGATTTTCCAAAGCCACTGCCAATTAAACTCAATATTATCCTACTCAGATAAGGCTTGATAAGCAGTTGAGGTAGAGTACTCACCACTAGAAGACCTTATCCAGTGAGAGGAGTCAGGAAAGGTCACATACCTTGATCTGTAGATCCTGAGGATGGCATCTTTATCCTGCTGGCTAATAAGGTTTTGAATAGGAGTTAAATCCCAATTACCTTCATCATCAATTATGGAGCTGACTTTAGTAGTGTTGTTAATATGAGGCCCTTGGTAGGTGTTGCAAAATGGTTGGGAAGCACACCACCAGTCAGTCCATAGAGAGATATTATCACTTGTGCCAACAATCCATTTGATATTATTTTCCAGGAATGTTCTATTCCTAATGATACTCTTCTAAGTGCGGGAAGCTCTGTTGCTGCTAGGCCGATTCGACAGAGAATGGTTCTTGAGGTACTTATTTTGGAGGATTTGGCACCAAAGATCATTAGACTTGCTAGCTAACTTCCACCCCAGCTTGGAAACAAGGGCAGAGTTCTGTTCCCTAGTTTTCCTTATGCCTAAGCCTCCCTGTTTTTTAGACTTGCAAACTTGTTTCCAATTCACAAGATGTACCCTTTTCCTGTTCACAGTACTGCCCTAGAGGAAATTTCTGTTAAGTCTATCAATCTGATCACAGACACTTCTAGGTAATTCCATGGTTTGCATAAGATGATTAGGGATTGCAGAGGTAACAGATTGAACTAGGATAAGTCTACCAACAAGGGACAAGGTTTTGGCCTTACACCCTGAAAGTCTATTGGCCATTTTATCAACAATACCTTGTATGTGATCCCTGGTGACGCTGTTGTGAAGGATAGGGGTGCCCAAATACTTGCCCAAGTCATTGGTAAGGGATATACCACAACTGTAACTGGGGGGAAGAGCTTCCCTTCTAGGTATGTTGGGGGAAATAAACTGTTTGGATTTGTGGAGGTTAATCTCTTGTCCAAACATTTCACAAAACTCAGTGAGCACTTCCATAATGCAATCACAATTTCTTCTATTAGCTTTGGCAAACAAAATCAAACCATCAGCAAAGAAGAGATGGGAAATGGTAGTACAGTTATTAGAAGCCTTAATCCCATGCCATTCACCACTTTCAGTTTTAAGTCTGATCATATTGGATAGGTTTTCCATACAAATAACAAACAGGTAAGGGGACAGGGGGTCACCTTGACGTAAACCCCTTCCCGTACTATACTAGGTAGAGCTTCTCCATTCCACAAGATAGATGAATTAACATTAGAAACACAATTCATGATGAGTGTAATCCAGTCAGAGTTAAGTTTGAATTCAGTCAAAGTGTGATGAATAAAGTCCTAAGAGATGCGATCATAAGCCTTCTCCAAGTCAATTTTAAGAACCATCCCACCCAGCTTGCCTTTCTTACTTCTCAAAGTATGAATTATTTCTTGGGTAATAATAATGTTATCAGTGGTGGTTCTACCCGGTATGAAACTACTTTGGTTAGGACTGATAAGGTCAGGAAGAAGAGGTCTAAGCCTATTAACAATGATTTTGGTGATGGTTTTGTATGTGGCATTACAGAGGCTAATGGGCCTAAATTGTTTGATGGTCTCAAGGTTTTCAAGTTTGGGAATGAGAATAATTTGGGTCTCATTGATTTCATTAGGGATGGATTTCTTTTGGAAACAGTTAATGATGAAATGACAAACAGATGGGCTAATGATATGCCAGTTTTTGTGAAAGAAAACAGCTTGAAGACCATCTTTTGTTGGTGCTTTAGAAGCTTTTATATTTTTGATGGCTTGCCAAATTTTAGTGTGGGAGATAGGGGCAAGGGGCCTATCATTATCCTCAAGAGTAAATCTGGTTCTAGCAATGTTAACCCAATTATTCAAAAGAGGAGTGTCCTCATACTGGAAAAGATTTCTAAAATGATCCAAAATATTGGTTTTGAGATCAGAAGGGTTGGATATCCAATTGCCATTATCAACCTTTAAAACATGAATTTTCAACTTCCTTCTTTTGGTAATGGTAGAGATGTGAAAGAATCTGGTACTTTGGTCTCCCATGGTGAGCCACTTACTTCTTGATTTTTGATACCATAGGAGTTCTTCTTGAAAGAGAGTCATGTTATATTGTTTGATCAGATCTTTCTCAAGGATATGTAAGTTAGTAGAGAAAGAGTTAGCCTGGGCCTTTTGGACTCCTTCTATACGAGCGAGAAGAGTTCGTTTCCTTTTAAAAATATTTCCAAAGACTTCTTTATTCCAAATTTTAACATTGTAAGTAAATAAGCTGATGGCTTCAATAAGATTAGAGTCCATATTAGCCCAAGAATTAATAACATCACCAAAATTGGGGTGGGTAAGCCAAGAAGCTTCAAATCTAAAAGGTCTATTCTGAGGGTTAGAAGGATGCATACCTTGTGTGTAGACCACCAATGGCGAATGGTCAGAGTAGGTCCTTGGAAAAGTTCTCACAATACCTTCAGGGAAGAGAGCTCTCCATTGGTCATTGCTCATAGCTCTGTCAAGCCTTTCTATAGTGTTTGCCAATCCTTGTCTGTTGTTTGTCCAGCTGAGTCGAGGCCCTACGCTCCCCAAGTCAATAAGATTGTAGCTGTTTATCCTGTCAATGAATCTTCGGGTTCTGTTGTGATTTTGGGTGGGGGAGAAGTTTTTACGCTCACTCTAATTAGTGTAGTCATTGAAATCCCCAGCCACCAGCCATGGTTTGTTGATGCTATTCTTAGTATCTTCTAGAGCTTCCCATAAAGACTCTCTGGCGGAGGGGTTAGGGCTGGCATAGATAGCAGAGAGCACCCGTTCTTCATAATCCTCTTTGTGGACAGTGGCCTAGATATATTGGTTAGAGACCACAGAGGCTCTTACATTCACATGGTAGGTATTCCATAATAACCAGATGCCTCCAGATCTGCCAACAGGGTCGACAATGGTAGATGCTGAGAAGCCCAGGTTAGTGAAGAAATTGCCTATAGAACTGTAGGTAACTTTAGTTTTAAGAAGGATAAGAATGTCAGATTTATGAGTGCTGAGAAATTCCCTCATGTTTCTTCTGAAGGTGTTGTTTTCTGCCTCACGGCAGTTCCAGATTAACATATTAAGAGAATTCATAAATGGGAATGGGGGGAGGGGGTCTGTAACCAAGTTGGGGCAGATACTACGGATCCTACGATGATCGTGTTCTGGTGACCTCAGGGATGCCATCTGAAGCAAATGGAGTAGAGGCCTTGGGATGGTGCTCCAACCTAGCTCTAGTCTCAGCTTTATTTGTTCGATCCACCAAATTGTGTCTATGCGGTGAATGGCTTCAATCCCTTGTTCTAAGAGCAGCCCCATCGCATTGTCGTCCAACCTGTGGAGTATCGTGGTTGAGAGAGTGATCTCTTCGTTCACCATAACTAAAGTCTAAGTCCGGTGGTTTTCTCGGTCAGGATTACTAGGTTTCAAGAATGTGTTTGGGGGAGGGGAGGGGTGAGGTTGATATGGAGGTAAATGAGATAGTGGGGGTGAAGGAGGGTTACAAGTAAAATCCAGAGCCTCGTTGTAATGACCCTGACCCATGATTAACGTTAATCTATGATTTCATGTGCCTAATAAATTATTAAGATCAAATTTTGGATTAATTGCATGTGCTTTACGTTATTTGTGTTTTTATCTATTCATTGCAGGAATATCTATTTGAAATTCCGTTATATTTTGCAAATCGAAGGCCCTATTGGCATCCGATCACAGAATTGATTTAATTTATGTATTATTTGTAATTTTTAGAACCTTATGGTAGGTTTAATTAAAATTCGATTTGGAACGATTAAATTAGATTAAATTAATGCCCACTTATTTAACCTTAATTAATTACACTTTATCCAAGCCTATATGAGGCACCAATTGAGCCCCCACTCATCCCTTTTCCTTCATTTCAATACATTTTGAACCTATTCAAGTAAGAAAATGTGAGATAGGGAGAGTAGGGAGAAATTGAGCTCAAACAAAGGATTTGTTAGTAATTGTTGACATTTGAAGAGGATTTGAGAGTTTCGACTTCAACCTTTGTGAATTCAAGTCTCTAGGTATGGAATCAAACTCTTAGTTGTGTAATTGGGTTAGATCTTACAAGACTTCTAGTGAATTAAATGAATTCATGTGGGAATTGGGTTAGAAATGAAGAGTGTTAAACCATACCATGCATGCATGCATATTTTCTCACATTTTGAGTTGAATTTCCAAGAATTCCCTCATGCATGTCTTGAATTCACCTTAATTTCGGGAAATCATCAAGTTTCATGATGTTTTGTAGCATTTGATCATGTTTTGAGAAGTTTGAGTTTAAGGGAATTCATACATGTTATGTTCATGAAACATTCATAAAGTTTAAGTTGAATTTTTGAACAATTGGCATGCTTTTGGGTCTTGATTTCATGAAATAATCTTCAAAGCATGATGTTTTGTGAGTTTCTAAATGTTTTCCAAAATTTGGGCCCAAGAGGATGAGTTTTGAGGTGTTGAATTCATGATTTGCAACTTGGAGACAAATCTGGAAGTTCCAGAATTTGCACCTATGCTCGAGCGTAGGAATTCACGCTCAAGCGACCACTCTGAGTGCGTGCACTTCCGCTCGAACGATCTGAAGTACGCTCGAGCGTGAAATGCAAGCCCTCAAAAGTTTTTGCGTTTTGCAGCACGCTCAAGCGACAAAAGTCACGCTCAAGCAAGGGTCTGAATCTCACGCTCAAACGGGATCGAGCGTCCGTCGAGCGTGAAAAACAAGCAACGAGTACTTTTTTTCAAAGTTTGTAGACCGCTCGAGCGAAGGAAGTTGCACTAGAGCAGACCCTCACATTTTGCATGTCCGCTCGAGCGTGGAACTTGTTTTCAGCAAGTTTTGAAAAGTGTTTTCAGGTACATTTTTTTTTTGCAGCTTCATTCCATCCTAGGCATTCCTAGGCCAAGATTAAGACTCCATAATGAGGCTAAAGACTAGAAACGCACTAAGAACAAATGAAATAAGTTACGTACAATCCGAGCGTGTGTTTCAATGTATGAATCTACCATGTTATGTACGTCACGCGCCTCAACTTAAGTGAATTGCCCACTTTGTCGTCTATTTGGAGCTACCAGTTATCTGTGAGTAATAACTTTGTAAAGTTATGTTCAATGTTAAATATTTTCTGAACATCATGATATGAAATTATTAGTTTTCTAAAATGCTACGCCATGTTTTGAATGAATGAATGATTGTCCAAGATTCTAAAATGCATTTGTGGCATCCTTAACATCATGTTATATGAGTCCCTTTATGGGTCGTCGGAATGCCTTTATGGTCGTCCCTTTATGGGTCATCGGAATGCCTTTATGGCCGTCCTTTTATGGGTTATCGGAATGCCTTTATGGTCGTCCCTTTATGGGTCATCGGAAACGTCTCTATGCACATGAGTCATCGAAATGCTTTATGGTTGTCCCTTTACCGGTCATCGGAATGCCTTTACGGCCGTCCCTATATGGGTCATCGAATTTGTTAACTCTAACGGATGTGCCATGTACTATATTGTGAAACGTACGAACTTTGAATACGATTATGACTACTTATATGAATTTATTTCTGTTTTGACATTTGAGCATATACAAGACTCTGTTTCTTTATGGACATCATTCAGTAAAATCTTTACTTTCTTATTATTCACTGGGCTGTCGCTCACTATTTACGTTATGTATGTAGGTGAGCAAGCGCGTGACCAACCCTAAGCTGCCGTCTGGAGTTTTGGTGTCAGCCAGCCATCGTGCCTCCCGTAGAGGTTCCTTTTGAGATCCGTTCAGCTTTTGTGTTTTTGGGACTTTAGTGCCTTCTAAATGTTTATGTATGGTCTGAACATGTTTTGAAAGTTTTGTATAAGTGGCTCAGGTGACGTAAGACTGATGTATTTATGACGCCACATATATGTATATAAAGTTTTAAATTTTTGTCCCATATATGTCTCCACAACTTATTGGACTATGTATGTTTCTATATTTGCTTTCGCAACCCCTACTTATATGTTATCCTGTATGAGGCCTTTGGTAATCCAAGGATTACTGGCCGGTTGCGACGCTAAACCCATAGGGGCGGGTTTGGGTCATGACAGAGTGGTATTAGAGCACGTGTTCTACCACACACACAAGTCCATATGAGCTTAAGGTGTCCTAGTAAGAAGTAGGGGCATTCCATCTGCATGTGTAAGTGTGTGTGTTTGAAAGCAAAAGCATAAATCCGATTATAATCATGTGATATGGGAACAAACAATCTGAACAATGTAAAAGGACTATTTACCTATGTTTATAATGTCCTGTTTACTTATAGCAAATGGACAATACAAGAAATGATGGAACAGCTAAATCATCTAAGGCTCGAATGAGTCGAATGGAACAAATGCTTGCAGCTTTAACTGAGGCAATGACGCAACAACAGAGGCAACAACCTTTACCTCCTCTGCCTCCACCAGTACAAGTTGAACCGGACAACAATGACATAATCAATTTAACTCAGAAATTCATGAAGATGAAATTGCCAACCTTCTTGGGTGGCATTGAACCACTAAAGGTTGAATCATGGTTACTAGAAATGGAGAAATTATTTGAAGTCTTTCCTTGTTCCGAAGTCCAGAAAGTCCTTTTGGCCACTTATACTCTGAAGGATGAAGCTCAGAGATGGTGGTTATTAGTTTGAAATGGTAATGGGAATTTGACATGGGCTCGATTCAATGAAATCTTTTATGACAAGTACTTCCCTCAGTGTTTTCGGGACTGAAAAGTGTCAAAATTCCAAGAACTTAAACAAGGCAGAATATCTATAGCTGAGTATGAGGCTAAGCTCACTGAGTTAGCCAGATTCACTCCTCACATGGTGGACGCGGACTATAAGAAGGCCCGCAAATTTGAAGGCGGATTGGATTTAGACATTTGATAGAGTTGGCATATTGAAATTGCCAACATACGTGGGAGTCTGTAGACACCCCATTTTTTAGCGCCCTTAAGACTTGGGCGCTACTGATTGCTTACTTAGTGATGCAGGCTATGCTATGCAAAGGGTCAATTTCTTTGGCAAGGAGAGCGTCAAATCCAAACCTCACACCCCATTTTTGGACCAAAACTATTTTGAATGGTTTTTAGACCTTAACACCCTCTCTTTTAAAATATTTTTGAAATAAAGTTCCTACGATGTTCCGACGCTCGTATTTTGTTAAATGTTGCGCTTTTCAGTAAACCGAGTAAGGACAAAGTGGAAATGAATGAACGAGAGATGAAATCTTTGAAAAATCTTTCAAAACGCCTTGTTTAGGGGTTTGGAGTTGAAGAAAATTGGAGGAGAGGGAAGAAACCAAGTTGGAGAAGAAGATGGGCATGAATCGTTAAGAGAAAGTCGAGCGGTCCTCGCTAAATCAGGCTTATCTATTTACACACTTAGATCTCAGCTATGAGGCCACCACCGTTGGAAAGAAGGCTTCTGGGGCTTCATTTTTCACTCAAGAATCTCCTAAAGCCAAGTCCGGATGGAGGAGATATGGTTGGTTAAAGTTGGGCATCAATCTGGTTGTACTGAAACTGAGCAGGCTTCACTAAAAAAAAGATATCTCTTAGCACAGTTGGAATTTTGATGCAAGGCTGCCACCATTGGAAATCTTACTTCTGGGGCTTCAATTTGGACACAAGAATGACCTGAAAAGGAGTCTAGATGAAGGATTTATGCTCGGTGCAAGTCGGGGACTGGGGTTAGTTTTTGCCGTCGGCCTCTATGGGAGTGCATCAGCCACAATTGGAGCTCATCAGCCATAGGTCGGCCAAGAGTGAACCTAATCGGCCACAAATGGTGGCCGATCGGCCAACAAAGTGGCCGGTCGGCCAGAAATGTCTAGAAAGCCCAGAATTGGCAGATATTTCTCCTCCAACTGTTGTACACTGCTCTAGATATTTCCAATTGAGATATTTTTGGCCAGAGCTTGTATTTTTGCTACATATGGAGGCTATATCTCACATATTGGAAGGTTAGAACATTTTGAAGGCTTAGAAAATTTGGGAGCTTCTCACTCTAAAATCCTCTCTCTCTAGAAGATTTGTGAGCAAAACTCTCTCTCTCCCTAGAATTCTCTTCTTCTCCTCTTGTTTTTGAGCCTTAAGCTTAGAATTCTCTACACTCTTGCAAAGAGACCCTAAACCAAACACCTCTACCTTTGGGCTGAGATTCTTGGAGGTCTTTTTGAGCTCTAAAAGGCTGATTTTGGTTCAGATTTTGGCTGGTTTTGCTGCTGTGCTTCAAGGTGCTTCAAGGGTAAGCACTTCTCCCTTTCAAGCTTGTTTTTGCACATTTGCTTTACCCTCCTTCTTTCATTGTTTTGGACTATTTTGAGGCTGGTTTTGAACTATAAAAAACTCTGATTCTGAGGCTCTAGAATGATGGCTTAAGCCTTGTTTGGCTAGGGGGTGTTCCTCCCTTTTGCTCCTTGGCTTGCATAGCCTTTCAAAAGCTTTTCAAACAACCTCTTTTTGGCCTTTTAACTACTGAAATCCAGGGGATTTTCAGTAACAAAAATCTTGTTTTGAGGTCCCAAATGGCAGGGGATAGCCTCTCCTCCTTGTCTCTCCATGCCATGCCTTGTTAGCACTATAAAGTAGCATCTTTTTGTGGCTTATGTTAGCTCTTTTCAAGCACTTTTTTGTGACTTTTTAGACCTTCTATAACTCTGTTTTTGGCTGTCTTGGTCATCTCTTGCATGCTTCATGTACTTGTAGTGCAATCTTGTCCATTAGCCTAGTGTACTTGGTGTTTTGGCCCTTCATGCTAGCTTGTCTTGGCTATACTCCATACATGTTTTAGCATTATTTTGACATGCTTTAGGACTTTTTTGGGTGTTCTTGGCCTTTTGGGGCTTGCTTTGTATAGCTAAAGTGTAAATGGCTTTACTAGTCTTGAGTTTTGAGGCCACTACCATGCTATACTTGTGACGTTTGCATGCCTTGGCATCATTTGGCATGGTATTTCAGAGCTTATATCTTTGCCATACTCTCATTTTTATCACTCTTTAATCGTGTTTAAAAGTTGTGCCATTATGCCTTGTTTGTGAGCTAATACAGGAGCATATCTTTCTTGCCATCTATGCTGCGAGTCTAGCATGTTTTTGCTACTATTTTGACCTGCCTTAGGTCTTTTTTGAATGGTTAAGGCCATTTGAGCATTACTTAGTATGGTTGTAGTGTAAAGCCCTTGACTAGCTTTGTATTTCAAGTCTCTCGGCATGCTTTATTTAAGCTATTTGCATGATATGGCATCATTTGGCATAGTATTCCAGAGCATATACTTCCATCATACACTCATATATATCGCTCTTTAAGTACTTTTAAGAGTTGAGTCTTATGCCTCGTTTATGGGTCAATGCATGAGCATGCATTTTCTTACTTTTCATGCTATCGTTTCAGCTCATTTTTGCCACTGTCTTGGTATGCATGAGGTCTATTTAGGGCTGGTTTAGTCCATTGAGCAATGTATTATATAGTCCTAATGTTGTGTACTTCATTAGCTTTTATGCCTAAGTCTTCTAACATGTCTTGCATGCATTGTTTGCATGATTTAATGTTGTTTAGCATGTCATTTCAATGCTGGAATGTATGCCATTGCCCTCCATTAATTCACTCTTTCATGTGCTTTGAAAGTGGACTTAAACCCTTTGTTAGTCTGAGCACGAAATTGAGGCGTTCATGCCCAATGGCATGATGCTTCTTTCATGCTCAAGAAGCTTGTGGTTTGGACCATCTTTCCTATTAGAGGACAATCACATTTGGACAAATCAATTAAAGGATTAATTGGTAAGCTTAAAATGTGTAAACAAAATTGGACCAAGTAAAACATGCCAAGATAACATGTTTGTGTTGCATTGCATGTGTTTGGATCAGACGTTAATCCAAACACGAGAAACGAGGGACGTTTCATACTCAAAGTGATGAAACATGCCTCATTTCTTAGTCGCTGACACCCTTGATCGTGCATGATAGGGTGGAGGCTCATCGAGTCTATTTGTGCATTCATTGACTTGTACAAACTTGGCTTCTTGGCCATCATGCATTGCGATGCTCGGTTGGTGGCCCGAGAGTCGAGTACCGCACTCCTTTGAGCTTGAGGCATGATAAGGAGTGTGGTGGTGCACACATTCCCTTGCAAATACACTGCCATGCCCCTGTTTATGCTCTTTTGCAGCAAAAGGAGAAATTGCAGGAAACAGTGGCCGACCGGCCATCAGAGCTGCCGACCGGCCACCAAGTCTGCCGATCGGCTATCAAAATTGGCCGATAGCCACGAACTCTGGCCAATGGCCATTCCTCTTGGCTGACCACCCCTCAGCATGTTCCTAAGGTGGATCAGAAGCATCTTGGAAGTTGGCACAATTTTCAGAAGTCCAAAAGAGTGTAAACAGAGGCATCACGAGGCACGATAGTGGATTTCCAAGCAAAGCCGACCGAGCATGCATACACCCCTCGCCTCGAGGCTCCTTTTAACTGCTTTTCTTAGCTAGTTAACTATTTGGTTCTGTACTTAAATAGTTAATGCACTTAACTATTCATTTGCGTTTGTAATTAGTTAACTTGTTAGTTAATTAGTTTCGGTTTGTAATTAATTAGCTTAGCATAGCTAGTTAGTTGATTTATTCAAACCCTCCGTCGAGAGGGAAAATATTTTAATAAGTGTGCGTATGTGTGATGCATGTCTTCTAACCCCACTTCTTTCTCCCTTTTACTTATCAGCTTTCGATGGTTAGTTTAGGGCATATCTCAATTAGCATACCTTATGCTATGCATGCGTGCATCATTCATTCGTCTTGCATGCACCGGGCTCGGCACATCATTCAAACTGCATTATATTTCAATACACTTTCTTGAATACATGTTTAACAGCATGTTATCAGGTGTTGCGTTCATATGCCATTCTAGGTAGCCGAGCCTATTTTAGTTGCATTTTTGCATGTGTTGCATTAGGCATCTTAACATAGCTAGGATCATGCATGATTTCTAACTAGCTTCTGTTTTGGCTCGGAGTTCACTGTGAGTGTTTACGTTTTAGCATACTGCATGCGTGTAAGTGTTGCCATGATAGCATGCTTGCCATGAGGCTATGTGCTTATATGTTTAAATGCATGAACGCCTGTGGATGAAGGCATCATTGCTTGAATTGGGACAATTCATCAAATGTACATTTTAAGCCCACTTGAAGTGGCAAATCATCATGTTTTCTTAAGCCCACTTGGGGTGGCAACTCCACATCTTAGCTTACTTGAGGGTAGCAACTTCAAACCATTTTCGAAAAACAAACGTGAGATGTTTTGTTCCAAATTGAGTGATTTAGTCTATACTTGTGTGCTGTGCGCATCACATAGTAAGTTAGGTTAATAAACCGGAATAAGAACACATGTGTTTTCAAAAACAACATATCATGTTAGTAGAGGCCGATCCTTTAATTGGGCGAGCGGGGGTGCTCATTTCAGGACTTTCCCCTCTTGTACCCAAGTTCCTGAGCCGAGGTAACTTTGGTGATGACGAACACGTGGCCTTTGGCACGAGTCAGGGTTTCCTAAATTTCCCAAAATAAAATATTTAGGTGGCCACTCTGAAATTTGGCAAAACAGTCTATGTTTGGCGCTTTTTGATTAAAATCAGTTTTCCAAAACGATTTGCCGGAGTCTTGCATTGCACTTTGTGAGATTAGATTCAGAACCGTGGCAAGAGTCCGAACTGTAGTAGCTATGAACTACAATTCGCGCCCTCGCGCGCAGAGCGGAGTTCGGGCGGAGTCCGAACTGTAGACCACCTGAACTCCGCTCCGCGCACGAGGGTGCGAATTGTAGTTCATAGCTACTACAGTTCGGACTCCTGCCATGGTTCTGAATCTAATCTCACAAAGTGCAATGCAAGACTGATAAATCACCAAAGAGTCCAAATCCGACAATTGGTTTTGAAAAATCAATTTTGAATCAAAAGCGCCAAACATGGACTGCTTTGCCAGATTTCAAAGTCGCCACCTAAATATTTTGTTTTGGGAAATTTAGGAAACCCTAACTCGTGCCTAAGGCCACGTGTCCGTCATCACCAAAGTTGCCTCGGCTCGAGAACTTGGGTACGAGAGGGGAAGGTCCTAAAATGAGCACCCTCGCTCGCCCGATAAAAGATCGGCCTCTACTAAAATGATATGTTGTTTTTGAAAACACATGTGTTCTTATTCTGGTTTATTAATCTAACTTACTATGTGATGTGCACAGCATGCAAGTATAGACTAAATCACTCAATTTGGAACAAAACATCTCATGTTTGTTTGTGAAAATGGTTTGAAAGTGCTACTCGCAAGTAGGCTAAGACGCGGATTTGCCACCCTCAAATGGGCTTGAAAAAACATGATGATTTGCCACTTCAAGTTCGAAAATGGTTTGAAGTTGCTACCCTCAAGTAGGCTAAGACGCGGATTTGCCACCCTCAAGTGGGCTTAAAACATGATTTTGCCACTTCAAATGGGCTTAAAACTCACATTTTGATGAATTGTTCCAATTCAAGCAATGAAGCCTTCATCCACAGGCATTCATGCAGTTAATCAATTAAGCAATTAGCCTCATGGCAAGCATGCTATCATGGCAGTCACTTACACACATGCAAAGATGCTAAAATATAAACACTTACAGTGTACTCCGAGCCAAAAAAGAAGCTAATTAGAAATCATGCATGATCCTAGCTAATTAGAAATCATGCATGATCCTAACTATACAAGATGCCTAATGCAACGCAAAAATGCAACTAAAATAGGCTCGGCTATCTAAAATGGCATATGAATGCATCACTTGATAACATGCTTTGAAACACGTATTCAAGTAAGTGTATTAAAATACAATGCAGTTTGAATGATGCGCCGAGCCCGATGCATGCAAGACAAATTAATGATGCAAACATGCAAGCATAAGGATGCTAATTGAAATATGCCCTAAACTAACCACCGAAAGCGGGTAAGTAAAAGGGAGAAAGACGTGGGGTTGGAAGACATTCACACACACACGCACACTTATTACAACATTTGTGCCCTCTCGACGGAGGGTCCGAATGAATCAACTAACTAGCTATGCTAAGCTAATTAATTACAAACCGAATTAAAACTAGTTGTACTAAGCTAATTAGAATATTACAAAGATGAAATAAATTAGCTAAATACATTAACTAATTAATTACAAAAATCAGCAAATTAACTAGCTAAACAAAGCAATTAAAATGGCCTCGAGGGGAGGGAGATATGCATGCTCGATTGCCTCGCTTGGAACTCCATTGCCATGCCACCAATTGCCTCTATTTGCACTCTTTTGGACTCCTGAAAATTGTGCCAACTCCCAAATTGCTTTTGACCCATCTCAGGAACATGTTGAGGAATGATCAGCCAAAGATGGTGGCCATCGGCCAGAGTTGATGGCCATCGACCACTTCTGATAGCCGATCAGCAGCCTTAGTGGTCAGTCGACAGCTTCGATGGCCGGTCAGCCACTGCTTCCTGCAATTTCTCCTTTTGCTGCAACAAAGCACAAACAGAGGCATGGCAATGTATTTGCAAGAAAATGTGTATGCAACCACACTCCTTATCATGTCTCAAGCTCAAAAGAGTGTAGTGCTCGGCTCTCGAGCCACCAATCACGCATCTCAATGCATGATGGCCAAAGAGTCAAGCTTGCACAATGTTGATGAATGCACAAGTAACACACAAGACTCGAGAGGCCTCCACCCTATCTTGCACAATCAAGGGGGACGGCGACTAAGAAATGAGGCACGTTTCATCACTTCAAGTATGAAATGTCCCTCGTTTCTTATGTTTGGATTAACGTCCGATCCAAACACATGCAATGCAACGTAAACATGTTATCTTGGCATGTTTTACTTGATTGGTTTTGTTTACACATTTTAACATTACCAATCCATTCATTAATTAACTTGTCCAAATATGAGAGTCCTCTAATGAGAGAGAGGTCTATCAAAGAGAATGGTTTAAGGCACGGGAGAGACCAATGCCTTTGACTAGGAGTTACCCTCAAAAGAGGGTTGAAGCCATTTAAGCATAAGCCTCAATCCCAAGCATTAAACAAAACCTCAAGACTAACCAATCCTCAAAACAAATCAAAAATGAAGAAATGAGGGAGATGGCAGATTTTTCAGTGCTAAAATGGCATGATAAACAAGACTCTAATCATGCAAACACTTCAAGTACAACATGCTAGTAGGCTTAAACATTGAAACTAGTGAAGAACACAACACTAGAACCATGCAATACAACGCTCAATGGACTAAACTAGCCCTGAACAGACCTCATGCATGCCAAAACAGTGGCCAAAATGTGCTGAGATGATGGCTTGAAAGGCAAGAAAATGATGCTCATGCAATGGCTCACAAACAAGGCATAAAGGTGCAACTCTCAAGAGCACTTAGAGAGTGAAAAATATGGAAGTGTGGGAGATATATATACTCTGAAATACCATGCCAAATGATGCCAAGGCATGCAAACATCACAAATATAGTATGCTAGTGATCTCAAAACTCAAGACTAGTGAAGCCAATTACACTAGAGCTATACAAAGAAAGCCATACATGACCAAGACCACTTGGAACAGAGTTTAAGCATGCTAAATCAAGGCCAAAACCATGCTGAAACAGAGCTAAAGAAAGCTAGAATTAGAGGCATAAAGCATGATGTATGTTAAGCCTATAAAGGGGGACTGCACTATAAGTACAAAAACCAAGCAAGAGGTGACCCCACCAACTAAAATTAGAGTTAGAGCATGGCAAATAATGGCTAAAAACATGCTTGAACTAAGCTAATTCAAACCACAAGAGCATGCTACTTTGTAAGGTTAGCAAGGCTAATGAGCAAGATTGCACTACAAGTGCAAGAAGCATGCAAGAGGTGACCAAGCTGACCAAAAACAGAGTTATGGTAGGTCCCAAAAGTCACAAAAATGTGCTCAAACAAAGCCACAAAGAAGTAGAAACACATGCTCATTTGGTAGGCCATCAAGACAAGCAAACAAAACAAGAGGAGGGGGGACCACCCCCTCCTATTTTGAGCCTCAAAACAAGTTTTCTACCACTGAAATTCCTCTGGAATTCGGTGGTTTTAAGGCCAAGAAGAAGTTGTTTGAAAAGCTTGAAAGATAGCTCAAAAGGCCTTACAAGCCAAGGACCAAAATGGAGGAAACACCCCCTAGCCAAACAAGGCTTAAACCAACATTTTTAGGACTGAACATCAGACCTTTTTGTAGTTCAACACCATCCCTAAAAATAGTCCAAAACAATGGAAAAAGGATGGTGAAGCAAGTGTGCAAAACAAATACAAAAGAGGAGAGTTATACCTCTTGATGCGCAACAGCAAAATAGCCTCTTTCTTGGCTCAAATGATCCTTCAACAGCCCAAAAATAAGTTCCAAGGGACCTCATCCCAATGACATGCAACTTTGATGAAGGAAGTGTATGCAAAAATATAAGGAATTCTCACTTTCAAGCCTAAAACAAGAGGAGAGATGAAGAATTCTAGAGAGATGGGAGAATTTGCTCACAAAGCTTCTAGAGAGAGAGGATTCTAGAGTGAGAAGCTCTCAAATTTTCTCTAAGCCTTCAAAATTTTCTAACCTTTATGAATATATGAGATATGGCTTCATATATAGCAAAAAGCAAGAGCTTGGTCGAAAATATCTCAATTGGAAATATCTGGAGCAGTGTACAACAGCTGGAAGAGAAATATTTGCCAATTCTGGGCTTTCTGGACATTTCTGGCCGACTGGCCACCATTTGTGGCCGATTAGGTTCACTCTTGGCCGACCTATGGCCGATGGACTCCAATTGTGGCCGATGCACTCCCATAGAGGCCGACGGCAAAAACTAACCCCAGTCCCCGACTTGCACCAGGCATAAATCCTTCATCTAGACTCCTTTTCAGGTCATTCTTGTGTCCAAATTGAATCGCCGGAAGTAAGATTTCCAATGGTGGAAGCCTCACATCAAAATTCCAACTATGATAAGAGATATCCCTCTTTTAGTGAAGACTGCTCAGTTTCAGTCCAACCGGTTTGATGCCTAATTTGAACCAGCCATATCTCCCTTATCAGGACACGGCTTTAGGAGATTCTCGAGTGCAAAATGAAGCCCCAGAAGTCTTCTTTCCAACGGTGGTGGCCTCATAGCTGAAATCCAAATGTACAAAAGGATAGGCCTGATTTACCGAGGGCTGCCCGGCCCTCTCTTAACGATTCATGCCCAACTCCTTCCCCAACTAGGTTTCTTCCCTCTTCTCCTCTTTTCTTCAACTCCAAACCCCTAAACAAGGTGTTTTGAAAGATTTTTCAAAGATTTCATCTCTCTTTCATTCATTTCCACTTTGTCCTCGCTCGGTTTACGGAAAAACGCAACATTTAACGAAATGCGAGCCTCAGAACATCCTAGGAACTTTATTTCAAAAATATTTTGAAAGAGAGGGTTTTAAGGTCTAAAAACCATTCAAAATAGCTTTGGTCCAAAATGAGGTGTAAGGTTGGGATTTGACTCTCCTCTTGCCGAAGGAATCGAACCTTTGTACTGCACAACTTTCACCACCAAGTAAACCATCAGTAGTGCCCAAGTCTTAAGGGCGGTCAAAAATGGGGTGTCTACAGAGTCCTTGACAGAGCCCTCATGGCTGAAGCCAATTTGGCAGCAAAAAGACAAGCTAACACTCCGACAACGGAATGGAGGGGCAAAAGATTGGGATCGAATTTTAAAAGAGGACGATTATTTTCAAAGAAGCAAAATACGAGATCTTACAGTGGCTCAAGCCAAAGTAGTGGATCTGCACTGACTTGCCCAGAATATGGTAAGAAACACAAAGGGGTTTGTTATCGAGCGACGGGTGCCTGTTTCAAGTGTGGGAAAACTGGCCATATGATGAAAGATTGTCCTATTAGGCTCGAAAATGCCAACCGTCTAGCGGCAAGTTTAGCTGGATCTGCTTCTGCATCCAAGATAAATACGAAAGCTAACACCGGGAAAGAAACCTTGAGGCAGAGTCGAGTATTTGCACTTGTGCCTAGTGATGTGCAAAACACTGAATCTATGGTGTTAGGGGACTTAATTGATAGGGAAATTGAATTTACTATTGATGTGACACCTGGAACACAACCTATTTCCAAGACTTCTTATAGGATGTCAACTACCAAATTGAGGGAGTTAAAGATCCAGCTTCAAGAACTCTTAGACAAGAAATTTATTCGCCCAAGTACCTCACCTTGGGGTGCTCCAGTGTTATTTGTTAAAAAGAAAGACGGGTCTTTGAGGCTATGTATTGACTTTCGAGAATTGAACAAAGTAACTATTAAGAATATCCATTACCCCGAATAGATGACTTGTTTGATCAACTCCAGGGAGCCCAAGTGTTCTCTAAAATTGACCTTAGATCCGGGTATCATCAGTTGAAGGTCAAGGCAGAAGACGTGGAGAAAACTGCATTCAGGACTAGATATGGACACTATGAATTTTTGGTCATGCCATTTGGGATAACAAATGCACCAGCAGCTTTTATAGACCTAATGAACAGAGTTTTCAAACAATATCTCGATGAATTTATCGCTGTGTTTATTGATGACATTTTGATTTATTCTAAAGGCAGGGAAGAACATGAGAATCATCTGAGAACTACCTTGCAGATCTTAAAAGAAAAGAAATTGTATGCAAAATTGTCCAAATGTGAATTATGGCTTGACTATGTCGCATTTTTGGGACATGTAATCAACAAGGATGGTATCTCTGTTGACCCACAGAAAATTGAAGCTATTATGGACTGGCCTAAACCAACAAATGTGACAGAAGTTAGAAGTTTTCTAGGACTTGCAGGTTACTACAGAAGATTTGTGAAAGACTTTGCAAAACTTGCCATGCCATTGACCTAGTTAACTCAGAAAAATGTATCATTTGATTAGAATGAACAACAAGAGTCAGCCTTTCAAAAGTTAAAGACCAGATTAGTAACTACACCGATCTTGACTTTGCCCAATGGTACCGATGGGTTTCAGATTTACAGCGATGCATCCTACAAAGGTTTGGGTTGTGTACTGATGCAAAATGGAAAAGTAATTGCTTATGCTTCTCGATAGCTTCGACCACATGAAAAGAATTACCCGACGCATGATCTTGAATTGGCAGCAATGGTGTTCGCTTTAAAAATCTGGCGGCATTATCTATATAGTGTCACTTGTGAAGTATTTACTGACCATAAAAGCCTCAAATATTTCTTCACTCAAAAAGAACTGAGCATGAGACAAAGGAGATGGTTAGAGTTGATCAAAGACTATGATTTACAAATTTTGTATTACCCAAGGAAAGCTAATACTGTGGCAAACGCCTTAAGCCGAAAGTCGATTGGAAATTTGTTATGTTTGCTTACCGATCAAAAAGAATTGCTAGATGATTTAGAAATGAATGAGATTGAAGTTGTTTTACGAGAACAAGGTGGGACTTTAGCTGCCATATCCGCTCAACCTGCAATCATTGAAGAAATTAAAGAGAAGCAACTTGAAGATGAGTACTTGAAAAAGATTGTGGAAGAATTTGACTCAAAACCTAGGCCGAGGTTTATGTTTGAGAATAATGTGTTGAAATTTCAGAATAGATTTTGTGTACCAACTTCCTCTGATTTAAGGAATCGTGTTATGACTGAAGCTCACAACTCGAAGTTTGCTATGCATCCGGGGAATGCCAAGATGTACCATGATTTGAAACAAAACTTCTGGTGGCCTAGGATGAAGAGGAGTATTGCTGATTTTGTAGCTAGATGTTTATACTGCCAACAAGTTAAAGCTGAACATCAGCGACCCGCTGGTTTGTTATAGCCACTTCCAATACCGGAATGGAAATGGGAGCACACTATGGACTTCATTGTGGGATTGCCTCGCTCTTCTCGAGATATGGATTCTATTTGGGTTCTAGTTGATTGTTTGACTAAATCTGCCCATTTTCTGCCTGTCAAAACTATTTATAATACGGATAAGTTAGCTAACATGTATGTGAATGAAATTGTGAGATTACATGGTGTACCAATATCTATTGTATCTGACAGAAACTCAAAGTTCACATCAAGATTCTGACAAAGTTTACAACAGGCTTTGGGGACAAAACTGAGGTTGAGTATCGCTTATCACCCACAGACAGATGGTCAAACTAAACGAACCAATCAAACCTTGGAAAATATGCTCAGAATGTGCGTGTTAGATTTCCAAGTAAATTGGGAGACCTATTTGCCATTGGCTGAGTTTGTGTATAACAACAGCTACTATTCATGCATTGGAATGGCTCCTTATGAAGCTTTGTATGGAAGAAAATGCCGATCTCCGATATGTTGGGCCGAGGTAGGTCATAGACCTTTGTTGGGACCAGAACTTGTACAAGAAACAACTGAAAATGTGAGATTGATTCAGCAAAGGTTGAAGACTACACAAAGCCGCCAAAAGAGCTATGCAGATGTCCGAAGACGAGATAGAGAATACAAGGTTGGGGACCATGTGTTCATAAAAGTGACTCCTATGAAAGGAGAAACTCAGTTTGGCGTTAAGGGCAAGTTGGCGCCAAGATATATTGGGAAATATGAGATTCTGGAGAAGATCAATTCAGTAACATACTGAGTAGCCTTACCTCCGGTAATGGAAAACATGCATAATGTCTTTCATGTCTCTATGCTTTGGGATTATTTGAGAGATCCGCTACATGTGATTAAGCCGACTCATGTACTTTCAAAAGATGATTATACTTACGAAGAAAGGCTTATCCAGATTGCAAATCGCCGGATCAAAGCATTAAGAAACAAAGAAATACCATTGGTAAAAGTTGATTGGCAGAATCATTGAGGAACTTATGCAGCTTGGGAGAAGGAGGAAGATATGATGAGGAGATATCCTGAGTTGTTTCCTTTGAATTTGGTGTTCTTCTAAAATGAAGGTAATTCAAATTTGGAGGACTAAACTCTTTTAAGGGGGGGAAACTGTAATGACCCTGACCCATGATTAACGTTAATCTATGATTTCATGTGCCTAATAAGTTATTAAGATCAAATTTTGGATTAATTGCATGTGTATTACGTTATTTTTGTTTTTATCTGTTCATTGTAGGAATATCTGTTTGAAATTCCGTTATATTTTGCGAATCAGAGGCCCTATCGGCATCCAATCATAAATTTGATTTAATTTATGTGTTATTTGGAATTTTTAGAACCTTATGGTAGGTTTAATTAAAATTCGATTTGGAACAATTAAATTAGATTAAATTAATGCCCATTTATTTAACCTCAATTAATTACACTTTATCCAAGCCTATATAAGGCACCAATTGTGCCCCCACTCATCTCTTTTCCTTCATTTCAATACATTTTGAACCTATTCAAGTAAGAAAACATGAGAGAGGGAAAGTAGGGAGAAATTGAGCTCAAACAAAGGATTTGTTAGGAATTGTTGACATTTGAAGAGGATTTGAGAGTTTCGACTTCAACCTTTGTGAATTCAAGTCTCTAGGTATGGAATCAAACTCTTAGTTATGTAATTGGGTTAGATCTTACAAGACTTCTAGTGAATTAAATGAATTCATGTGGGAATTGGGTTAGAAATGAAGAGTGTTAAACCATACCATGCATGCATGCATATTTTCTCACATTTTGAGTTGAATTTCCATGAATTCCCTCATGCATGTCTTGAATTCACCTTAATTTCGGGAAATCATCAAGTTTCATGATGTTTTGTAGCATTTGATCATGTTTTGAGAAGTTTGAGTTTAAGGGAATTCATGCATGTTATGTTCATGAAACATTCATAAAGTTTAAGTTGAATTTTTGAACAATTGGCATGCTTTTGGGCCTTGATTTCATGAAATGATCTTCAAAGCATGATGTTTTATGAGTTTCTAAATGTTTTCCAAAATTTGGGCCCAACAGGATGAGTTTTGAGGTGTTGAATTCATGATTTGCAACTTGGAGACAAATCTAGAAATTCCAGAATTTACACCTACGCTTGAGCGACCACTCTGAGTGCGTGCACTTCTGCTTGAGCGATTTGAAGTACGCTCGAGCGTGAAATGCAAGCCCTCAGAAGTTTTTGTGTTTTGCAGCACGCTCGAGCGACAAAAGTCACGCTTGAGCAAGGTTCTGAATCTTACGCTCGAGTGGGGATCGAGCGTTCATCGAACGTGAAAAACAAGCAACCAGTACTTTTTTTCAAAGTTTGTAGACCGCTCAAGCAAAGGAAGTTGCGCTCGAGCGGACCCTCACATTTTGCATGTCCGCTCGAGCGTGGACCCTGTTTTCAGTAAGTTTTGAAAAGTGTTTTCATGTACATTTTTTTTTTTGCATCCTCATTCCATCCTAGGCATTCCTCGGCCAAGATTAAGACTCCATAATAAGGCTAAAGTCTAGAAACGCACTAAGAACAAATGAAATAAGTTACGTACAATCCGAGCATGTGTTTCAATGTATGAATCTGCCATGTTATGTAGGTCACGCGCCTCAAGTTAAGTGAATTGCCTACTTTGTTGTCTATTTAGAGCTACCAGTTAGCTGTGAGTAATAACTTTGTAAAGTTATGTTCAATGTTAAATATTTTCTGAACATCATGATATGAAATGATTAGTTTTCTGAAATGCTACTCTATGTTTTGAATGAATGAATGATTGTCCAAGATTTTGAAATGCATTCGTGACATCCTTAGCATCATGATATGAGTCCCTTTATGGGTCATCAAAATGCCTTTATGGCCGTCCCTTTTTGAGTCATCAGAATGCCTTTATGGTCGTCCCTTTATGGGTCATCGAAAACGTCTCTGTGCACATAAGCCATCGAAATGCTTTATGGTTGTCCCTTTATGGGTCATCGGAATGCCTTTACGGTTGTCCCTACATGGGTCATCGGATTTGTTAACTCTAACGGTGTGCCACGTACTATATTGTGAAATGTACGAACTTTGAATAAGATTATGACTACGTATATGAATTTGTTTCTGCTTTGACATTTGATCATATACAAGACTCTATTTCTTTATGGACATCATTCAGTAAAATCTTTACTTTATTATTATTCACTAGACTTTCGCTCACTATTTACGTTATGTATATAAGTGAGCAGGCGCGTGACCAGGCCTAAGCTGCCGCCTGGAGTTTTGGTGTTAGCCAGCCATCGTGCCTCCCATGGAGGTTCCTTTTGAGATCTGTTCAGCTTTTGTGTTTTTGGGACTTTGATGCCTCCTAAATGTTTATGTCTGGTCTGAACATGTTTTGAAAGTTTTGTATAAGTGGCTCAGGTGACATAAGACTAATATATTTATGACGTCACATATATGTGTATAAAGTTTTAAATTTTTGTCCCATATATGTCTCCACAGCTCATTGGACTATGTATATTTCTATATTTGTTTCCGCAGCCCCTACTTATATGTTATCCTGTATGAGGCCTTTGGTAATCTAAGGATTACTGGCCGGTTGTGACGCTAAACCCATGGGTGGGGATGTAATCGGTTCGGTACGGTCGGTATTTAGGTAAAAAATTCCACCGAACCGATAATGTCGGTTTTATTATTTTGAACACCGATACAGACTGCTTCTCCCATCAAACCGCACCAAACCAAACTAATTGAAACGGTTCGGTTTGGTGCGTTTAATTGGTTTAGGATTTTTCAAACTTGAGTCACGTTTAAATATAATCATCAATCTATATAAAAATATTAAATTAGTTATTTGTCTACTATTTCAAATATATCTAATCCATTCATTTAATATGTACTTTTCAATTCCTAAATTAATAAAAATAAAAACAAAAAAAAGTTTAAAAATACTAAAGTTTCAAGAATAATGAGTTGGAGTTAAGATTTTATATAATAAGAGGTTACAAACTTAGGTTATAAAGATGATCAGGTTAATAATTTATTATACTTACTAATATCGTTATATTATTAGATTATATATATATATATATTATAAATACAATATATGTTGAAGCGGTCGGTTTCGGTTTAGATCGGTGCACAAGATGCTTAAACCGATACCGAACCGAACACCGAAAAAAATCAAATTTAAAAACCACACAGATCGATTCTTGTTAAAAAACAGACCAAATATAGTCGGTTTGATCCGGCTTAATCGTTTTGGTCGGTTTTTTCGATTTTTCTTACATCCCTACCCATAGGGGCGGGTTTGGGTCATGACACTCGTCCATAGGGATTTCTGAAGATTCACTGGCCACCTCTGGAGGGCTAGTAGATGTAGCTCTCAGGCTAGAGATAGTGTATGTGCAAGGAAGGACCCTATCCTTACTGATATCTAAATCGTGATGTAAGTTAGCAGTAGGCATGGTGTGTGGAGTTGGAGAGGAGTTACTCTGTATACGAGCTAGGCCTTCAAATAGGCTTATGGTTAATAGAATATTGAGGGGTTGAGGGAATGATATGCCCAACTGGGCTATTTACATGGGATGATGCAGGAATAAAACCCTCTTTCACATGGCCCAAATTAGTGTTCTTTTTTCCCCTGGTGGGTTCTTCATCTTGAGGGTTGTGGTTTCGTAGTTCAATAAATTTTTTAGAGTTGGGATTAGGCCCATGGGATTGGGTTTTCCTATTGGGAGTGGGCCACCGAGTCCTCTTAGTGACTAACATCCATGGCCCAAAAGCATTATCTCCCTCCTCAGTACTAGGCAGATTACCGTTGCCCTGGTTTTGAGCCATTTGGACCTTCCCTGAATCGGCTAGTTTGCCTCCCACGGGTAGTAGATCTGGGTTGGGATTCTCATGTGATACTGGGTTTGCTGCCTTAAATCGGCAGAGTTCCTTCTGATGATCAACCCTGCCACAAAAAAAACAAAAGGAATGAATTGTTTCATATTCAATGTTATAACTTTTCTTACCTAAAACAAATCGTGGGCAGAGTGGTTTGCTGAGATCGACTTTAATGCAAACTTTGGCGAATTTGCCTCTTGTAGCCATAGCAGTAGTAAGATCAATCTTGAGTGGCTTTCCAATTTGTTTGGCAATGGTGTAGAGAACTTTCTCTAGAAAGTATTCAATCGGAAGCTCAGGAAACCTAACCCAAACAGCGGTTGTGGTTTCAAAAGCGTCCGACGCCTTGAAATCAGGCTTCCATTTACGGATTGTGAGGTAGTGGTCCATAATAACCCATGGTCCACCCCAAATACACCTACGCACAATCTTCCTAGGAAGAGAATTTAAACAAAAAATAGTTATTCCCCAAATCAATGGCTGTGAAGTTGTCCTGTAAGCCCCATTAATTTTTGACCCTCGTGCAGAGCAGCCGATAACCGATGCTCTTGCCTAGGAGCCTAACGATGAGGGTATTGACTTATGGTTGTCGGATCTATTGCAGGAGCTTTTTGGGGAGTGAGATGTTAGGTATCCCATTAACAGTCCCTTGTGGTGGATCTTCATGAATGTTTGTATCCCCATCTTCATCCTCATCATTATGTGAGATTGTGTCTGAGATCGCATCAAAGTAGAAATCCGTACTCTATGGAGCTGCTAGGGCCTCTTTGAAGGACTTAACCTTGATCGCTTCAACTGGCGGATTTGACGAAGATGTAGAGGGGATTGTTCTAGGATCAGACTCAGTGTTGGTATCCATATCCTTTTCCCCCATTGAATCCTTGTTTTTGATCTTCTTAGTGCCATGGATCAGATGATCCACTTCCTCTTGTGATTTCCTGAGTGACACAGAGTAGGGCTGGGCAACCAACCCACCCGCCCGCACAAACCGCCCGACCCTACCCTACCCGCAGTGCTTTGGGCGGTTTCGATGTAGGTAGGCGGGCGGGTACGGGTCAAGAAATTCACAAAAGTTCGGGTTCGGGTCGAACCCGACCCGCCCGCAACCCGCAGTTTTTTTTTTTTTTTTTTTTTTTAAAGAAAAAATTACTAGTTATTATTATTATTTTTTGCATTTTGGATAGATGGAGATAACTAGTTATTATTTTTATTTTTACATTTTGGATGAAAGTAAAATTTATTATATGGGTACTTATATACATTATCATAATCAAATGATATTTAAATTAGTGTTACTAGTTTGACTTTTATTTATATATATATATATATATAAAATCATTATATTCCATTAGTCTAGTAGACACAGTTAAATATGATATTTTGAATTGTCATTCTATTATCACATTATTGTATATTAAAAACTAAATAGTGAAGATTAATCCACTATTAAAATTAGTGTTACTAGTTTGACTTTTAAGGGTTTGTTTTTGCATATTTAAATTAGTGTTACTAGTTTGACTTTTAAGGATTTGTTTTTGCAAGCTAAGGAGGAAGATTAATCCACTATCCTCAAGTATGGTTCCATATCATTTTATCTAACATGTGGACTATTTATTATGATCATGAATTGTATATCTTGTAATTTAATTTATAACTCTTCTAAAAAAAAAAAAAAAAAGTGTTTAGAAAGTAACAAAAAATGTCAAATTTGCTTAAGTTTTAAAAAAAAAAAAAAATCTAAACCGCAAACCGAACCGCACCCGCCCGCACAAACCGCGAACCGCATCGCGGGCGGTTGCGGGTCCATTTTTTCCCAATCGCATAAGTGCGGGTCGGGTCGGTTTTGACCCGCAACCCGCCAAAACCGACCCGTGAGCAGCCCTAACACAGAGTCAGAGAACGTGGGAGAGCTCATAATCAACTATGTACTCATCACTCTCAAACCTCACTTTTTCAGAGAGATGAATTCATTTAGTCGTTTTTAATACATAATTTTTCCCCGTCTTATGGAGTTCTAATCTTATTTGCTAAGGTTAAGAGTGAAACCGAAATAGATTGTTTGTATTTTAGGATTCAATAACGGTTTTTATTGTTTTTTTTTTTTTTTTTTTTGGGTAAACAGCGGTTTTTATTGTTAGATTATTGTGATTGATTCGTTTAAATATTTTTAGGTAAATTTTTATTTTGTATAATTTTTGGTTCTATCATAGACTCTAGACACTATAAAAGTTTAAAATTCTTGCCAATTAAATAAGTAGATTTTTATAGTGAAACCAATCAATCAAAATAATCAACATTTTGAAAATATTATTTATTTGAAATAACTATTTTATTGTAGTCATCAATTGAGTTATAGAAATTGAACCAAAATATTTTATAAATAAAAATTGGTGATGAATTCTTAATCCCTTAGTGCATTCATATATTGTTATTTCAATTTATTTTTAGTTAATTAATTCTCTCAAATCGTTCAAATCTTTTTTAATTAAATTTATTTTATTTTCTTTATTCGAAAATACCAAGATCTCTTGGATTCGACTTTGGACTCACCGAAACTTTATTACTTTGCGACAACCAGACTACAAGAGTTTTTATAGATGGGGTCATTCTATAAGCTGAAGTTCCTCACATTGTATAAGACGAAGAAGAAAGAAGAAAAAAAAAAAAAAAAAGAACAATATTCACTTTATTTGATTGTCAGTTTTCAAAAAAAAATTGATTTTTTTTTTTTTTCATGTTTTGTTATCTTTAGAATTTTGTCTTCATAGTTTAGTCTTTTTTTTTTAATTTTTAAAATGCACATAACCTAGATATACCTAAGAAGTAAAAATATTTGTGAAAAAATCTATAAAAAATTTCAATAAATACAAAAGAAATTAATAAATGTATTGAATTTTAGTTTTTTTTTTTTTTTTTTTGGTGTGTGCGCGCGCCCGTGTGTGTGTTTAGTGAATTTCTAAAATAAATTTTTACAAATATTTTACTTTTTAAATATATATAGATTAAGAGGATTTAAAAATTAAAAAATTGTTGAGAATATTTAAAAAGTTCACTAAAGACAACCAAAAAAAAAATACTCAAAAATTGTTTTTAAAAAGGAAGCGGATCCCCTCCAGTTCTTAATCCGAACGGCCCATGAGGCTGGCTACGGGCCTTATTTTGAAATCCGAAACATTTATTTTGTCGATAACTTTGTGTATTTTATTCACACAAAAAATTAGGTCGATCTGATAATCGTAACCTATTCAATTTATCGCGTTTATCACAAAAAAAAATGATATCTTTTTAAAAACACAATTGTCGTATATTTTTTTTGTGACAAACACGATGAATTGAATATATTACGATTATCAGATCGATTTAATTTTTTGTATAAATTAAATACACAAAATACTTGATAAAACAAATAATTCATATTATCAAAACAGGACCCGTGATAAGTCTCATAAGCCAAAACAGCACCAGGTCCTTTTAAAAACTATTAACCAAACAAATGATTTAAGCTTTTCAAACAGTAAAGTCTCTAATGGGGTCCCTTAATTTTTTGATTAGATTAAACTGTATTAAATAAAATACTAATAATATAAATATATATATTTTTAAGGATTTCTTATTGCATGATGGGGTCAACTGACCCCATTACCCTTAGCGGCAACCTGCACTTGGGTATATGCATTCAAAGTCGTAGCAGGAATTGCATTGGCTAACAATAGTAGTGTAGATGAGGTGTATTTTGAATCAATTGATTTAGTATGTATTTATTGAGTTTTCTAAATGATTTTCCGTGGAGAGAGGGTAATATGCATGAAAATATATAGAATTCCAGACAAAGAAGCAACTTTGAATCAATCCAATGGTCTCTGTTTATAAAAACAACCAATTTTCTTCCCCCTGGCCAATGAGTGATGCTCACAAACTCTAAATATATGTATACATGAGTTATGCTGTTCACTCTGCCAACGGGAGTAAGGGGTGATGCTATGGTACATTTGGATGTACCATATATCAGTTATGAGGATATGTAATTTTATATTATAACTAATATCATATAGATCATAACTATTATCATATTAACTCATAACTTAGTTATATTTAGCTATTCATACATATCATATTATCTCATAACTACCACATAACTAAATTATTTTAATAATTTAATTTGAATTGACAACTGATGTAACTGGTTACCAAAAAGAGGGCAAAAGAAATCAAATGAGTCCAGGGGTTCCAACATCGCATATCTCATAACAACTAGTCACATATATCATAACTAACACATTCTTTTCATAACCAACATCACATATCTCATAACCACTAGCCACATATCTCATAACTAACACCATTTGGCTCATAACCACACCACTTTGTTCATAACCAATATCACATATCTCATAACCATTGATCACATATCTCATAACTATTACCTACATGAATCATAACCACATCTCATAATCAACCCCTTTGAGTCATAACTAACATCACATATTTCATAACCACTAGTCATATATCTCATAATTAACAATCATTTTGCTTATAACTACACCACTTTGATCATGACACATATCTCATATTTCATAACCACTAACACATATAGCATAACCAAATACCCTTTGATACCACTTTGCTCATAACCAAAATCATATATCTTATAATCACTAATCAAATATCTCATAATTATTACCCATATATCTCATAACCGATATCGCATATATCATAATTACTAATTACATATCTCATAATCACATCACTTTGATCATAACCAACATTATATATCTCATAATTACTAATCACATATCTCATAACCAAATATTCATTGACTTATAACTATATCACTCTGCTCATAACCAAAATCACATATCAAATAATCACTAATCATATATCTCATAACCTTTACCCACTTATGTCATAACCACATATCATAACCAACATCACATATACCATAACCACTAATCACATATCGCATAACCACTACCCACATATAGGAGTATAAATTTGGCCCACAAGCTCGCGGCACACCCCAAGTCCAGAAATCTCTCTCTCTCTCTCTCTCTCTCTCTCTCTCTCTCTCTCTCTCTCTCTCTCGTTTGGGCTAAAGAAAGGGTCTAGGGATTTGTCAAAAAAAATTAATGAGGGAATTTTAATTTTGACAAAATTTGGATGTTTGTTCCAAATTTTTGGAGAAAATGGGGCTGAAATTATGTAATAACCATCATAAAAAACAAAATTAAAACATTTATGAATAGAGACTTATAATAAAATAAATTATTAATTTATAATTTTGTCAATTTATACTTAAATTTTATTTATTTATTTTTAATATAAATCCTTCATCTATTTTTATTAAATAAAATTAATAAAAAAGACTATTTTACTCATCAACTACAAAATGTATAATCACACCATTAATTGGCGTAATAAAAATATTTAAAATTTTAAAAACCACAAATATCATAAATAAGTCACAAAGCTTTGTAATATAAAACACAAAATGCATAACGCCATCACTAATTGGCAAAACAAAATTGTTTAAAATTATAAAAAATCACAAATGTTGTAACTAATTCCCAAAATTTCGTAACATTAACCAAAAATTATGTAACTATCCATTAATTGGTGTAAAAAAACATCTAAAAATTTTAAAAACCACAAATGTCATAACCAACTCACAAAATTTAATAACATCAACTATAAAATGCGTAACTGCGCCACTAATTATCATAATAAAAATAATCAAAATTTTTACAAATCACAAATGTCATAATCAACCCAAAAAATTTCATAACATCAATTACAAAATGCGTAATAACACAACCAATTGATGTAGCAAAAATATCCAAATTTTTTATAAACCACAAATATTGTAATCAAGTAATAAAGTTTCATAACAATTATCATAAAATGACTAAACAAATCACTAAAAATCTTAGAATCACCAATCGGGATCTCTCATAATACAGAGAAAACAAAATGTAATGACAATCATTAATTAACTTAATCAACAACTTAAAGCCATGGAACAGAAAATAAGAGTTAGAGAAGATTAGCTAGTAGAGTGAGAGGAAAGGGAATATGAGAAAAAGAGACTGAACGGGCTTATCACCTGTGAAAATGACGTCAAAGGTGCTATCATTTCCAATAAGGAACATCAGAGATATCTACAATGACAATAAAGAATGAGAGAGATGCTTGAGGGATGAAGAGAGCTGAGATAGCAAAACAGTACAACAAAATGCGTAATATTCATTTTTCAACAATTCTATAACACATGTACAAATTGATAATAACAAAACATTTTAAATCATAACTACAGCCAAAGGTTTCTGTATGTATAACACATTAATGTGAAAGAGCTAAAGTTTCGATATAGATGCATTTACTAGATAGAGAAATATCACTAGATTGAATAATGTTGAAATAGACAAAGAGAGTAGTGACGAGTTCAAGAATCTATTGCAGAGACACAGGAGTAAAGAGAGGAAGAATCCAGTAATGAAGAACTATCAACAATGGTCGTTCGATAATTTGAGTGAAATAGAGAAGTCTGAGTAAGAAATAGAGAGAGCTCAGGCACAACTAGGACAAATTAAGGGGGAAAAAATAGAGTAGAGAAAAAAACGAAGAAAAGTTAGGGAAAAAAATTTAGGAGAAAATTTATTTAGTAGAACAAAATAAAATCACGTCATAGATAATTTTTTTCAACATATTTTTTATTAAAATTTAGTTAAATTATATATATATTTATTTATTTATTTATAAGTGTATATAGATATTTTAAAAAGTATATCGTTTGTATATTACTATTTCTATTATATTTAATGAAGATACTAGGACTAAAAATAAATCTAAAATAGAGATAGGTGATCAATTGCAATTGTCACTTAGGGATGGCACTTCAAATTAATTGAGAGAGTTGAGAGTTCAGAGATAATGAGATTTTGAGAGACAGATTTGTTTGTGAAAAATAAAATGAGAGAGGGGTGGTATTTATAAGACTTGGGAGGGAGGGGTTAATTTATATATATATATAAATAAAAATAAATAAAATTGACTGTTGGTGGAATTAACAGTTATATGACTGTTTCAATTTTTTTTTTTTTTTTTTTTTTTTAAATTTTTGACCATTGCACTGACAAGGGGCAGGGAGTCGTTGGGGTAAGGTCGGGCCAGATGGGGAAAAAAATTTTGGGTCAAGCTCACGAGATGGGTCATACTCCATAACACACCAGAGTCAGGCCGGACTCTAGAACACATAGTCCAGGGTTTTAGGTTAGGCTTAGGCTTAGGCCTAGTTGGGGCCACCCAAGGTACGACTAGACTTGGGGTGTGTCGTGAGCTTGTGGGCAAAATTTACACCCCTATATGTGGATAGTGGTTATGAGATATGTGATTAGTGATTATAATATATGTGATGTTGGTTATGAGGCAAATGGTGTTAGTTATGAGATGTGGTTATGACATAAGTGGGTAAAGGTTATGAGATATATGATTAGGGATTATTAGATATGTGATTTTGGTTATGAGCAGAGTGGTATAGTTACAAGTCAAATGGTGTTTGGTTATGAGATATGTGATTAGTGGTTATGAAATATGTAATGTTGGTTATGATCAAAGTAGTGTGGTTATGAGATATGTGATGTTGATTATGAGATATGTGGGTAATGGTTATGAGATATTTGATTAGTAATTATAAGATATATGATTTTGGTTATGAGCAAAGTGGTGTCAAAGGGTGTTTGGTTATGCTATATGTGTTAGTAGTTATGAGATATGAGATATGAGATATTGGTTATGATCAAAGTGGTGTGGTTATGAGCAAAAAGATTGTTAGTTATGAGATATGTGACTAATGGTTATGACATATGTGATGTTGGTTATAACTCAAAGGGGTTGGTTATGAGATGTGGTTATGATTCATGTGAATAATAGCTATGAGATATGTGATTAATAGTTATGAGATATGTGATATTGGTTATGATTAAAATGGTGTGGTTATGAGCAAAAGGGTGTTAGTTATAAAATATGTGACTAGTGGTAATGAGATATGTGATATTGGTTATGAAAAATAAAATAAAATAAAATAAAATAAAAACTTTATTGGTTATGAGATATGTGACTAATGGTTATAAGATATGTGATGTTGGTTATGACTTAAAGGGTTGGTTATGAGATGTGGTTACGAGATTTGTGATTATGGTTATGAAATGTGTGATATTAGTTATGAATAAAATGGTGTTGGTTATAAGATGTGGTTATGATTAAGTTATGATAAATTGGATTATAGTTATGAAGAAATATAATTTTGGCTCATAATTATAAAAAGTGACCAGTTTATCAAATCACTTTTAATGATATGGCTCAATCTTAACCATTGAATGAAATTGTAATCTCTACATTTCTGAATCTGTAATAGTAGTTTAGGATCAATTAAGCTTAAATAACAAAACAAAACAAATATTAAGCCCCAAAAGAAAAAAAGATAAAGACATAGTTACCGATAAATCAGGGTGAAGAGGACTTGCACATAGGGGTGCAACTCGGGCGGGCTCAACCCGAGCAACCCGAGCCCAGCCCGAGTTTTTTTAGGGCTTGGGCAACTATATCTTGTAATCTGGACGGGTCTGGGCAGATTTTTGATGCCCGAATTGTAATTCGGGCCAGGCTTGGGCAGAACCAATGGCCAACCCGAGCAACCCGAACCCGAATTAAATTTAATATATTATATAAATTATATAATATATAATATATATATAATTTAATAAATTATATAATATATATAAATTAAGTAAAAGAGTTAGTCTTAATTTTTAATTTTTATTTTTTGGTGACCAGAAAATAACTTTGAATAATTCTCAATTCTTTGTTAATTATCAATTCTACCTACAGGTTTCAAAACAAATCTACCTACAAGTTTCTGGGCAATTCGGGCAATTCGGGCTAATCCGAGTTCAAAATACAAAGCTTGGGCCAGGCTTGGGCAGCAAAGCTCGGGTTCATGTTCGGGCTTGGGCGGGCTTGGGCACTGCTCTGGGCAATTCGGGTCGGGCTTGGGCAGACCCCCAACCCGACCGAACCCGCCCGAGTTGCACCCCTACTTGCACAACTGCCCTCAACTTAGAAATGATTTGCACCTCATACCAATGTTAGTTCCAAATCGATTGACAACAGCATGAAAACAAAAAAAAAAGTACTTTTTCATTCCTTTCTAATCTATGTTACTAAACGGATCCAGGATTGAGGCTTTAGGAGGCTACTTTATGGTTTGAAAAATTAGAGGACTACTCTATATAATTTTGAAATGATCTATAAAAAAAATTGGAGATGCAAACTCCTATAATTTTGAATTATTTTAAAATTTATAATATAATTTATGATATTTTTCAAATTTTTGGAGATGCGGCCGCCCTCCCCAGCACCAAACACCCCCCCCCCCCCCAAAAAAAAACACACACACACACACACAGATCCATCATTGTGTTACTTGTTATATAGAGCAGAATGCTTTCCCAACTATCCTGGACATCTTTTGAAGTATTGATCTCAATTTGAAATGGAACTCTTATCTCAAATTGCAACATGGTAGCCCAATATTCCCCGCATCCTTCAATTACTACTTGGTTGTAAATTTAGTCTCAAACTATGTTGTAATAATGTAACCATATTTGTGGTGAATCAACCAACATTGTCAAGGAAAAAATTGCGAAAGTGCTTGTATAAATCTGATCTTAAAGCCTTAAAAATCAAATCAATAAATTCTCTATCAAGAAAATAACCATAAATAATATAAAAATAAAATAAAAATAAAAAAAGAACAAAAACTAGTAAATTACAGTTTGTGAGACACTAATAGCCAAAGAAAGATGATCCAACTCCATTAACCAGCCGAGTACCCACAAAAGAACAACAATATGGCAAAAGCAAGTTTTGAGTTAACCATAGGAAGCCCAATAAACTCTCAGTCCTGATTTCAAGTTGTTCCAAGGAGAACAAGTAAATTGTTCCAGCATTGCCTCAATTAGGAATAAGAAAAGCAGACAATTTCAATCCTTGATCAAATAAATTCTAACAATGATCGTCGTGCAGTGGATTAATTCAAACCCATGTAGAAAATACAACAAATATTTGATAGACAGACAAACAAAAACAATTGCATGAATATATATATATAGCTAAGAGGGGAATTCATAGAAAAGTTTACCTTCTTTGCAATAGTTTTGTCGTCCTTTCCCTTGAAGATGATATCCCTCAATTTGTGAAAGTAATGATCCAATTGCCCACCATATGCAAAGCCATAGAGCTTCAAAACGGTTCCAGCATAATAAAAAGTTCAACAATGGACACATAGAACCAAACCCAGAAACCACCATTACAAATTACCTCATCAAACATAGCAAATAATTGTCCAATTCATACCAAATAAAGCTCTAAAAAAGTTTACAAAATAACATTAAAATAAGTAATTTTCTTAAATGAAGCTTTTTTATTCTGGAGAACTTCTGAGAACTATGTCATTACATCCAGCCAAAACTGCGGTGTAATTTAACCATGAAATAAAATGAAGACTGCAAGGCATTATCAACACTGTGATTTCAATCGAGACACAACATGATTAATGTGGCAATGAATTCATGAATTATAATATGAGACCCAAGAAACGAATGAAAAGATATGGTATCTTTATTGATTTGAATGTGTAAGTAGATATGGAAACTAAAATGTTCTAAAGACAACTCAATAATCATTTTTTGAGCAGAAAGTAACATGATATTCCTAAGCAAAGACTACAAGTAAATTACCCTTAAGGGCTCATGGTCCACTCTCAACCAAAATTATGCTCTTTATTGATCATTTAAAATATTTCTGAAGTTTCAAATACACTGATATTGATTTTCAGAGCCATATGTATATCTTTTATCCTTGGCTAAATCTTATTATCACCATCTATACCTTTATCCCTTTTCCATCATTGTGATAGAATAGAATTCTGTAAACAAGCCCGCGGGGGACCTCGCTACAGCTCGGACTCGATTTGTGTCACGGTTCTTAATCTGAACCAAAGAGTCCAAATCCGGCAAATCATTTTGAGAAAACAGATTTTTTAGAAAGAAGTGCCAAACATGGACTGCTTTGCCAGATACAGAGTCGCCACCTAAATATTTTATTTTGGGAAATTTAGGAAACCCTGACTCGTTGCTTAAGGCCACGTGTCCGTCATCACCAAAGTTGTCTCGGCTCGGGAACTTGGGTACAATTGGGGAAGGTCACTTCGTGAGCACCCCCGCTCGACCAATCAAAGATCGGCCTCTACTAACCATGATATCTTGTTTTGAAAAAATTGTGTGTTCTTATTCCGGTTTTTAGCCTAGGTTTACTATGTGATGCGCACAGCATATAAGTATAGACTGGATCGCCTGAATTGGAACAAAACATTTCATGTTTGTTTTTTAAAGTGGTTTGATGGTGCTACCCGCAGGTAGGCTAAGACGTGGATTTGCCACCCTCGGGTGGGCTTAGAAAACATGATTTTGCCACTATTTAGCGGGCTTAAAACTCACAATTAATGAATTGTTCCAATTCAGATAACCCAACCTTCACCCACAGGCATTCAGGCAGTTATATCACATAAGCAAATAGCCTCATGGTAAGCATGCTATTCATGGCAGCACTCACACGCATGCAAGGATGCTAAAGCATAAAACTCACCGAGTACTCCAAGCCAAAACAGAAGCTAATTAGAAATCCATGCATGATCCTAATTATACAGAAATGCCTAATGCAACACATGCAAAAATGCAACTATAGCAGGCTCAGCTATTCTAAACATGGCATATGAGATGCAACAGCTATCATGTATTCAACTTGGAATTGAAATACAAATGCAGTTAGTATGATGCGCCGAGCCCGGTGCATGCAAAACAGATGAATGAATGCAACATACTATCATACTGTATGCTAATTGAAATATGCCCTAATCTAACCATCATAAGCAGGTAAATAAAAGGGAAGAAAGACGTGGGGTTGGAAGACATACATCACACTCACGCACACTTATTACAATTATGCCCTCGCGCAGAGGGTCCGAATAAATATACAGTCTCGAATAAAAAAATAGTACAGTCCAAATAATACAGTCCAAAATGTGTACAAATTCCTAATTAATTTACAAATTAACTAAGAAAATAATAAACTGGCATGCAAGCCAGGGACTGCCTTGCGCGGAAATCCACTGGGATGCCCCAATTAGCCTCTGTTTTGCAATTGTTCTTTGGAAAGCGCGCCAAGCCTCGGAAGACTGCTGATTCTTGATTTTGCTGCAACAGAGAGCAGGAAAGGGGCATAGCAATGTATTTTCACAAATGTATGCATGCCTCGATCCTCGTGCCACTAATCACGCATCTCGATGCATGATGGCCGAGGAGTCGAATTGCACAACTCGATATGGAATGAATGCACATGAAAACTTAACAAAAGCTAACTCCATCCTGGGTAATCCGGAGTGTCGGTGACTAGGGAATTGAGACACGTTCCGTCACTCGGAGTATGAAACGCCCCTCGTTTCCCGTGCTCGGGCTAACTCCTATCCCAAGCACAATGCAATATGCATGACATGCATGAATGCAAACTAAGATACAACCTAACATGCACAATATTATGAAATGGCATACACGATGCACGAGGTAACATGGCATACACAATGCACTAATATACAACCTAGCATACACAATGCTATGAAATGGAATGGCATACACAATGCATAATGGACTTACACCAACATGAGTGGACCTCAGCCACACTCACACAAGAGGCCATTAGATGAAAATGAGACACTCGAAATGCGTGCACACATGCACGCAAACCGAGGACCGACCCTAAGGCACGGAATGCCACTCTAACAAGACATGGAAAAACATGAAATATGACATACTAGCATGCAAATTCCAGAGGCAAAATGAGATGCAAAACAGCCCCGAAAGATGGCAAAATGACACCCGATGCAAGGAATGATCCCGAAACATGAAATTAGGCGCATGGAATGACCTATGGCTATGCAATGCATGCATTATTTGAACTTGAAGCATGAAGACAGAATCAAGGCAGCCCCAAAACAAGCATATTTACAGTTTTAAGCAAGGCCAAACAGGGAACACAAATGGGGCTAAGCTAGCATACAAAAATGGCCCCGGGAGAGAGGTAATGAAGCAAGTAGCAGATGCTGGCCCTAAATAGAGAAGGGCCCTTCTACAATGTTGAAGAGGGGCCCAAAATATGATGTTTTACAGTTTATGATCAGAGCCAAAACAGTGTACAAGCATGCTCAAAATACGATGCAAAATAAGGCCAAAAAGAGGCTTAAACACAAAGTATACAAAGGGTGCCTCAAAAATCCAAAGACCCTTAATGAAACATGAAGAGGAGGTCAAAATAAGGCCATTTTCAGTTCGAACCAGAGCCCAAAAACAGAAGCATAAGAGGCTAAAAAAACATGCAAAAATAGGGCCATGAGATGGATACAAAGACAAGTGACATATGGAGGCCCCAAACAGTGATGAGCCCTTCAACAATGTTTAAGAAGGGCTCAAAATAAGCTATATTACAGTTTACATTATGCCTCAAAACAGTTTACAAATAGGCCAAAAATGCTATGCAAGAAAGGGGGATACAAGAGGGGTAATGAAGCAAGTGCAAAATGGGGGACTCAAACAGTGAGAGGCCCTTCATGAAACATGAAGTAGCTCAAAAAAATGCTATATTAAGTTAGGGTCGGAGCCCAAAAGTGCAAGCAAGAATGGCTTAGATAGGATACAAAAATAAACTTAAAAGAGGGGAAATGTTACTCACCCTTGAAGACCAAACTTTAGCAGCCTTTTGGCTTGAGAAAAGGTGCCTCCAAAGCTCTGAGAAGGCCCTCCAAGCTGCTGGAATGGAGTGGTGGTGTAGTGCTAGGTGATGGTGAAGAAAAGGGTATAGGACTTAGGAGGTTTGAAGCTTAGAAGTGTAGAGAGAGAGAGATACAATATATGAGGCTCAAACGGGATTTTTCTAACCCTTAAAACCAGACCTGGGGTGCTGGTTATATACGCAAAAAGAGGGGAAAAAAGGGGGGGAAAACAATTCAAGTTTCCCCCCAAAATGGCAACCCCCTCCCGGACACAAAATCTGGAGAAAAGGAATACAGATTTGTAATGTACCAACCCTGAGGATAATGGCCCAACCCTGAGGATAATGGCCAGCCAGTTTTCTTGGGCTTAGGTGGCCGGCCGGCCTTCCCCATGGCCGGCCGGCCAAGGGTCAAAAAGGTCAAATGAAGATTAGTGGCCGGCCATGCCATATTAGTGGCCTCCCATGTGTGCACAACACAACTATGTGGTCAAAAACTGGAGAAAGTGAACCAGGAGAGAGAAAAGGCCAATTTTAGGAGGGGTTCAAAAGGTTCAAACACAATTACTAGCCGACCATATGATATTGGTGGCCTCCCAGGTGTATACAACACAAATATGTGGTTTAGAGCTGGAAAAAGTGGCCTTAGGGTGGTCAACATTGGCTTTCAAGTGAGAAAAACGGGCGACGGAGGGCGATAAGGAAATATAACTAGTTGCCGGAACAATTACTGGCCTCCCACCCTTCTACGACCTTCCTAGTGATGAAAATAAGGTCCCTGCCAAAAATGAACTCAAACCGATGCAAAATGAAGGTTCGGGGGCCGAAACGCGCAGCCCGGGGCCCCGAAAACTGACTGTTAGGCACCGGAAGTGGTGTTCAACCACGAAGTTGGTCTCTCGGACCACAGTGTCCCTCAAAAGGGAGTAAATAAGATGTATGCCAAAAACCAGAGCAAACGGAGGTGGTTAGGCGGTCCCGAACCGAGGCACTCGGCCTAATAGCTCCGAAAACCAAGAACCAGGCTCCGAAATGGGAAAAATGGTCTACGACCACGAAACGTAGCCTACGGCCACTGAGAGATGATCTACGAGACCTCTCCCTCCCTTCGGGAAGAGAAAACAGAGAAAACAGAGCCTGGTTCGCAAACCGACGCGAAGCACGAAAGAGTCCGGAAGTCCGGAGGCAAGGCTCGCAGCCGAGACTCTGAAACCTCTGAACGAGCACGATATGCAACATCACCAAGCGCTCAATCGGTGACGTCTGAGTCTTAAGGTCGGTCAAAAATGGGGTGTCTACAAATTCTGATGATACTGCTAATCCCTGGGGGTCCAGTCGGGCTGACCCATGCTTCCAACACCGTTCTCTGTTCACTAAGCCCCCCAGGGTACCTGCACAAATGCCCAGTGGGGAACGGGAGTCCTCCAGCGAATCCTCCGACGATCAAGTTAGAAGAGAGAGAGGTTAATGGCCAGTAGAGAGAGAATAATGATATGGAACTTAACTTTTTGTGTGTCTTGGAAGCCTCCTTATATCCTTTGTTCATCATTTCCTTGTCCACTCCGACCTGTCATGTTGGCCGAAAGTCTATGCTCTAACTTGCCTTGTTCATGGTGAGGCTGCCTGTTCCGACGTGCAGGGATTATCGCATTTAATGCTTCAGGGACCTAATTAATGGCTGATGTGTGGTGCAATAACTCTGCAGGATCTTTGTCTGCTTACATGGCTGGTTCTCCTCTTGACAAGTGTTTAGATGCCATTGGTTCTTGTTACAATGTTGGGTTTCAGTAATGTTGAGCTTTAGTGCTTAAACCGTAAATTGGGCTCTAAGTGGCGGGCCAAAAGCCTCTATGGGCCCACCGATGTCAGTAGTCCCCCATTCCCAAGTGCAGCTTCAGTCCAACGAAGGAATAAGAAAGGAGACGGGTATTGTGTGTAGCTGAGTGAGAAGACCGACCGGGAGGAGGGCCGACCACGAAGGGAGACCGAGCGAGAAAACGGACCAAGAGGAGGGCCGACTGCGAAGGGGGACCGATTGAGAAGACCGACCGAGGGGAGGGCCTACCGTGAAGGGGGACAGAGCAAGAAGACCGACCAAGGGAAAGGCCGATTGCGAAGGGGGACCGAGCGAGAAAGTGGCGGCGCACGGTGGTGATGTGAAATGGAGTAGACAGGGAAGGGGAAAAGGGTAGTAAATCGTGGTTGTACACGTGGCATGATCCAGTGATAAGGGAAGTGATGCATCAACAGGAAGCGAAGGGTTAGGACTAATATAGGACGTGGAAAAGGCAGGGGCGGAAACTTTCGAAATTTTCAAACTGGCGAAATTTAATCTCGATCCTTGAAATATAGGCAAACCGTGGGCATTTGGAGTTATTCATTTTACGTACCTCTTCACAAAAAACCAATACATCCTAGAGTTGAACGCATTTGTTTCATGTGACACACCTCTCCAATACTTTGCGAACTTCCTTATGCCAGCATCCAAAGCAATACGCAGACACGTAGAAGAGATGGCTCGAGATGAAGTGCCAGCCATCAGGCTAGAGGCATTGGGGGAGGACGACGTAGTGGAGTTGGCTGAACAATATAGAGCAGGGAGGCGAGAGGAAAGAGGGGTGGAGTAAGCGGCGTGAGCTCGTCCATCGACGATGATCGTAGTCGCAAGACCAATTAGCCAAGTGGAACCGGACCATTGGCACACCAAGGCCGACAAGTCTACGTCACGGTGGAGAAGTTGGAGAAGGTACGAAGGAAGTACCAGATTCCGGCGAAGATAGAGCTGAAGTTGCCCACGTCTAAAGAGAGGGGCGTCGGATGCACGACCGATGGAATTTACGTTGTAGGAGGAAGCGTTGCGGGAGGGAGCTGAGGTTGCCCCTCCCCCAAATAGTAGTGGACGTATTGAACCGACTGGAGGTGGCGCCAGGGCAACTGATGCCCAACGCATGGAAAATACTAATGGACTGCACGATTGCATGGCCACAGGCGACTGGGGGGGCGGCGATGACAGTGGAGGAATTCTTTTCGTGCTACAAGCGGTGGCGGGCCGAGGACTACTGGCGGGCTTACCATTGTCGGTGAAAGGGTGGAGACCGAGGTGGTTCTATGTATCAGCAAATGGTGGGAGTGGGGTTCGCACCACGTAGAAAGTTCCCACGAAGTCAGTGGAGCCAAGGCTAGAAGCGAAGGCTGAGAACAGGGTGAAACAGGTGAAAGAGTGGAGGGAGAAGGAGGGTGCGAAGTGGGATAACCTAATCTGACCTTCAACCCTGTTTGCCTTGAGTTTGGGGCCGCAGCCGGCTGAAGAGGATCCTACTCGTGAGGAGTTGGAGGCAAGGAGAAAGGCGCAGGAAGCGGAGGAGCGGAAAACGTTCGCCAAGGCAGATAAGTATAAGGAATCGCAGTTAGGGCTTGCGCCTAAACTAGTGATAAGAGAGCGGGTCCGACCACGGCCCAAGCCGTTGGGAGACAAAGATCTGACTGACTTTGCACCACTGCCGCCCCCAGTGGATCCGCTTAAGGAGAAGAGCACTCAGGAGGTGGAGGCGGTGTTAAAGAAGAAGAAGAAAAAGAGAGCGCCGGCAGAAGAGGGTGAGAGAGGTCCGCTTTTGAAGAAGATGAAGGAGGGGAAGGCGGAGGAAACCCCAGAAGTGGAGGTGGGGGAGATAAGGGCGGTAAGGGAAGAAGTGATGGGCCCAAGTGTCCAAGTGAGAATGGGCACAGTGGAGCCTGAGTAAAGGGCGCAACCACTCAAAATGGGGCCTGTATCAGAAGTGGCCCCAAGTCCTATAGAAGGGAAAGTTGGGGTGAGCAAGCCAGAGATGCGTGCTGCGCTGAACACCGCTATGTACAACGTGTGCGCGATAGCCGGTCAATCGGTAGAAGAAGGAGAGGAAGCCAGAGTCACAGTCGATCGTCTTGTTGGAGTGGTGGAGGATGCGGCCGTGCAGTCGATGGCTCGATTAACAGAGGCCGACCTCCCGAGAGGGTTCTGCTCGATGCAGATGGAGGCAGCGACCCTGGCGGCTGCCCTGATGAATAAAGCAGCGCACGCGAAGGTGGAGGTAGAGCCGCTAAGGGCCCAGCTGGAAGGAGTGAAAGCGCAGCTACAAAATCTAAGGGCTGAGATAGTGGGCTGGAGGAAGGCTGCGAGGAGCGCGTGTGCCAAGGGGCAGGAGTATGCACAGAGGGCAAAGAAGATTGAGGTACTAGCGGTGGTGTAGAGCTACTTGGCAGATCGTGCTGCCGCCGAGCTCGCCATGACCAAGTCAGAGCTAGAAGTGGTGCGCCACAGGGCGGTATCGCTAGAGTTCGAGTTGGCGAGCGAGCAGAGAAAGGTAGGCGAAGTCCAGGAAGCCTGCACCACTGCCAAGGAAAGGTTGGAGGAAGCCTTGGCAAACAACGAAGATCTTCGTGACCAGGTAATCAGAGACAAGGAGGAAGCAGAGGGGCGAATTGCAGACTTGGAGAAGGCCTTGGCAGAAGAGAGGGCCAAATTGACATCTGAGAGGGCTGCGTACCCTGATTTATGTGTGGCTACTATGGAGCAATTTAAGGGGTCCGCCGAATTCCAAATGGCTATTAACGCCGCGGTCGCTCGGAGCTTAGCGAAGGAGGGAGAAGAGGGTGCTGGGCCGTCGGGAGTGGTTGCTAAAGGTAGGAGCGAAGAAGAAGTGATCCAAAGCTTTCAGCGGTCAGACTTCTACAAGCACAAGATGAGCCAGTACTGGGACAGCGACTGGATGAGCTTCAAGTACAAGGCACAAGAGTTGTTCCCCGACGTGGACTTCAATCTCGTGAAGGTAGGGGAAGACGACGTTACCCAGACTTCCTTGGATGAGGAGATTGAAAAGGAAGATCTCGTATCTAGGGAGGAGGATTAATCACTATAATGAAGTGTAAAATATATATATATATATATTTTTTTTTGTACATGTAATTTTTGTAACGAATTGTATAAAAGTGTAAGTTTGTTAATAAAACCACGAGTTCTCTTATTGTTGTTGTTGTTGTTGTTGTTGTTATTGCTTTGATTTGTAAAGTTTAAATGGTAAAAATGGCTGAGTAGAATTGGATAAAAACGGGTAAGAAAAATTTGGGAATATGAAATTTGATAAGTAACCTATCTTGTAAAAATGGTAAAAATGGGCAAGCAGGCTAACTTGTATGAATTAGTAAAAATGGTTGATTATGAACTAGGATTTTAACTAAGTCTAGCAACAACTGATTGTAACTGCATACTTTGTCTGGATGAGACTAGTTTTGACTCAGACTGGCTGAGTTTTTCGCGCTTAGTCTGGCTGAGACTCGAAGGGCTCAGTCGGGCTGAGGCTTTAGTTAGCTCAATCTGGCTGAGTTCTTCATGCTCAGTCTGGTTGAGACTTGAAGAGCTCATTCGGGCTGAGGCGTTAGCTATCTCAGTCTGGCTAAGTTCTTCACGCTCAGTCTGGTTGAGGCTTGAGTTAACTTAATTTGGTTGAGCTTTTCTTGCTTAGTCTGGCTAAGACTTGGAGGGCTCAGTCAGGCTGAGGCTTTATCTATCTCAGTCTGGCTGAGTTCTTCATGCTCAATCTGGCTGAGGCTTTAGTTCACTCAGTCTGGCTGAGGCTTCAGTTAACTCAGTCTGGCTGAGCTTTTCTTGCTCAGTCGGGCTGAGGCTTTAGTTAATTCAGTCTAGCTAAGCTATTCGTGCTCAGTCTTGCTGAGGCTTTAATTCACTCAGTCTGGCTGAGCTTTTCTTGCTCAGTCTGGCTGAGGCTTGGTCAAAAAGTTATTATTGAAATGCAACACAAATAATGGAGATGTCAAATTGTTGTCATTTAAGGCATAGTCTATTGATCACAAGTTTACACCATGTATGGAAAGGGCGAAAATGAACAAGTGTGCAGATCGGCAAAAGATGACATACAACAATTGAACAATACGAAAACAGGAGATGCCATTTCACTAGAAATAACGCTTCAAGTGCTCGGCATTCCATGGATGGGAGAGGTCTCTGCCTTCCATATCTTGGAGACGGTAAGTGCCAGGGCGGGGTTTGGCCTTAACAACATAGGGTCCTTCCCATTTGGCTGCTAGCTTGCCCTCGGTCGGATTTTTAGTGGCAAGGGTTGCTTTGCGCAAGACTAGGTCACCCACTGCGAACTCTCGAGGTCAGACTTTGCGGTTATAATATGTTCTCATTTTCTGCTGATATGACGCTCGTCTAACAGCAGTTGTCTCTTGGAGCTCTTCAATCAGGTCCAAGTCAGCCCGACGCAACTTTTCATTTAGCTCTGGATTCGGGCGTAAAACCCGAGGGGTCGGCAGGCCGATTTCCATTGGGATGACTGCCTCAGCACCGTATGTTAGGCGAAAAGGGATCTCCCCAGTAGGGGTTCGGGCGGTTGTCCGATAAGCCTAGAGCACGTTCGGTAATTCTTCAGCCCAGAGTCCTTTAGTGGCTTCTAACTTAGTTTTGATGATCTTCAGGAGGGAGCGATTGGTGACTTCGACTTGGCCATTAGCTTAGGGATGACCTGGGGAGAAGAAACATGACCTAATGTGAAGCTCTCCACAGAATTTCCTGAACTTGACATTGTCGAATTGCTTGCGGTTGTCCGAAACGATGGCTTGGGGGATTTCAAATCGGCACACGATCAACTGCCAGATGAACCTGGTGGTGTTTCGTTCAGTGATTGTAACGAGGGGTTCTGCTTTCACCCATTTGGTGAAGTAGTTAATAGCAACCACAACGAATTTGGTCTGGCCTCTACTGGTGGACAAGGGACCGACTAAGTCGATGCCCCACTTGGCGAAGGGGTAGGGGCTGGTGAGTGTAATCAGTTCTGTTGGTGGAGCATGGGAGATGTTGGCAAAGCACTGGCATTTATCACACTTGAGGACAAATTCGGTGGCATCTTGGTTGAGAGTAAGCTAAAAGTAGCCGGTGCGGAGGATTTTATGGGCCAGAGACCTTGCACTTGAATGATTACCACAGATGCCCTTGTGGATTTCTCTCATCACATAGGTCGCTTGAGCAGGACTGAGAGACCTGAGGTATGGGCATGAAAATCCTCGTTTGTACAGTAGGTCATTGATGGAGATGTAATTAGACAACCGGGCTCTGACTTTGGCGGCCTGCTGTTTATCGTCTGGCAACTCCCCTCGTATCAAAAATAGAATGATGTCTGCAGCCCATGGGATAGGTTCGTTTTGGAGGAAGTGAACCTCTTGCTGGTTAGGCGAAGTAGCCAGATGGGTTAGGTATTCAATACGGATGCCATTGCTGAGGTCTGACTGGTCGGCTGAGGCTAATTGGGCCATTTCGTCTGCCTTGGAGTTTTCTGACCTAGAGATGTGTCTAATCTGGAAAGTATTGAAAATGCGAACAAGAGGGAGTGCAATGTCCCTGTAGGCTCGCATCATGTCTTCCTTTGTGTCGAATTCTCCAGTAATCTGTTCGACGATCAATTGGGAATCACTGAACACTTGGAGATGGCTTACACCAATGTCACTGGCCAGTCGAAGACCTGCTATCAAGGCCTTATATTCAGCTTCATTATTGCTCACGTCGAATAGGAAACGGAGGGCACACTTGAAATACCCTCCCTCAGAGGCGGTGTGGATAAGACTGGCCCCACTGCCTTCTTTACGGGACAATCCATCAACACTAAGGGTCCAAGAATAGGGGTATTCTGCCTCAGTGTTGAATTGCGTTGGCAGAAGGGGCACGTTCGGAGTGAGATTAGTGAATTCCAGGATAAATTCAGCGACGGCCTGTCCTTTGATCGCTGTCCGAGATCGGTAAGAGATTTCAAATTGACTGAGCTCGACAGACCATTGCATAAGTCTGCCTGACAACTCTGGCTGTTGCATGACCTTCTTCAAAGGCTGGTCAGTGAGAACCACTATGGAGCGAGCTTGGAAATAAGGTCGGAGTCGCCTTGAGGCTATAACCAAAGCGAGGGCCATTTTTTCCAGTAGAGGATAGTTCTATTCTGCCCTCTTGAGAGCGCAGCTAATGTAGTAAACTGGACGCTGGACTGAGTTGTCTTCCCTGATAAGGGCAGCACTGACTGCAGTGTTTGATATTGCTAAGTAGAGGAAGAGGGTTTCGCTTGAGAGCGCTTGAGAGAGGAATGGGGGTTGGCCATGCACTGCTTCAGTTGTTGAAAAGCCTCCTCACATTCGGTGTTCCACTCAAAAGCCTGTTTGAGGACTTTAAAAAATGGAAGACATTTGTCTGTTGCCCGAGAAATAAAACAATTGAGGGCAACAACTCTGTCGGTGAGCCGTTAAACCTCCTTGACCGTTCTGGGAGACCGCATTTCTATCAGGGCCTTGATCTTTTCGGGGTTGGCCTCGATGTCCCGTTGGCTGACCATGAAGCCCAAGAACTTCCGAGATCCTACGCCGAAGGCGCACTTCTCCAGATTTAGCTTCATCTGATGTTTGCGTAAGGTTTCGAAGGTTTCTCGCAGGTCTGCCAAATGATCAGAGGAGAGTTTACTCTTGACTAGCATGTCATCGACATAGACTTCTATGTTCCAACCTATCTGTTGGTGAAAGACGGCATTGACCAAACGTTGGTAATTTGCTCCAGCATTTTTCAAGCCAAACGGCATAACACAATAGTGATAAGTTCCTATGTTTGTGATGAAGGAGGTATGTTCCTAGTCAGCCGGGTGCATCAGAATTTGATTGTAGCCGAAGAAGGCGTCCATGAAACTAAGCATCTGATGTCCGACAGTGTCATCGACCAGCAGATCTATCCAGGGGAGAGGATAACTATCTTTGGAGCAAGCTCGATTAAGGTCAAAATAGTCGACGCAGAATCGCCATTTACTATTGTTTTTGCGGACCAGGACTATATTGAACAGCCACCTAGGGTAGTTCACATTTTGGATGAACTGTGTCTTCAGTAGTTTGTCTACCTCAGAGGCCATGAGGGCATTACGTTCCGGGTGAAAGATACGCTGCCTCTGGCGAAAAGGTCGGAAGTGGGGCTCGATACTGAAATGGTGAGTGATGAAAGAGAGATCGATGCCCGGCATGTCAGAATGGGTCCAGGCAAACACATCATTGTGCTTGGTTATGAGAGCTGTGAGGTCGGCCTTGGCCTGGGAGGATAGTTGGCTGCCGATCCTAGCTGTTTTGGCTGAGTTCTTAAGATCGATAGGGACTTCGACAAGTTCTTCCACTGGTTCCCCTCTGACTAACTCTTCTTCGTCTTTGATGTTGAGTCCTTCAATGATCATAGCCTCTTTCAACTTGACCTCTTTTAGTAAGGCGACGTAGCATTCTCTGGCCATCGTCTGCTCCCCTCACGGTGCCTATCCCAAGGTTGGTGGGGAATTTCATGGCTAGATAGTATGTGGAGGTGACAGCTTGGAAAGCATTAAGAGCTGTGCGTCCGAGGATTATGTTATAAGCAGAAGGATGGTCAACGACAAGGTAAGTAAGTAACTTGGTGGTCTGCCGTGGATACTCTCCAATGGTGGTGGGAAGATTGATGAAGCCTATGGAGGTCACCTAATCCCCTGTGAAGCCGACTAGCGAGGTCTGGAGAAGGGACAATTTTTCTTCTCCGACCTTGAGTTGGCAATAGGCGTTCAGGAAAATGATGTCTGAAGAACTGCCATTGTCAACAAGCACCCGTCTGACTTTGTAATTGGATAGGAGAGCAGAGATGACGAGGGGGTCGTCGTGGGAGTAACGGATGCCTATGCAGTTGGCCTCCGTAAAGGTGATGGGTTCAGTCCGCTGCTTGGGGTGTTTGAAGGGGCGATCCAATGTGGCGACTTCCTTATTGGAGCCCTGTTTGATTTTTCTGAGTTCGGCTCGTTGGGCCGAACGGGATGGACCTTCGACCGGGGGGGCATGGTTGCCTTGTGCTCGGGGTTATGGTGGGGGCCGATCATTGTCCCACTTGGGTTGTGCTAGTTGTCGGGGAGGGATATGTCTGCGGTGCCCCCTAGGGGGTCGGTTCTTGGTCGCTGCTGGGGACAGGCTGCCGTGAACCGGCTGAGGCAACCCTGTCGTATCAAATCCTCCACCTGGTCTTTAAGGTTAACATATTCCTCAGTGTTGTGGCCGTGGTATTGATGGAAATGGCAGTACTTGGATTGATCTCGCCGGTTAAAGGGAGACCGCGACGGTTGGGGCCATTTAAGGTTGTAATCTCGTTGGATCTGGTTCAAGACTTGTTCCATAGGGGAACTGAAGGGAGTGTACCACTCGAACCAACTGGGCGGTCGGGTAGGTGCCGATCGGTTGGCACAAGCGGGTCGGTCGGTATACTGAGGGGTTTGTTGTGTATATTGGGAGGGTCTGGTTTCAGATTCCTTTCTCTTCTCCCTGGGGGTTTGATTTTTAGTTGTAGTCTCTTGGCGGGCTGCTAGAGAGTCTTCGGCGTTCATATATTTTTGGGCTTTAGAAAGGAGGGTGGCCATGGAGGTTGGAGGGTTTTTGGAGAGACTAAAAGGGAAATCGGATGATCGTAAACTGGCCATGAAAGCCGTGAGAATGACCTTGTCATCGTTTTCCGCCACCTGTAAGGCTTCGGTGTTAAAACGGGTGACAAAGCTACGTAGCGACTCCCCCTCCATTTGACGGATATTAAGAAGTTGAGTTGCCGAACGCCACTGGCGCTGAGCGCCAATGAAATGGCTCAAAAAGGAATCACTTTGGTGTTGGAAAATAGAGACGGAGTCCGGCGGTAGCTGACTAAACTATAGTCGAGCCGACCCCTTAAGCGTCACGGGGAAAGCACGACACATGATCTCATCAGGAAAAGCATGGAGGATCATTAGGGTCCTATAAGTCTCCAAATGGTCAACTGGGTCCGTTATGCCGTCGAAAGAGTCGATCGAGGGCATTTTGAACTTGGGAGGTAGGGGTTTGTCCCTGATGGAGGCGACAAACGGGAAGTTGGTTGTTGTGGAGGGTTTATTCTGTATGTTCTGCATGACTCCTTGAAGCTGGAGTTTCATGGCTCGGAGTTTCGTATCCCAGATAGGAACATTGTCACCTCCTGAGTGCAGTGGAGGCTGAACACTATTAGCCTCTCCTTCAGGGATAGGTGTTTGAGCGAACGGATGTAAACCTCGAGGTGGCGGGTTCATGCCTTGGGGTGGGGCTTGCCAACCCTCTAAGTTGGAGAGGTGGGCTTGTTGGAAAAGATGGCTTGGGGTTTGTTCCCGATTGAGAGGGATATCTGGTGGTGGTGGAGGAGGTGTAGGGAGGTTTTGCTGGAGCAAAGCGTTGATCAAGGCCTGGTTTTGCTCGGCCAAGCGGTTGATGGTATTGGTGAGTTATGTGAAGTACTGAGGTGGGTTGTTTGGATTGGGAGGGTTGGCCTGGGGGTCGACGACGTTGTGTTGAGAAGCCATGGATCTCGTTGTGACCATCCACCTTGATAGCCGGCAGGGAAGAATTATCGGGAACGGGTCTCCAGTAACAATGAGCACAACTGTCACGCGGAGTGGCGTTCCCACAGATGACACCAACTGATGATACTGCTAATCCCTGGGGATCCGGTCGGGTTGACCCATGCTTTCAACACCATTCTCTGTTCACTAAGCCCCCCAGGGACCTGCACAAATGCCCAGCGAGGAACGGGAGTCCCCCAATGGACCCTCCAACGATTAAGTTAGAAGAGAGAGAGGTTAATGGCCAGTAGAAAGAGAACAATGATAGGGAACTTAACTTTTTGTGTGTTTTGGAAGCCTCCTTATATCCTTTGTTCATCATTTCCTTATCCACTCCGACCTGTCATGTTGGCCGAAAATCTATACTCTAACTTGCCTTGTTCATGGTGAGGCTGCCTGTTTCGACGTGAAGGGATTATCGCATTTAATGTTGCAGAGACCTCATTAATGGCTGATGTCTGATACAATAACTCTGCAGGATCTTTGTCTACTTACATGGCTGGTTCTCCTCTTGACAAGTGTTTAGATGTCATTGGTTCTTGATACAACGTTGGGTTTCTGTAGTGTTAGACTTTAGTGCTTAAACTGTGAATTAGGCTCTAAGTGGTGGGCCAAAAGCCTCTATGAGCCCACCAATGTCAAATTCGAAAGTAGTGATTGGGGGGAGTTGTGTTGCTTCACAAAATTACAGCAGTTTGATGTAAAACATGATTGGCTCTTTATTGTTTCATAAAGCTTTCATTGTCCTAAAAATCTGAAGAAACAATTAACTAAAATAGACTTATAATGACAGATTAATCTAACTTCCATAAAACCTCACATATCAAAGAAACAGTATTCGAAAAATGGAAGGAATGAATTAGCAATCATAAATAAGGAAGAACGCCCCAATATTCCTTTTCGGATTGTGTGTTTATGTTTACACAATATTTTCTTATTCTAATCACCCAAAAAGCCAATTAAGGATGAATTTGCAGTGAATTGTTCCAATGCTATGATCACTTGCTGAGAAAATGAAACTACAGAACCCAGTTAAGTAAGTACCTTTTTTCTAACCTTTTATATCATAATCTTTTATCACTGATCAATTTCTTTACTTCTCCTAAATTTCTTGAGAAACCAAAGTAATCCAGCATAAATACCATAGAATTTGAATTGCAATTGTTGTGAAATAAGCCAACACACAAACAATAGCAACAAGAAAGCAAAACAATCGCACACAAGAAATGACATAGAGATTTATGTGATTCGAAAAAATTGTCTATGTTCACAGCTCACAACAATTTCACTATATCAAGATAATGAAAAGAGAGAATACAGGAGGCAACAATATATGGGGAGATTCTATTTACACACACCAAACACACTCTATACACACACTTAATAAAGAGGGTGTGCAAAAAGTATAGTGAGAAAGATGTGCAAAAAGTGTATATTATGTGTGCAAATAGAACCTCCCCAATATATGGCGCAAGGTTACATCAACAATTACCAAACCACCCTAGTACTCAAAATTTGATGAGTTTCACCACACACGTCTATTCCTAATGCAATTACATAGGAGATAGTAAATTAAATATGATATATAAATGTGGTCAACATTACATTATTGATTCTCATTATATAAAAAAAATTATTATTATTGATGTATAACATTAAAATTTATAGTGGTCCAAACTAAGTAAACACTTTCTCAACCTTAATTATAGGAGCTGGCTTTCCTACCATCTATCCCTAATTTAGAATTGAGGGTGTTGTCTAGGCTCGTAGAGTTGATCATGGTCCTGTTCGATAATTTTAACTATTTTTTTTTTCAATCTCTTCATGTATGTCATTTATCAAAAAATTAAATCAATCTGATAATCTTTATCTATTCAATTTGTTGTATTTATATTCAAAAAAATAAAAAATAAAAGAACCAGAACACATGATGAGGCCCAGATTCAAAATCACAATCATTAATATATATTTCCCAACGTATCAAATTTTAAAAACAAAATTCTAAAATCATATCCAAGACAGGCACACTTTTATCACTTCACACTTCTATAAGACCATAGCCATATTTTTGACTTACCTTCACATAGTTAACGTTGAAGGGTATATAGTTGCAGGGGCCTGAGATATACAAACAACAATACATCGTGTAGGACAGATTCAGATGAAAAAGTCATATCCAGGAAAAGTTATTTATGTGCTAAATCATTCATATTTTGTTATTCTTTTATTTTATTTCTATTTTTTAAAATCACATGAGTAGAAAAGTCAACAGGAGGGACTAGAGAGGATCCTGACTCCACAACTTGGTACTGGGACTATTGTATAATTTTGCTATATGGTGATACCTCGAAAGACCAAATAATTATTCCATATATAAAGAAGTCTTTCAAACTGTTGCAACGGCTACAACCGCAACGTCGCCGGCGTCAGAAATCCTTCTCAACCCTCTCCTCAATTTTCACCGAAAAACCACCTTTCATCTTGGACGCCAGATGAGCTGTTAAAATAGGCTCTTCACCTTCCTCAAAAGCTGGCACAACTCGAAACCGCCTCAAGACACCAGAAACCACCCTCTTCATCTGCAAGAACGCCATATCTTTCCCTAGGCATATCCTCGGACCAGCTTGGAACACCGGATAAGTGTATGGGTCCCTTGCCACGAAGCTCCACTTTCCGGCCGCCTCGTCTCTCTTTTCCAACCACCTCTCTGGCCGGAACTCTGCCCAGTCCCTCCCCCACAACTTCTCCGATCTCCCCATTGCGTATGGATGGTAAGCCACCCTCGTACCTTTCTTGATTACCGTCCCATCCGGCAACACGTCGTCATCTATCGCTTCTTTTGAGTCAATGGGGACTGGCGGGTATAGTCTCATGCTCTCGCTCAACGATGCGTGCGTGTAAACCATGTCCTTCACTTCCTCAAAACTCGCATCTTCCGACTTTTCATTGATCTCTTTCAGAATCTCATTTTCCACATCTGGGTGTCTCGAGATTAGCCAGAAGAACCATGTCAAGGCCGCCGATGTGGTGTCTCGACCTGCCAATATGAAGCTGATGACTATGTCGGTGACGAAGTTTTCATCTGAATGTCCAGAACTAACGAATCGTGATAAAAGATCAACGGATTCGAGCGATGATTTTTCACCCAGTTCTTGCTTCTTTTCTTTGACTATTTCTCTGGCGAATTCCCGAACTTCATTGACAGAAATTCGAAGCTGTTTCTCAGATCCAATGTCGAGAAGCCGTTTAGTTTTCCAAATCAGGGGATGAAAGGCTCTGAACCTTTCACTGCTGATTTGAACAGCAGTTTCGAAGGCTACAGCGAATTTTTCTTGAGGAAGAGATGGCAGCAAATAGGCAGGATCGTGTCCGAAAGCAATCTGGCATATGTTGTCAAATCCGAATCTCTGAAGAATGTCCTGAAGATCAAGCACAGTTTTGTTCGCAGCGGCGGTGGAGAAGATAGGAATGAGGCGATCTGAGAGCTCAGTGTCGACAACAGTTTCGACAAATTTGCGTAAAGATTTGGTGTTGAATTCATGGCTAGCAACTTGTCTCTGGAACTTCCAGCTCTCGCCGTCCACATTAAAGATGCCATCGCCAAGTAGGTCGAAGATGTGTGTTCGAAAGAATTCGCCTTTTTGGTAGATATGGAAATGGGTCTTGAGAATATGCTGAACATTGGAAGGATTGGCAGTTAAGACTTGGCGGCGGCCCAAAGGGCGGTGAAGGACGAAGGTGGAAGTGGATGTGCTGGTCACAATCTCTGATGTCCATTGAGTGAGGCGGGTTCGATTTGCATAGATTGAGAGGAAGGAGCCGATAAGTGTGTATGATCTTGGACTCTTAGCGGACTTGCTGAAGGAACAGAAGCTTGTGAAAATAGACTTGGAATTGATGAAGAAGAAGAAGAAGAAGAAGAGTAAGGATAAAAGGCAAAGGAGCAAAGAAGTTGAGAGCTCCAAGTCTAACATGGCTGCCGTGAATGTGATGACCCAAAAACAAGGAAGGTTTGTTGGACTGAAAACAGATGTGATGCAGGATTTATAGAAAAATAAATAAATAAAAATTAATAACACTACAAATTTTAAAAAATTATTCTGAATATTTAATTTAAGAATTTAGAAAAAAAAAATTACGTGTAAGAGGTATTTTTAAAATTTAATTACAAATTTATGATTTTACTTTTTTAATATTTATAAAATTTGTCATTAATTTAAAAATATTTTTCTAAATATACACTGATGTAAAAAAAATTCAAAAATTTATTTTATTATTTCACAATAACAATTTTGGTTATATATTTTGAAACAATTTCTGAATTTTTTCTTGTCCATTGACTTTCAAAAAGAATAATGCTATATATATTAATTAGTGTACTAACTAATATATTAATTGATAATATAACATAATTTAAGAGGCTTTGATTAATGAATGGAATCAATAATAATATCATAACTAATATTAGCACATTAATTGATACATATAGTATTACCGTTTCAAAAAACCAAAAATCATAGAGTACCGCGTGTTTTCCACCAACCGTCTTTTTCTTTCTTTCCATACTAATTTTTTCTTTCTTTCTTTCTTTCTATTTTCCGCGTGTTTTCTTTTTTTTTTTCACTTGCTGCCGCCCACGTGGAGGTAGGGGTGCTAGGAGTCACCTCCACTGGGGGTCCCAGTAGGACTGTTTTAATATACGCCTCTTTTAACAAGGTGTATTATATAAATACTGTGGTCTTGTTTGACAAATGATAATTTTAGTTAAAAAATTAAAAAATTATCAAAAAAAATCAAAAATCTATAATTTTTACCCTACAAATATATATACAGTGCCTTCACGTGAAGTGTGCCAAATTCCTTTTCCGTTATACCAAAAAAAAAATTAAGTGTGCCAAATTCAATATAAAAAGACATTTTTGCCCTCTCATTGATGTGTCTTTATTTCCTATTTGAGCAATGGTAGAGGACTACAAAAAGTGTAGCTCAAATGGCTCAAAACTGTCAAAATGACGTTGTTTTGGACGCAAAACGACGTCGTTTTGACAATTTTAAACTATTTGAATCACACTTTTGTGACCCTCAAACATTTTTTTTTTGATATTTATCCCTCCTTTATGTCAAACATCAATGGACGACTATCACAGCCAATAGGGTCCCTCCTTTACGTCAAACATCAATGGACGACTATCACAGCCAAACATCAATGGACGACTATCACAGCCATTAGGGTCCCTCCTTTATGACAAACATCAATTGACTACTATCACGGAATTAAGTCAAATTAGTAACTTAATTTCCAAATTAAATTTAATTTGGACGAAATTTTCAAATTAAGTTATAGTGTTATTACAAATCCCGCTTTCACCATTTCTAAGATTTTTCGGCAAAAAATTTGTGAAATAGTAAAAGCATGATTACAAACCACACTTTTAATTAAGAAAATATTATTACAAACCACGCTTTTAAGTAAATTTTTTTTTTGGTCAAAAAACGTGATTGCAAATCAAGTTTTTATTGTTGAAATGCAAAACCGTATTTTCAAAACACGTTTTCCATACAAATCAAACCAACCACACTGACAGCCACACACAGCCACAACACAACACTCACGCACATCACACAATATAGGATTGTTTTGGAAAGATGGTAAAAAGTGACTTTTTGGCTTTTAACCAAGCTTTTGGCTTTTTTAGACAAATGATTTGGGAAGTTGGTAAAAAGTGACTTTTGACTTTTTTGATTAATATTTGTTTATAATGTCAAATCATAATGAAATGACTAAAGTATCCCTAGCCAATTGAAAAAGTACACATTTTCACCCTTTCATTTTCCACCTATGGAGGGTAATTTCGTAATTTTTCTTTTGGCTTATAACCAACATCCCAAATCAATTTATGGCAAAAAAAAGTCACTTTTTACGTTTTGGCAAAAAGCCAAAACGCCACTTATAACCAAGTTCCCAAATTGAGCCATAATTGAAACAATATAATTTTTATATATAATAATAATTTATAATAATAAATAATAATCAACTATATAATTTTTATAATTTTTGTAAATATAAATCATTTTTATATAATTTTTATCTTTCGGATGGTTAAAAATAATTTTTTACAAATTAAATTGAAATAATCACACGTATGTATATAAGTTGCCCAAAAATTAAAATGATAATTATTTTTTACCCTTAAATGATAATTATTTTTTATTTTTTATTTATTAACCAAATTAATTTTTAATTTTTTTTAAAAAAAATTCTAAAAATCAAACCACACATAATCTAAAAATTTTTTAATAAATGACTTACATACGTATGGTTTAAGAGTAAATATTTTGATAAATGACTTAAATGATAAATCAAACCATCCATAACCTAAAAATTTTTACCCTTAAACCATACGTATGTAAGGATAAAAATTGGCTATTATAAATTATAAATTATTTTTTATTATAAAAATTACATACGTATGGTTGATATGACTTGATTATAAAAATTATTTATCAAAAAAAATTTATAAATTATTTAAATCTTTATAAATTATTTATAAAGATTATAATCAATTTTTATCAATTATTTATAAATAATTTTTACAATTTTTATAATCAATTTTTACATACGTATGGTAATAATTTTTATAAATTATTTAAACCATACGTATGTAAGAGTAAAAATTTTTAGGTTATAGATGGTTTGATTTATATTTAAGTCATTTATCAAAATCTTTACCCTTAAACCATACGTATGTAAATGTAAAGATTGGTTTATTGTAAATGTAAATGTGAAGATACGTATTAAATTATTTACATACGTATTAATTATAAATTTTTATAAATTATTTTTGAATAATACATACGTATTATAAAATGTGAAGATGGGTTTACTATAAAAAAATTTTAAATAAAAAATGTAAAGATTTAAATAATACATACGTATTATAAATTATTTTTGATAATTTATAAATTATTTTTTATTACAAAAATTGCAAAAATTATTTTTGATTATAAAATTTTTTACCCTTACATACGTATTATAAATCAAACCATCCATAACCTAAAAATAATTTATATTTATAAAAATTATAAAAATTATATAATTGATTATTATTTATTATTATAAATTATTATTATATATATTTAATTATTATTGTATATAAAAATTATATTGTTTCAATTATATTGTGTGGCGTGCGTGAGTGTTGTGTTGTGTTGTGGCTGTGTGTGGCTGTTAGTGTGGGTTGGTTTGGTTTGTATGGAAAATGTGTTTTGAAAATATGTTTTTGCATTTCAACCGTTAAAACGTGATTTGCAATTACGTTTTTTTGAAAAAAAAAAATTAATTATAAGCGTGGTTTGTAACCACGTTTTCTTAATTAAAAGCGTGGTTTATAACCACGCTTTTACTATTTGACAAATTTTTCGCGAGAGAGTCCTAGAAATAGTGAAAACGTGGTTTGTAATAGCGCTTTAGCCTAGTTTAGAAATTTCGTCTAAACTAGGCCTAGTTTGAAAATTAAATTACTAATTTGGCTTAATTTGAAAAAAGCCCCGACTATCACAGCCATTAGTTTAATTATGATTTCTTCATGACATTGGAATGCGGAGTTTTACAAATAGTTTGATTGTGACTTAAAACGAGGCCTTAAAATAAAAATAACAATAATACAGACTCCACAAATACTTCATCCCAGACCTCCTTTTTTTCTCACCCCTGTGACCCCTTTTTCATTTGATTGGCTACTTTTTCTTTCTTTCTTTTTTTTTATTCCTTCTCCTCCAATTACCACCAGCCACGTATCTGTGGGAGGTGGTGGAGGTGGTGATTGGAGGGGGTCTCAATCATCACCCTTGAGACCCCCTTCAATCACCACCCCCACCACCTCCCATAGACACGTGGCAGGTGGTGATTGGAAGAGAATGAATAAAAAAAAAAAAAAAAAAGTAACCAATCAAATGAAGAGGGAGTCAAGGGGGTGAGAAAAAAATGGGGTCCAAGTCATTATTCATTTTGGGTGATGATTGAGACCCCCTCCAATCACCAACCCCACCACCTCCCACAGACACGTGGCAGGTGGTGATTGGAGGAGAATGAATAAAAAAAAAGAAAGAAAGAAAAAGTAGCCAATCAAATGAAGAGGGGGTCAAGGGGGTGAGAAAAAAAGGGAGTCCAAGTCATTATTCGGGGTCTCAATCATCACCCAAAATGAATAATGACTTGGACCCCCTTTTTTTCTCACCCCCTTGACCCCCTCTTCATTTGATTGGCTACTTTTTCTTTCTTTCTTTTTTTTTATTCCTTCTCCTCCAATCACCACCTGCCACGTGTCTGTGGGGGGTGGTGGGGGTGGTGATTGGAGGGGGTCTCAATCATCACCCTTTGTTTTTTATGGCTAAAATAGTCAAAAAAAACCTACAAACCTTCTTCCCAAAAGGTCGAGTTTGGCATCTCCCTAAAAAGTCAAAAAGTCAAAAAGTTACTCAAAAAGTTAAAAAGTTATCATTATTCACCAAAAAAAATATTAAAAAATTATTTTTCCAGACATCCATACAACTCATCAATAAAGTGAAGCTGGAGCTGTGCAAAAAGATAAAAAATGCACTTATTTAGAACATCTCAAACAACCCCTAAATACATGTCAGTCTCATTGAGGAGTGAGCATTCCGATTGTTTTAGTTTGTTTTTAATGTTGGATTATTTTAATTGATTTATTTATTTATTTAAAAAAAACATTTATTTTGTATAATTTTTTGATTTACTGTTAACTCCGAGTACAGTGAATGTTTAGAATTCTTTACGAATTAAATTATTAATTTTTGTCTAGTATAATCTCTTTTTTATCGTAGACTACGAGTACGGTGAAAACTTGATATTTTCTACTAATCAAATAATTAGATTTTTATGGTGTGATCAATTAATCAATCAAAATAATCAATCTCTTGAAATTAATTTTTATATAAAATAATCATTTTTATCTTCCAATTGAAAATACCTTTTGTGTATGTCTCAATTGAATTACAAATTGAATCTGAAATAGTTTAAAGAAATCATTAATGGAGAATCCTTGATACCTCAGTATCTTTTTGTTATTGTCCCCTCAGTTTATCTTCTACTTAACTTTTCTTAGATTATCCAATCACTTCCAAAAATTCAAAGTCATTTTTTTTCTTTATTTTATTTGAGTACTCAGTAATTTCTTTAAACAAATTAGCCCATGAGAATTCGACCTTGGACTCACTAAGGAATACTACTTTGCGACATCCTGCACTTGGGATTATATTATTAAAGTCGCAACAGTAGTGTGTATATCATTTATCTATAGAAAACACAAATGAGATAATTTTGTAAGGTAAATGCTAACAAGTATCCCATTAACTTGTTTAAAAATAGCATGCTATTCAAGACAAAAATAGACTCAATTTTCAAGTTCAGTAATGTGATAATCAATTAAAATATTAAAAGTAACACTTTCTCTCATATTTTCTCTAATTATCAACTAATCATATCACTTATACATTATTAGGAATAAAAAAAATGATATACAAGCCCACTTTGTGGGTGATTATTTGATAATTCCGGAATATAGTTACGTCGTACTCCATGATAGTATGATTGGCGGAGAATGTGGAGTATTAATGATTTGTATTGGGTGATTGAGAAACATGAGTCGGCATAATGAATGATAATTGGTGAGGGAGTATAATCACGTGATACTCTGGAACTATTGTATAATTTTTCTCACTTTGTAGACCTATTTTCTAGATTTAATGATGTCTAAATTATATGATTAGTTAATGGTTAGAGAATACATGAGAGAAAGTGTTTAGTTATTACATTATTAGACTTGAAAAGTAAGTCTAACTTTTGGTGTTAACAACAATGCTAAATCTATAAAATAAATCTAAAAAGTAGACTTTTATATCATTTTTTATTTAAAAATATATATAAATATTAAAAAAATATTAATTTCAATAAAAATACATTATATTTAATAAAAAAATATCTTATAATTTTTAAATTCTTTACCTTTTACTTATGTCTTGATAATCGGTAACCAGACTCATTTTGTAGCTATGAATACAATATGCCTCCGTTTGGGAAGTGGGCTGGCTCTTTGGCTTTTTAGATTTTTTGGCTATATGAGCATGGGCTCAAAAGCTTGGTTTGGGAAGGGCTCTTGACTTTTTGGCTTTTTTGACTTTTTTTGTGAGAGAAGAGTGTAATGATTATGGGGTTGGATGTGATGTTTTGTCTGTTGTGGCTCATGAGCCTATTTTGTCTTTTGTGGCTCATGAGCCCAATGAGCCCTTAATAAACTTTTTAAGTATTTTTTTTTATAAAATAATTGAGATCTCATTTGTTAATAGTACATTTTAGTTAACAAAATTAAAAAAATCATTATAAATTATCACATTATTTTCTATTTTCCTTACATAATATTTCATAAAAAAATTAAAAAATTATTAAAATAACATACGCCAAGCCGGAATGTAAGTAAGAACAATTGTACGACAAACACGTTCCACTGATCATCATGTTAAAGAATTTTATATAAATAAATAAATATTCAAAGCAATTAATCCTTCTCCCGGCAATTATATCAGTCAACCAACATCGCCTCCATTAGAAATTCTACACCCTCTCTTCAATTCTCACCGGAAAACCACCTTTCATCTTGGACGACAGATGAATTATACTGTGTTTAATTGGGGGATTTAGAAAAACAAAAGAAAAATTTGTGTGAAATTATGTGAAATGTAAGTCTATTTTATTCACATTTCACCTCCCTTTTTCTTTTTCATTTACAAATCTCCCAACCAAACACAGTGTTAAAGGCTCATGGTCCACTCTCAACCAAAATTATGCTCTTTATTGATCATTTAAAATATTTCTGAAGTTTCAAATACACTGATATTGATTTTCACAGTCATATGTATATCTTTTATCCTTGGCTAAATCTTATTATCACAATCTATACCTTTATTCCTTTTCCATCATTGTGATAGAATAGAATTCCAAGTAGTGATTGGGGGGAGATGTGTTGCGTCACAAAATTACAGCAGTTTGATGTAAAACATAATTGGCTCTTCATTGATTCATAAAGCTTTCATTGTCCTAAAAATCTGAAGAAACCATAACTAAAATAGACTTATAATGACAGATTCATCTTACTTCCATAAAACCTCACATATCAAAGAAACAGACTATCCGAAAAATGGAAGGAATGAATTAGCAATCATACATAAGGAAGAACGCCCCAATATTCCTTTTCGGATTGTGTGTTTATGTTTACACAATATTTTCTTATTCTAATCTCCCAAAAAGCCAGTTAAGGATGAATTTGCAGTGAATTGTTCCAATGCTATGATCACTTGCTCAGAAAATGAAACTACAGAACCCAGTTAAGAAAGTATCTTTTTTCAACCTTTTATATTATAATCCTTTATCACTGATCAAGTTCTTTACTTCTCCTAAATTTATTGAGAAACCAAAGTAATCCAGCATAAATACCATAGAATTTGAATTGCAATTGTTGTGAAATAAGCCAACACACAAACAATAACAAGAAGAAAGCAAAACAATCTCACACAAGAAATGACATAGAGATTTATGTGATTCGAAAAAATTGTCTATGCCCACAACTCACACCAATTTCACTATATCAAGAGAATGAAAAGAGAGAATAATACGGTTGCTACAGAAGGCAACAATATATGGCGCAAGGTTACATCAACAATTACCAAGCTACCCTAGTACTCAAAATTTGATGAGTTCCACCACACGTATTCTTAATGCAATTACTTATGAGATAGTAAATTAAATATGATATTATAAATGTGGTCAACACTACATTATTGATTCTCATTATATAAAAAAATATTATTATTGATGTATAACATTAAAATTTATAGTGGCCCAAACTAAGTAAACTTTGTCAACCTTAATTATAAGATGTGGCTTTCCTACCATCTATCCTGATATAGAATTGAGGGTGTTGTTTGGACTCGTAGGATTGATCATGGGTCTTATTTCGATAATTTTAACCGTTATTTTATCAGACTCTTCATCTATGTCATTTACCAAAAAATTAAATCAATCTGATAATCTTTATCTATTTAATTTATTATATTTATATTCAAAAAATAAAAAATAAAAGAACCAGAACACATGAAGAGGCCCAGATTCAAAGCACAATCATTAATATATATTTCCCAAGTTACCAAATTTTAAAAACAAAATTCTAAAATTATATCACTACTACAAAAATAGTTAAAGATCATACTTTGACAAAAAAAAAGATCTCACTTTTATTGGAAGTGTGATAAAAAAATTATATTGATATTTTAATCACACTTAATTTGATTAAGTGTGATAATATTTATTTTTATGTCACTTTTCAATTAAGTGTGATTATATATATATTTTTTAATCACACCTTCTAATTAAAAGTGTGATTATATATACACTACTACTTTTTAATCACACTTTTTAAACAAGTGTGATTATATATATTTTTTTAATCACACATTCTAATTAAAGTGTGATTGTTTATATATTTTTTTAATCGGGTTCTGTTATGGTGTGCAACTTACGCCTTACACTTACGCCTTTTCTGTTTGCAGTCCTGCTTTCGTTTTCACCTTCCACTTACACTTTTTGTGTAAGTGGCACATGGTGTGCAACCTTGAGGGTTGCACACCTAAGAAAAGTCATTTTTAATCACACCTTTTAATTAAAGTGTGATTATATATACACTACTACTTTTTAATCACACTTTTTAAATAAGTGTGATTATATATATATTTTTTAATCACACATTCTAATTAAAGTGTGATTATTTATATATTTTTTAATCACACCTTTTTAATTAAAGTGTGATTGTATATACACTACTACTTTTTAATCACACTTTTTAAGTAAGTGTGATTATATATATATTTTTTAATCACACATTCTAATTAAAGTGTGATTATTTATATATTTTTTAATCACACCTTTTAATTAAAGTGTGATTATATATGCACTACTACTTTTTAATCACACTTTTTAAACAAGTGTGATTATTTATATATTTTTCAATCACACTTTTTAAGTAAGTGTGATTATATATATATATATTTTTTTAATCACACATTCTAATTAAAGTGTGATTATTTATATATTTTTTAATCACATCTTTTTAATTAATGTGTGATTATATATACACTACTACTTTTTAATCACACTTTTTAAGTAACACTACAAGAAAAGTGGGCTTATGAGACGGAACTTTTTGCGACGACACATTTGTCGTCGCAAAAAATATGACCTTTTGAGACGGCACAACTTGCCGTCGCAAAAAATGTGACCTTTTGAGACGGCACAATTTGCCGTCGTAAAAAATATGACTTTTTGAGACGGCACGACTTGCTGTCTCGCAAAAAAAAAAAATGTGACTTTTTGAGACAGTACAACTTGCCGTCGCGAAAAATATGCCTTTTTGAGACGGCACAATTTGTCGTCGCAAAAAAATGTGACTTTTTGAGACTTCATATATATAGTTACAAAATGGTTTAAATAAATGCAATGGTATTTTTCTATCATAAAAAAAAATTTGAAAAAAACGACGTCGTCTTACTCTTTTAATATAACATTTCTCTTTTCATTCATTTTTTCATCTTCTTGTCTCTCTATCTCTATCTCTGTCTCTCTTCTCTTTCTCTCTCTCACTCATCACTCTTCTCTGTCTGTCTATCTGTCTCTCTCTTTCTCTCTGTGTCTCTATCTCTCTTCTCTTTCTCTCTCTCACGCATCACTCTTCTCTGTCTGTCTGTATGTCTCTCTTTCTTTATATCTCTGTCTCTATCTCTCTTCTCTTTCTCTCTCTCACTCATCACTCTTCTCTGTCTGTCTGTCTCTCTTTCTCTCTGTGTCTCTCGCTCATCTCTCTTCTCTCTCTGTCTCTCTCTCGTTTATCTCTTTTCGCTATTTTTTTTCTCTCTCTCTCTCTTTCTCTCTCTTTGTCTATCTCTCGAACATCTTTTGTTTCTCTCTTTTTTTTTCTCTCTCTATCTCTCTGTCTCTCTCGTTTATCTCTCTTCTCTCTCTCTCTCTTTTTTCTATGTCTCTCTCGTTAATCTCTTTTCGCTTTCTTTCTCTCTCTTTTTGTTTATCTCTTGCTCATCTCTTGTTTCTCTCTCTTTTTCTGTCTCACTCTCTCTCTATATTTTTCTCTCTTTGTCTATCTTTATCTCTTTCTCTCTCTGTCTCTGTCTCTCATTCATCACTTTTCTCTTTCTCTGTCTACCTGTCTGTTTGTCTGTCTCTCTCTTTCTTTCTTCCTCACTGTGTTCGTCTTGCTCACTCTCTCCCTCATCTCTTCTCTATTTATTGAGCTCCCTCTCGATTTATCGATCCAACCATGTTGGGGACCCCCAGTGGGCGGTGACCCCCAGCACCCCCATCTCCACGTGGGGGGCTGTGAGAGCAAGAGTGAAAATAAATAAATAAATAAATTTTTTTGAACCAATCAGAAAACAGTGGGGGTGGTGGGGGTCACTCCCACTGGGGGTCTAGGGCATTTTTCTTATGGATCCACTACAAGAAAATGCACTTTTAATGACCACTTTGTCTCTTTCTCGCTCATCACTTTGTCTCTGTCTCTCTATCTCTCTTCTCTATCTATCTCTCACTCATCTCTTCCTCTCGCCACCCATCTCCTCTACCACATTTACCACTATTGCAAATGCCATTCCACTACCACCACTACTACCGCTGTTGCCACTCCACCTCTACGATTACCATTATTACCATTATCGCCACCACTCCACTACCACCATTACTACCATTACCTCTCCTCCACCACTGCCACTCCATCTCCTCTGTCTGTCTCTCCCTTTCTCTATGTGTCTCTATCTCTCTTCTCTCTCTCACTCATCACTCTTCACTGTCTGTCCGTCTCTCTCCTTCTCTCTGTGTCTCTGCCTCTCTTCTCTTTCTCTCTCTCACTCATCACTTTTCTTTGTCTGTCTACCTCTTTATTTTTCTCTGTGTCTCTCGTCCATCTCTCTTCTCTCTATCTCTTTCATCTATCTTCTCTCTTTGTCTCTTTTCTCTATCGCTCTCTCGCTCATCTCTTTCTTCTCTCTCTCGTTTATCTCTTTTGGCTCTTTCTCTCTCTCTCTATATCTTTTCACCTATTTTTCATCTTTCTTTCTTTCTTTTCTTTCTCTCTCTCTCACTCATCACTCTTCTCTCCCTGTCTCTCTCTCTCTCTCTCTCTCTCTCTCTCTCTCTCCCCCACTGTGTTCGCGTTGCTCACTATTTCCCTTCCGTCTTCTCTATTTACCGAGCTCCCTCTCGATTTATCGATCCACTACAAGAAAATACACTTTTAGCACCACTTTGTCTCTCTTTCGCTCACCACTCTGTCTCTTTCTCTCTCTCCTCTATCTGTCTCCCACTTATCTCTCTCTCTCTCACAACCCATCTCCTCTACCACCTTCACTACTACTGCAAACGCCATTTCACTACCACCACTACTACCACGGTCGCCACTTCACCACTACGACTACCATTACAATATTTTTCATTAAAATATTACCCCTACTTCTACCAAATAAAAAATAATAATAAATTTTTTTTCATTAAAAAAAAAATGAAACAAATAAATTTTCAAGCTTAGTAACTAAAATAAAATAATTTTTTTTAAAAAAATTTTATTTTAACAAAAAATAAAGTTTTTTTGCGATGACAACCCCTATCGCAAAAAATAAATAAATTAAACAACGTTATTTTATTATTTAATTTTTTTTAAAAAATTGATTTTTTCTTCCCCCTCCCTCTCTTTTTCCATTCCCCCCCCTTTTTTTTTCTTTTTTCATTCCCGCTCTATTCCCCGCGCACCCCCCCCAAAACCAAAAAACCCTAGTCTGTTCTTACCCCTTCCTCTCTATCGATCGATCGAGCGGCAGCAGCCGACGGAGAGTGGAGAGAGAGAGAGAGAGAGAGGCGGAGAGATGGTATGCGGCAACACATTTGCGAAGACCATATGCTCAATCTGCTACGAAGATCTCAAACCCATCGTCGAAGACCTTCAATCCATCTCCATTTGCGGTAACGTCTTCCACGAGCTCTGGTCAGTCATCACTCATTTATATTTCATATATATATATACACACACACTCATTAACATTAATCGATTGAAAATTCTTTTATTTACCTTTGTAAAAACCCTAGCATTCAACAATGGTTCAAGTACTGTTCAACTGGACCAAAGCATTACTGGTTGATCGATTTTGTTGCTTCTGGTGTTCTAAAATGTTAATATTGAAATAATTTCAAATGTGATCCTCTGAGTATATCGACGTGTTCTTGTGAATTTGTGCATTCATTTGCCTTACTTAATCACTTGTAAATGAATGAATTGAATTTTCATGTGTTTGTAAGACTTCCATTGCTAGTGATGACAAATTTTTGGCATTGGTAGTGCATGCATTGTTGGGCCTGATTGATCTGTATCTTTTGGTGTTGTATCTTCTAAGATGGTTTTATGTTTGGTATTTCATTTGTGTTGCTTTTTTAGTATAAGGATAGTCAAATCAACTCATTCGATAAACGTGCAAGGATGGGGAGTATTGAGATATATGTTTGTATGTGCTAGACAGTTTGGATTGATTTTTGTTTGACCTAGACTTAGGAGGGAGGATCGAAAGTCGAAAGTTGAGATGATTATTGGGCCTTGGAACTACATTGAATTCTTTTCTGCAGTGATGTAGAGGCTTGTCTTTTTAAAATACCGGTTACTTCTAAATTCGGTGCATTATCAAGTACTCTAACCTTTGAGCTATTGCCTAACACCAATCTCCTCCTCTATGTTCTTTCCCAATATGCTTTTTAACACAGTGACACTTACTATTACCCAAATCACAGTTAAAGATTTGTTTATTTGTTCCACCTCTTTGGTAATTCTACTCCATGCTTTGTGATTTGGGTTCATCTGTACCCATGCGAAGGTAAATACATGACTAATAATTGATATCAGGTGGAGACTTTTGATTTTTATATGCTTGGATAAATACACTTTCATGCCTTTATCTTAAAACTTGTCTAGAAGGACGATCAAGGAGAAAATTGATTAATATTACCAAGGGTACTGTCATGGCAGCATTCTAGATGAAACCATAAATCATAGGTGAAGGACTATTAACTTGTGTTTCACAACACTACAAACACACACACACACACGCACACACACACACACACACACACACAAAAATGTGATTAGCTGGAGCCTCATGCACTGGGTTTCCCTGTTTAGCCTTCCTTTTTGTGTGCACAAAGAAGAGATTGTTAGGTGAGGAGAGATTTGAGGCTTCTGCAATCAACTCACATAGAAGAGAGATTCTCCCTTCATAAAGGCCCCAATCTGAACCAGGCTTCCTAGTAAGTACAGGGGCTGGCTTTCCATAACGACGTTCTTCATATTGATAGTCATATGGTGGACTTTGAGAATAAGAGTGATATGAACTGGCTCGTCTCGTCTCATCTTCATGGTGCCTAAGGTTCTGTTAATTTCATTTAAAATTACCACAGATTAGCCCACAAAATGAAGCAAGAAAATTTACTAGAAAGACGAGTACAACCAAAAAGGTTGTTAGCTCAAAAAAAAAAAAGAAAAAAAATTTCCAAACTATCCTATGCTAAATGTAATTATCGATTTGGATAAGATTTCATCTTTTTCATTTTTACAAGTAATATTGGTTCAGGAATAGATTGCCTGCATATCCCTTGGAGGCCTGTCAGAGTTTTTTCCCCCAACGTATCTCCTATCCACATAAACATTCTTTATAAACTCCCGAACTTTATCAGCATTGCTGCAAGACAAATACAAGATTAAAATTTCCATTTTAGCAATGCTAAATTGCATAGAAACAGTGCAACAAATTCTACATCTTGCACCTGCTATCAGGCAATCTCTGCCTCTATGGGTCCCAATCTGTCAAAAAAGTTTCCCTAGCACGCTGAACAAAGTGAAACGAATGTCTGATCAGTGAAAAAATTAAACCCCTGCCACCCACAGAGAAAAATTTTGACAGTACTTATACCTGATTACCACCTTTTTGAAGAGCCTCAACTTTCTGGATAGTGAACTTAGCCATGGATACAGACTTCACGCGATGAGTAAACTCACGACTGCAACACACGTAATGTGAATAGATATTAAAGTGAAGTTTCAAAGGAATAAAATCTGCAAAGAGTGCCAAGGTCAAACTATATCATCTAATAGAGAATTTTAACCAACAGAAAATGAAAGCAAAGACTCGAAATTTTTTAGCATTAAGAATACTGAGGCACAATAGCTTTAGGAAATATAGCGTAAGGCCGCCTCCAATTGATTTTATTATCAAAAAAAAATGTTAGTACATTTTTGGCTTATCAAGACAGAAGAAAGATTCTAAGTTTGTAGACTAAAATAAGTGAAATTTGACTCCAATTCTGAAGTGACAGATTACCAGATTTTCAGAAAACAGGTTGTCAGGTTTATGGAGTTAAATTGAAGGGTTTAGTCTGATTTGAGCTGAGTATGGGAATGTGCAAGGGTTTAGTTTGATTTGAGCTGAGTATGGGAGGGTAAATGTGTCCTATTACAATAAAATTTGACTTTGCATTTTTTTTTCTTTCACATTTCTCGAAGACAGTAAAAAAAAACGCCTAATTAGTACACATTAATGTGTGTTTGGGAGGGGAAAGATTGGGTATACACCTAACTTTTGGCATAGTGCACAAAGTGGTTGTCCCGTGACTTGAACCCATAACCTCAAGGTCATTAGGCCAAGGTGTGTTACACAAATTCTGTTAATTTTTTTTGGACAGAATTTATAATGGTAGGGAGGTTTAATGCAAAATGATGAAAATCACATGGTGCCTCTTTGGCTATTTTTAAACCACAAAGGGGTGAAGTGCTCCGATGTCAAACCATAAGGGTTAAACTGAACTTTTCCCTATCATTGTTGCACGGTTTACATTCAAATTGGTATTTTACTTTATTTTATTTTTCAGTGTTGTATTTGGAATCTAATCTATCTCTAGTCTAAAACTTTCTAGAGGAAAATGATATATCTATTCAAGTTGTCTGTCTGGTTGAAGTTTACTGAGATCTTCTGCAGGATCTTCAGTAATATGAACCACAAAAGATGATCTAGATTATCATTTCGCTTTTCTGTATAGTAAAAGTAGAAATTATTTATCGTCATCATTGTTATTTTTACGATAAGTTGACACGTAGTGGACCAAAATTGGTAAACTTGAAGCATTATTGAGTTGAGTTGCATTACCAAATTCTCCTTAGCTGACTTCAAAAGTTGATGGCTTTGCTTGATACCTTAAATCAATTGTTGTCTAACTGACCAATACATACACCGTACGTCGGTGTTGATATCAAAAGTGATAGATGATTGTCCTTGTCTGTATAAGCAGACTAGCTTCAGACAGTCACAAGTTAAGATAGGTAGTTGGAATATATTATGTTATTTCAGTATACTCTCTTAGCTTGGTGGTTTCCCAACCAACAAAACATCTATTCTATGTTTGATACTTGAATGTCAAGGACTGTGAAAACTTCTTGCTGTCTCAGACATGCTGCCTCGTGTATGAGTATGATACATTTTTTTGAGCTCCAGCATTGCATGTCTCTATGGTAAATAGCCTACCATACATTTTGCCATTAGCTAGCTTAGGTACTTCATTCATGCTGCTTATGAGTGCTGAAACTTGATACTTATCGAAAAAAAGAACAAAGAGTGCTGAAACTTAATTCCAGGACAATTTGGGATGGTGACCACCAGTATGCCATAAAGACAGTGGTCAGCATGTTTATTTCAGTTGATATTTTGCTTCTCTGGTTTCTGTGTGGTTATTGCATAGAAGTCATTGCTACATAGTTCAGTTTATAACTGTACTTTACCTTTTCAGTGCTTTGTCAAATTTGGTGTCTAATTGTACCTTTACATATAATTTCAGGTGCTGTGATGGAAAGGGTTGCAGTAGAAGCTATCATCTGCAGTGTTTAGATCCATCTCTGGATGACGTCCCACCTGGAGATTGGCACTGTTCCTCATGTGTAAAGAAGAAGATAGAATCGGGTGTCTATTCAGTGTCTGAAGGAGTAGAGTCAATTTGGGATGCTAGAGAAGTAAAGGTACAAGATATTGAAGGTATGGACAAATTATGTCTTGCTTGAAAAAAGAACAAATTAGTATATTTCTGCATATCATAAAAAAACGTACTCCTATACTTCTAATAATTATATGAATTCTGTGCTTTAAATTGTGCACTCCATATCTATGTGTAACATACAGATGGTTTTCTCTTTTTGTGATTTTCTCTTGCTAATTTGGTGCTTGGCTATAGGATTGCAAAAACAGAAGCAGTATTTTGTTAAATATAAAGGTCTTGCTCATTTCCACAACCATTGGGTACCAGAAACTCAATTGCTTCTTAAAGCACCATTGCTTGTTTCAAAATTTAATTGAAAGAATCAGGTCAAGGTCCTTTTAATTTTTGTTATGGATGATAACCCCTATTCTTAGTTGACTACTTCCTGTAGTCTTATTTGTCAAAGCAAGTTATGCAGTTTATTCCTTTGTACCATAAATTCAGGAACCTTGCTGTTGCTGTAACAAGTCTTTTTCTCTTTAGGTCATGAATTGGAGGGAAGAGTAGAGAGTGCCACATCGTTTTCTGAAGAAAAGGTTGCTAACATCTCCCAAGCAGCAAGATGACCATCACAGTGAGCATGCTGGTGATTCTTCCAATTGCCATAATGAATGGCTTGTTAAATGGTGTGGCCTTAATTATGAACATGCTACATGGGAGTTGGAGAATGCTTCTTTTCTACATTCGCCTCAAGCCCAGAACCTAATTAGAGAGTATGAAAATCGTCATCAGAGGGCAAAGGAAGCTGCTTCTTTCGCTATAGTAGACAAGGTGCCTTTGGTGACAGAATATGCAAAATCATCATATCTTCTTAGTTCATTGTCTTGTTTGAATTTCTTTCATTGCATCATTTATGTGCATTTGGTAACATGAATCCTTCGCAACAGATTTTTCAAGTGAACCTTCAAAATTAGAGATTTTCAAAAGGATATAATTTCTTTTGGTTTGCGAATTTTTATTATTACTGTGGATTTTGAAAATCAGTGCATTTAGAACTGTAAAGCAGTATGTGGCTATTTTGGATGTCTATTAATTCATGTTAAATGGATGATCTAGCTTGGTCTCTTTTCTTTCCTTTGAACTCTTATTTTTCTTACTTCACTTGCTAACTTTGGCCTAAACTTGGTTGGGCCCTTCTGGAGCTTCCCCTAATTTATGTAAAAATTGACGTTCCACTGGAAGTCAAATCTCCTAGCTTTGTAAATATGGAAAGGTTCTTTTGCTGCATGCTTTCTCTCTGTTAGATATCTGTGTGGGTTTATCCAACATGTTCCCAGTACTATTAGAGGTGTTTCATTTTCGTCACTTGACAAGGATATGGCTTAAACACCCATAACGCAATTAGATGATCTTGGGTTTTCTTGGAGCAGGATCAGTATGTCGTCAGAGAGTGTGTTGTCTGATATTCATTCAGGGGTCACTCACTGCATTTAGGAATCACACCTAACTTTGGAGCTAGTTTGATGCACTCCAATGCTGATTAAATTGATGCACTCCAATGCTGATTAAATTGTTGTTGATCATATCAAATGCATTAATTTAATTTTCTTCTTTATACTGTTAATGTTTTTCATGGTGATGCTAATTAATGGTGACATTATACTTGTACTGGTCAATAATATAGCATATGTGAAATACTGCAGACAAAGAAAAAATCCTTTTCCAAACTATCGAAGCTGCTGGCTGGAGTTCCAAATGGAAATTGTAATCACCCAAGTGTTGTTAGCAAGCTACATGAGTATTGGTTCAATGGCCAGAATGTTGTTGTTATCGATGACCAGGTGATGCAATCTGATCAGATATGACATCATTACTCTATTTTTTTTGATAAGTTTGTTAATTTTACTGATTCTTGGAAGGAATAGAGCTCACAATATCAAATAAAGCATTTAGGAATTTATTATTATTATAATTATTATTTTTTAAATGAAGAGTTGAAAATTTAGCAAGAAGCTGGTGGGAGAAATCCTAAAATGTGACCAAAAAAAGCGTAAGAAGATTGAAGCTGCTGGTATGATGAGATCGTCCTCTTTTAATTTGGACTTTGGTGGATTGAACATTCAAATTATCCATATTATATACAAGGAAAATTATATAAATAGAAGTTGCTTTAGTAAATTACCTATTACAATGAGATGGTTGGAAAGCAACCCCATTTTGGCAGATTCCTTTCCATGAATTGGGAATTGGGTGGCATCCCCTCTTGATGCTTTCTTAATATACTTCCGGGAAAAAAAAATTATTGGCTTCCAGTTTTAATGATTTTGTAATTTACCTTATTGTATATGGTGACCATCTTTTCTTTTTGGCCTTGTCAATTGTACTTTATTGTAAGGATGTGTGAGTTTGTTATGCAGTTCTGTGTCATATGTTGTAAGTTGTAACAAGTGTTGTACTTCTATTTTTCCTCCTTAATTGTGTCTTCTCTTTGTATTTTTTTGGGTATTACAACCCTCTTTCTTCTGCATTGTTAGGTGAAGAACATTATTTGCTCTAACTAGTGATAGACTGAACTGTTGATTATTAATATGTGCAGTGGCTTGTTGAGTACAATGCGGCTTTGGCATCCATCTGCTTCATGATTTTGGTTGGATTTGTAGATGATGTCCTCGATATCCCTTGGAGAGTGTGAGTATTCCAATCATATTTTTTGGATTTATCGGCCCATTTATTTCAAGAGCACTGTTTTCTCTTTGCATTACTGCATTCAGAGTTAATGCTAAACTAGGTCTTTCTGACTTTGAAGAACAGGAAATTATTATTGCCATCAATTGCTGCTCTTCCTCTGTTGATGGCCTATGCTGGACATCCAACTATAGTTATACCAAAGCCTCTCATTCCCTATCTTGGGCTTGAGGTTTTGGATCTAGGTAAACCTAAAGCATTGATTATGATTTTAGAGACCTTTCGGAAAAAAAAATTCTGATAAACCCAGATCCATGTCCCCAATTTCTTCTACTACAACTTTCATTTTGAATCGTTCATGTTTTTTTCAATTTCACCATCATTTCACTTTCTCATCAACATTACTTGTCATCTCTACCTCACTAATTTCTTGCATTAATTTCTAGAAACAGGGCATTACTCTAAATTGGGTGAAAAACTCATCACCCTCTTTCCAAAATTTCTTGATTCTAAGTAATTATTTTATATGTGCCAAACAGTCTTCTAACCCAACAACATCAACTTCCTACTTCTCACGTATGAGAGGTTAAGGGTTCGACTTTCGTTAGAGACAAGGCTGTGTGGCACCATTCTTTTATTATCACTATGTTGCACACTCTTCCCAGGGAATTTCAGACAAAATAGTATTTGAGTTCTATGTGCAAAATTTACTCTTTCTATTAGATTGAAGGCATTGTATGACAAATTTCTAGAATTGAATATAAGACTCACCTTGTTTTTGTCTCATTGTTAAATTGTGAACAAATAATATTTCTATGTACTCTCAGCCTCAATTCATCATATTTACAAGTAGAAAGAGAACTTGTAATTTAAGTTGCCAATGATTGAGGAAAACATTGTTGGTAAAGCTAGCTATCTTCTGCTCTTCATGTTTATGCAATCTATAATTATTCTGTTTGTCAGGTATTTGTGCTAAATTTAATTGAATTACTTGATGCAGGTTTTGGTTGTAGGAGGTGGTGATGGTGGAGTTCTTAGGGAAATCTCTCGCCACAATATTGTTATATAATTCCGAACGCCATAATTAAGTGATCCCATAGTTAAGCTTGAAGTTGCTCTTAAGGTAATTGAAACTCTTGTTGCAAATTACTGATCTGCCATAGAGATAGGTCACTGACATAGTTTTATTTTGATTATTTTAAGCTAAACTAACACATTTAAGTGCATTAAATTTTCAAGTCAAGTTTGATATATGTTTTTGCAGATTTTGTTGAGGGAATAGTTGATACGATCGAGCGGTTGATGTTGGGAGCTAAAGATTATGTTGCTCTTCTTTTTTTTTTTTTTTTTTTTTTTTTTGAAGACTTGAATTTTTTAGTACAGTGTATTTAAAGATGGCTAATGGATAATGTCTATTATAAATTTAATTAATTTGTTAATTTTGTTATTTTTCATTTACAAAAAATTGGTTGGTGCTTGTAATTGATTTTTTTGTTGTAGCAAACTCATATATGATTTTTTTTTAATAAATAATTATTTGCGACAGTAAAACAATGGTCGCTAAAAGTGTTTTTTATTTTTTTATTTTTTTTTTTGCGACGGCAAAATAACTGTCGCAAAAAGTCTTTTGCGACTGTATTTTTATTATTTGCGACGGCATGTGACGGTCACAAAAAGTATTTTTTTTAGTAGTGAATGTTATTAATCACACTAAAAAGATGTGATGTAAATATTTTTAATCACACTTAAAAGGTGTGATCTAAATGTTATTAATCACACTTAAAAAGTGTGATTAAAAATGACCCTTTTTAATCACACTTCCAAATATCACACTTAAAAGGTGTGATCAAAATACTTTTAATCACACTTAAAAAGTGTGATCTAAATACTTTTAATGACACTTAAAAGATGTGATCAAAATATTTTTAATCACACTTAAAAAGTGTGATTAAAAATGACCACTTTTAATCACACTCTCAAAGATCACATTTTAATAAAATTTAAAAAGTATGATTAAATAATATACATTACATCAAAAAAGTGTAATCTTTATCTGTTTTTGTAGTAGTGTATCCAAGACAGGCACACTTTTATCAGACTTTTATGACCATAGTCATATTTTTTACTTACCTTCACATAGTTAACGTTGAAGGATAGATAGTTGCAGGGGCCTGAGAAAGACAAACAACAATACATCGTATAGAACAGATTCACATCAATGAGTCATATCCAGCACAAATTATGAAGTGTGTGGCGACCATGTGCTAAATCATTCATATTTTGTTATTCTTTTATATTATTTCTATTTTTCAAAACAGCAATGTTAGGTATCATGAAAAATTTTTCATGAAAATAATCATGAAAGTTTTGTGATCCTTGGATTACACTTAGAATAAAGCACCACACACTAATCAAGATAATCCAAGGATCATAAATTTTTTATGATCATTTTCATGACAAAATTTTCATGATCCCTAACTTTTTCCTTTTCAAAATGACATGAGGAGAAAAGTCATCAGGAAGGACCAGAGAGGATCATGACTCCACAAGTTTGGTACAGGGACTAGTGTATAATTTTGCTGTATGGTGATACCTCGAAAGACCAAATAATTATTCCATACATAGGTGGTGTTTGGGAAACAACATCCCAAATTTTTTTCTCATTTTTTTCACTAAAAGACAAAAGTTTTACAAAATTAAAAAAAACACATCCAAACAAAATATCACATCCAACCACATAATCATTTCACTTTTTCTATCACAAACATCACATCCAACCACATAAAAACCCAACTATCTTCCCAAACACTAAAAATTTTTTATCTCATAAAAACTTACATCTAATAAAATCTACATAAAAACTCACTTCCCAAACACTCACATAATAACCTTACGTATCATAAAATAAATATTTTCATAAAATTAATCTAAGAGTGATTGCATAACATATAATAAACAGTAATATTAGGTATCATAAAAAACTTTTTATAAAAATAATCATGAAAGTTTTGTGACATTTGAATTATAATAAAGCACCATATACTAATCAAGGTAATCCGAGCATCATAAATCTTTCATGATTATTTTCATAAAAAAAAACTTACGATTCCTAACTTTTCTCTATAATAAAATATTATAAACATTATAAACTAATACAATGATGAAAAATCTTTATGAAGACTTCTCATGATACCTACCATTACTGTTCCATATATATATATATATAGAAGTCTTTCGAACTGTTGCAACGGCTACAACCGCAACGTCGCCGGCGTCAGAAATCCTTCTCAACCCTCTCCTCAATTTTCACCGGAAAACCACCCTTCATCTTGGACACCGGCCGAGCTATTAAAATTGGCTCTTCACCTTCCTCAAAAGCTGGCACAACTCGAAACCGCCGCAAGACACCAGAAACCACCCTCTTCATCTGCAAGAACGCCATCTCTTTCCCTAGGCATATCCTCGGACCAGCTTGGAACACCGGATAAGTGTATGGGTCCCTTGCCACGAAGCTCCACTTTCCGGCCGCCTCGTCTCTCTTTTCCAACCACCTCTCTGGCCGGAACTCTGCCCAGTCCCTCCCCCACAACTTCTCCGATCTCCCCATTGCGTATGGATGGTAAGCCACCCTCGTACCTTTCTTGATTACCGTCCCATCCGGCAACACGTCGTCATCTATCGCTTCTTTTGAGTCAATGGGGACTGGCGGGTATAGTCTCATGCTCTCGCTCAACGATGCGTGCGTGTAAACCATGTCCTTCACTTCCTCAAAACTCGCATCTTCCGACTTTTCATTGATCTCTTTCAGAATCTCATTTTCCACATCTGGGTGTCTCGAGATTAGCCAGAAGAACCATGTCAAGGCCGCCGATGTGGTGTCTCGACCTGCCAATATGAAGCTGATGACTATGTCGGTGACGAAGTTTTCATCTGAATGTCCAGAACTAACGAATCGTGATAAAAGATCAACGGATTCGAGCGATGATTTTTCACCCAGTTCTTGCTTCTTTTCTTTGACTATTTCTCTGGCGAATTCCCGAACTTCATTGACAGAAATTCGCAGCTGTTTCTCAGATCCAATGTCGAGAAGCCGTTTAGCTTTCCAAATCAGGGGATGAAAGGCTCTGAACCTTTTACCGCTGATTCGAACAGCAGTTTCGAAGGCTACCGCGAATTTTTCTTGAGGAAGAGATGGCAGCAAATAGGCAGGATCGTGTCCGAAAGAAATCTTGCATATGTTGTCAAATCCGAATCTCTGAAGAATATCCTGAAGATCAAGCACAGTTTTGTTCGCAGCGGCGGTGGAGAAGATAGGAATGAGGCGATCTGAGAGCTCAGTGTCGACAACAGTTTCGACAAATTTGCGTAAAAATTTGGTGTTGAATTCATGGCTAGCAACTTGTCTCTGGAACTTCCAGTTCTCACCGTCGACACTAAAGATGCCATCGCCAAGTAGGTCGAAGATGTGTGCTCGAAAGATTTCGCCTTTTTGGTAGATATGGAAATGGGTCTTGAGAATGTGCTGAACATTTGAAGGATTGGCAGTGAAGACGCGGCGGCAGCCCAAAGGGCGGTGAAGGACGAAGGTGGAAGTGGATGTGCTGGTCACAATATCTGATGTCCATTGAATGAGTCGGGTTCGATTTGCATAGATTGAGAGGAAGGAGCCGATAAGTGGGTATGATCTTGGAATCTCAGCGGACTCGTTGGCGGAACAAAAGCTTGTGAAAATAGACTTGCAATTGAAGAGGAAGAAGAAGTAGAAGAGTAAGGACAAAAGGCAAAGGAGCAAAGAAGTTGAGAGCTCCAAGTCTAACATGGCTGCTGTGAATGTGATGATCCAAAAACAGGGAAGGTTTGTTGGGCTGAAAACAGATGTGATGCAGGATTTATAGAAAAATAAAAATTGATTTGTGTGTTTGATTTGAGTTTTTTAAATTAAATTTTTTAAAAATTAAGTTTTTTTGTTTCGTATTTTTTTATTTTAAGTAAAAGATTTTAAAATTTAAAATTTTTTTTTTTACTTTTTTAGGTTTATCTAAAAAGTGAAATATTTTTGAAAAATTAATAAATTCATAAAAATATGAAAAATATACGGAATTCTCATTTTTTTTTTTATATTTTTGGTATTTAGTAAATTTTTAAAAGATTTTTTTTATATAAAAATTATACTTTTTATGTGTATTTATGTTAGATGTGTTTAAAAAAAATTTTAAAAAAAATTCTTAAACTATTAAAAAATTAAATAAAAACAAAAAAAATATGGAAAGAAAAGAAAGTAAAAAATTTTTAAAAGTGTTTTTGAAAAACCAAAATTTATTCTGAAAATTTAATTTAAGAATTTAGGAAAAAATTTCCGTGTAAGAATTTATGATTTTACTCTTTTAATGTTTATAAAATTTGTCACTACTTCAAAAATATTTTTTTAAACATACTCGGATGTAAAAAAAATTCAGATGTGAATATTTTTTTGGATGATATTTTTTTTGGACTTTTATGAGAAAAAAATGTAATAATTATAATTTAGATGTAATATTTTTAACTTAAGACTAAAAAATTTATTTTGTTTTATTTATTTATTTTTAACTATTTTAACCTCAATCCATTCCAAACCATCATGCCAAACCCGTACTATATGCATTTTTAATGAAATTATTATTTTTAGTTATAATTATTTTTTTAATTATGATATTATTTTAATTATAATTTATAAATTATTTAGTTGTGTCTCATGTTGCGTTTAATTATGATATTTTATTTAGTTATGAATTAAAAATTTGAAATTATGCTATTTTTTTTTTAAGTTATAAAGTACATATGATGCACACCCATTGAAGGGTGGACACCATAATGTTTCCCGTTATAGAGCAATCTTTTTGAATTGGATAAATCACAAACACACCCTTGAGGTTTGAATAAAATATGAATCACCTCTTATGGTTCTGAAAATTACATTCATTCCCTTAAGGTTTCAAATTTTATAACAAATTATCTATTTTATTAATAAATCATGAAGTCAACTAACAATTTTTAATAATGTTAGAAATATATTTCAATTAACAATTTAAGTAATTTTATTATTGTATAGTAGAGCAATTATGAATTTTAGTTTTTTAGATAATCATGTTAAATAAAAAATTCTAACAAGGGGATATTTGTAATTTTCTAAATTACAGGGAGTAATCTGTATTTTAAGCAAATTTCAAAGGATGTATTTGTAATTTACCCTTTTGAATTTTTATCATCATATTTTAAAATATTTATATTTATTGAATCATATTTTGAAATTATTTATTTAATTCGGTTTAGTTTTCAGTTTTTAAAAAAAAAAATTAAGATCTAATTATTTGAAAAACATAATAAATAAAAATACTCATCATTTTTATATAATTTTTAAAAAATTTAAACTTTCACTTTGTTATTTATTTTTGTCAAATTAATTTCTGAAAAAATATATTTATTTTAGATTTAAAAAATTGATGAGGTATTTTATATTATTTAAATATGGCAAATATAGTAATGACTTTTTAATTTTTTTTTAATTTTTTTTATCATTATTCCAACACATTTGTGAGAAAATATCGAGACTGGAATATATGACAATTAAAGTTTTTTTAAGCTCATAAGAGTATCTTCAATGGTTTGCCATTGGAGCTGCCATTGCTATAATATAGTAACTCTGTTGAAAAATGATACTCCAATGGTTGAATATGACAGCTGCCAAATTTGAGAAATGCCAAAGCTTGTGTCAAATTTGACACAAACTTTGGCGGCTGTCATTTGTGTCAACTCAGCCAAAACCAATTGTTTCTCTCCCTCTCTCCTTCCCTCCCTTCCTCTTAGAAACTGTTTCACCATTTTTTTTTATCAGAATTCACCAAATTATTTTTCAATATATTTTTTTAATTTACCCAAAATTAGCACCCAAAAAAAAATTATTTAATTTTTTTGCAAAATCAACAACAATCAATAAATCACTCTCAAACAAATCAATAAATCTCAACAAAATCAACAATAATCAATAAATCAATCTGCAGTTGTGAATCTTTAAAACCACTCTCAAACAAGAAAAGTGAAGAAAAGGTACCTGAATCGATCTGCAAATGAACCGATCTGGTGGTCCTTAGTTCAGAATCGGTCCGCAAATGAATCAATCCTCAAATCGGTCTGGTGGTTCTTCGTTCGATATACAAAGGTACCTGAATTGACTTCATTCTTCTGATTCTTCTATCATCTCTCTCTCTCTCTCTCTCTCTCTCTCTCTCTCTCCACTGCCATAACCGTGGACTCCGACACCAACTCCTCTCTCATCTCCAATCAATCCTTAATCGATTCCTCCCTCATCCCTAATCGCCTCTCCGAAACCCCCAAACATCGACCCCCAATTCGAAGATAGAGAGAAGTGAGATAGGGTTTGATAGTAGTGTCTTGGAATGAGATACGGTTTGATGATCAAAATGAGGAATATATAGAGAGAAGAAAGAGAGTGATGGACTGATGGTAGTGTCCTGGAATGAGAGATATTTTGATAAGGTTTCATCTTAACCGTCAGATGTATATAATCCAACAATGATGGTACTGTTTGGGAATGTGTAACATGAACCAGCGGCTCTATTTTAATTTGGAAGTAAGAAAAGGGCTATTTTTCTAAACAGACAACACACCAACAACTGTAAATTAAACGGCTAAAAAAAGGTAATATTTTGGACAAATTACATATCCCCCCTCCTGAGGTTTAGCTAAATTACAGATATCCCCTAACGCTTATATTCGCCCAACAGATTGACCCCTACCATGAACTACACCGTTACAAAAGCGTGTTGACGTCACCAAAATGTATATTGATGGACCACATTACTCTTGGGACCTCAGGGGGTTATCTGTAATTTAGGTAAATCTTAAGAGGGTATATGTAATTTGCCTTTAACCTAAAATCCCTTTGGTTTGTTGTTTAAAAAAAAAATATCAAACTTTAAAAAAAAAAAAAAAAAAAACTAATTTAAAAAAAATAAATATGAAGAAATATATTTAATTTGTAAAAAAATATTTCTAACCACTCGAAAGATAAAATTATATAAAAATGATAATTATTTTTTATTTTTTATTTCTTAACCAAATTAATTTTTTATTTTTTAAAAAAATTTCTAAAACAATTTTCTAAAAATCAAACCATACATAGCTTAAAGGGTAAATTACAAATACATCCCCTAAAGTTTGATTAAAATACAAATCGTCCTCTGTAGTTCTGAAAATTGCATTTCACCATCTGAGATTTCTAATTTCATAACAAATCGCCCCTTTTATTAATAAATCATCAAATCAATTAACAGTTTTTAATGATATAAGAAAAATATTTTAATTAACAATTTAGGTAATTTTATTATTATATAGGAGAGCAATTATGAATTTTATTTTTTTAGTTAATTCTGTTAAATAAAAAATTTTAACAAAGGGTGTTTGTAATTTTTCAAACCATAATGGATTATCTGTACTTTAAGAAAATCTCAGGGGTATATTCGTAATTTAACCTAGCCTAAAAATCAAACCAGTCAAAGGGCATTTTAGTCAATTTACTATCTTGGTTAACGGAGTTAATTGTCAGGGGGCGGGATGTAATTTCCGAAACCTCAGGGGGTATCTGTAATTTAATTAAATCTCGAGGGGGTATATGTAATTTTCCCTAATATTTTTATAGTAGTATAAATATACACACCTTGTTTCACTAATTTAAGTTCACAACAACAATTTTTCTTTCAATTATATTTTTCCTTTTAATTTTTCACACAATCAATATGGAAGGTTCATCAAAAACAAAGAGAGGAAAATCATTCACCACTCAAGAAAATATGTCAATTTGTAGAGCTTTGGTGTCACATTACCGAGACCCAATTGTTGGGAATTCGCAATCTCATGCACATTTTTGGGGAAGAATTTTTTTAAATTATTGTTCATTGCAAAATGATCACTCAAGAACACAAGTGTCTATCTCATCTCGATGGGGTGTAATCATGAAATGCTGTAATAAATTTTGTGGATGTTTAGCGCAAGTCGAAAATTTACACCCAAGTGGGATGTCTCAAGTTGATATAGTAAGATTTCAGTTTCATTTATTATGTTATTTTTTATTTTATTTTTTCTTATATAAAAATTAACTAATTAATTAATATAATATTTTATTAATACAAATGCTTCAAGCAAAACTGTTATACCATCAAGATGAAAACAAACATTTTTTGCTTTTGAACATTGTTGGCCAATCTTGCAAAATAATATCAGATAACAAGTTGTAGGTCCTACGAATACGGTGAAATCAAGGATACATATACTGTTTTCCCCTGATTCAGTCCCTGATTCCTTTATTGATAACTGCATTTCTCTTGAAAATGACACCAGTCCAAATGTTGGTAACAATCCAACTGTTGGTGAAGGCAGTGTCTCTGCAACGGGTAAAAAGCCTATGGATAGGAAAGCTTCAAAAGAATTATTTCGGAGAAATCAAGTCATTGAAGCTGAAGTCCAAAAAATGAGCATACAATTAGAGATATTTAACCAATACCTTGTGGAGAAGGAAACGAAAAAAAAAAAAAAAAAAAAACTGAAAGAGAAGAAAAAAGGATTTAAGCACTGCAGAAGATAAAAGAATTTGAGATCAGAAAACAAGAATATAAGATCAAAAAGAAAGAACATTTAATAATGACTACGGACGTTTCACATTTGGACCCTCAGATGAAAGCGTATTACACAATGCGAAAAAATGAGACTTTCACCAAGTGGTCCGCGCCAATGTTTTCAAAACTGGACCGGTGAGCGAACCGGAAAAGGAGAACGGGTGGACGGGTCACCGGTTCAACCGTCGGGTCAAAGTGGTCGAACCGTAACGTCATAATTAATATTATATAATTAAAAAAATATAACTATAAATTACAAATAAATAAAAATATATATAAATAATCAAATAAAAATAAAAATTGTTGCATAGTATTTATTAATAATATTTAATAAAGTCATAATTGATAAAAAAAAAAGTCGCTTATTTTAAAGAAATTAAATTTTTTAAACATTTCCTCCAAACAAATTAATTGAATGCTAGATTTAATTTTGGAGGGAAATGAAATTTTCAACCCTCCCTACAATTAATATGTTTCAAATAATTTGATTGAATCCCACATAGAATTTTGTAGGTTCTCTTTGAAAAATCTTTTCCTATAAATAGGAATAGACTTTCATAATCTTCTCAAGCTTTCAATGAGACTCTTCCTTATGAGAGGAGACTCTTGAAATAAGAATTTTTAGTCAAAATTTTGAAATATATATATATATATATATAAATATATAAGAAAGAAAGAAAAGAAAGAAAAAGGAAAAAAAGGAAAAAAACAGGCTGGTCCGACCCTCTTCACCTGGTCCGGGTCACTGGTTTTTCCGGTTCAACCACTGGGTCACCGATTTTTTCTGGTTTTGCCCCCACCCCAGGTTTAGGAGGTTGACCGGACCGGAACAAGGCTCGGTTCCTAGTCTGACCGGCCGGTCCGGTCCGGGTTTGAAAACATTGGTCCGCACATGTCAACAACCCAAATTATTCTTTTCCCCTATCTCCTGATGAATAATTACAGGACAATGTATTTTTTAATTTTGCAATGTTATTTATTTTTTAATGTAATTGTTTTAGTCTTTATTTGCAATGTCATTTTTATTTTGTAATATAATGTAGTGGTCCATTATATTTAAATTTGTCATCTGTCTCCTGATAATTTTTTTTTTTTTTTTTGTAATGATATATTTTTTAGTTGGGTGAATTATATTTTAAATTTTTTTTTCCAAAATTTCAATTTATTTTCATTTTTTATATTTGTTTAGTCAGGAATAATATAAATATATAATTTTTTTAGAAACAGTTAAGAAAATGTCACACAAGACAAAAAAAAAAATACTAAAAAACCTAAATCCAAATAACACCTACAAATTTAGAGGGAAAGTTAGTTGAGATTTGCTAAAATAGCAAGTGACTATTGAAGCACCATTACTATAATTTAATAAAATAATACTATTTATTATTAAATTATAACAATAGTAATGTTATTTTAACAAACATCATTAAAGATGCTCTAACATCTTCACTACTTTTTATTTTTATTCTTTTGACTTTTTTCAAAATAATTAACTTTTTTGCATCATTATCCAAATGGCTTTTTGTTGATGTGGCTTTTTTTCATTATTTTACTCCAGTCTTAATTTTGAATCTCACAAAAGTGGGCCTTTGAGATAAACTTAAATTTTCGTTTTTTTTCTTTTAACAAGTCAAAAAAAACTTAAAAGTCATTAACAAAATAGTTTTTCATCAGTTAAAAAATTGAGTGTTGATTTTAAAGAGTTAAAAAGTGAAAAAGTTTTAAAATCATATCAAATATATATATATGTATGTATCAAAATTTCATTCATTTTCATTCTATCTTTTACATATTTTTTTTTATAAAAAATTAAAATTTTATTTTTAAACATATTAATTTTTTTAACCTCATATTTTAATAAAAAAAAAATTAAAAAGCTATTCAAATAAGCCCTTCAATTGTCACATCAACTTTTTTTCATTCTAAAAATAATTATTAAAAATGGTAATCCCAAACAAACCTTAAACAAATGAGATCCGCCTGAAAAGATAGACTAGGCACCTTTTGGGAAGATGGTTTGAGAGTTTTTTTGGTTATTTTAACTATAAAAAATAAAATAAATTATTTTAATCACAACAAATAAAATATCATATTCAACCTATAATCATTACATTCATCTCTCACAAAAAAAGTCAAAAAGTCATTTCCAAATCAAGCTTTTTAACTCAGGCTAAAATAGTCAAAAAAATCAAAAAGTCAAAAAGCCAACTCACTTTCCAAACGAAGCGTGATGAGGTCTCTTTTCAAATAAAAGAATTCTTGAAGCTGTTACCATAGAAATTATTTCTTTAAAAACACCTAAAACCAATTTTCTCTCATAATCTTGACGGAATAAGTTACTTTTCATACCTCATCTCTTTATATCTATCCATACTCATCTTATGAGTCTCAATTTAAACTCACCATAATGATAGCGTGCATCGTAAATGAACTATGTTGTGAACAAGATTTTGCCATCTATTAATAATTCCTAATAATTAGACTTAATTCTCATTAAATCTTATTGAAAATAAGTATTAGTAAAATTGTCATTGAAAGTAATTTTTTGTGACAATTTTTTGCATATTTCATTAAAAATTGACAATTAGTGACTTTTTTTATCATTATTTTTATAAATTGTCTTTAAAAATTATGATCAATGACATTTTTTTGTAATAAATTTTTTAAACTGTCGTTAAAATTTAAAAATTAGTGACTTTTTCTGTGACGATTTCTTTAAACTATCGCTAAAATTTATAATTAATGACATTTTTTCTGATAAAAATTTTAAACTATCGCTAAAAATTAATAATTAGTAATATTTTTTTTAATAATATTTGATAAAAATACCATTAATTATCATAAAACTTATTAAACAATCAATTCACCTGTTAAAACCTACATGTAAATTCCCCATCTATTAATCAACCAATCAATATGGCAACAAAACAATTTACTATAACAATTTATCCATTGATCAATTTAATGAAACAGACACGAATTTACTTGAAAATTCTATAGTAAAATTCCTTTACGTGATGAAAACTATAATTTCAACACTCAAAATAATAAATTCACTAATTAATGACTGAGCATTGTCATTTAGATTAAAAAATTAGATTCACTTTTTAAATTTAGTGATGTGTTAAAAAAATAATCGATTGTTAATTAAATATTTTTTAATTATTAATAAATCATCTTCTTAATACATCACTAAATTTATAAAATAAGTCTAAAAAGTACACTTAAATATCATTCTCTTTAATGAATCAAATGGTTATAGAACTCTTTGGCCAGCTGTATGCACACTAGGAATAGCAACGGACTGGGGTGGGGTCGGGGATCACACTCCCCGTTCCCGATCCCCGATGGTGAAAATTACCTCGTCTTCGGCCCCGATCCCTGACGGAGAACCTATCATGGTTCCCGCCTCCGTCCCGTAACGAGGATCGATTTTTCTCAACCCCAAAAATTCCTCGGGCCAAAAAAAAAAAACAAAAACAAAAACAAAATAGAACAGCAGCAACAGAGGGGAGAGTAAGATCTCCACGAATCTAGATCTACCACAACAACAACAATAATCTAACAACTAAAAAAAACCACAACAACAACAACAATAATAATCTAACAACTAAAAAAAAAAATTAGAGATCTTCAAGGCAGAAGAGTCCTTTTGGCGGTGGGGACTACACACAATGTATTGTTGCTCAACAGCAATGAATGGATGTTGGTAGTGGCGGTTTAGATCAGAGAAGACAAAGATGAGAGAGAAGAGAGAGAGAGCCAAATCGGAAATGAAAGACAGAGAAGAGAGGATTTTGGTAGAGAGAAGAGAGGTTTCAGTGGGGAAAGAGACAGAAAAAGAGAGAGAGAGAGAGAGGTACCATCGCCGCATGTGTAGAGAGAGAGAGAACAGAGCATAGAGAGATCTCAGTTTAGATCGTTGTAGATCTCAATTCTGGCTTGAGAGAAGGACAACGGAGGGAGGGAATCGGCGGTGATGGGTTGTGGACTGAGAGGAGGACAGCGGATGGAGGGAGTCAGTGGTGATGGAAGGGTTGAGAAACCAAGAGAGAAAAGATGCAAAACTGTGTGTGATTGTGTAATGTTTTAGGGTTTGGATTATATATATATATAGGGTAACATGGTAATTTTACTTCGAGTACAAACCAGAGCAGGGACGAGGACGGGATCGGGCTGGGGACAGGGTTTGGACACTTATCTCCATCCCCGGCCCGAAACTAATCGGGGATTGATTTTTTAATACCATCCCCGTCCCGTCGGGGGTATTTCTTGAGGAAAAACCGCTCAAATCGAGGTCAGGGGGTTGGGGCCTCGTCGAGCCGGGTTCAAATTGCCTCACACCAATCTCTTTTTGCAATTGGGTCAAAAGTTAGTTTATTGGCTTTTACCTTTTTTATCATATTATCTTTTTATATATTTTTATAAAAAAAATTAAAAATAATTAAAAAGTCAACTTTTAACTTACTTATTAAAATAGGCCAAGTGGTTTATAAACCAATTTACTAGTTTTTTGATTTATTTAAGTAACATCACTTTTTTATTTTTTATACATCTTTTCGTAATATGCAAAAAAAAAAAAAAAAATTATTTAGCGCTTATTTAGCACTTCGCACTAATTGATTTTTAAATATAATAAATTTTATGCCTATACATGAAAAGTGTGGTTGGTGAATGGTTAAAAGTGTATAATTATTTTATTTTTTAATCATTATTACATTTTTATTAAATTAACCCCCCACTTTATTTTGAGTTGTGAATTTAATAATTTAATTTTAATTTTTGCAGAATAATGTGCAAATAAGAATAATGTGCAAATTAATTCTCCTTTTTTTTTTCAATTTATATAAACTATTTTATATTAGAAATTGTAAATTGATGCTATATCAAATATTATGATGTATTTTTTTAAATAAAAAAAATTATACACAGCCCTAATAAATTATTCTAAGTTTTTTTAAAAAAAAAAAAAAAAGTTGACAGAGCAAGAAGTATGGATGGCCAAACACATATGCATTTACAAAGGCAATGGGAGAGAGAGTTCGGATCCCCTCCTTGAGAACCCTCCTCCACATCCTACTTGCAATGGCTGAGATCAACCGTTGCACATCCAACGGCTGAGATAAAAAAAATAATAATAATAATAATTTGAAATTTTCGTCCATTCCCGCCCAAACAAAACACAGCTTTATGAGGCTATATATTCACAGAGGTTATGCGCACTCCTCTCACATAGCCTACACTTACCCATTCTCCTCCGTCGAACCCACCCTCACTGGCAACCCAATACCGGCGGCGACCCACTCTCGACGTCGTTGCAGATCCGACGACGGTAACCCAGTCTCAAATTGTTCCAGATTCTATCTGGGTGGGTCCTTGGCAATCCAGAGGTTAGTCTTCTTCCTTTCTGCTAGGGTTAATCTTCATTATGTTTTCTTCTTCCTTGCCAATGATGTTCATAGTTCATTCCATAGTTCATGCGTTATGTTTTTTTTTATGAACATCATTGTATCGATTTGAGATTCTGTTTTCATTCATTCTGTCTGGTTCATTCATTGGCAAACTAGAGGTTAGTCTTCATTCTGTTTTCATTCCATAGTGCCCTAATTCTAGTTCATTCATTCTGTCTGGTTTAAGCTAATTTTATGTTAAGCTGAACCCATTGTTAAGCTCAAATAATGTCTCTAACAAAGCAATTTCAGTTTGACGCTCAAACTGACAAGATTATTTGACAAAATAATGTCTCTAATAATTGACAAGATTATTTGTTTGTCTCTATCTGTGTAATGGATTATTGATTATGTTTGATTGAGCTTGAAACATATCCTCTTCCCAAAAATGTGTGTTTGGAATTTTTTAAAACTGAACTTAGTTTCTAAGTTTTTATGGCTGGAATATTTTTTCAAACTGAAATTATTTTTTTTGTGTGTAAAATAAAGATTTAATTTATGTACTTAAGATTTTATTTATATGGATTTTCAGTTGCATTTTGATATCGATATGGAACCTGAGAATGATTGTGATTGGAAGCTAACCAACTTATTTGTAGACTTTTGGTTTGCAACAATGAGGGATTTCGAAAGGTTGACAAGCGAGACCCATTAGCAAAAAACCCTAGAGCCGAAGCTAGGACTGGTTGTAAGGCTCGACTTTATATTAAATTAGATGAGGGTACTGGGAAATTTGTTGTGACTGATTTCAAAGAAAAACACAACCATGATCTTGTATCACCCGAGTGTGCCCACATGTTGCCGTCACAAAGAAAGATATCGACTACCTAAGCAATTGAGTTAGATTTGGCGACACAATCTGGTCTTCGTTTAGGCCAGTCTTTTGAACTCATGGGTAGGGAAGCTGGTGGAAGGCAATGTCTTGGGTTTACGAAATTAGATCAAAAAAATTATTTGAGAACCAAAAGACAACAAAGTTTAGCATATGGGGAAGTAGGCAATGTGTTGCAATACTTTAAAGAAAAATCTTTTCAGAATCCTTCGTTCTTTTATGCTTTTCAATTAGATAATGAGGAGCAAATAACCAATATGTTTTGGGCCGATGCACAAATGATCATGGATTATGCCCAATTTGGTGATGTTGTCACATTTGATACGACTTACAAGTTAAACAAAGAACATAGACCCTTTGCATCTTTTGTGGGATTCAACCATCATAGGAAAACAGTTATATTTGGTGCATCATTGTTGTATGATGAGACCACCAAATCGTTTGTATTGTTGTTTGAAAATTTTCTAGAGGCTATGTCAAGAAAGGCACCAAAAACTTTGTTCATCGATCAAGATGCTGCAATGGCTAAAGCCATACCCATCGTTATACTTGACACAAGTCACCGATTGTGTACTTGGCATTTGATGCAAAATGCATTAAAACATGTTAATTGTTTGTTCCAAGATAAGGGGGTGAAGGGTGTATTAAATAAATTCTTCTTTGACATTGAAGATGCAAATCAATGGAAGTTAGAGTGGGCGAAAATGCTTGATAAATATGATGCGCATGAAAACCATTGGTTGAAATTGACTTTTGCGGTGAAAGAAAAATGGGGTTGGCCTTACGTTAGATCAACATGGGCTGCAGGAATGAGTACCACACAACTTAGTGAATCTTTTAATGCTTTTTTGAAGGATTACATTCATTCTGATTTTAACTTAAATGAATTCTTCATGCATATCGAAAGGGTACTTTACGAGAAGCGATACAAGAAGTTAGAAGCAGGATATGATTTGTGCCAAAGGTTGCCAAAGGTGAAAGCAACAATAAGAATGTTAATTCAAATGGGTAATGTCTACACAAAAAAGATCTTTGAGGAATTTCAAAATGAGTACTTTCGATCCATTGAATCGGACATAGAAGCAATTGAATATGGCGAGGCTAGTACCATTTACACAGCTGTTGATGTTGGTAACAAACATGCAAAGAAAGTGAAGATGGAGATGGATGGCTCCTTGGGTTGTAATTGTACAAAGTTTAAAAGGGAAGGAATCTAGTATTGTCACTCATTGAAGGTTATTAGAGACATATTGAAGATGAAAAAGGTTCCTCCACAATACATTCTAAAGAGGTGGACCAAACAAGCAAGAGCCAAAATTGTGAAGGACATTAAGGGGAATGACATTCAAGTAGATGTGAAATTCCAATGAGTCTCGTGGTATAAGACATTGATGACAACATTTAGAGCACTAGCAAGTAAAGCTGCTGAAACTGAAGAAACTTATGATTTTTGTATTGCACACCTTGCTACATTAGGTGTAAATGTTGAAGGCAAGTTAAGTGCTCATTTTGGTGTTGTAAATGAAGTAGGTAATGATGATGACACCCAAAGCTTTGAAGTGGATTGCGAAGATGTGAATCATATTGTGTAACCAAAAGGATTGAAGAAAAATGTGGCAACTAGTAAGGGCAAAAGGAGGGTAAAAGGTGGATTCGAAGCGGCGTTGGTAGCGAACTCCAAAAAAAAATCCCGTGCTAACAGTTTGGCTTCGTCACAATCTATTGCAATTTCAATAGTTGCACATTCTCCATTATCTGTTGGAGGAGATATATATGTTCGTCAACATGTTCCTCCTCTTCAACCTCTTCCTCCCCTTCATCCTCTCATGGATGGTAATTCTATTCCTCCGCCATTGATGTATCCCATATATCATGTAAGTGTTACTTTAACATTGTATTTTTGTGTGGATATAATATGTGACTCAAACCATGACTGAAACCATAATTGCGAAGCCTAATATATGACATTGTTGTAGGCGAACAATTTGTGGGAGATGTATGTAGTGCCAAATTATTTGCCAACTTCAATGCCTCAACGGCATTCTGCTCAACCAACATTCCAGTCACTACTTCAAGGTTCATGTGGATATGACATTGGGTTTCGATATTCTCAAGAATCAACTAGTCCAATGTGTAGTCAGGTTCGTCCTTTATGTATTTTTAATTTATAGTTAATGAAAATTCTGGGTTTTTAGTTGATGAAAATTCTGTGATAGCATGTATTTACATGCTAAAAATTCTGTCTTTTTTTTAGGCTATGGACAAGCAGAAACAGAAGCAAACTGATGCTGAAATTGGGCTGGAAAGTGAAGTCATGGCCTCTAAAATTGTGAAGCAAACTGCTGTTGGAAAGTGATGTGGAGGAATGTGTGTTCAAATGTTAATGGCTTGTATGTGTGTTCAAAGCAAACTGTGAAGCAATGTGTGAATAATGGACCACTGTGTTATTTTAGATGGACCAATGTGTTAATTTACATGGACCAATGTGTCAATTTTGATGGACCAATGTTTTAATTTAGATGTTAAACTTGTATTGGTTGATGTTCATTTCCAGTTGATTTTAATTTAGATGTTAAACCCAAGTGAGCTGGTTCTGGTTCATGTTCATTTAACTTGGTTGATGTTGGTTGATGTTCATTTAACTTGTATTGGTGTCCATGTTGGTTTTGGTTCTGGTTCTGGTATGCTAGTTCTGGTTCTGTATTGAACACAACACATGGTTCTGCTGGTATGCTGTTCATTTGTTCTGGTTCTGGTTCTGTATTGAACACACATGATTCTGCTGGTATGATTCTGGTATGGTGTTCATTTGTTCTGGTTCTATTGGGATGTTAATGTATTACTTCTGGTATACTGGTTCATTTACAGTTTATCATCTGGTATGCTGTTAACATGGGCTGCTGGATCTGCTATTACTGGTTTTGCAGATGGTGTTGCAGAATTCATTATGTCTGCAATGATTTTGGCTATGGTTCTGCAATGATCTTCATTATGTCTGCAATGATTTTGCTGGACACATGGTTTTGTAGATGGACACCAGCAATGATCTTGGCTATGATGTGCTGCAAATAAACATAAAAATTAAACTATGGGGCAAAAGTTCAATATGCAAAAATAAAAAAGAGTTACTAACTAAATTTATGCACTTCAGACCAGACACTTGAAACAATGGACAAATCTAAATCACCCAACCCTGCCCCTATCTTGACAAAGGTGAATAAAAAAGTAGTGTGAAGTGTGAAGTGTGAAGTGTGGAGAGTGAAGAGTGAATGTGTAGATACAGAAAAAGGAAAGAAAAAAAAAAAAGGAACAAAAAGAAAAGGATGTACAGAAATGCTCAATGCTAAGTCAAAAAGATCTCTGGTTCAGGAAATTGCAAATAATGCATACTCTAAAGGTTCTATACTAAAAGAGAAAAACATATTGTAGCATGCTTAAAGGGACCATTCTCACTTACTTAAGCTACTGATGATCATAGAAAACCTGAGGGGAAAAAATCATTTGCAATATATATGCATATGAAGACTTCTCATATCGATTCTATAGGTCATACAAGCATTTCAGTAGGACTAGGAGCTTAGTTCCTCTATACTCCTGAGTGTCATGCTGCTGCCATACTCTAACTTGCTTCTCTATGCTCCTCTATACTCAGCACATTATGGTTCTGAGTGTGATGCTGCTGCCATACTCTAACTTGCTAACAGATAAACTTCCTAAACCAAAATGCTAACAGTAAGTCATGCTGCTGACACACTCATTCCATTATTCATTCCAAAATTCATTCCATCATTCATTCCATCATTCATTCCATAACAAATAACAAGTTGAATGTTTCCCAAAATTCATTCCATCATTCATTCCATAACATATAATAGATAACAAGTTGATATACATAAAACCCAAAATGGTACAAACTTCCATTCAGTTTCCCAAAATACAAGAAAGTACAAAAGTTACATCATAAAGTACAAAATGATAGAAAATACAATGAAGTACACCATATTTTTTATATTATTTTCCATCCTTTGAAACCTTCGACCATAGTCATTTTCCATGTAATCAAGCCTCATCCTTACATCGTTCAAGTCTTCTACTTTTATACCAGCAGAAGCTATACTGTTGGAACGGATTCTGGACGTAACGTCTTCATCATCTTCATCCACGAACTTGAAGTAATTGCAATGGTGAGTGGGAGTGTTACTCTGCAATGCATGCGAATCAGCTAGTTGAATAAGACAAATATTAATGTGACTAATAAAGGAAGAAAATAGCTAGAATTACCAACTTACATATTTTGATGGGCAAACAAAGAACAAACGCCCTTCATTTCCATTCTCATTGGTTCTTACAATATGTATGGCAGTGGTTCTTCCACAATTGCACAGCCTCGGTTGTAATTTTATGTTGCTAATGTTAGAAGAAGAAACCATTTTTTAAATCTGCATACATGAAATTTTTTTTAAATGGTAGTTCTATAAAGGAGAGCAACAGAGTGTGAAGGCTAATGGAAGTTGTTCTAATGGAAGTTGGTTCTAAATCTGTGAAGGCTAATGGAAGTTGGTGCTAATGGACAGAGTGTGAAGGCTAATGGAAGTTGGTGCTAATGGTGCTAATGGAAGTTGGTTCTAAATCTGCGTACAGTGAAGTGTGGTTAACTTGGTGCTAATGGAAGTCCAAAGTCCAAACTAGTTTCAGATTATCACCCATATGTGCCTTAAGAAAGATGTCTAACCATATTTCCATGACCAATACTAACACAGTTTGTATATGATCATTCATATGATATGAACAAGCTATTATGCATTCATTTGCCATCAGTGCTCCATCCCATAGGAACAAGTCAACCAACAGAAATATATTGAGGGAGATGAAGCAATTAAGTAATGACCTAAAAAATATATCAGTGCCATTCAGATTGTTCAAATTTGAGGCAATTAAGTAATGAGCTAAAAAATATCAACACTGTTCAAGTGCTATTCAGATTGTTCAAATTTGAGGGAGATGAAGCTAAACATGACCTTGAACATCGAAAGGGAGCAGATTGCCAATTAACGCCTTGTAATTTTAGCTAACTTCTTTATATACATCTTACATATTCAGCTCAGTACTGAATGCGGTATTTTGAAATTTTGCTTTTAGTTTTTATTTGTTAAATAATTCTAATTTTTATATTAGTGCGTATTGATTAAGGCATGGTTTGGTTTGGTTTGGTTTGCATAGTGATTAATGTGCTCTTTATCTGTTGTAAACTATAATACAATTGATGCTATTTTATTAGTTCATCTGTATGTAAAATATTTAGAGTTTGTTTTTAATTATGTGAACCAGGTCATCATTATTAACAAATTGTGTTATATTTAACAATACAAAATAATCTGCAACAAGCTTGATATATTTTGGTGAAGAATAAATTTATTTTGTTTTTCATGAATTCACATTTAGGGAGCATATCTCATTCATTGGATACTAATTTATCAAAAAAATGGCTACTGCTTCATCAAAAACAGGGAGCATATTTCATGAATTTGCTACTGATTTATCAAAAATTGCCTACTGATTTAAAGAATTGGTATTCAGATTGTTCCGATTTCATATCATATTTCCATGAATTACTTGTATCTGGAATTTAAGACAGAAAATTACATAAGTAATTACAAATGGAGAGAGATGGAAAAAAGAAGAAGAAGAAGAAGAAGAAGAAGAAGAAGAAGAAGAAGAAGAAACCCAAATCAAAGCTGAATCAAAGCTGAAAATTTTTAGCCGTTGGCATCCCAAATTGAAGCCCTAATTTTGAAATTCCAAATCATCATCTTCCTAAATTTTTTCAGACGTTTCAAAACCCTAAATTTTTAGCCGTTGGAATCCCAAATGAAAGCCCTAATTTTGAAATTCCAAAAGCCCTCTAAAAGCCCTATTTTTTTTAGACATTCACATAACCCTAACTTGTCAATCTCAATTCCAAACCCAAATCTCAATCTCAATCACACAATTCTTGACAAAATAATTTCAGACGTTCGAAGACCAACCTGGTTTGTCAAGAATTTCTTTGCTCAGCTGATGGTGCTCAACCGATGGTGGTCGTCACGGTGAAGTTATGGTTCACGAAGCGTAAGCGGTAGAGCTATGGTCGTCGCGGGGTTACGAGTGGGTTCGCCGTCTGGGTCGCTGTCAGGACTGGTCGCCGGTTCGCCGGTGAGGGTGGGTTCGGTGGACGAGCGGCTGACTGAAAGTGAGAGTGAGAGTAAATGTATAGCCTCACAGAGCTGTGTTTTGTTTGAGCGGAAATGGATGAAAATTTCAATTATTTATTTATTTTTTTTGTTTTTATTTTATTTTATCTCAGCCGTTGGATGTGCAACGGCTAATCTCAGCCGTTGCAAGTAGGATGTGAAGGAGGGTTCTCAAGGAGGGGATTCGAACTCATGGGAGAAATGCTTTTGGGAGAAATGAAAGAAAATGAAATGCCACTTGTCATCCTCCGACCCACCATCATTACTAGTACTTACAAAGAACCCTTCTTCCCTGGCAGGGTTAAAGGTTTGAGGTACCACACAAATAAATAGCGTGGTTCGTACGTGAATAGGGTCGAACTTAATTTGATAAGAGTTTATTTAAATTTGGTTTGTTAATTATTTTTTTTTTTTTGACATTCGATCTCAAATTCGAACTCGTTAAATTTTTAATAAATAAGTCCAAATATTTTAAGATTCAGCTCGTAAGCTCAACTCATTAACTGACTCGTTTAATATTTATTATATATATATATATTAAATAATATAAAAATATGTATAAAAAATAAGATAAATATGTAATTTATATATTTAAAAAATATAAATGTAAATAATAGTTAACTATAGATAGTACATTTAGGGTGTGTTTGTTTTGAAGGATTAGGATGTGCGATTGGACTATTAGTCCCACCGAACTAATAGTCTATTATTTGTTTGAAAAATTTTGCTCCGAACTAATAATTTCCCCGGACTATTAGTCCCACAAATATGGGACTATCCTATCCTATGGGGGGGTGTGATAGAAACCATGGGATAACTCATCCTATGGGATTAGATAATAAAATTATATTTGTGCCCTATGGTATTTAATTATGTATTATATTTAGTAAAATTCAAAAAAATTTAAATGTCTCAATTTAATAAAAAAATAATTTGATTTAATTTTTATTTTTTGTTTTATTTATTTAATTTTTAAAATATTTTTTTATAGATATTTTATTGATGTTTTATTTTAAAATCTTGTTTATATTTTATTTAATTTCATTATTTAAATTTTAATAGATGTTTTATTTTATTTCATTATTTAATTATTATTATTATTTAAAATTTTAATTAAAAAAATAACATATATTTTTATTTATATTTAATTTATTTAAAATAAATTTATTTAATTGTGCAAAAAATAAAATAAAATAAATTTTTATTTAATCTAGCTAAAAATAATTAAAATATTAAAGCTATGTTTAATATTGTTATTACTTAGTAAATAATTGAAAATGATAAAATAGTCATTTGAGCATTTATCATTCTCCATAATATCCCAAACAAACATTGAATAACTAAAAATAGTCCAATCCAGACATCTAATCCCATGACTAAACAAACATAGGATACAAATTCAGTCCAACCAAATAGTCCCGGGACAATGTATCGCAGAACTAATAGTCCGATGGATTACAATCTCCCCTTATCTAATCCGTCCAACAAAGGGTGTGTTTGTTTTGAAGGATTAGGGTGTGGGATTGGACTATTAGTCCCACCGGACTAATAGTCCATTGTTTGTTTCATTTTTTTTGCTCCGGACTAATAGTTCCCCCGGACTATTAGTCTCATATTTGTCGGACTATCCTATCCCATGGGGGGGGTGGGATTGTTTCCATGGGATTGGTATCCCATGGGATTAGGCTCTGAAATGTCCATTTTACCCTCATGCTATTACTAAGCAAACAATTAGAAAAGGGTAAAATAATCTTTTGGACATTTATAAATTATTTTTTCAGTGTTGTTAATTTAAAATCATATATTAAATAAAAAATTTAATTATAAATTAAATTTAATTAAAAATAATAAATTATAAATTATGGCCTTATGAATTAAATTTTTTTAGTGTTGTTAAAAAGTTAAATTTACATATTAAATTAAATTATTTTTTTAGTTTTGTTAATTTAAAATTATATATTAAATAAAAAATATAAATTATAAATTAAATTTATTTAAAAATAATAAATTATAAATTATGGTCTTATAAATTAAATTTTTTTAGTGTTGTTGAAAATTTAATTTATATATTAAATAAAATTATTTTTTATAGTCGTTAATTTAAAATTATATATTAAATAAAAAATATAAATTATAAATTATAAATTTAATTTAATTGAAAATAATAAATTAAAAATTATGTCCTTATAAATTAATTTTTTTTAGTGTTGTTAAATTATAAATTATAGATTACAAATTTAAAATTATATATTAAATAAAAATTATAAATTACAAGCGTAAAATAGTCTTTTGAACATTTATCCTTATGCAGTCTGTCTAACCAAATATTGGATTTACTAAAAATAGTTCAATCCAGACATCTAATCCCATGACTAAACAAATAGAGGATACAAATCCAATTCAACCAAATAATCTGGAGACAATGTATCCTGGAACTAACAATCCAATGAATTACAATCTCCCCTTATCCAGTCCATCCAAACAAACACACCCTTATATGATAGTAGTAGTAGATATTATTATTTTAATAAAATATTGACTTTTTTTTTAAGAATGTTTATATTTATTTTATATATAATTAAATAATCGAAATTTTAATTGTAACTTTAATCCCATACGCAAGTTCATTAAATTTTTGTTGAGTTTGAGTTCGTGAAAATCTTAATAAACAAACTCAAACATACTAAAACTCAGTTCAGCTCGTTCGCAGCCCTAATTTGAGGTAAATTATTCACCAAAACTTTCTTAAATTCTAAAAATAATAATAATAATAATAATAATAATAATAATAATATGTACATATATATATATATTGTAATAATCAACATTTGCCTAGCTATAGAAGCATCCTAAGTTTAATTTCATTCCAAACCATTTTTTCAATTTGTTTGAAATGAAACTGTTTGATTATATTTTCAATTTTTTTCGTTTGTATTTGATTTGTGCTAAAAAAAAGTCTATTTTAATATTTTTCATAATATAAAAAGGAAAAGAAAAAAAAAAAACGAAAGCATAATTAAACTTGTTAAAGGATAAGTTTCAAATTTTTTTCTTTTATAAATTTTTTTTGTCTAGAAAGATCCTGGATTTATTAACTATTAGATTAAAAAAATAAAATATATTAGATAGATATATTAGGTGATATTTGATTGGTCTGTCTTTCAACACGTAATTGACTTTGTTGCAGAACGGTTGATAGCTTAATTGTTGGTTATGGCAAAGGGAAATTGACATGCTTCATCTAGAATGTGTGAGGCAAAATTCTATTTGATGGATGATGGAGTTTCAAAGGCAATTGGATGGTAGATGGTTGAATGGTGCATGAAGAAATTCAATTGGCTCTATGATGCTGGAATCTGTCCAAATTTACCGCCTCATCAACCTCTATAAGTACATGTCATCGAGGAGGGAACAGGGAGCAGTCCGGAGAATTCACTTTTCAATACAGATTGATTGGAAAATTATTAAATATTTTCAGTGTCGGTATTTCTCAATCAATTATTATTTAATATATATTTTTATATTTTTTAATTACCCAATATAATATTATATTTACTTATCTTATTCATAAATCATAATATTATAAAATATTATATACGAGATTACTGAATAATTACCCAAATTATTTTAGTTTGTTTTTATTGTGTTTTAATTTTTTTAGCTATGGTTAAGGTTGAAATTGTAATGGTTTCTTTATAAATATTTTATGATTTGATCATAGTTTTTAATGTTGGATTATTTTAATTGATTGGCTTATTTATTTAGAAAGAATAATTATTCTATATAATTCTTTGACTTACTGTTAATTCCGGGTACAGTGAAAGCTTAGAATTTCTTGTGAATTAAATTATTAGTTTTTGTTCTGTATAATCTCTTATTCTATTGTAGACTCCGGATACGGTAGAATCTTGATATTTCCTACAAATTAAATAATTAGATTTTTATGGCGTGAAATAATCAAACTTTTGAAATTAATTTTTATATAAAATTATCGCTTTTATCGTCCGATTGAGAATACATTTTGTGTATGCCTCAATTCAGTTATACAAATTAAATTTGAAATATTTTAAAGAAATAATTAGTGGAAGGATCCTTGATGCCTTAGTACCTTTTTATTATTGTCACCTCAATTTATCTTTTAGTTAACTTTTCTCAGATTATCCACTCATTTCCAAAAATTCAAAGTCGTTTTTGGTTTTATTTTATTTGAGTGCTCGGTAATTTCTTTAAACAAACTAGCCCCTGAGTATTCAATCTCTGACTCACCAAGAAATATTATTTCGTGACATCTTGCACTTGGAATTGCATTATTAAAGTTGCAACAGTGGTTTGTGTATCATTTATCTATAGAAAACACAAATGAGATAATTTTGTAAGCTAAATGTTGACAAGTGTCTCATGAACTTGTTTAAAAAGAGTATTGCTATTCAAGATAAAATTAGATCCAATTTTTAAATTTAGTAATGTGATAATCAATTAGAATATTAAAGGTAATATTCTTTCTTATATCTTCTTTAATTATCAACCAATCATATCACTTATACATCATTAGATTCATAAGAAAAATGATATACCAACCCACTTTGTGGGTGATTATTTGGTATTCCCAAAGTATAGCCACATGATACTCTACGGTAGTAGGGATGGCAATTTGAACCCGGTCCGACGGGGACCCACCCCCCATCTCCAATAGGAGTGATTTTTTTCCGAAAAATATCCTCGACGGGGCGAGGATGGCATTCAAAATTAAATCCTCGATCAATTTCGGGCCGGGGACGGGGATAGCTTTCACGGACCCGCCCTGTCCCTGTCCCCGTCCCCATCTCCATCCCCAGCCCCATTTCTCTCCCGAAATAAAATTACGTTTGTACCCCTCTCTCGATATATATGTGTGTCTCAATTAGTTGGGATCAATTTAGTGTATAGGTTCACACACACACAAAACACATCGCCTCTCTCTCTCTCTCTCTGCTCTCCCTCACCCCCGCTCGCTCTCCCTTACCACCGCTGTCGCTCCTCACTCACCGCCGCTGTCGCTCTTCTCTCTACTCTCTCTCTCTTATATCTCACCAATTGCAGTCCCTCACTCATAATGTTCTGATCACCATTTTTGTGATGAGAGAGAGCTTCGATCTTCATAGCGTCGATCTGTACAGCGTCGATCTCCTCCGTCGCCCTCCTGCGTTTCTCTACTCTACTGATCTTCTTCGCCCTCCTCCTTAGTTCAGATCTATGAGATCTTTTTTTTTTATTTGTTATTGTTTTTTTTTTTTTTGATCTATGATAATGATCTGTTATTGTTTCTTTTTTGATTTGTTTTTTTTTTTTAATCTCTGATGATGATCTATTATTTTTTTTTTTGATCTTTTGTTTGATGATGATCTATGTTGTTGATAATGATCTCTCATTCTCTGTTTGTTTTTTTTTTTTTTTTTGGTCGGGGGAATTCGGGGTTGGGGAAACCCAATCCTCGTTAGGGGGCAGGGACGGGGATAGGGACGGGGACGGTGATAGGTTCCCTGCCGGGTATCAGGGCCGAGAAAAATTTTACCATCAAGGATTGGGGACAAGGAGTGTGATCCCCGGCCTCGCCCCGTCCCGTTGCCATTCCTATATGGTAGTATGATTAGTAGAGAAGGTGTAGTATTGATTATTTGTGTTAAGTAATTGAGGAACATGAGAGGGCATAATAAATGATGATTGGTGAGGGAATATGGCCACGTGGTATGCCGAGACTATTGTATAATTTTTCTCACTTTGTAGGCCCATTTTCTAGACTCGTGTAAGTGATATGATTGATTAATAATTAGAGAAGACATAAGAAAGAGTATTGTCTTTAATATGTTAATTAAGGGTATATCACACTGACACCCCGTGAGGTTTGTCCTTAATACAAGTAACCTCCTCATGTTCTGGAAATTACATTCCCTTCCCTAAGGTTTAAACTTCCATTACAATTTAATCCTTCCGTTAGTTAACCGTTAAGTCAACTAACAGAAAAAAATAATATAATAAATTAATTTTTTGAAATGGCTATTTTACTCTTATTAAAAAAAATTATAAAAATTACTAGATGAGTAAAGAAAATCTGTAAAGAATTACAAAAATTCATTTATTAATACATATATTATTATACTATTAAACATTTATAATGTTATGGTATACAAGCTTTTGTGGTGTTAATTATCACAAATATTATAATTAGATTATTTTTAGTCATAACTAAAAAATAATAATAATAATTAAACACTGCATAAGACAAAAATAAATACCTTTTGAGTCATAACTAAAATAATATTATAATTAATAGTTATAACTAATACCATAATAAGTCATAAATATCATGACTGGTGCATAAAAATTTTTATTAAATGGTAAATTATTTTCAATTTTATATATGCAAACAAGGGTAAAATAGGCATTTTAAAAATAAATTTTTTATATTAATTTTTTTCGTTAGTTGACTTAATGGTTGACTAATGGAAATATTAAATTGTAATGAAAGTTTAAATCTTAGGGAGAAAGTAATTTTCAAAATGTAAGAGGGTACTTGTATTAAAGACAAACATCAAGAGGTGTCAATGTAATTTACCCCTTAATTAATTGTTGGGTAAATTATAAATACACACTTTGAGGTTTGCTTAAAGTACAGATTGCCCCATGTGATTTGAAAAATTACAAATACTTTCTTGTTAATATTTTTTATTTAACAGAATTAACTAAAAAAATAAACTTCATAATTGCTCTCCTATATAATAATAAAATTACCTAAATTATTAATTGAAACATACTTCTAATATCATTAAAAATTGTTAATTGACTTGATGATTTATTAATAAAAGGGCGATTTGTTATCAAATTAAAAGCCTCAAGAAATATAATATAATTTTCAAAACCACATGGGTGATCCAGATTTTAATCAAACTCTATGGGTTGTTTTTTGTAATGTATCTTTAATCGTTATATTATTAGGCTTGAAAGTAAGTGTCTTGAATAATAATGCTCCTTCTATAAAATGGATCTAAAAAGTGGACTTATATATTATTTTTCATTTAAAAATATTTAAAAAATATTAATTTCAATAAAAATACATTAAATTTAATAAAAAAATATCTCATATTTTTTAAATTCTTTACCTTTACTCTTATCTTCAATACCGAAATTATAAAATATTTTTGAAATACCACATGTCCGCATTCCTTAACCAATCATCATTTATTATATCCCCTCATCTTCTTCAATCACTCAACACAATACCCAAACTACAAATCTTCTTCATCAATCATAATATTATAAAATATCACGTATCTATATTTCGAAATTACTGAATAATTATCCTTGATACTCGTTAACCAAATTCATTTTGTAACTATGAATACAATAAACCTTTTTAGTATTTTATTTATTTTTTTTTTTAATTTTTTTTGTAGAAGATTCCCTCCGGTCCAAATTTTAGACAAGGAGATGCTGTTTTGGCCGGTGAGGTCCACCATTAGTCTCATTTCGATGATTTGAACTATTCATTTTGTCAGACACTTCGTGTATTTCATCCAAAAAAAAAAATTAAGTCGATCCGATAGCTGTAATTTGTTTAAATTTATTATGTTTATTACTAAAAAAAATATTTAGTTTATTTTTAAAAAGACAATTGTTGTCTATTTTTTTAATAAAAAATTGAGCAAATTATAATTATTAAATTAATTTAATTTTTTTATGAATAAAATATATAAAATATTTAATAAAATAAATAATTTAAATCATCTATCCGTAATTGACTCTACAAGTCAAAATAGCACCTTCCAAAATCAGGTTTGGATGAAATTTTTTTATTTTATTTTAAATAATTGAATGTAAATAAGAACAATTGTACGATAAACACGTTCCAGTCAAGTAGAGTAAATAAATAAATATTCAAAGCAGTTAATCCTTCTCCCAGCAATTATATCAGTCAACCAACGTCGCGACCATTAGAAATTCTACACCCTCTCTTCAATTCTCACCGGAAAACCACCTTTCATCTTCGACGACAGATGAGCTATGAAAACCGGCTCTATACCTTCCTCAAAAGCCGGCACTATCCGGAATCGCCTCAACACACCTGAAACCACTCTCTTCATCTGCAAGAACGCCATCTCTTTCCCTAGGCATATCCTCGGACCTGCCTGGAACATTGGATAAGTGTATGGGTCCCTTGCCACGAAGATCCACTTTCCGGCCGCCGCGTCTCTCATTTCCAACCACCTCTCCGGCCGAAACTCTGCCCAGTCCGACCCCCACAGCTTTTCCGACCGCCCCATTGCGTAAGGATGGTAAGCCACTCTCGTACCTTTCATGATTACCGTCCCATCCGGTAACACGTCATCATCTATCGCTTCTTTTCCGTCAACGGGGACCGGTGGGTGGAGTCTCATGCTCTCGCTCAGGGCCGCATGCGTGTAAACCATGTCTTTTACTTCTTCGAAAGTCGCAGCTGCGGACTTGTCATAGATCTCTTTGAGAATCTCATTTTCGACATCTGGGTGTTTAGAGACCAGCAAGAAGAACCATATCAAGGCGGCTGACGTAGTGTCGCGACCTGCCAATATGAAGCTGATCACTATATCAATGATGAAGTTTTCATCTGAATGACCAGAACTCAAGAATCGTGATAAAAGATCAACGGATTCGAGTGATGATTTTTCAACCAGCTCTCGGACTACTGACTATCATGGCACCATTCTACTAGGGGCGGAATGAGGTCGTGACAGCGGCAGAGAAGATCGGAGTGAGTCGGTCTGAGATCTCTGTATCAACAATGGTCTCTATAAATTTGCGTAAAGATTTGGTGTTGAATTCATGACTGGCAACTTGTCTCTGGAACTGCCAGTTCTCGCCGTCGACATTAAAGATGCCATCGCCGAGTAGGTCCCAGATAAGTGTTCGAGCCATATCGCCCTTTTGGGAGATATGGAAATGGGACTTGAGAATGTGCTGGACATTGGAAGGATTGGCGGTGAAGACTTGGCGGCGGCCTAGAGAGCGGTTGAGGACGACAGTAGAAGTGGGTGTGCTGGTCACCAAATCAGATGTCCATTGGATGAGTTGATGTCGATTCGCATAGAATGCGGGGAAGGAACCCACAAGTGGGTATGATCTTGGAATCTTAGGGGACTTGTTGGAGGAAAAAAAGGTTGTGAAAATGGACTTGGAATTGAGGATGAACAAGAAGAGCAAAGAAAGAAGGCAAAGGAGCAAAGAAGTTGAAAGCTCGAGGTTTAACATGGCTGCTGAGAATGTGATTCTAAAGATGTGTTGCAATGAAAATTGGGGGTAGGGATGATGCGGCATTTATAGGGGAAAAAAAAAATTATATTGAGGACCACACATTCCTTTGCGTCACATATAATTGAGTTTAGACTTCGGATTATTGCTCGTCAAAAGCACCAATGTTGACAAATAACAAACGACATTTCCTTCTTCTTGTTACCTAGTGATTATTATTTGCTTTTAGAAGTAATAATATGCACGGCTTTTTAGTTCTCTCTTTGCTGTTTAAATGTCTCGGGCCATTCCTAGACTTCCAATCAAATTACGTTACCTCTAATCAAATTGCGATTGGTTCTATTTATATAGAAAAATACTATGGGTATTGTATACATGTTATCACTACAACAAAAAGCAGATTTCGCGACTAAAATTGGAGTTTTCATCGTTGAAAGTAGTAGAATTGGCGACTAAAATGGAATTAGTCGCCAAAATTGATCACTTTTGCCGACTAAAAGAGTTTAGTCGCCGAATATAAGGTTTTTAGCGACTAAAAGTCAGTTTAGTCGCCGAATATAGGGGTTTCCAGCAACTAAAGGTTTTTTAGTAGCCAAAAGTGACAGTTTTTGGCGACTAAAATAATTTAGTAGCCAAAAGTATAGGTTTTGGCGACTAAAAAACAGTTTGGTCGCCGATTCTACGTGTTTTGGCGACTAAAAACAGTTTGGTCGCTGAAAGTGAAGCTTTTTGGCAACTAAAAAAAAATTAGTAGCTAAAAACAATCAATTGGCGACTAAAATTCAGTTTAGTAGCCAAAATGAGACGTTTTTGGCGACTAAAAACACGTTTAGCCGCCAAAACTGGTTATTTTTAGGCGGGAATGAATTTTTTTAGCGACTAAAAACTAATTAGTAGCCAAAACTATACAATTGGCGACTAAAAAATAGATTTAGTCGCCAAAAGTGATCTAATTTTTTTTAGTAAATAATTTATTTTTTACATAAATTATATTGAATAAAAATAATTATTTTTATATATATAGTTTTGTATTAATACCGGTCAAAGTAATATATAAATAATATATGTTGCATTTATATTCATGTGATGTTGTAGTGGTATAGTGGGGAGAGTGTGTTGGTAAAGGTTTGGAATGTGGGATGGGTCGGTGGTTCGAATCTTGGGAACAGCAGAGGGTAAATTTTTTTTTTTCTGAAATATGCTTTTGGCGACTAAAAACAATGGTTGCCAAAAGATTGACTATTGGCGACGAAAAGCTTAGTCGGCAAATGTATAAATAAAAAAAAAATAATTCACTATTGGCAACTAAAAGATTAGTCGCTAAATATATAATTTTCAAAAATGTAATTGACTATTGGCGACAAATGCTTTGGTCGCTGAAGACTAAAACTTTGCCGACTGAAACTTTTTTTAGTTGCCAATACCTCCGCCGACCATCTATTCGCGACAAAACCGGCGACTAAAATATTTAGTCGGGGAAAGTGAAAAGTCGACTTTTGGCGACTAAAAATTTAGTCGCCGAAGGTGTTTTTTTCTTGTAGTGTAGGTCATTTGTGAGTTTGATTAACACAAATTATATAATTCAATACTTATAGATGGGAAGGCTCTCTGAGGGATTAGGAAGGCTCTCTGATTTTTGGAGCAACTTGTCGGGTGAAGGCTAGCTCAGCTTTGCAAGGAGAATGTCTAGCAATTAGATGGGCATGCCTTATGACCTAGGCACTCAACCTCTCACAAGTAGAAATTACTGGGGATAACAAAACAGCCATCACTCTGTGTGTCTGAAACTGATCCCCCTTGGGCTTCTATTATATATGATGTTCGTGTTTTAGCTCGACACTTTGACCTATCCTTTTGTTGGTTTTCTAGATCAGCGAATGAGGCAGCCCACTGGACTACCAAAATGTCCCTAAAGGGTTTTTTGCCTTCCAATTGGGTCCAATGTCCTTAGGGTTAAGTAAGGAATCCAAGAAATCCGTAATTTGATTCGGTCCAGTTCAGTCAAATCCGGTAGGTTTGGATTGATTTTTTGAATCCATGGTTTGTTTCCAGATTGAAAAATTAAAAATCCGTAGTCCACGGATTAGTTTCGGATTGAACCCCATGGTTCTGGATTGTAACTGATTCGGACCGTATACAAATAGTCTATATTTATATTATATACCATCCCGCATAGTGTCTTTTCTAATTCTATATAAAACTTAAACCCACATGGTATCTTCTTTTATTATTTTTGTTTATTAGTTTTTAGTTTTAATTTGTAATAGTCTAAATACTTATGGTAAAATCAGTTTTCTTAAGGTTGTTTAAATTATAGAACAGTATGTCGCTATTATAGAAAAACATGTTACTATTGTGGAACTAATATGATGCTATGTTAATGTTTTTTATGAAATTTAAATGTTCTTTTTTTTTTATTATTATTTAATTATGTGTATCCGTGGTTCTAAACCAATATAATCTATGTTTAAATGGATTTGTTCAGATTGGTTCCACGACTTAAATGGATTGGATTAGTTTCAATTTTTCAATAACCGTAAACAACGGATTAGTTCTGATTTTATTCCAATCCTGACAGGACCAATACGGATCATGCTCACCTTTAGTCCCCCTTAGCCTTGCAAAGGGCTTTGTCCCTGAGTTCTTAATACAAATTTTCTTACTGTTTAAAAGAAAAAAAAATGTAATTCAATACTATGAGTGTCATAACTAAAAAGAATAAAAATAAATTGAGTTATAATTAAACATTACATGGTGTATAATCAAACAATTCTTGGATCACAATCAAAATTTTGTCATAACTAACAACATCGCAATGTGTCATAATAACTAACAATACAATAAGTCATAACTATTGACTCAAATATCGTAACCAAAAGTGCATATGATACACACTCTAGAGAGGGTGTGTACCATAGAACTTCTCATTTGTATAACTAAAATAATGAAAAGAATTATTTTACTTACCAATCAATGAAGTAGAGGCCATGAATATATAATATCAGTAATGATTCAGACCCTTACAAAATATCACCCCCACAACCCTCACTCACTTGTGTTTGGTCCAAGTAAGAAGAAAAAAAAAAAAAAAAAAAAAAAAAAAAAAAAAAAAAAAAAAACATCATTGGTCCACATCACTGTAGGGGTGGTGGGGGTCTCCCCAAAAGAGGGTCCCAAACATTTTCTATATAATATATTTATGATACAATTTAGGAAACAATATACACAAGGTAAGATTCCTATAATCAAAATAATTTCTATTCTAATTCCTATACTAATTTCTATATTCAAATATAATATTTTGATTTGTATATTCAACATGTTAACAGACGTAAAATACCACTTAGCAGTATTAATTATGTTTTGTACTCAAAATCTTACTTTAGTTTCTCAATTTAATTTCTGAATCAATTTTTGAAACAACGGTATATGACTAGACCTAAAATGTAACTTGATTTGAAGTGTATAATAAAACTTGTAGGAAGTTGACTACAATTAAAAAGACAAGGGATAAAATAGAAATTGGCATAAAGTGTAGGGTAATTATTTGCCCTAATATGCATATAGAAAATTTATACTACAAAAAAAAATATATACTTAATATGAAATTTTCACTTTAAAACAAATATCCATAATGATGAATTTATATATTAATAAATCATTTTTAGAATTTTTTATATTAAAATTTTGAATTTTTTTAAACTCTTAAAAAAACTCTCCGAATTAAATTCATAATAATATGTTATAAGAAGTGTTAACTTTTAATTTGTTTGAAGACCCAAGTCTATTGTCATATCATTATGAGTAAATTTAAGAATTTAAATTATAAGTCTTTAATATTTATATAATTTTTTATATGAATAGATTTTGTTATTTTATTTTATTTTATTTATTTGGATGGAGTGTTGAGAGAAAGTTAAGAAAAAGACACATGTCAAAGAATCAAAAGAGTAAGAGCGTACATAGTGTCATATATGTTGGAGTAATGTTAGATATTATGAAATAAATATCATAAAAAATTTATGAAATTAATTCAAAAGTGAATGTATGACATATAATAAAACATTACAAATTAATTCAATGGTAGATAATTTTCATGAAGGTTTTTTATGATATTTTTTCATATGCCTAGCATTATGGAATATGTTATAATAACTAATGAAAAACTATTTCAAATTCTATTCAGAAACAAATTAGGTAGTGTAATTAAAATTAGTAAGATTTAAGTCATATCTAAAATAATTATGATTCATGTATGCATTTTTTTTGGATATTTTTTTAAAGGTCTTTGCTATTTTATCTCAAAAATTAAAGTTACTTTTCAAACTCAATGATATGACAATCAATTATAATATCTAAGAGAATTTTCTTTCAAATTTTTTTTAATTATCAATTAATTATCTTACTTACACATCATTAAATTTAAAATATAAATTAAAAAAACAAAGTCATATATTATTTTTCTTTTTTATATTTATAACTTCTTCTTTTTTTTTTTAATGAAAATTTGAAACATTGTTGAAATAGTTTATCTACAATTTGTGGCTTGTCATATTACATAGTTTTTCTAGAGGGGCAGTTATTTGATTTTTTTAAAGTATGATCACTTAGGTGCGTTTGGTAACGTTTACGTTTTTGGTTTATATTTACAAAAATTTTATAAACTAATTTTTGTTTATTTTTAGAAAAACATAAATTACAAATGCGTTTGGTTTGAACAAAATGTTTAAAAATTTTTAAAAACATAAACTAAAAAATATATTTATTCAGGCCTAAAATATTTATATTTATTTATTTTTATTTATGACAATGGGATCACACACACATTATAATTGAAAAAAAATTAATTAAAAAAATAATTGAAAAAAAATTAATTGGGAAAAAAATAATTTGAAAAAAATGAAAAAAATTAATTGAAAAAAAATTTAATTGTGAAAAAAAATGAAAAAAATTAATTAAAAAAATAATTGAAAAAAAATTTAATTGGGAAAAAAAATATTTGAAAAAAAATTAATTGAAAAGAAAAATTATTTGAAAAAAAATAATTGAAAAAAAATTATTTGAAAAAAAATAATTGAAAAAAAATTATTTGAAAAGAAAAATTATTTGAAAAAAAATATTTGAAAAAAAATAATTGAAAAAAAATTATTTGAAAAGAAAAATTATTTGAAAAAAAATATTTGAAAAAAAAAATTACAAACTGAAAACGTAAACTCATTTTTTGAGTTTATGTTTTCTCCTCAAATTTATAAACTGAGACAATTATTTAAATTTTTATAAATATAAATTAAAAACTAAAAACGAAATGATTACCAAACATGCCCTTAATGTCTTAAATATGTTATAATTTTGTATTTCATCATGAAGAAATGTATTTGGTGATCAACCATGCTGGAAACCTCTAAAAACACACCTCTAAACACACCTCTAATGAGGTGAAAAAAAAAAAAAGTAAAAAAAAGACACATGACTGATAATGACAGTGGGTGAGACCCACTGCCACATCAATACCTCTAAATTAGAGGTCCAAACATTTTTCATTTGGTGATTGATGGTGGGACATGGCTGGTTGAATAAATAATTTTCCCGCAACCAGCTAGGAACATTCGTTTGGCCTAAAATCGTCATCACTGACATTAACCTGAAGACTTTTCAGTTTCATAATTAAAAAAAATGAAGACTTTTCAAAATCATTCATTTGAATGGACCGGTAACGTGAACTAGAATTAATGCTTTTAATAATGTTATGAATGATCCATACTCCATTTCATTTTTTAATTAGAAAAAATCAGTATTGAAATATGAAACTGATATGAGCAAGTTAGTTTTATTTTAGTCAAGCCAGGGGGCTGTTTGGGAGGTTAAGAATTTTTTAATTTGTTACCAATTTAACTTATTCATAAAATTAGTGAGTTTGGTTAAATATTTTACCAATTTAAACCAACAGTTTGGATAGATTGAGCAGGTTAGAAATGAATAAGGATATCATTGACCCAACAACTATAATATTTTTATAATTTCAAACAAAAAAATGATAATTTATGTCAAATACTGGCACAAAATTTTAAATAATTCAACAATAATGATATAGACCCCCACTATCCCTCACACACACGTAGGGGTTAGTGATTGGAGAGAAAAAAAAAAATTGACTAATGACCGCCCACTGAGGGTCTCCCCCAATCTGGGGTCCCAAGCATTATACATAATTTAAATACCTGATCTTATTTAAAATCATATTTCATAAATTAACATAGAAAAAAAATCATATCAGGAAAAATAAAATAGAAAATTAGAGATTCGACAAGTCTTATACGTTTAAGATTGTATTATAAAAAAAATTAAATGTTTTTTCATGATAATTTCTCTGTTTGGTCAACATGCTTATATGGTAACCTTTTTTTCTTTTTGCCATTTTCTTTTATATAAAATTTTGATTTTTGACACTACAACAAAAATCAGTTTTGGCGACCAAAAATTAAAATTTCGTCGCTGAAAGTAGGCCAATGGGCGACTAAAATTGAGTTAGTAGCCAAATTTGATCACTTTTGGCGACTAAATGACTTTAGTCGCCAAATATAGGGGTTTTACCGACTAAAAGTAAGTTTAGTCGCCCAATACAGGGTTTTTAGCGACTAAAACAATTTTAGTAGCCAAAGGCGACGGTTTTTGGCGACTAAAGAGATTTAGTAGCCAAAAGTATAGCTTTTGGCGACTAAAAAATAGTTTAGTCGCCGATTGCAGGTGTTTTGGCGACAAAAAACAGATTAGTCGCTGAAAGTGCAGCTTTTTGGCTACAAAAAAAAAATTAGTAGCTAAAAACTGAGTATTGGCGACTAAAATTCAGTTTAGTAGCCAAAAGGGGACTTTTTGGCGACTAAAAACAGGTTTAGTCGCCAAAAGGTGTGTTTTTAGGCGGTACATTTTTTTTCGCGACTGTAAAAATTAATTAGTAGCCTAAAAACTTTAGAATTGGCGACTAAATATTGGATTTAGTCGCCAAAAGTGAGAAATTTTTTTTTTTTAATAAATAATTTATTTTTTACATAATTATATTTCAATTAAAAAAATTATATTTATATATATTACTTTCTATTAATAGCGGTTAGGATACTATATAAATAATATATATTCCATAAATATTCATGAGAGGATAGAGTGGCATAGTGGAGCACGTGGTTTGCATGAAGTTTGGAGTGTTGTGTGCTGAGGCGTCCCAGGTTCGAAGCCTGGGAGCAACAGGGGTCCAACATTTTTTTTTTTTTTAAATATACTTTTGGCGACTAAAACAGGTGGTCGCCAAAAGCTTCAGTATTGGCGACGAAAAAAATAGTCGGGAAATGTATAAATAAAAAAAAAAAAATTTACTATTGGCGACTAAAAATTTAGTCGCCAAATGTATAATTTAAAAAAATAAATGAGTTTTGGCGACGAAATTTTTGGTCGCTACAGAGTTTATTTTTGGCGACTAAAAGTGAGTTTAGTCGCCAATACTTTCCGCGACGGTTTTCCAGCGACCAACATGGCGACCAAAAAAATTTGTCGGAAAAACCTAAAACCCGACTTTTGGCGACTAAAAAAGCACTTTTGGCGACTAAAAATTTAGTCGCCAAAAGTGAATTTTCTTGTAGTGTGAAAACTCCACCCATTCTGCAGAGCATGTCACAAAACCACTTGCCTCATTTTGTGGAAATCCCAGACGATCCCCACTGGAAAGGAGCACCAACTGGTAACTTCACTGTTAGTGCAGCTTATGATCTCTTAACAGATATGGACCATCACAGTGACAAAGTCAGCTGGAATTGGATCTGGAAACAAAAAATCCCACAAAAATTGAAATGCTTCTGCTGGTTGCTATTCCATGAGCTTTTATTAACCAACCATCATAGAAGTCTTAGAGGCTTGACCATGGATGTCAGATACCCCAGGTGCAACTCAGCTCGGGAAGACATAAGCCATCTGTTCAAAGAGTGCCCAAATGTCTTTAAAGCTAAAGACATTTGGCTAACCATAAAAAAACCACAGATAGCTTCAACTCAGTGAACAACAACCTTGGGAACAGTGGCTTCAAGTTAACCTGCAAAGCAAGGAGAGAAAGATCTATCATATTCCTTGGGGCATTGTGTTTGTATTCACTGTTTGGAAAATCTGGAAAGATGGAAATAATTTTGTTTTCAAACAAGAGGAATGCAATGTGCATGAAGCCACCAGATACATCCAGCATCAAGCAGCTGAAACTTTTAAGGCATTTCCAATCTAACCGCTTTACTGGTCTGTTTCTGGAACAAAAAACTAACTGGGCTTTACCTTTTGCAGGAAAAATTAAACTCAATACTGATGCATCCAAGGGAAATTCGGGACCAACTGGTTATGGAGGGCTCTTCAGAGATGAGAGAGAAGCATAGGTGTATGGTTACCATGGGAGACTTGATGAAGCAACTAGTTTGAAAACAGAGCTTTGGGGAATATATAGAGGCCTAACTATCATTTTGGAGAAAGAAATGAAAGATATACTAATTGAGTTAGATTCTATGCATGTTGTTCAACTAATCCAGGAAGATTCTGGTCCAAACTTTCAGTACAGGGCCCTTCTTGAGGACACCAAGTTCCTGATGTAGAGATACAGTTGTACCATTCAACACATCCTCAGAGAAGGCAACCAAAGTGCAGATGGTTTAGCAAACCTAGGGGCTAATCACCCAGAACCTTTTGTTTTTCTTAATGACCCTCCTACTGAGGCTGCAAGCCTGCTTGTTGCGGATATTCTAGGGTCATCTTCTTTTTAAAAGGCTTTATGCCTTAACTCTATGTTCTGCTATTTCTTCCTTTTGAATCGAAAAAAATAAAAATAAAATCGCAATTGAATATAAAATTATGTAAAATAAAAAAAAATAAAAATTTCACTTTTTTTTTTTAGGATCTGAAAGTATGATTTTTTTTTTTTTTTTTTTTACTTACAGAATTTTACATTTTTTAGAGATGTTTTGTGTAGTAATAGTGAAAATTATAAATGTGAATATTCATACTTTCATTTCAATCAGTAAAATATTATAAATTTTTTAAAAATATAAAAGTTAGTGTGAATATTCATACTTTTTAAAAAAATTCACAGTTCTTAAAAATTCATATTATTCTAATTTATTTACATTTCAAAAATGTTAAAAATCTCAAAAATTTTATCAAATGTCTCACGCTTACATGGGATCCACACATGATATAGATCTCACACCCATATAAAACATTTAATAAAAATTTTAATAAAACTTTTAAAATTTCTGGCATTACTGTTTACATTTTTCAAAAATTCACAATCCTATATTCACTAAAAGTGTGAATATCCACTCACGTTCTCGAACTTCAAGGGTCAGTTTGGGTTGGTGTAGGTTTATGGTTGACAGTTTTTGCACACACCCCTATCAAGCAAAATGATAATATAATGAAGCAGGGAGGAAAGCATGGAAATTACAGGAGAATTTCAACCTCCACAAAATGGTAATTAAAGTTCAGAATATATTCATTGATCTTACTCTACTCCAACTATTGATCCCCATAAAAAATCAAAGATAATTTGAAAGGAATATACAAATTCTAATGCTTGGATTTTGAAGGACAAGATTTGATATATCAAACAACAATACAACATGAAAAATGCTATGGTATACATCTTTTAAGAGGTGTGTACGATATGCACTCTTGTTATACAATTTTATGATATATATTATATATTTTTTTGGTAATATTATGTATTTTTTTTTTGGGGGGGTAGAATTATGAAAATTTATGACTCAGAAATGAAGCATTTTGTGGAAATGAAGCATTTTGTGGTAATGTTACATATTTTTTGGTTAAAAAATATTTAAATAAAAAAATGTGTAACATAATCATAAAAATACATAACATTATCACAAAATTTGTAACTTCTTTCATAAATCACAAATTGTCGTAATTCTACTGAAAAAATTAGATAATATTACTATAGGAAAAAAAATATGATTTTATGGTGACTTTAATGTGAAATTAAGTGGGTTTAGATTCTTTGTAACAAAGTCTTTACACCACAAAAAGAATGATAAAAAACCATTAACAATTGAATGAGAAATTGTCTCATAAAGATGGCCTCATGAATAAGGTATTGAGAATTGTGTATAACTACAAATTCCACATTGATTGTAAATGAAAGGTTTGTTGGGATTTTAAACTTCAAGATTTTGATAAGGGCATGAGTCCTTTGGGACGTTTAAATTTTCCAAAGGAAGGGAGTTATGGATACTTTAAGGATGGGCTTGGGCCAAGACTATGACCCAAGTTGGTTATGGCAAAATTGCCACTCATGCACACGCCGCCGGACCAGGCCAGGGCTTGGGCTTGGATGAATTGGTAGTCCGCCAACCTAATCTTTTTGGGCTAGGTCTGTTGTAGATGTGTATATTGTGTCTAACTCACACTTTGAATTCCTATCAGTTTTGCAGGAGTAATGGCTTGCATTTTTTGCCAGCCTTGATAGTTGGAGGCTTCTCCTCTCTCCTCATAGTGTATAAAAGGAGACCCATCTCTCTTGATTTAGGTGCAGAATTTTTGTCTACAAAAATATATCATAGTCAATTTGCTTATATAATTTTCTTTTTATGTGAGAGAGTGCTGCTATTGTCGATTTGTCAAAACTAACAGAAGGTGCTTCTGTGTTAGCCACTCTAAACCGTCGTATCCTGGGAGACAGAAGTCGACGTACCTCCAGCACCCACGGTGAGACGACTAATCTGTTTTAAGAAGACTGTGATATCACATAGGTTTCGGTTTACATATTCTACCAGTTTATTGTATTTTATATTTCTGTTTAATTTAGTTGTAATTTTCAACATGTGCTCTTGTTATATAATTTAATTTAGTTGATTATGAATCTATTTATTTAATTTCACAACTTATCCAACAAGCTTAAAACTAGTTATTTTTCATGAAGTTGGTTAATTAGATTCGTATGTAGTATGATTAAATTATTTGTCCCTTTCCTGCTGTAGATAAAAATAAAAATAAAAAACATCACCGCAGGAATTTGTTTGGCCACTGTTGTACCTAAATAGAACTTTGGGTCATACATTCTAATTCTTAGAGTTCCGTGTATAAGAGCATGAGTAGGATATTAGAGCAACTCCAAAGGGTGAAGCTAAAATAGGCCTGTTAGGCATTTTGCAACACATTTTGGGCCCTCCAACGGGCTGGTTAAAAGGCTGGCTACTTTACCATCAATCTTACCCGCTGGCTACATGTGAAGAGCACTGAGCCACTCTGCAAATTGTATTGAAACCCTTTTCTCGCAAAATCGTTTCCCACAAAGTCTACGACTCCATCGTTTTCCACAAGTCTGCAAATCCATCCTTTCCCATCTTTGCAGCTCTCTTCCTGATTAAGGTATGTATCTCTCTCTCTCTCTCTCTCTCTCTCTCTCTCTCTCTTCATATATTCATATCATCACATATATATATATATATATGTATTTGCGTGGTTTATGATGATTGTCTGATTACGAGAGATGGGTTTCAAATTTTCAATGGAAATTTTCGTTTTATTTTTGATTTCTTTAAATTCTTCATAATAATTTAGGCTATTTGGTTACGTTCTATCTCTTTACTGATATTTATGTATGTGCATATGATTGATTTGTAGGTTTATGAATAGTTTTTGATGGAATTTTGAATCATACCCATGTTGATTTGATGTGATTTTTCTGAAATCCCATTTGTGTAGCTAGACTGTTTGATGGATTAATTTAGGTGTGAGTATCTATAATAGCGGTTTTTGTTGAAGCATTGATAAAGAAGTTCAACTATTTTGATTTTTGTGAAATCTCATTTGTGTAGCTATTCTGTTTGATAGATTGATTTGGGTGTGAGTATTTATAATAGCCTTTTTTTGGTTGGAGAATTGATAAAGAAGTTCAATTGTTTTGATTTTTGTGAAATCCCATTTGTGTAGCTAGACTGTTTGATAGATTGATTTGGGTGTGAGTATCTATAATAGTGTTTTTTGTTGGAGAATTGATAAAGAAGTTCAACTATTTTACTAGGTTTTATTTCATATATTTGATATTTGCAAAAGATATGGAATGTTAAAACCTACAAGGATTAGTATATTTCCAAATTTATATGTTTAATTCTATTGTTTGTACTGTGTGATGTTCTAGTTTTAAACTCTGTTGCGCTTTGCATACAGGGAATCTATGAGATCTCATTTTGGGATGAATTTATGCACAAATAAAAACATCTATGTCTGTGTATAATGCTTCAGTAGAGGCCACTCTGCGTGATTTAGGCAAAATAATGGAATTATGACTCTCCTATGAGCTGTACATATTCAAAGTGGGATGATGTTATTAATTGATTCACTTTTAGAGATTAGTGTTCAAACTTGAATTTCAATTAATAGAAACAATTGGCACTACTTATGACAAACATGTTTTTTTGGATACTTTCACCATAACAGCACTGTATACTCATCGCCGCCAAATGGAAATTCTCTAAAAGAAGATTTAGTTGTTGTTGGAACTATGTTTTTGACTTATTTTATTTTTGGGTTGTTATATTTACTTTATGTTAGAATTAGTTACTTCATGTTAGAATTAGTTACTTCATGTTAAAACTATGTTGGAACTAATTTTTGAATGCTTGAACTATATTATTGGTGGATTTAATTTCCCCTTGCAAGCAGAATTTTGTTTCTATTTAGTTTATTTTGGAATTAGTTATTGTTTGTTTGAACAATGTTGGAATTGAAATGAATAAATGCTTGAACTACTAGTAGTTTAATTACAAAGGTGAATGCGTGTTGAAGTGTTAGTTATTTACATATTTTAACTATGTACTCTCTGTGTACAGCTTCTTCTGTGGCTTATTTTGTCAATGACCTGGTATACAATATGCATCAGGTTAGGAGCAGCAGCAACATTGTGGCAGCAGTAGCTTGGTGCATTGTGGCAGCAACATGTTGTAGCTGCAACAACATGCTACAGCAGTGTAATTTTTTCTCCTTTTCTTTTGGCTTGTGTTGGTTCCTCTCCTACCTTTGTGGTTGTGCTTGCTCATGATTGAGCTTTGTGCACTTCCCTCCTTTATCGATGAAATCTCATATGTATTGTATGTTGTTGTCATCAATAAAGTTTTATTTTTTGCTAATTAAAAATAAATAAATTCATGTACTATATATTTTAATAAAAAAATAACTAACATTATTTTAAAATATGTTAAAATATATATTATTATAAATGCCACCTCAACAACTATGTCAACAGTAATATATAATGTTTTTTTATTTAAAAAATTGGTTAAGTTAGTTAATGACTAGTTAAAATAAAGAGTATGGTTAGAACACACAATAGCTAAAGTACTTAAGTAAAATAAAAGCCTTTTCTTTTTTGTACTTTAGCTAGTGAAAAATAAAGAGCGTGGTTGGAGTTGCTCTTACATTCATATATATATACTAGTTACGAAGGCCCATGCAAGACATGGACTATTATTATAGTATATTTAAGTTTTGCATTTTAATAATTTTTAAAAATAAGAATATTAGAAAAAAAAATAACAATAAGAAATAAAGATAAATCATTAAGACTAAGAATTATATAAATTAGAAATAAATTATTAGAAAAAAAATAATAACAACAGAATAAATTATTAGATTTATGATAGAATTATATAAATTGTATTATAAATAATAACAATTAGAAAAAATGTAATAAGTTCCATCATTTAAACATAATTATATGTTTTTCTTTTTCAGTAAGACTAAGTATAGCGATCCTTGTTCTTCCTCCTTTGATTATTGTATCCGGACTTAGGTTCCGTGGAGTTGGTTGTTGTATATGTCTTGTTGTCATCCTTTAACTTCATATATTTGGGTTTTAAGATGTGTTGGGCGTGTTTCGAACAGGTTGGTTGAGCCTTGGTTCCATTTCTTGTTGCCTAGATTTTTGGTGATCCGCTTGAGCGGATCCTTTCGCGCTCGAACGGAGTTTGCACACTTCCAGCATTTTGTGCCTCTGCGAAAGTATTGCAGGTTCGTTTTTCACGCTCGAGCGGAGTTCCTTACGCTCGAGCGGGCCTTTTGCGCTCAAGCGGGTGTTCAATGTCTGTAAAAATACTGGAGGAGGGTAATCTATGCTCGAGCGGGTTTCCCTTTGCGCTCAAGCGGGTGTATTTTGCAGTTGTGTCTTGGCGCTCGAGTAGGTATTCTTGCGCTCGAGCGGGTCCAGTTTTTGTGCTTGACGCTTGAGCGTCCTGTTCTCCGCTCGAGCGGACTAGTCGTATATCAGTTGGCAGCTGGGTGATTTTAAATCACTTTTCACACTTTCTTTCTTTCTTATACTTTTCTAAACCTCCATTGGAGAGCACCTCACTTTAAGACTCCCACTTCTCTCTAGGGTTTGATTTAGTAGGAGTGATCCTCTACCCTTGGGCCTTTGTAAAAAGTGTGGAGCTTGTTGAGGGCTACATTTTGATTCGAAAATATTGGGGTTTGGAGCATTTCGAATTTCTTCATCTTCTTCCTTTGACCTCCGAATTTGAGGTAGGGATAACTACTCATTTTTATGGTCTTTAACATAAACTATTAGTTATTTTGATGTAATGTTGAAGTTGGATAATTTTGGGTGTTAGGGTTTCAAAATGAATAAAGAGGGGTTTTGTTATTTTGATTCATAAATATGTATTTTGGGTCTTAAAATGATGGTATTGATGTTGTTGATAATATATGGGACCTTTGGGTCACTGTAGAGAAAAAAAGGGGGAGAAAGCCCTAAATTGTTGTATGAATTAATTTATATAATTAATTTGGGAATGTTATGGAAATATGGAATTGAGTTGGAAATAATAAAATTGGCTCATTATGAGAGGGAATGGTGGAGTTGGATTTATTAATCGCTCATTTATGAAATTGTTGTCAAATTATCTGTTGGTGCATTTATTATCTGTTTAGAAATAAATTCCTTTGGGCTATCGGTGGAGGATAGTCTTGATTGTTGTAGATAATGCATGATGATTAGGCGAACTAAAACTAATCAGTTGATTATGTCATCGAATATGACGGTTGAAATAATACATCAAATTTATGTATTGATTACTCATGTATATGATATGTGTTTATATACATTGTATTGTATGTGAGGAGATAGAGGATGCACTCCACGGTTTAGGGGAAGATAGGGGATGGATTCTTAAACCGGATATTATTTGGGAGGAGATAGGGGATGGACTCCATTGATACAACATATATGTGTATCTATTGAAGTATTGATACAGCGAATATGTGTATCTATTGTGAAGTATTGATACAGCGAATATGTGTATCTATTGTGAAGTATGAAAGTGTTTTATGTGTTATTGATACAACGAATATGTGTATCTATTGTGAAGTATGGAAGTATAGTTGATATGAGATGTAATCTCACCCAAATTGTTTGGTCAGGTTCTGAGCCACGGTTATGAATTGAGAATTGGATTAGTAATGGAAAATAAAATGAAATATGGACATATTAGTCATGGAATTGAAATGTGTTATAAGTTGGCGTATATGAGTTAAATATTTATCGAATGCTAATATTTTAGTTTTTGCTCATATTATGTTTAGCATATCTCTACTGGGCGTTGGCTCACCCTATATGGGATATCATTTTCAGGTACAGGTGTTATGCCACCTCCAAGGACGTAGCTTGGGAGGCTTTGAGGCTGTTAGACCATTTTTTGTTGTTTTGTTGTATTATATGTATATCAAGCCAATGGCTTATTTTGTGTAGAGTTAGTACTCTCCTTTTGTAAGCAAGTGTTGACTTGGAAAGTTATAAGCCTATAGGGCATTTACTTTTGATGTCAACATGTAATACTTTTTGTAATGAATACTCTGATGAAATGAAATGAAATGATGCTTTATTCTCTTATGTCTAAGCATGTCAAGATTGTATGATTTATGGATTTATTTTGAGGGCGTTACACTAAGTGTGAAGATATAAAGATAAAAAAAAAATAAAGTATATATTTTAATATAAAAGAGATAAGATAATTCCTCATTTAAAAAAATTGAACTAATAAAAAAGCAAAAGAGAATATAAATGTGACACCTGAATGTTTTTAAATTTAATACTGCAATAAATAGAATTTTTTAAAAAAAATAAAAAATAAAAAAAATAAAAATAATAGTTAATAATAATAAATAAATAATTATTTAAAATAAAACAATTGATTCTATAATTTTAGGTACCAAATGAATTCTAAATTAAAATATGATTACTACCAAAATATAATAAAATAATAAATATATTATTAGGAGTTAATTCCAAGCAACTATAAAAATATATGTGCAAAAATGCCCAAATGATAGTACCTAAATTATGGACTTACAGGTGGCACAAGGGTATATTAAGCCACGTGTTAGGAAGAGGTGTAGAATTTCGGATGATGACACCTGTATAACAATTAAGAGATTTTGCTTATAAAAAGAGGGGAGGTGAAAACCGTAGGAGTAGAATCCAAAAAAAAAAAAAAGGGGTAAAAGTTTAGGGTGAAACTCGGAGGAATCAGGAAAAAGTAGTAAGGGTTAAAATTAACAACACTGCTACAGACCCCCACTGGGGGTCGACCCCCAGTGAGGTGGCGGCAGTCCATTGGCCGAAACTCAGCAAAAAAAAAAAAAAAAAAAAAAAAACAGTTTTTCTCACCCAATCCGGGGGCGACACCTCACTGGGGGTCGACCCCCAGTGGGGGTCCGAAGCAAAATTCTAAAATTAATATGAATTGTATTATACTTTGAATTATCATAATATATTTTTTATATGTCTTGAGTTATTATAATATATTTTATAAATATTTTTAGTTATCACAATTTATTTTATATAATTTATGTTTTATGATTATGTTAATGTTTTAATTACGTTGATTATTTTTTAAACTCTATTTGCTTAAATTAAAACTCATGGATATGTTTGTTTAAATTTTAAAAAATATTTGACAATGATTTTGCAAATAATTACTATCTATGCGTACCACCACGAAAATCACACGCCTTGGGAGACTTAAATAATCATTGGCCCCTGTTTGGCCACTCTGTGGTCTTCTGTTCGTCATGGATCCATTGACTCCCGTTCTGATTGTCACTCCAATGACCCCTGTTCTATTTTTGTACCGTGATTATAATTATTTACGTAATTTATTTTAGTTTATGCTACTTAATTAATTTGTTTATTCAACTTAGATATGTTAATGGTTTAACCTAAATAACTATCCATGGTTATTTTTGTACCCCTATATTCACAGTATAATATTTCTCACTCTGTTATGCACTTATAGCTACTACCCTTTTTAGGTGACATGATTCAACGAGATCGAGATAGGAAATAAATCACAGTGTTTTCTTTTCTTTTCTTTTCTTTTTTTTGTTTTTCTTTTGTACTATTTGTATTTTTGATTGGACTCTCGTAATAAAATAATAGCTCAAATGACTTTTTTTTGTTTCTTTTAATAAGCTTTTGGTACCCAATTATTTTATTTTAATTTATTTAATTTATCCGTTGCATTACCACTACAGAAATTTTAGAATTATTTCATTTTATCTTATCGGAACGCCGAACCTTTGGGTACCGGGTTTGGGTCGTGACAAAAATGGTATCAAAGTAATGGTTTTTTTTTTTTTTTTTTTTTTTAATTTTTTATCAAAATGAATTTAGTATATTTTGCTAACTTGTTCGGTACAATTATTCACATTATTTGAAATAATTATTTCACACACAAAAAAAATACTAATAATAAATTTAACTTCATATTATTATTTGATATTATGGTACGTGTTTTCTAAAATAAAAAAAAAAAAAATTAGATTAAACTGTCTAACATAAGTAAGCTGTGTTATAAATATTAGGTAGGCTAAGTTTTCCTATGTTGTAGGACATGGCACACCAGGAAGAATTGATTCGATTCGAGCCCTAGGGAGCGCATCTGGCCCTAACTTATTGGAGAGATAGGGGGACTCAGAGAGCACTATCGGACAGACCCACCCCGACCTTGACCGACTTATGGGGAGGCCAGTATATTTGCAGGCCGACCCTGACGAGGAATACCTATTTTGGAGACTTAGCCGAGCTAGCACCCGATAGAGATACATTGGGCCAACGCACGTCGTCGGATTGGTACATCCGCATTTCTTGGTTGCTCCCTTACCCCCAGGCTTTGCCGAGAGGAGAGGGAATATATACCCTAGCAGCCATATTCGCACTACTACACCTCGTCCACAGCACATTGTCTAGACCCCAGCTGTAGACTACACTGACAGTACCACATACTTAAAGATACCTGTGCGGCTCACTGGGCGGCAATTTTGGGGATATGACCACGGTGTACCGGTCTATATGGTCCAAGTAGTTTGGCGTTGTTTTGGGATTGAGCTCAATGGATGGGAGTTTGAGTCCCTCATACAGTAGGAGTTCCCATGGCTGTTCCATAGCCCAGTCTTCCAGAGTCAGTTTTCGTGGGGCTCAGTGATCTATTCTAGGAGCATGACCGAGAGATGTCGCTGATCTTTTTTTTTTTTGAAGCTGACAATGATTAGTCTAATCCTTCTGTTTTTGTATTAATAGGATTAAACACTAACTTTTGACGGTATTTTAAGTACGCTGTACTAATATGTTTTCTTTTGCATAAGTAAAAATGATATATGTATTGTTATAGTATCTTGTGAATCATAGATAATTAAATGTATACTAAGTGGTTCAAAAAAAAAAAAAAAGAAAAAAAAAAAAGGGAGTTCACTAATCGTTTTCACCTTGTAGTAATGGCTAATGATGGAAATGGAATTGGATCATCAGTCAGTGGTACTGATCCAATGGAGCAAATCATGGAAAGAACAGTTAGTAGTTTTCTGCGAGCCTTACAAACCAACATTAATAACGGATTGCCTGAACGACGAGAAGAACCAACTACAATAAAACAGTTCCAAGACTTGAAACCTACCGTATTCACTGGCAATACAAACCCACTGGTGGCAGAAGCTTGGGTCAAAGATATGGAGAAAATTTTCCGCGCACTACCTTGCACAGAAAGGCAGAAGGTGACTTTCGCCACATTCACCTTCAAAGACGATGCACAAGAATGGTGGCTTCTTACCCTGAAGAAAGAAGATATTGTGACTTGGGCAAGATTCTTGAAGGTATTCTATGAAAAATACTTTCCAGATTCGCTGTGGGAACAAAAGGCGGAAGAATTCATACATCTAAGGCAAGGAACCATAACAGTGACCGAATACGAGAGCAAGTTCACACAACTGGCTCGATTTACGACATACGTCATCCCCACCGAAGCTCAAAAAGCCAGGAAATTCGAAGCAGGATTGGATGCTGAAATCAAGGATAGGCTGGAGGTTTTGAAACTACCCACCTATTCGGAGGTGGTAGATCGAGCATACATTGTGGAAAAAGGGATTAAAGCCTTGCGCTTCAGGAAACCAAGCCAGAGGAAGCGATTTTGGAAAAGAGATAACAGAAGACCTAGTGTCGCGCCTCCCAAGAGGGTAAATACGGGCACAACCAGTTTAACCAGTTCAAGTAATCAAGGTCCTACAAATCCCAGAGGTGGCACCATTCCAGCTTGCTCTACTTGTGGACGGACTCACTGGGGATAATGCCGTCGAGATACGGGAGCATGCTTTAGATGTGGCCAAGTTGGCCACTTGCTGAGAGATTGTCCAAAGCTTGCCAGTCCTACAGCCGTCCCCTTTGAACCAATCCGAAAACCCGCGGTACCTGGAGGAGTGAGAAAGGACAAAAAATGCCAAGGAAGAGCTTTTGCCTTGGTGCTTGGAAACCCAAAAGTTACTGAGAATGTCGTGTCAGGTACACTTTTCCGTTTGTGGTCACTTAGCTTATGTTCTCTTTGACTCTGGTTCAACTCATTCTTTTATTATACCACACTTTGTAACCAAGTTAACATCAACACCCGAACCCTTAAGATATATACTATCTGTGTCTTTTCCTTCTGGAACTCCTGTCCTCAGTGCTGATATGTACAAATCTTGTACTGTATCCTTGAAAGGTAAAACTTTACACATAAACTTGATTCCCCTCTGCATTAGTACCTTTGATGTGATCTTAGGAATGGATTGGTTAGCTGCCAACCATGCCGCTATTGATTATGAAGCCAAAAAGGTCTTCCTCCGGTCACCAAACCAACTTGAGCTTGTCTTCGAAGGAACTGGAATCTCTCCCCCTCCATGTATTATATCCTTCATGACAGCCCAACGACTTCTAAGAAAGAGTTGTTGTAGTTATATCTGTTATGTGATCAATACTCAACAAGAGACCCCCACACTTGATGTAATCCCTGTGGTTTGAAAATTTCTGGATGTATTTTCTGAAGACCTACCTGGCACCCCGGTTGACCGAGAAATCAAATTCACTATTGAAACCCAACTTGGTACACAACCAATCTCAAAATCCCATTACCGCATGTCCATGACAGAATTAAAAGGGCTGAAGACTTAACTCTAGGAACTTTTGGACAAAGGTTTCATTCTACCAAGTACCTCACCATGGGGAGCTCCAGTACTATTCGTAAAGAAAAAGGATGGCATGATGAGGTTATGCATTGATTATCGGGAGCTGAATAAAGTCACTATCAAAAATCGGTACCTTCTACCACGAATCGATGACTTGTTCGACCAACTGCAAGGCACCCAAGTATTCTCAAAAATTGACTTGCGTTCTGGCTACCATCAACTAAAAGTCAAAACGGAAAGTATCGAAAAGATTGCCTTCAGAACCCATTACGGGCACTACGAGTTTCTCGTCATGCCATTTAGCGTCACAAATGCTCCAGCGGCCTTCATAGACCTCATGAATCGAGTGTTCAAACTCTATCTTGAAGAGTTCGTCATTGTCTTCATTGATGACATTCTCATATACTCCAAATCGCCAGAAGATCATGAACACCATTTGCGAAGAGTTCTACAGACACTACGTGATCACAAGCTTTATGCCAAGTTGAAGAAATGCGACTTCTGGATCACTAGCGTACACTTCCTCCATCTCGTCATTAACAAAGATGGCATCTCAGTTGACCCCCAAAAGGTTGCAGCAATCGTGGATTGGCCACGACCAACTAATGTGTCTGAGATTCGAGGCTTTTTAGGCCTAGCCGGCTATTATCGGCGCTTTGTGCAAGATTTTTCGAAGATAGCATCACCCTTGACCCAACTAACTCAAAAAAACATACTCTTTGAATGGACGGACAAGTAGGAACGTTGCTTCCAAGAACTGAAGAACATACTCGTGACGGCCTCTATACTAGCACTCCCTGCGGAAACAGAAGGGTTCGTAATTTATAGCGATACCTCATACAATGGTTTGGGTTGCATTCTTATGCAAAATGGGAAGGTCATTGCTTATGCCTCCCTCCAACTAAAGACTCACGAAAGGAACTACTGAACTCATGATCTAGAATTGGCTGTGGTGATCTTCGCCCTCAAGATCTGGCATCATTATCTCTACGGTGCAACCTGCGAGATTTACACTAATCACAAGAGTCTTAAATATCTATTTTCACAGAAGGAACTAAATATGAGGCAACGACGATGGCTAGAATTTATGAAGGACTACGATATAGAGATCCATCACCATCCCGGCAAAGCTAACGTAGTAGTAGACGTATTAAGTCGAAAAACGACCAAAAGTTTGGCATGTACCCTCATTCCCCGCAAGATCAATGGACTGCTCGCCAACATAATTGTGGAACCTGAGTTGATTGAAGAAATTAGAATCTGCCAATGTGAAGATAAACTTTTGAAGAAAAAGTACGAGGAATAAGGAAGCACACCTGATCCTGACTTCACGATAAGCAATGGGATACTAAAATTTTGGAATCGAATTTGCATACTCGACCTTCCAGAACTCAAGAAAAGGATATTGGTAGAAGCTCATAGCTTGAGGTTTGCGATCCACCCTGGCATTACGAAGATGTATCATGATCTGAAGGAACACTTCTGGTGGACAGGAATAAAGAAAGACATAGCAAGCCATGTCTCCAAATGCCTGCGTTGTCAACAAGTTAAAACAGAACATTAGAGACCTGCAGGAATATTGTAATCACTCCCTATTCTCGAATGAAAATGGGAGCACATTACTATGGACTTCGTGGTCGGGCTATCGCAATCAGTCTCGAAGAATGATGCAATATGAGTTATCGTAGATCGATTGACGAAGTCGGTGCATTTTCTACCAATCAGAATCATGTACTCCCTTTCTAAGTTCGCCACTCTATACATTAAGGAAATCATTCGTTTGCACGGCACCCTCATTTCAATCGTATCCGATAGAGACCCCCGCTTCGTGTCTCACTTCTGGAACAAAATTGCAAGAAACTTTGGGAACCACTTTGAAGTTTAGCACGGCTTATCACCACTCATCCAGCAGCGAATTCGCACTACCCAGAGCCGCTAGAAAAGCTATCCAAATACACGGAGACGGGACTTAGAATTTCAAATAGGCGACCATGTGTTCCTAAAGATCTCACCAACAAGAGGGGTTATCCGATTTGGAAAACGAGGAAAGTTAAACCCACGCTATATCGGGCCATTCGAGATACTAGAAAGGATTGGTCCTGTAGCATATTGCCTTACACTTCCACCCAAACTGTCCAACGTCCACAACGTGTTTCACGTTTCGATGCTTCGTCGATAGCTTCGGGATCCAGAGCATGTTGTCGATTATGAGAACCTGGAGGTTCAAGAAGACCTATTTTATGAAGAACAACCTATACAGATTCTCGATCGTCATGATCAGGTCCTTCGAAACAAGACTATACCTCTCGTAAAAGCCTTATGGAGAAACCATCGTGTCGAAGAAGCGACATGGGAAACTGAAAGCCAAATGCAAGCCAAATACTCACACTTCTTTGAAAATCAAGGTACGTTAAGTTTGGGGACAAACTTTTTTTAAGGAAAGGAGAAATGTGACACCCGAATATTTTTAAGTTTAATATTGCAATGAATAGAATTCTAAAATAAAATAAAATAAATAATAATAAATAAATAAATAAATAATTATTTAAAATAACACAGTTGATTCTATAATTTTACGTACCAAATGAATTTTAAATTAAAAGTATGATTATTACCAAAACATAACAAGATAGTAAATATATTGTTAGGAGTTAATTCTAAACAACTATAAAATTATATGTGCAAAAATGCCCAAAGTATAGTACCTAAATTATGGACTTACGGGTGGCACAAGGGTATATTAAGCCACGTGTTAGGAAGAGGAGATTTAAGGCATTTGAGATCGCCACCTGTGAGCGTTGGTGGAGAATTTCGGATGATGACACCTGTATAACAATTAAGAGATTTTGCTTGTAGGGCAAGCAGTGAAGCTAGTATAAAAAGGGGGAGGTGAAAACTGTTTGGAGTAGAAACAAAAAAAGCAAAAAAAACAAAAAAAAAAAAAAAAAGGGAAAGAAAGTAAAAGTTTAGGGTGAAACTCGGAGGAATCATGGAAAAAAAAGCTAGTAAGGGTTAAAATTAAGATGAGTTATATTATACCTTGAGTTATCATAATATATTTTCTATATGTCTTGAGTCACCATAATATATTTTACGAATATTTTTAGTTACCACAATTTATTTTATATAATTTATATTTTATGGTTATGTTAATGTTTCAATTACGTGGATTATTTTTTAAACTCTATTTGCTTAAATTAAAACCCGTGGATATGTTTGTTTAAATTTTAGAAAATATTTGACAATGATCTTGTAAATAATTATTGTCTATAAATACCACCAAAGAAGTCTCACGCCTTGGGGGACTTAAATAACCATTGGCTCCTGTTTGGCCACTCTGTGGTCCTCTGTTCGTCATGGATGCATTGACTCCCGTTCTGATTGTCACTCTAGTGACCCATGTTCTATTTTGTTTTGTACCGTGATTATAAGTATTTACGTAATTTATTTCAATTTCTGTCACTTAATTAATTTATTTATTCAACTTAAATTATGTTATTGGTTTAACCTAAATAACTATCAATGGCTATTTTTGTACCCCTATACTCACAGTATAATATTTCTCACTCTACTGTGTGCTTATAGCTATATCTCCTTTCAAGTGACGGGATTTAACGAGATTAAGATGGGAGATAAATCACAGTGTTTTTTTTTTCGTACTATTTGTATTTTGATTGAACTCTTGTAATAAAATAATAGCCCAAATGACTTTTTTGTTTCTTTTAATAAGCTTTTGGTACCCCATTATTTTATTTTAATTTATTTAATTTATCCGTTACGCTACCATTACAGAAATTTTAGAATTATTTTATTTTATCTTGTTGCAATGCCGAACCTTTGGGTATCAGATTTAGGTCGTGACAACATATATATACAAATGATCCATTTTATTAATAAATAAATCATACTCGCATAACAAATGATCAATTTTATTAATAAATAAATCCTTAAGTCAATAAATAATTTTTAATGATATGAAAAATATCTTTTAGTTAACCATTTTGTTAATAAATAAAGTATTAAGTCAATTAACAGTTTTTAATGATATGAGAAATGTTTTTCAATGGACAATTTTGATAATTTATTATTGCGTAGAAGAGTAGTTATTTTATTTTTTTTTCTTCTGATTATTGGGTTAAATTAAAATTTATAACAAACGATAGTTGTAATTTGTATTATTATAGGACTAATTCACATTTTAAACAAACATTATGGGTGTATTTGTAATTTGTTAAAAAAATAAAAGATTTATATTTTACAATTGACCAAAATGTTTGCATATTTATAAGAAAACCTTCATTCAAATTATTATACCATTAATAAATTATACAAAATAACAGGGCAAAATAGGAAATTTCTAAACAAGCTAAAGGTAAAATAGACAACTCAAAACAAACCTTCCCAACCAAAGCAACCAAAATGGCTTACATAATTTCTAAAATGCCACCGCTCAAATTGTTTCACCAACCACCCAAAGGACAAAATAGTAATTTCAATATAAGCTAGGGGCAAAATAAGAGAATGCCACAGAAAAAAAGAACTTCTTATATATATATATATGCGCATGCTATTGCTTTCCATCTGAATATTGCATATCATATGTTCTGGCTTATTAATTAATGCTATCCTGTCATGCATAAAGAAAAATTAGTTTATTGTTGCAATTTAATTTATTTAATAGTTAATTGATTGGTTCTAGACTTAGACTACATGTACCATATAGAAAGCCACTGTTACATGTTTGAATTCCTGATTAGAAAGCCATGGTTGGCTTATTAAATTCATAATTGTAATGGAATGATTTAATTTAATTAGAATGCTTCTCTCTCTTACTTAATTTGTATGCTTATTTGATTCATGTATAATTTTATTTTATAAGCATGATTTTATAATTTTCTACCATGTTTTGCATGTCTTTTTATTTTATAATTTTATACGATAATTTGCATGTTCATAATTGTTTAAATTTTTATTTGACATGCTAATAAGTTTCTAGTATAATCAACATGTTCCATATGTTTACATACTAGATTAATCCACATGGTTTTTATTTTCTAGATTTTAGTCAATTTACCTACTTCTTATTCTAGAGTTGTTTGCATGAGTCTATTTCAAAAAGTTTAGTTAAACAGAATTATTTACATGTTAATTACTATAGAGTTATTTGCATGTTAATTGCTAGAATAATTTACAAGTTTTGTAACTTGTCTATTAATGTACATGTTTATTGTGTTTTGGAGTTTTAGTTTAATTTGTGTAACTTATATAGCATTTTAATTTTTACTTAATGTTGCTATTCATTATATATTGTTAGACGGGTTAAATACTAGTTTCTTTCAATTAGTTGTTTTGTATTATGTTGTGATTTTCTACTAACTTTCGTTGTAGGAGTACCTATGCGAAAGGGAATGAATATATATATATATATATATCCAAATGGAAAATTTAGAATTGCAATAAAAAATTTGGACTACTAACCTTTTTGCTTGAACGAGAAATACCTAAGCGTGGAAAGGAATTTTTGGATTACTTACAATCCTTAATTAGATTGGTTTACTCGTCTTATTTTGAAGCAATTTTTGCTTGAGATTTTGTTATGATTTTTTACCATTATGTAAAAGCAAGTTTTATTTGCTTGTAATTGTTGTAGCAATTTTTTACATTGCTTGTAATTTGGTTAGCAATTTTTAAATTGCTTGTAAATGTTGGACCTTGGTTTGTTTTAACCTAGTTCATCCCTTGGAAAAATTTAATCCTAAAAATTGTTTCCTATGGACTAGGAGGTTAATTGGGTTTTAAGTGTGACCGATGTGACCCCTCCAGTCTTCCTGAGAATATTCTTGACCATGTTCGATTCTAGGTTAAGTGGTGAGACTAATTTTGAATTAAATTTCTAACTGTGGGATTTTCTAATGTTAAGTTTAATTTCTGGAAACACAGAAAGTGAAAGTCTGTTTTAATTTTCAAAAATGGCAACTATCACCGATGCTGCTGCTACTGTTAATGTTGGTGGGGATCTGAACCCCGGGGCAACTGGCTTGCAAACCCCTACTGCTGTGACCTCTGTGGTCAACCCTATTGCTGCTCCTACTGTTTCGAGAGGCCCGCTCAACCATCACTTTCTATGACCATGTTCGATTCTAGGTTAAGTGGTGAGATTAATTTTGAATTAAATTTTCAACTGTGGGATTTTCTAATGTTAAGTTTAATTTCTGAAAGCACAGAAAGTGAAAGTCTGTTGTAATTTTTAGAAATGGCAACTATCACCGATGCTGCTGCTACTGCTAATGTTGGTGGGGATCTAAACCCCGGGGCAACTGGCTTGCAAACCCCTACTGCTGTGACCTCTGTGGTCAACCCTATTGCTGCTCTTGCTGTTCCAAGAGGCCTGCTTAACCATCACGATTGCCTAGAGAAGTTCACAGGAGTGAATTTCAAGAGGTGGCAGTAGAAGATACTGTTATACCCGACTACTCTTAACTTTGCGAGGGTTTTGAGTGAGGATCCACCAGCTGTGGAGAAAAAGGAGCCAGACAAACAGAAGCTCATGGCTCTAAATGCTTGGAAGCAATCAGGCTTCCTTTACCAGAACTACGTTTTAAACGGCTTGGTAGATTCACTTTTTAACGTGTTTTATGCCAACAAGTCGGCAAAGGAGCCGTGGGGTGCTTTGGACACGAAGTACAAGACAGAGGATGCTAGGGTAAAGAAATTTGTCGTTGGCTGGTTTCTGGACTTCAAGATGGTGTACTCAAAAACCGTCATCAGCCAAGTCCAAGAGTTCCAAGTAATTCTGCATGAAATTCATGCAGAGGGAATGTTCCTGAGTGAATCATTACAAGCCGCTGCTTTGATTGAGAAGTTGCCTAACGGGTAGAAAGACTTCAATAACTACTTGAAGCACAAGCAAAAGGAGATGACAGTCGAAGAGCTCATTGTTAGGCTTCGGATTGAGGAAGACAATAGAAGGAAAGGGAGGAATACCTTTACTGTAAAAGCAAATGTGGTTGAGCATGGCCAGTTCTCGGGGGTGAGGAAAAAGCCACCAACAAGAAAAATCTCAAAGTTGGGGGCAAGAAGCAGTGTCTCCAAAAAGCCGGTCTACAAGCCGCAGAAACCTGCTTTTAGGTTCAATGGAAAGTGCTTTAACTGTGGAAGCGATGGGCATCGAGCTGTTGACTTTCTCAAGAAGAAAAAGCCTTACAACAAGTACCCTCCACAAAACAAAAGCCGGGCACACCTGGTTGAAATAGGGGATCGATCACCGGATGTGAATGACATGCATCTGTCAACTGTCGTTTCTGAAGTGAACATGGTGGGGTCCAACCCGAAGGAATGGTGGGTGGACACTGGGGCCACTCGCCATATCTGTGCGGAGAAGAAAATGTTCACAACCTTCAAACATGTTTCAAACGGTAAGAAGTGGTTCATGGGTAACTCTGTAACCTCAACTGTTAAGGGAAAGGGCAAGGTGGTCCTGAAGATGACTTTAGGTAAAGAGATGACTCTGAACAATGTCCTATATGTACCGGACATTCGTAAGAACCTTGTCTCGGGGTCGCTCTTCAGCAAACATGGCTTCCGCATAGTATTTGAATCTGATAAGGTCGTGTTGACCAAAAGCGGGGTCTATGTGGGGAAGGGATATATTTCAAGTGGTATGTTCAAACTAAATGTAATGACTATTATCCCAAAACTTAATGAGAAAGCTTCTTTTTCTGCTTATATGTTTGAGTCCCTAATTTATGGCATGGTAGATTGGGTCATGTAAATTTTGACCCTTTGCGTAGATTAATCAAGTTAGATCACATACCATCTTTAAAGATTAATCAAAATCACAAGTGTAAAACTTGTGTAGAAGCAACAATGACAAGGACTTCTTTTTATTCTGTTGAAAGAAGAACCGAGCCTTTAGATTTAGTACACAGTGATGTGTGTGACTTGAAAGTCGTACAATCACGTGGTGGCAACAAGTACTTCATCACTTTTGTTAATGATTGCACTAACTACTGTTATGTGTATTTGCATAAAAGCAAAGATGAGGCAATTGACAACTTTATTCTTTTCGAGAATGAAGTTGAGAATCAATTAAGCCGAAAGATCAAGGATATAAGAAGTGATTGTGGTGGTAAGTATGAATCCCCGTTTGTTGAGGCTTGTGCTCAATTTGGGATTGTTCACCAAACCACAACGTCGTACTCTCCTCAGTCAAATGGTGTTGCTAAGTGGAAGAATAGGACGTTAAAAGAAATGGTGAATGCAATGTTAATAAGTTTTGGGTTGCCACAAAACTTGTGGGGGGAAACAATTCTCTCCGCGAATTACATTCTAAATAGATTCCTCGGAAGAAAGTAGACAAGACTTCATATGAATTATGGAAAGACCGCAAGCCTTCTTAAAATTTCCTATGAATGTGGGGGTGTCTTGCAAAAGTGGTAGTAACTCCACCCAAGCGGGTTAGGATAGGTCCAAAAATCGTGGATTGTATATTCATTGGTTATGCACAAAATAGTAGTGCATATAGGTTTCTTGTGCACAAGTCTGATATTTTAGATATCCACAAGAATACCATAATAGAGTCAAGGAATGCGTCCTTCTTTGAAGACGTATTTCTTTGCCGAACCCGAGGAAAGGATCAAAGTTCTAAGAAGGAACTTGAAGATGATCAAGTAGATGATCAAGATGAGGAAGTAGATGAGCCAAGAAGGAGCAAGAAGGCTAGGACTGCCAAGTCCTTTGGTCTGGACTTCTTGACTTATATGTTAGAGGGAGAACCTCGAACTTTCCATGAAGCTGTGACTTCACCTGAAAGTTCCTTATGGAAAGAAGCGATTAAGAGTGAAATTGACTCCATCTTACAGAACCATACTTGGAACTTGGTTGATCTACTCCAAGGTAATAAAGCCTTGGGTAGTAAGTGGATCTTTAGAAGAAAGATAAAAGCAGATGGGTCAATTGATAAGTATAAAGCTAAGTTAGTTATCAAAGGATATAAGTAGAGAGAAGGCTTGGATTACTTTGATACGTATTCACCTGTGACAAGGATTACATCCATTCGCATAGTGATTGCAATAGCCACTTTACGTGGTCTGGAGATACATCAGATGGATATAAAGACAACTTTCTTAAATGGAGATTTAGATGAAGAAGTCTACATAGAACAACTCGAGGGGTTTTCAGCTCTAGGAAAAAATAAGAAAGTTTGTAAGCTTGTCAAGTCATTATATGGTTTGAAGCAAGCTCCTAAGTAATGGCATGAGAAGTTTGACTGCCCTATGTTGTCAAATGGATTTAGAATCAATGAGTGTGACAAGAGCGTATATGTTAAAGACATTGACAGAGGTTATGTCATTTTTTGTTTATACGTAGATGACATATTCATTGTTGGTAGTAATGATGAAATGATTCGAACTACCAAGAGATTGTTAAACTCTAAGTTTGACATGAAAGATATGGGCCTTCCAGATGTCATTCTGGGTATTAAGATTACCAGAACATCTAGTGGTATTGTACTTTCTCAGTCTTACTATGTTAAGAAAATACTTGAGAAATTTGGTAAATTTGATATAAGTGTGTCTAAGACATCGGTAGACGTGAGTCTACATTTGACCAAGAATTATGGTGAGAGTGTCTCTCAATTAAAATATTCTCGGGTCATTGAAAGTTTATGTATTTGATGAGTTGTACAAGACTGGATATAGCCTACTCTGTTAGCAAGGCTAATAGATACATGAGTAATCCGAATGCCACTCATTGGAGAGGCATTAGTGTTAGGTTATCTACGTTATACCCGGGATTATGGGCTGCATTATACCAGATACCCAGCCGTACTAGAAGGGTATAGTGACGCTAATTGGATATCTGTTATAAATGACTCCAAATCCACTAATGGTTATGTGTTTACCCTCAGAGGGGCAGTCGTGTTTTGGAAGTCTTCTAAGCAAACGTGTATTTCGAGATCAATGATGGAATCTGAGTTTATTACTTTGGATAAGAAGCTGAATGGCTTCACCAGTTCATTGAGGATATTCCACATTGGCTGAAACCTGTGCCTGCTATCTGTATTCATTGTGATAGCCAATCGGCAATTGGACGGGTACAGAGTCATATTTATAATGGAAAGTCTAGACATGTCCGTCGTAGACATAATTCCATACGACAACTACCCTCTAATGGAGTTGTCTCTCTAGACTATATAAAATCTAAGGACAACATTGCGGATCTGCTAACCAAAGGGTTAACTCGAGAGTTAGTAGAAACATCGTCAAGAGAAATGGGGTTAAGACCTTTAGTAATGTTACCGGAATGGAAAACCCAACCTAGTTGACTGGAGATCCCATGATCGAGGTTCAAAGGGACAACCCGATTTCGCGTAACAGGTGAATTACTAAAGAGGTCAATCATCTTGCCCATTCCTTTGTACAGTGATACCCTATGGAGGTAAAAGATTAATCTAATACTTTTAATGACCTAAGTGATATGAATAATCAACTGTGGTATAACAAGATACCTTATATAGGTCACTTATGTGAGTGTAAAGTGGGGCCGCTTCTTTAAGAATTGGTAAGACTGAAATCTTTAAAGCCACTCACTGAACCGGGCTAGTGTTCCAGGGCCATACCGGACACACTAGTGAGAACAAGAACAATGATTGGACTAACTCCTGTGTGAGGTCTATTGTCTCGGTTTACACAAACGGCAGAACTGTTCAAAACATCACGTTCACTGGTTAGCCAGTAAATCCGATAGGCTTTCACTACGAAATGTTCAAGGCCAATGGCTACCTTTTCTGATGCAGGGTTAATCTGTGTGCTCTCTCTACGAGACTTTGTTGTAAACGTTGCCCGTTTTTCTTTATTTGGTCAATTTTTATTCATGTGGGGGATTGTTGGAAAAAAATATAGTTTTATGGTGACTTTAATGTGAAATTAAAGTAGGTCCCAATCATTGGTTGATGTGGGATTAAGTGGGTCTAGATTTTTTTGTAACAAGGTCTTTATACCACAAAAAGAATGACTAAAAACCATTAAGAATTGAATGAGAAATTGTTTCATAAAGATGGCCTCATGAATGAAGTATTGGGAATTATGTATAACTACCAATCCCATATTGATTGTAGAGGAGAGCTTTGATGGGTATTTAAACCTCAAGATTTTGATAAGGGCATAAGCCCTTTGGAAATCCAAATTTTTCGAAAGAAGGGAGTTATGGATGCTTCAAGTATAGGCTTGGGCCAAGATTATGTCCAAGTTGGTTATGGCAAAATTGCCACACACGCACGCCACCCGCCCGCCCACCCAAACTGGACTGAGACGGGTTCGGGTTCGGGTCCATAGATCATGGGGCTTGGGGCTTATGTGTTAGGTTGAATTGGTGGTCCATCAACCTAATCTTTTTGGCCCAAGTATATACACAGATGTATATATTGTGTGTAACTCATACTTGAATTCTCATCAGTTTTGCAGGAGTAATGGCCTGCATTTGTTGCTAGCCTTAATGGCTGGAGGCTCCTCCTCTCTCCCCTATGGTGTATAAAAGGAGACCCATCTCCCTTGGTTTAGGTGCAGAATTTTTTCTTATAGAAATATATCATAGTCAGTTTGCTCCTATAATTTTCTTTCTGTGTGAGAGAGTGTTGCCATTGGCGGTTTGCAAAAGCTAATAGAAGGTGTTTTTGCATTAGCTGGTCTAAACCATCGTATCCTGGGAGATAGAAGTCGACGTACCTCCAGCATCCACAGTGAGACGACTAATTTGTTTTAAAGAGACTGTGGTATCACACAAGCTTCGGTTTGCATATTCTACCAGTTTATTGTATTCTGTATTTCTATTTAATTTGGTTGTAATTTTCAGCATGTGCTCTTGTTATATAATTTAATTTAGTTGATCATAAATCTATTTATTTAATTTCACAACTTATCCAACAATTACCACAAAAATATATAATATATAATAAACACTTGGGTGTATAGGATAGAGTTTTCCTGCAAACATATATGGATTTGAAATGCCTTTGACTGAGCATGGAAAATGACCACCAATTTGCAGATCTCAAAATTTACATGCGAAAGTACTAATTAATCAAGGGAATATATATGTATATATATACATGCTTCTCTTTAAAAAAAAAAAAAAAAAAAAAAGATACAGAAAAAAGGAACAATTTTGTAGCAATTAGATTTGCAACAAACTTGTGCATAAAGATCCTATTTTTGGTCTCTAAATAGATTACATACATAAAGTCTCTAAACAGATTACATACATAAAACAAAAAACAAAAAATTCAACATTACATGATATTTCAACAAATGCATATATAGTTGATGATGGTAGACATGTAGACTCCTGGAACAAATAAACATCATATTTCAATCTCAATTTTTGTAATTCTTGTTGTCGATGAGATTTTTCTTGAATGAATTGGAATACTTCATACCTATTTCGGAATGAATTAAAAGCATAAGCAAACAATCAGAGTCAGCCTCGAGTGATTCCAACTTGTTATTAAGGTATGAAAATAAAAATTCAGGCTGGTTTGTCCACAATCAGTAGAGGATTATTGCTAATTAAAATCAAAATGATTGTCATATTTCATAACAAAACTATTGTCCTCAACTGAAACATCAGAACTTTCTAAAGTAGAAAGGTTATATATATTTTGTTACTTAATGTAACATAAACACTCAAATGTCATATTAATATCTTATTTTGTTCATGTGGATGAAGGTTGGAATGAAATGATTTCGTTTGAGGTTACCCATCCCATTTTTTTCATTTCTTTGTTAGGACAGAAAAAAATAAAAATAGGAACTGCTTTCTCCAGTCTAGATTATGGACTGAAGGGTGCTATTCGGGTGCATAAGGCTCTTCATGGGTCTCGTTTCATAAAAAGTAACTAATGAAGCATAGACTATATAATCAACGTTTATATAAGGTTTTTTTTTTTTTTTTGGTCTCTCTTATCTTGTTTTTGTTTTTCTTATTTTAAAATACAAAATCTAGACAGATATATTGGTCAAGTTCATATAAATTCCATTTCAAAAAAGTTGAGTGTAATAGTGATTCCACGGCATCGGTATCACCATCTAATATTTTCTAATCATTTACTCTAGTTATCCATTGAAACTGAGGTTCATTTGCCGTATGTAAACTTATTATTAGTTGGCAATATCACATAATCAATATCACCATGATACTGACTTTTTACTCTCATTTCGTACTCCTTCCGATCTTCATTTCATTACAAAAAATTAAAATTTTAAAGACCAAAATTTGGGACAAAATAATTTTTTAGGGATCAAATATTTTTGTTACGAAAAGTGTCGTTATTATATTTTTAGCAACAAAAATTAGACATTAATAATGAATTATTATCCTTTTGGGACCAAATTTTTGGTTTCAAAAAATAAACCATTTTGAGACCAAATTATTTTGTCGCTAAAAGTCTATTTATTAGTGACATTTTCAAAATTTTGTCGCTAAAAGCCTTGTTTTGGACTTTTCGGAACCACTTTTTAGCGACTATCCTCATGATAATAGAAATTGATCCCTGAATGTCTTTTGCAACAACATTTTCACTTTTAAAGACCAAAATATTTGGTCTCTAAAACTCTTATTTGTTGTAGCGTTTGTGCGGACCACTTCACACTATCATAGCACTCACCAAAATATTGTCCGCTTTGTATCAGAGGAGCACGCATGGTTTTGTTTCTGCTTCACTAGAAAATTCATCTTGGAGGTTTATAGGTATGACACACTTATAAAGAGAGTCAAGAGTTCTTAGCGAATCAATGTGGAAGGGATTCGGACCCCCACAACAGCCAAACATATACTTTTAAGATAGTAATTGATTTTAATAGAATGATGTCAGGATGGAATAGACTGACTTTCCCTTAGTCACCCAACAAAATGGTCATCCTTCTAAATTGCTAAATGTTAATCACTATTGTCAATATAAATTTTTTTTACCAAACTAATCATGAGAATAATTGTTCCTGTGTGAGCTGAGCATAAAACTTGTGTATTCGGCAAACAAAGCATATCTAAGCCCATCCTTCACAGGCCCAAATTGAACCAGGCTTATTGGATCACCGAGAAGTGAAGCGTCGAGCGAAATGCTCGACGCTCAGATGATGTGCCGAGTAAGTGGATTAGGTAGAATCGGCAAGCAACTATGCCGAGTACTATAGTGGGCCCAGGCTGTCCTTTTCCAAAAGTGTAGTAGAAACTTGAGCTCTAACATTCAAATGATGATGACAAATAGGTTAAATTATGTACGAAATATCTACACCATCTACACCAGAGAATTATATAAAGAAGATAGATACAAGGGTAAAGGTATGCACTAACTTTGTCTTAAAAATATCATACTCATTCTCTTCCATACACAACCTACTAACTTAACTGTCGGAGTGTTAATTCTGACACCCCTAACTAGAGTGTTTCCTATTTCAGGTATCAAAGCAAGAATTAAGCAAAGGTCTATTTGGGTCGAAGGAATATTGAAGAATTACTCCTCACAGTTCCAATAGCATTTCATTTCATCTTTATTCGAATTAAACAATAGTACATTATTTATTAAAGTTATTACGAAGTTATAAATGGCCACGGCTAGGGGTAGAGGCAATGTAAGATCGAGGGGCACCCCTCCCCAAGTTTGGATAATTATATTAGTACCCTGTATATATATTATTATTATATATGTTCTCTATAAAATTACAATAATATCCCTTCTTAAAATTATAATAGTCCTTCTATTATTAATTTTCCTTCTAATTACAAGGAACCTACTAAAATGGGTCCTTCTATTGTACACATCCAAAAGGGGTATACCATATACTAGTTTTGACCACTACAACAAAATGCACCTTTGGTGACCAAAATTGGTTACTAAAAAAAATTTAGTTGCCAAAAGTTGTGGAATTGGCGACCAAAAATTTTTTTAGTCGGCAAAAGTAAAATATTTAGCTATTAATTTTTTTTAGTCGGGATATATTGATTATTGGCCACTGAAAAAAAAATTTAGTAGCTAAAAATAGCAGAATCGATGACAAAAAAAATTATTTTAGTCACCGTATATTGAGTTATTGCTACTAAAACCATTTAGTTGCCGAATGTAAAATAAAAAATTATTTTTTATCTTTGGCGACCAAAAATTTGGTCGCCAAAAATATATTTTTAGCGACTAAAAATTTTTTTTGTCACCAAATAGTTTGTTTTAGCTACTAAAATTATTTAGTCGCCGAATGAAAAATAAAAAATTATTTTTTATCTTTGGTGACTAAAAATTTAGTCGCCAAAAATTTATTTTCAGCGATTAAAATTATTTTGGTCGCCAAAGAACTAAAATATTTAAAGGGAAATATTTCAAATTTTGGAGGGATTTATGAAATTAATTAACATTTGCTGACAAAAAAAACCAATTTGGTCGCCAAAGGTGTGAAAATTTTAGACAAAACATATGGTTCTCTGTTTAGACAAAACAAATTGTCTGTTTGTCTCTCTCTCTCTCTTTCTCTCTCTAAGCCAAACAAACCAAACAAAAATGGAGAAATCAGAAGGAGAAGAGTACTTGTTCAAGATAGTGGTGATTAGGGACTCAGCAGTGGAAAAATCGAACTTGCTCTTGCGATTTGCGAGAGACGAGTTTGATTTGCACTCAAAAGCCACAGCGAGAGTAGAGTTTTAGACCCAGGTGATGGAGCTTGATGGAAAGAAGATCAAAGCCCAGGTCTGGGACACCGCTGGCCAAGAGCGCTTCTGCCATCACCTCCGCCTATTACAGAGGCATTGTTGGTGCTCTCATCGTCTATGATATCACTCGCTGGACTACTTTCGATAGCATCAAGCGGTGGCTCGATGAACTCAAGAGTAAGTTGATTATATTTTAATCGATCTATTTATTAGTTGTTCTATTTTGTGGGTTTGATTGCTTGTTATTGAAATTGTTGCTGTGAATCTGAATTTGTATTTGAATAACCATTTTGGGTGTTTTAATGATTTTGAAATTGAAACCCCAAGCAGTGGATTTTTCTAGATTTTGGTCAATTCTGAACATTAGTAATGTGGGTATTGCTTGATTTTTCTTTGTTTTGTGCTGGAATTTTTTAGGCTTTGAAGAATTATTTGATTATGACAAAACACCACTCAACATAAACAATAACACTGTAGTTAAGTCATGGAGTCGAGTTTTATTGCTTTTTTGCCCAAATGGATCAAGGTGCTTAACATGGCAACTTAAAACAAGATATAATATAACTATTTATAGATGTCGAGACCCCATTATTTTTGACAGTTATCATTATTGTATCCCCCCTATCTGACAGTTATCAGTATTTTGGGTGTTTTAATCATTATTTTTGACAATTGCTCATTTTTTTTCCTTAAACTTACTTTGGTCTGCATGTGAACAAGTTTTTTATTTTGTTTGGACCAGAGAGAAGCTGTCTATGGTTTGACTGAGATTTATAGAAGAGAAATCCAAGATGCTAATCTAGTTGCAAATCCTAGCTGTTAGCCAACATCTATTCAGCTTCCTCTTGTTCCCTTGATAAAGGTTCACTTTGTGTTCAAAACTTTTTCATTAGGCATGCTTAATGTGTGAAAAGTTTGCAATATTTTGGTGAGTCTTTGATTAGGTAGTATGTTTCTTACTGTTGGATTCATCTTCTGAAGCACTAAAAGACTGAATTGACATCTATCAACTGTTTTGTTGTATGTCACTGTTCTTTTTCCAAATCAGGGTAGTTCATGAGATGAATAGACATTCCAATGACCACTGTAGTTAATTCATAGCCTTCCCTCTTGTGTGCGAATCCCATAATGTGAGAGAGGGAGAGCTATGAATACAACAATGATGCAAATTTGTCAATGTCTAAAATGATGGTGACATAATAATTTATTGGCAGCATTCAAAGCCATCACTAGTAGAAGTGTAGATATCTTTCCCAATTCGTTAGACTTGTGTGCTTGCTTGCTAATCCAGGTTGAAATGGCAAACTTTAAGGAGTAGTGTATCAGCTAGCAATTAATTTGAACTCACTGGGTGTCACAACTATTTTGAATGTGAACGCAATCTATTCCTATAGTTGTTAGTATATGTCCTGGTTGTTAAAATTTTACACAAACAATGCAGTTACACCTTAAACATGAAACAGATGCAATTGAAGTTTTAGAAAATGCCTTTGTGGAAAACATCCGTTGGTTTGATTGTTGGCACATAAATTTTAACTAAATTTATGACACGTATGGAGCATATGATAGGAAGGTTGCAGGTAATCACTTCCTAAAAAAAAAAGATCAATATGATCCGTTGAAATACATAAACAAAACAAAACGACGTTGTATCTCAACAATGACACGTGGAGCCTACGAAAGATGATACCTGTAGAGCCTACAGCAAAGACACCACACAGGATGAAACCCCAAAAATCAATCCGGTTAATCAAATATACGATTAACCAGATAACGCTATTATTCAAAATTCAAATGGCTAATCAGATATACGATTGATCGGATAGCGTTATTATTCAAAATTCAAATAGGCGCTATCATTCAATTTGAAATTCAAATTGAAGATGAAGCATTCCTATCACCTATCACCTGATGGCCCTCCATAAATATGAGGACCATCACACAAGACGGGGGATCGGAAGAAATCAGAAGTGAAAAGATTAGAAAGAGAGAAAGAAATTGAGAGCTAAAGAAATCGTTACAAGAGAGAAGAAGAGAAGCTAGAGAACTGAAAAGCCTACGCTAATGGCGATGAATAGGTAAAGGGTTCCAAACTCAAAAATTGTATTTTGTATTCGAGGGTTCAAAACCCATAACAATTTCAATAAAATATTTATTTTTCTTAAATTGTCTTTTGTCATTTATTTTGTTCTTCATTAATCGGAGGTTTCATTTGTATAAAATGTGTAATTAACGATCTGAAATACAGATCGGAAATAAGAACCTGCTATTCAAATAATCAACACTGTTTAGTCCAAAAACTAAACAGTGGACATTTGTAACATAAATTTTGAAATGTGTTGAAACACCTCATTGTTTTAAAATTTGTGTCTACAAATTCTGGCACGCCCAGTGGGACTTATTTCTCCTCCCATCTTTTGAAGAACATAGTTGAAACTTACTGAAGTATTCTTTTGTTATAAGAATGCTGAAGCAACTGTCAAGAGACAAACCTATACTCCAGTGGTTCTGAAATCACCAAGGGTGGAGATAGCACCCATCACCCAAGGGGCTCCGGAGCGAATGCTCTTGGCTGTCCCAAAGGTAGAACCAGCGAAATCCTGGAAAGATGCACTTTTTTTCCCTATCACCCAAGGGGCTCCGGAGCGAAGGCTCTTGGCTGTCCCGAAGGTAACTGGTGTGAAAGTTTGAGAAAGATTACTGAAGATTACGTGAAAGCGTCGAAGCAGTACGCAACTGTGAGGGCCACAGCCCGAACAAAGAGCTTTTTAATTCAGGCAAAGGAGGCTAATCAGTTTGCAACTACAACTTTTGTTGCAGCTTCAACGGGGGCAACAAAAAATGTTGTGGCACAACTACTCAAAAGGGTAGAAGACTCCATTAAAATGGTGGAGTCTGCCTAGAAGAAAGCCTCTGCTGAAAACATGGCCATCATTAGGGCCATTGGGAGGAGGGTAATGACCCAAACTCCTGTTGATGGAAAAAAGGCCCTTGTTGTTGAAAAAACAATTGCAGCCTACGAACCGATAGTTTTGTTTCTAGCACAAAATCAGTCAAACCAAATCTCAGTTAACTCTCAAGAGCCAAAGGAGCACTCGTTGGTTCAACAGGATTCGAATAAGGAACACCCGTTGGCTTGACAGGGTTCGAATAAGGAACACCCGTTGGCCCGACAGAATGATGAACACCCGTTGGCCCGACAAGGTTTGAATAAGGAACACCTGTTGGCCCAACGGGATTTGAATCAACATCAATTGGTCCGCTCTAAAAATGTAGGGGCCGTTTTGAAAATTCATGAGGAATTTGCAAAAACGCAAATAGTTCCTTCTATGCCCCTAGGGGCTCGACTTGATATGTCATCCGGTCCAGTTTCAAAAAGACAAAGGCGAAGAAGAAATAAGGCCTTAAAGAAACTGGAACTAAGAACAGTGGCAACAAATGTCCACTCACTTGACCTACCGGAGGAAATTACGAAATCCTTAGGACCCTCAAATATCAGAAGTTCCACAGGTTTTGCTGGAGGAAGAGCAAGTGAAATATGATGTACTAGCTCATCTAAAGAAAATTTCAGCATTGTTGAGTGTATATGATGCACTGAAAATGTCTCCAGAGCTTCGAAAGTCTTTAATATATGCCCTGTCCAAGCCAGCGGATTTCCACAAAGAAATTGAGGGTAGAAATCAAGAGAAGGCAACTACATGCATGGCCATGGTAACCTTTGGTGACAAAGACGTGTGCTGAAATGACAGACCATAATCGGCCTTTGTTTATCACCGGGCTAATCCATGATGTGAAAATTTCTTGAATTTTGGTTGATGGAGGATCTGCGGTAAACCTCCTGCCTCGAAGGGACTTCAACCTATTAGGGATTCGAATTTCACAACTGCGCCCAAGTCGTCTGGTCATTCAAGGATTTAATCAGAATGAACAAAGCCCAATGGGAAATATTGAATTGCGAACCAAGTTTGGGGATATTGAAGAAAGCACTGAGTTCTTGGTCATTGATGTAGACACCTCTTACAATGCTTTGCTTGGGAGACCATGGATGCATAATCATCATGCAGTGCCATCAACTTATCACCAATGTATTAAGTACCCGTTGCCTTCACCCAAAAAAGAGGGGATAATTATGGCTGACAATGATCCATTTGGAGAAGTAGAAGCCTATTATGCTGATGCTCACTTCTATACAAAGACTTCACAAAGAAAGGGAAAAGATGTGAAAAAGTCTGAAGATACTCCGAATGTCAAAGACGCTCTGGAGTCTACTCCAGTTTCAACAAAAAGAACTTTTCGATATGTGCCAAAGTCCGAAAGGAAACTGGGGGCAAAGGCTCTAGCCCCAATAAATCCAATTTTGGATCTCAAGGGTGAGTTCACGTTGCCATTAAGGAGGACAGAATGCACCTATGTGGAGAAATATAATAAAATTGTGGTCCCTTCTAAAGGAAAAGGGTCGAAGCCCATCATATTCCACTCACTTGGAGATGTTGAACAGAAAGTGAAAGTTGAACAAGTGCCAGAAGAAAACATCTCGAGTTTTGAGAAGCCTACTTTCAGTGCAGAAATTACACAGATGTTGGTGAAAATTGGTTTAGATCCTGAAAAAATACCAAGAACAATGACACCATTTGACTTTGCATTAGCACCTTCGCAGAGGCAAGCTATCCAGCAAGGCAGTATTATCACTGCTAGGACAGAGGGGTTAGGCTATCGGGGTGATGAGGAAAAATTTCCAGTAAACATGACTATCACTCAAGATGTGTCGGAAGATGTTGACCAAGATGAAGCTCAACCTGCACCAACAGAATTTGAAGCAGGAGGCCAAGCCACTGTGGATGACCTTCGTGAGGTAAATCTGGGTGATGAAGGAGAAAACAAACCAACCTTCATTAGTGCAAATTTAAAGGAAGAAGAAACTCGGCAATATATTTCCTTTTTAAGGGAGTATCGTGACATATTTGCATGGAACTACAGTGAGATGCCTGGTCTTAATCCAGAGATTGCAGTCCATAAGCTTGCAATTCACCCTGAGAAACGGCCAGTTAAACAACCTCAGAGGCGAACTCGACCAGAGCTTACAACCCAAATTGAAGCTGAAGTCGACAAGCTTATCAATGCAGGATTCATCAGGGAAGTCAAATATCCAACCTGGCTAGCAAACATAGTACCAGTCAAGAAAAAGAATGGTCAAATCAGGGTTTGCATTGATTTCCGTGATCTCAATGAGGCTTGTCCTAAAGATGACTTTCCTTTGCCCATCACTGAACTTCTTGTAGATGCAACTACTGGGTATGAAACCTTGTCTTTTATGGATGGATACTCAGGATACAATCAAATCCGAATGGCACCTGAAGATGAAGAAATGACTGCATTCAGGACTCCGAGAGGAGTCTTTTGCTATAAGGTAATGCCTTTTGGCCTGAAAAATGCTGGGGCCACGTACCAAAGGGCAATGACTGTAATTTTTGGTGATATGCTCCATGACACCATCGAATGCTATGTTGATGATCTTGTCGTCAAGACAAAGGAAAAGGAAAACCATGTGGAAGATTTGAGAAAAATCTTCGAACGTTTGAGGAGGTACAAACTCAAGATGAACCCACTAAAATGTGCATTTGGAGTTTCATCAGGAAAATTTCTAGGGTTTGTGGTTCGAAACAAAGGGATTGAAATTGATCCTACCAAGATTAAAGCCATTGCTGAAATGCCTCCTCCACGAAATTTGAGGGAATTGAAGGGGCTTCAAGGGAGATTGGCCTATATCAGAAGATTTATTTCTAACTTGGCTGGTCGATGTTTGCCATTCTCAAGATTGATGAAAAAGGGTGTTCCATTTGAATGGGATCAGCAGTGCCAAAATGCTTTTAATAGTATTAAGCAGTATCTTTTGAAGCCTCCAGTACTCATGAGCCCAATAAAAGGGAAACCACTTTTGTTGTACATAACAGCCTTGGATGGTTCGTTAGGGGCACTGTTGGCACAACATAATGAGCATGGGAAAGAAAATGCCTTGTATTACTTGAGTCGTACTTTGGTTGGGGCAGAAGTTAATTACTCGCCTATCGAAAAGACATGTCTTGCCTTGGTGTTCGCCTTGCAAAAACTAAAGCACTATGTCTTGGAACACGAAGTCAAGTTAATATCAAGAGCAGACCCCTTAAAATATATACTTTCACGGCCCATACTTTCAGGGAAGATTGCAAAATGGGCTGTAATTCTCCAACAATTCGCAATTGAATATGTTCCCCAAAGAGCTGTAAAGGAGCAAGCTCTAGCAGATTTTTTGGCAGCACATCCTATACCTGATGACTCACCTCTAGTAACTGATTTACCAGATGAAGAAGTCATGCAAGTAGAAATTCAGAAAGGATGGGAGATGTATTTTGATGGAGCTTCAAGGAGTCCAGATGGCAAGAAGCAAGAAAATCCTAAAAAACAATAAAGCTGGAATTGGAATCGTGTTTGTAACTCCAGACAATGCTATAATCACCCATTCTTTCGCCTTAAGTGAAGGATGATCCAATAATGAGGCAGAATATGAAGCTGTAATTGCTGGATTAGAATTGGCATTACAAATTCCTATTGAAGAACTCTCAATTTATGGAGATTCGGAACTGGTGGTAAAGCAACTCCGTGGAGAATACATTGTTAAGAAAACAAGTCTCATCCCGTATCATGAAAGGGCTGATCAATTGCTTTCGCAATTCAGGAAAACACATATTTTCCATGTGAAAAGAAGAACGAATGCTCGAGCTGATTCACTTGCAAGTTTGGCTGCATCACTCACCCTACCAGATAGCAAAACAATTACTATCACGGTAGGTGAAAGAAGGGTGTTACAACCTTTAAAAGAAGTTTCTGACTTGGTTCCAATCTTGGTTGTCACCACGAAAGGAGAAAACGAGGAGGATTGGCGGGAACCATTCATAGCTTACCTCCAACATGGTAGGCTACCTGAAGATAAAGTAAAAAGAATTGAAGTGAGACGCAGGGCTACCAAATTCGTCCTGTGGAAAGATGGAACGTTATACAAAAGGTCTTTGGATGGAATGTTCATGCGGTGTATAGCCAAGGAGCGTATTCAAGAGGTAATGGCAGAAATACATGCAGGTGTATGTGGGGCACACCAAAGTGGTCCTAAATTACATATGCAGCTAAAACGGTTGGGATACTATTGGCCGACTATGATTGCTGATTGCATAGATTATACTCGAAGATGCCAAGTCTGCCAATTCCATGGGAACTTTCTCCACCAACCCCCAGAGCCTTTACATTTAACAACTTGTTCTTGGCCATTTGCAGCATGGGGTATGGACATTATTGGTCCTTTTGTACCTCCTTCTTCAGCAGGATATCGATACATCCTAGCTGCTACTGACTATTTCTCAAAATGGGCAGAGGCCGTGGCTTTAAAGGATATAAAAAGCACAGTTGTCTCCGAGTTCATTCGAACCCATATCATTTACAGGTTCGGAATTCCAGAAAGTGTCATCATGGATAATGGACAACCGTTCAGGAGTGATGCTTTGAACAAGTTATTTGCCAAGTACAAAATCAAAAACAACCATTCATCAAGATATCATGCACTTGCCAATGGTTTGGCAGAAGCTTTCAACAAGACATTGTGCAAAATTCTCAAGAAGATGGTGGATAAGAACAAAAAAGCTTGGCACGAAAAGTTACAAGAAGCTTTGTGGGCTTATCGGACTTCGTACAGAACTCCTACTCAAGCAACCCCTTATTCGTTGGTTTTTGGAGGAGAAGCAGTGTTACCACTTGAGGTTCAAATACCATCATTGCGAGTGGCAATACAAGAGTCCTTAACAGAAGATGAAAGTGCAAAAGTGAGGTTGGCTGAGCTGGAGACCCTGGATGAAAGAAGGTTGTTCGCTCAACAGAACTTGGAGATATACCAACAAAGAATGGCAAATGCATTCAATAAAAGAGTGAGGCTTCGTTCCTTTAAAAAGGGAGACTTGGTACTAATGGTTAGAACACCCATAGTAGTCTCACGAAGAACCAAAGGAAAGCTTGAGCCCAAATGGGAAGGACCTTATGTGATTGAGAAGGTTTATGCTAATGGGGCCTATTTGTTGATAACAATGGATGGTGACAGAATCATTCCCCCAACCAATGCAAGGTTCTTGAAGAGATATTACCCTTAAGAAAGCCTGCTAGGTTGAAAACCCGAAAGGGCGACTTAGGCAAAAGTTAGGGCAAAAAAAAAAAAAAAAAAGCCTGCTAGGTTGAAAACCCGAAAGGGCGGCCTAGGCAAAAGTTGTGCCAAAAAAAAAAAAAAAAAAGCCTGCTAGGCTGAAAACCCGAAAGGGCGGCCTAGGCAAAAGTTAGGGCAACCAAACAAAAGTCAAAAACCACCAACGGTATTGTATGTGGTTAAACTGCTAAAATATCCCACCGAAATCTAAGGTGGTAAAACATTGGATACTCCTGGCCCGCAAGAGTATAAACTGTGTACGGCCAAACAAAAGTCAAAAACCCACCAACGATATTGTATGTGGTTAAACTGCTAAAATATCCCACCGAAATCTAAGGTGGTAAAACATTGGATACTCCTGGCCCGCAAGAGTATAAACTGTGTACGGCCAAACAAAAGTCAAAAACCCACCAACGGTATTGTATGTGGTTAAACTGCTAAAATATCTCACTGAAATCTAAGGTGGTAAAACATTGGATACTCCTGGCCCGCAAGAGTATAAACTGTGTACGGCCAAACAAAAGTCAAAAACCACCAACGGTATTGTATGTGGTTAAACTGTTAAAATACCTCACCGAAATCTAAGGTGATAAAACATTGGATACTCCTGGCCCGCAAGAGTATAAACTGTGAATGGCTAAAATAAGACAAAACAATGTATTGTATTGAGAAATTTCATATAACAAATAAATCTATCACTGAGCGAAATTTCATAAATACATTATGTTCAGATGAATTAAAAAAGAAAAAGTAAAAGTGCATTCATTCATTAAGAGAAGCCTTAGCCCTTTCAAAGGCACGTTCCACAACACTCTGTTGTCTATTCTTCTTCTTGTGTTGGCTCAAAACATTCAGAGCAGTTTGCACGTCTTCTTCTGATTTAGAAACATTCTCGGAAGCTTGTGCAAAATCAAGCATAAAGGATGCATGTTCCGCTTGGGCGGATGACAATTCCTCTTCAAGTTGTTTGAGTGACTCTTTGGTTTGAATAATCCTTTGATTAAGACCCGCAATGTGCTCATCCGACTTGATAATTGAAGCAGACAACTGTTCATGTTCGCCAGAAACTTTGTCGAAATGAAGCTTCTTCTCATAATATTGGGCCTCAAATTCTGCGGTAGACAAGTTCGAAGAATCTACAAGTTGGGTTTTCAAAGCAAAACACCCAAGGAATATCTTCACCTTCTCATAAAAGGAAATGAAGTCTACATCCAAACTCTTCAAAATCATGAAAACGTTGTTTGCTACAGCAATCATGCCATTAACATCCGTCATTGATTGGAGAGAAATAGTAAGACCTTTCTGAATATGGGTGGCTGCTTCGTTAGAGGAAGTTCCCAAAAGAAGGCCAGATGGAGCAAAGGGTGCTTCAAGTTGGTCAAATAATTTGTTAACCCCATTTGCTTCAAGTAAGTCTACAAGAATTTGGGCCTCTTCCGAGGTATCAGAAGTAGTTTCGTCTGTCTCTTCCAATGCGTCAGAAGTACTTTCTGTGAAAATAGAAAGAGATACTCAATGAAAAAATAGAAGGTAAAAAAAACAATATATATATATATATATGAATGAAGTATACCTTGGTGTACAGCTTGAAGGGACTTAGGTGGAGAAGATGACAAGTTGTGATTCCCACAAGTGGACCATGGATTTTGCAATGTGGCATGATCTAAAAAGAAAAGAGTTCCTTGAGTATCTATACATGATGAAATAAAATGAGGTACAAGGAATGAATAAGAATACCCTTAAAAGTAGCCAATGGCATATGCATGGCAGCTGGGGAAGTCCGAGGCGCAGTGCCTAAGAAAATGAAAGGTATTAAAAAAAAAAAAAAAAAAAAAAGAAGAAGAAGAAGAAGAAGAAGAAGAGAAAAGAAAAGAAAAGTTATACCTTTCTCTAATAGCATGGATGGCTCGTTCGAAGGAGAAGAAAAAGCTACATTTGCTGAGGGCAATTTACTCATCTTAGTCGGTGTGCCATCTAAAAGAGGGGTGTAGTCATAAAACTCATCTTCACTCTCGCTACTTTCATTGAGAGAACAATCACAAGATTTGGTAGGAGAAGGAATTTCCACACTCTTAATGCGAATACGACCCAAAGCAGTTAATTCATACCCATCTCCCTCAAAGAGTTCTTGAATCATATTCTCATCTTTATCTTCAAGAAAAGCGTACAAGTATGCGCGAAATTGATCCATTGGGGTTTTGGTCGCTACGGTGGGTTGGGAAGTTCCTGTACAATCACTGATAGACATAGTCTCTGGAAAAAGCCTTGCGAGACTAGAAAATTGAGGACCAGAATCTGCTTGCTCAAAGCTAAATCTCATTTTAAATTGAGAATTACACATATCCTCGAAAAGATGAAGGAGATCTGAAACCGAGTAACTAGATCGAGAAGGAGCAATAAGTGGTCGACTATTATCTATTCTCTGCGGTGATGATGCTTCCAGAACGATAGGTGAAGATGATGACCTAGCTCTAGAGTAAGAAGGATTCTTCGTCTTTCGGTCTTTAATTGACATATCCAGTTTTCTCTTGCGTGAAGATTTCGGCTGGGAATGAGTAACATATTGAAGCACAGTAAAGGAAGTTCCCAACCACCAATTGGCATAAGGCATGGTTACGTGAGAAGTAGATCGGGAGCTTGGTAACTCCAATGAGACTTTTGTACTGCAGCGTAGCATATGGCGCCAGTTGTAATAAAATTTAGACCACTCAGAGGGCTGCCGACAAGATACATCAAGCGGTGTAGGGCACGCTTGAGCAAACCCAAATTGACGACCGAATCGGTTAGGGGAGTACGGTTCAGAAATGAAATTAAATCCCATTTTAAAAGTTAAAATCCCTTGCCTTAAAGATATAAGATAGTCAAGGTGGAAAGGTGATATCCTTTCAGAGTCGACCAGAACGCCTGAAGGTTCACTTTCATGGGTAAGAGCCCTAAACTGACACTCCGTACGATAAGTTAGGAGAGAGTCCACAAATGGAAATTTATCATTAAAAAACTGGGCAGCCGATTGGTTTCCAATAAACCCAAGATATGGCATGAAATGAATATCAGGAATTGGATAAATCGACTGAGGATCCCCATGAGAATAAGTCTTGACAAAATATAGTGAAATCCATCCAAAAAAGTAATGTAAAGGACCTTGAATATTTTCCTTCCCAGGTGAAGATGATGATGCCATTTTACCAAGAGAATGATAGAGGTATGCAAGGACGGGAATGGCCAGGCTAAATAAGGTTCCACCTGCCATTTTGGTGGCTACATGAAAAGTCGTCGGGCGAATTTCCCCGGAAGAGTGAGGGAAGACAAATCCGCTAAGCCAGCTCGCCAAAAAACCAGAAAGATACACATCATCAGGAATTCTATCTTTTCGTTGAAAACCAGTCGAAGTTGGGGATTCGTCAATGAACTTGGAAGTCCAGTGGTTAAACTTCTTGGATTGCAAAGAGCTGGCATAAATGTTGAAAAGCCCACGGCACGCCTTGGATGTCTTGGACGAATATAAAATGTCATTGGAAGGGGTGAACTCTTCATAAAACTCACCACGAATGGGGAGCCCGCTAATGCGATGAAGGTCCCATAAAGAGATCCCAAGTTCGCCGTAAATGGTGTGGAAAGTGTTGGTGTCGGGTGACCACCGCTTTAAGAATCCTTTGAGCAGGGAGACATTCCTAGCATATGCAAATTGGGATACATAGATTGCAGCATAAATCCCACATTTCTTCAAAATAGGGGCAAATGTGGAAAGAACGTCATTCAACCAGAAAATCCATATGGGGGATTGCAAATGAGTAGAAATGCCGCGGACATTAAAAGAATTATCCCACTTCAGTTTTTCATGCTTCATTCTCTTAAGAAGAGTATTAAATTCAGAGCAGTCAAGGTCTTCAGAAAATGGACGAAGGATTGAGACCGGGAATGAACCAATTGATTTGGAGTGCCCTTTCTCGAGAATCTCACAGCAGTTTCGAATTCCTGTATAGACCAAGTCTTCGGAAGCCGTATGTAAAGGGATGTAGGGGTCCAACTCGGTGGGTGACAATAAAGCAGTGATAGGTTTGTGCCGAATTATTTTCGGACCAGATTTATCTAGTACATCCCTCTCGTCACGTCGAAGATATTCAAGTGTCTTGTCCATGCTTCCTAAAAAATAAAAAAAATTGGTCAGTGAAGGCAAAATGTCATCATATAAAGAAATTGACAAAAGCCCCTTGACCAATGACTCAATCCATTGGGGTGACGGACACGTTCACTGCCAAGGCTTCAAGTCGTTGGGGTGACGGACACGTTCACTGCCAAGACTTCAAGCCGTTGGGGTGACGGACACGTTCACTGCCAATACTTCAAGCCGTTGGGGTGACGGACACAATCACTGCCAAGGACTCAATCCGTTGGGGTGACGGACATAATCACTGCCAAGGACTCAATCCGTTGGGGTGACGGACACGTTCACTGCCAAGGACTCAATCCGTTGGGGTGACGGCCACGTTTACTGCCAAGGACTCAAACCGTTGGGGTGAATGACACAATCACTGCCAAGGACCCAAACCGTTGGGGTGAATGACACAATCACTGCCAAGAACCCAAACCGTTGGGGTGAATGACACATTCACTGCCAAGGCTTCAAGCCATTGGGGTGACGGACACATTCACTGCCAAGGATTCAAGCCGTTGGGGTGACGGACACATTCACTGCCAAGGATTCAAGCCGTTGGGGTGACGGACACAATCACTGCCAAGGATTCAAGCCGTTGGGGTGACGGACACAATCACTGCCAAGGATTCAAGCCGTTGGGGTGACGGACACATTCACTGCCAAGGATTCAAGCCGTTGGGGTGACGGACACAATCACTGCCAAGGATTCAAGCCGTTGGGGTGACGGACACATTCACTGCCAATGATTCAAGCCATTGGGGTGACGGACACAATCACTGCCAAGGATTCAAGCCATTGGGGTGAAAGGACACAATCACTGCCAAGGATTCAAGCCGTTGGGGTGACGGACACAATCACTGCCAAGGATTCAAGCCGTTGGGGTGACGGACACATTCACTGCCAAGGCCTCAAGCCGTTGGGGTGAAGGACACAATCACTGCCAAGGATTCAAGCCATTGGGGGTGAAAGGACACAATCACTGCCAAGGTTTCAGGCCATTCATTGCCATTAGGTGCGAGAGAGCAATGATACCTTCAAACAAGCTCTGACGCCTTGCGGATTGCCTGTAAAAGAGGAAAAACGATATGAAATAATTGTCAAAAAAAAAAATAAATAAATAAAAAAGGTCAAGTCCATAAAAAGGACCCATGCAACAAAATAAATGGCTCATGGACTATAAAGGGCAATTAAAAAAAAAAAAAAAAAAGAAGAAAATAAAATAATAAAATAAAATAAATTCTGTTGTAAAGAAAAAAGTGGCAAGTTGGAGGCCCACAAAAGAAAAGGTCCAATTAAAAAAATAGTGGCCTAGAAAAAGAAAGATCCATAATGGTCTAAAAAAATCCATGATGGCCTAAAAAAAAAAAAATGGTGGTAAGTTGGAGGCCCACAAAAGGAAATGCCCAATTAAATCTTGGACCTTACTCATGACCCTTCAAAAAAAAAAAAAAAAAGAAGGTCAAGTCCATAAAAAGGACCCATGCAACAAAAGTAAATGGCACATGGACTATAAAGGGCAATTAACCCTTTATTTTCAAAAAAAAAAAAAAAAAAAAAAAAAGATGATCAAAAAGGACCCATGTAACAAAAGTAAAAGGGCCCATGAAAAAAAAAAAAAAAAAAAGGCCAGGGATCAAAGAAAAGAAATAATCTCATCCAAGATCTAAAGATCAGCCAGATAAAAGTGCCAAATTGTCGTGACTCGCACAATTAAGAAAATTCACTTGTGCAAGTCACGAGGGGCATTTGTTGGCACATAAATTTTAACTAAATTTATGACACGTATGGAGCATATGATAGGAAGGTTGCAGGTAATCACTTCCTAAAAAAAAAAAGATCAATATGATCCGTTGAAATACATAAACAAAACAAAACGACGTTGTATCTCAACAATGACACGTGGAGCCTACGAAAGATGATACCTGTAGAGCCTACAGCAAAGACACCACACAGGATGAAACCCCAAAAATCAATCCGGTTAATCAAATATACGATTAACTAGATAGCGCTATTATTCAAAATTCAAATGGCTAATCAGATATACGATTGATCGGATAGCGTTATTATTCAAAATTCAAATAGGCGCTATCATTCAATTTGAAATTCAAATTGAAGATGAAGCATTCCTATCACCTATCACCTGATGGCCCTCCATAAATATGAGGACCATCACACAAGACGGGGGATCGGAAGAAATCAGAAGTGAAAAGATTAGAAAGAGAGAAAGAAATTGAGAGCTAAAGAAATCGTTACAAGAGAGAAGAAGAGAAGCTAGAGAACTGAAAAGCCTACGCTAATGGCGATGAATAGGTAAAGGGTTCCAAACTCAAAAATTGTATTTTGTATTCGAGGGTTCAAAACCCATAACAATTTCAATAAAATATTTATTTTTCTTAAATTGTCTTTTGTCATTTATTTTGTTCTTCATTAATCGGAGGTTTCATTTGTATAAAATGTGTAATTAACGATCTGAAATACAGATCAGAAATAAGAACCTGCTATTCAAATAATCAACATTGTTTAGTCCAAAAACTAAACAGTGGACATTTGTAACATAAATTTTGAAATGTGTTGAAACACCTCATTGTTTTAAAATTTGTGTCTACATTGATTATAATAACTTCACTGGTTCAATGGCACTTTTATGACTTTAATGTGCCTCAATATTGTGCATTTGTAATCGAAGTATCAATTTGCGTGCCCCAAGGAACTTGCATGAGGACATTGATATGGTGTTATTCACAAAAGAGAGAGCACTACTTCTAAATTATTGAACTGAATGAATTTTTTTGAAGCCTATAGTGCAGAACCATCACGTATTCACAAGTATAGAGTATATACCTTTTGCTCTTGAGCTAGATGATTTCTGTGCTATTTTTCTTCACAGTATCTCAATCTTGATCATAATTTTTAGATTATATGTGTATTATGGGTGCTCTGCTAATAGATTTTGATACATTAAATCATTCATGACATTTAGGATTGGGTACAGTATGATCCAAGATGTAGAGTAGGCATACACTTATATATAGTAGAGTACCAACATTTTTCCGTATATATAGTCCCCTACCTTTTTTTTTTTTTTTTGGGCTTCTATTTTATACTGTCTACATTATGTAGGAGGAGCTTATATAGAGGGGAAAATTTTGATAAGGCATATCTGACTGAAAACAGCCAATCACATTGGTAACTAGTGCAAATAATTGGGTGAAGGATTGTCCTTTGCATTACTGTATTCAGAGCACAAAAAACTTTACACCAGTTTTTCTTCTCTTTTCCTTCTCCTTTGTTATTTTTTTTTTATCTCTTTTCCTGCTGGGAAATTGGTTTCTAGGGTGTGAAAATGTAAGAGGAATTTAAAGAATCAATATCAGTAGTTATTTTGTGTAAAATAATTGGCACTCTACTAAAAAACCTGTCTATAATGAAAACATGTCTATAATTTTTTTTTGTTGATAATGGCTTATTATTTATTTTGCTTGTAGGTGGTTTATTGGTTGTAAGTAGCAACTTGGCTTGGGCATACTTACAACAAAATAGTTTCAAATCCTTGGAAGAGCTTTATTATGCAGTAGGTTATTTATTTTGGTGTACGAAGAGCATTTTTTCTGTATATGGAAGACATTTTTTTTTTGTACAATTCTCTGTTTTGAAAATTCAGTATTTTTGTATGTAATATTTAATTTAGATGGATTATACTTGGTTGGTATGGATTTGTATGATATTTGGAATATAATGTTGCAAGTTAAAGTTTTTGGATAGTTGATAATGAAATGGGTATTATATTGATAATGGATTTAGATTATAATTGATAGATGTACTATTCTATATATGTACAGGTTACAAGTTGCATTGATAATGTAATGTATCTAATTTAGAAATTAATAAAAAAATATTTAATTTGTGCATTTTAAAAAAATTAAAAAATAGAGCTTTTGGCAACTAAACATTTAGTAGCCAAAAAATAAAAGGAGAACTTGTTGGCGACTAAACAGTTAGTAGTAAAAAAAAATGAAAGTTTTTGGCGATTAAAAAATTAGTAGCTAAAAAGGAGCATCATAATTTTGGTGACTAAAAATTGGTAGCCAAAAAGGAGTAACACGTTTTTAGAGACTAAAAAATTGGTAGTTTAAAAACTGAAGATGAAATTTTTTTTCTTTTTGGCGACGAAATATGTTGTTTTGGGCGACTAAATTTTTAGTCACTAATTGGCGACATTCAACGTCTAAAAAAAAATTAGTCGCCAATTCTTTTGCCAACAATTAGTCAACGATCAAACGGGCGATCAAAAATTTTAGTCAGTAAAAATCTTTGGTGACTAAAAATTTAGTCGCAAAAAGTATAATTTGTTGTAGTGGACTTTTTGGTACTGATATTATAAATTTTCATAACCAAATTATTTTCATTTATAACTAAAATTACCACTATATAAATTATAACCAAGCAATACATCTTCAATTATAAATAAATAATAAAAAAAAATTATAATAGGGCATAACTAATATTAGAATAAGTCATAACTAATCATTATTTGATGTATAACCAAAGACCTCTTCAGTTATAACCAAAATAACAATCACAAGAAGTTATAAATAAGTTATATCCAATACTATAATGTATCATAACTAAAGACCACGAAGATCATAATTGCGACATATTGTAGACATTTTTTTTGCGATGTGTTTTATAGAATTTCTCTACTAAAATATATCATTTTTATCTCAACTTATATTCTTTTTTAATTTTTCAATCCACCTAAAATAGTTACTCCCCAATATTTGTATAAAATTTAATCTCAAATCCTTTAATTTAAAATTCACATCTATCCGAATAGACTCTTAATATTTAAGTTCAGTAATATCTCATTATTATTTATTATGAGAAAAAAAACAAAATTAATATTGTCATTAATTTGTGCCTTATCTTCACTGAATTCCTTATTCTGACACTGGCCACGACACCTATATTATTTAGTTCATTGGAATGAAATAGAAAAAATAAAACAAAATGGTAATTCCATTATAATAATAAATGATAATTCTATTTTCAGTATATATTTTATTATTTTTTTAATCAACCAAATATAAAACCAACATTTTGATAGAAATATGATTTCATTTCAGTCTATTCAAATAAAACAAACTCTACCACCTAAGTTTAATAGTCCTAAACCCAACTGGAGTTGGTTGTTGTAATCTCATGTCTTATTACAATGAGAATAGGTCCTTGTGAGTGACGAACGCGTAATAATATTCTTATTCGGAATTTTAGAAAGCATATCCAACAATGCTTCAATGAAAAAAGACATAAATCCACGAATCATTTCAATAAATTAATATTTGGGATATTTTAAAGATTAAATCAGTTTTTAAAAATCAAATGCCTTGCTGTTATAAGTGTTATTATTGTATTTTTAGTGATAAAAATTGAACATTTAATAATAAATTATTTTTATTTTACAATTGAGGGAATCCCCTCTGGTCCAAAATTTAGACTGGAGAGCGTTGTTTGGGCCTATGAGACTCACTACAAACCCTATTTTGATGATCCAACTTATTTTGTCCGGTATTTTATATATTTTATTCACAAAAATAAAAAAAATAAAAAATTAGGTCAATCCGATAACTATAATTTGTTTAATTTATTATGTTTTTCATAAAAAAAAATGTGATTTATTTTTAAAAACACAATTGTCGTCTATTTTTTAGTGAAAAACATAATAAATTAAACAAATTACAATTATTGAATCGATCTAATATTTTTTTGTGGGTGAAATATACGAAATTCTTAACAAAATAAACAGTTCGGATCATCAAAACATGACTCATAAGAGGCCACTGACCCAAGCAACACTCTCTTGTCCAATTGGACTTGAGGGGATCTGCCTCCTATATATGAAAACATTTTTAACACCAAATTATTTTAACAACTGGAATTGGGGTTGTAATATATTTTATAGCAAAATTTTCATTTAAAACGTCTAGAACTTGCATAAGTTGTGGCAAATCGTACATGAAATGAACCAATATGAAACAGTTCGGATCATCAAAATATGACTCATAAGAGGCCACTGACCCAAACAACACTCTCTTGTCCAATTGGACTTGAGGGAATCTGCCTCCTATATATGAAAACATTTTTAACACCAAATTATTTTAACAACTGGAATTGGGGTTGTAATATATTTTATGGTAAAATTTTCATTTAAAACGTCTAGAACTTGCATAAGTTGTGGCGAATCGTACATGAAATGAACCAATATGAAACCGGCAATTAATTGAAATTCACTATTAAAAAGTAAAGAGAATAAAAATAAAAATAAAAACATACAGAAACGTTTGATGGAAAAGAATCAAAGCTGAAACCAATCCACCAAAATCATCTTTACTAGCTGGTTATACTGTTTTGACACTTGGAAGAGGAAGAAGAATAGCACTAGTTCACATCAGTCAATTGAACAATGCCGGCCTAAGAAATTCTCAGCCCTCTCCTCAATCCTCACCGGAAAACCACCTTTCATCTTCGATGTCAAATGAGCCATGAATACCGGCTCCACACCTTCATCAAATGCCGGCACCACCCTGAACCGCCTCAACACACCCGAAACCACCCTCTTCATCTGCAAGAACGCCATATCCTTCCCCAGGCATATCCTCGGACTTGCCTGGAACACTGGATATGTGTATGGATCCCTCGCCACGAAGCTCCACTTTCCGGCCGCCGCGTCTCTCATTTCAAACCACCTCTCTGGGTGGAACTCTGCCCAGTTCGAACCCCACAGCTTCTCCGACCGCCCCATTGCGTAAGGATGGTAACTCACCCTCGTACCTTTCTTGATTAGCGTCCCATCCGGTAACACGTCGTCATCCACCGCTTCTTTTCCGTCAACGGGGACCGGCGGGTAGAGTCTCATGCTCTCGCTCAACGATGCGTGCGTGTAAACCATGTTCTTCACTTCCTCAAAACTCGCAGCTTCCGACTCCTCATTGATCTCTTTCAGAATCTCATTTTCCACATCTGGGTGTCTGGAGATTAGCCAGAAGAACCATGTCAAGGCCGCCGATGTGGTGTCGCGACCCGCCAATATGAAGCTAATGACTATATCGGTGACGAAGTTTTCATCTGAATGTCCAGAACTTAAGAATCGTGATAAAAGATCAACGGATTCGAGCGATGATTTTTCACCCAGTTCTTGCTTCTTTTCTTTGACTATTTCTTTGGCGAATTCCCGAACTTCATTAGCCGAAATTCGAAGCTGTTTCTCAGATCCAATGTCGAGAAACCGTTTAGTTTTCCAAAACAGGGGATGAAAGGCTCTGAACCTTTCCCCGCTGATTCGAGCAGCAGTGTCGAAGGCTACCGCGAATTTCTCCTGCGGAAGTGATGGTAGCAAATAGGCAGGATCATGTCCGAAAGCGATCTTGCATATGTTATCGAAGGCAAATCTCTGAAGAATATCCTGAAAATCAAGCACAGTTTTGTTTACCGCAGCGGAGGATAAGATCGGAATGAGGCGGTCTGAGAGCTCAGTATCGACAACGGTCTCGACAAATTTGCGTAAAGATTTGGTGTTGAATTCATGGCTAGCAACTTGTCTCTGGAACTTCCAGTTCTCACCGTCGACATTAAAGATGCCGTCGCCGAGTAGGTCAGAGATATGTGTTCGAATGATAATGCCCTTTTGGTAAATATGGAAATGGGTTTTGAGAATATGCTGAACATTGGAAGGATTGGCTGTGATGACTTGGCAGCGGGCGAGAGGGCGGTTGAGGACGAAAGTGGAAGTTGGTGTACACCAAGGATCCTCTAGAGTGTTTTTTTCCTAAAGTTTCTTAAAATGGTGTATTGTGTGGTTGAGATTTAATGTTGAAAATTTGATGTGACTTGTCATTAAATCTCAACCACATAATGCACCACTCTAGGAAACTTTAGGAAAAAAAAACTTTAGAGGATCCTTGCTCGTTGGTGTGCTGGTCACGGCATCAGATGTCCATTGGATGACTCTGTGCCGATTGCAATAGAATGCGAGGAAAGAGCCGATAAGTGGGTATGATCTTGGAATCTTAGAGGAAATCTTGGAGGACTTGGAAGTGAAGGAAAAAAAGGTTGTGAAAATGGACTTGGAATTGATGATGAACAAGAAGAGCAAAGAAAGAATGCAAAAGAGAAATGAAGTTGAAAGCTCGAGGTCTAACATGGCTGCTGTGAAATGTGATGTACTAAAACAGGAATTAATACAGGAGTAATGCTAGGTATCATGAAAAAACTTTCATGAAAATGATCATAAAATATTTATTAACTTTGTATTACACTTAAAATAAAGTACTACACACTAATCAAGGTAATCCAAGAATCATAAATCTTTCATGATCATTTTCATGAAAATTTTTTCATGATCCCTAACTTTTCTCTTAATACAGTCTCTGTGTTGCACCGAAGATTAGTGGAAGAGACAAAGGAGCATTTATAGGGGGGGGGGGGGGGGAGGGGAAAATTTACCAATCACTGCGTTGCGTCATAGAAATCATTAATTAATAGTTTAATAATTGGTGATTCTTAAATTTTTTTGTTTGGATAATAATGGAGGTGATATTCTCATGTGGTATATCGACGAAAGTATTAAACTATTAATTTGGCAGAACGATAATAATATGTGCAATACTATAACACCAACTTAAAAAAAATATTTAGAATTTAAAATTAAAAAAATATTGAGAATTTAGGCTGTGTTTAAGATTTGGATAAGAACTTAAAAAATAAAAGAAAAAACATGTATGAAATATAAGTAAAATGTAATTAAATTTTATTCAAATGTCATCCATCTTTTTCATTTTTCTTTTCAAATTTCTATTCAAATTTATAAATCAAACACAAATACAACTAATACCATCAACTTCAAATATGAACCATAGATTTGATATTCTTATTTTATTTAGTGTTATGGTGTGCAACTTACGCCTTACACTTACGCATTTTCTGTTTGCAGTCCTGCTTTTGTTTTCACCTTCTACTTATACTTTTTGTGTAAGTGGCACATGGTGTGCAACCTTGAGGGTTGCACACCTAAGAAAAGTCCTTTTATTTATCATTCCCTTTTTGGACAGTAGAATTTTTGTAATAATATATGCACTTCTCATTTTTTTTCTCAGATAATAATAGATATGCATTTCCTTCTCTTTTTTTCCCCTTCATTAACTAAAAGTTTAATACTTTGTAAAAATTGTTGATAAATTTAAGAATTTAAATTATAAGTCTGTAGTAATTACTCTCTATGTTGTTGAATAAATACTGATGAAGATCACATCTATATGATTTTGAGTTGATCCAATGAACTTGCAAAGGAATAGATGAATCTCTAGTGACACCAGTGTGGTTCTATCCAAAAAATTGCAAAGGAATAGATGAATCTCTAGTGACGCCAGTGTGGTTCTATCCAAAAACCCTCCAATGATTCAATTTGTTCCCTTATGGAATAAATTCATAGAGAGATTGAAAATGAGAAGACTTCAGATTTAGAGTATTACTTGGGTTGATCTTCTCTCTAGTGGGTGTTTTAACTGGATTGGTGTTGTTAGACTTTTTAAGTCTATTTCGAGGTCAACTAATGATTTGAGCTATCCACGTCATAGGCTACATTGGGAATAATATTTATATAAAAAATTAAATTGATTTGATATCAGTAGTCAAATGATTGAATTACATTTATTTAATAATAAAAAAACATAAATAATCTTTTTTTTAAATCATATTTATCGTCTTTTATATAATAAATGTAATTTAAGCTTATACAGTTAGCAACGTCTCGTTTAGGAATATGTTTTTTTAGTAATTTTTTGATTTTTTGACTAATATAAGATGTAAAAAAATTAGTATGCTTGGAATGACTTTTTAATTTTTTACAAAAAGATGTGTAAAAAGTAGAGAGAAAATAGAATCTTTAATTTTTTAGTATAGGTTGTTAGCTTTTCGATTTTTTAATAATTTTTTGACTTTTTAACTAAAATCACTTGCCAAACGAGACTTAACCAATTTAATTTTTTACAAGAATTATTTTCTCAATATATTTTACAAAATAAACTATACAAATTATTGAGGTGAGCCCCGAAATGAACCCAAAAGTTCCTCTCAAGTTGAATCACCAATGAGCAAGAAGTCATCTCCTATACTTTGTTCATGTCCTACCTTGACTTTTTGTAGAATCTCTTCTATGATCGCCATGGGCCTCGTATGATGTGTTACGCTTATATGATTAAGCCGAGGCCCAAGCCTTTACGACCTAATTAATTATATATCTATCGATTATATATGATTAAATCCTATGTCTTACATTTATATGAGACATTTAATAAAAATTTTGATAAATTTTTTGAAATCTTTAACATCTTTCATCTATCAAATACTATTATAAAAGTGAAAAGTGTCGTAAATTTGACTCTACAAATTTGTGAACAAAATTTGCTTATCAAACAAACATAGTGATATCGGACATGTCACTTAGGTCCATTGCATCAATATTACAACATGTGATTTAGTAAGTAAATTTAGTATATAAATTTGATGGATATAAAAATGTTATGTAATAAAAAACTGAAAAATGATTTACAAATAAATGATGTATATAAAAAAAATATCTATATATTCTAAACAATGTGTCAATGACATTTAAAAAAATATGAGAACAATGGTAATCATATTATTCTATATAAAAATTATGTAAAAAAAATTCTATTTGTATATTATTATTTTAAAAAATAAAGCATTCAAAGTTTTTCAAATTTAAATTTGATATGCATATATTTAAGTATTTTTTGGGTGATTACTTAGGATTAGTGTTTTTTTTTTGTTTTTTTTTTGGAGAAAGGATAAACTATTATAGATAAGAACATTATGGGTTGTTTGGGAAAGTTTGTTAAAAGTTGACTTTTTGATTTTTATTTTTATTTTTTGAAAAAATGTGTAAAAAATTAGAGTGGTGATATGACCAAAAAAAAGTTAAAAGCTGATTTTTGACTTCTAACCAAGTTCCCAAATTAACATAGGAACTTCTAACTCTTAAGAGAAGTAGTTTTGGTACATGTGCTACCGCCACTACCTTTCTTGGGAATCCGGATCCTCGGTAGCCCTTCCCCCTGTAGCGCCTCCTGTAGCCCCCAAAACGACGTCGTTTTGGGGGCGAAATTTCAAAAAAAAAAATTGCAGAGGCGAGGGAGGAAGAGAGGGAGAGGGAGAGGGAGAGGGAGGGAGGGAGGAGGGGGAGGAGGTCGCCGAGAAGCTCGCCGGCCGTGACCCTCCTCATCGCCGAGAAGCTCGCCGCCCGCCGTCGCAGCCGCCGGACCTCCAGCTCGTCGACCTCCAGCTCGTCGCAGCACCTCTCCGGCCCGAGCTCCAGCTCGTCGCAGCACTCTCCGGCCCCGCCTCCCCCTCCTCCTCCTTCTCCCCCTGTATTTAATGCCCCCTCCAGTCCGGCCGGCGACCTCCTCCCCCCTCCTCCCTCCCTCTCCCTCTTCCTCTCTTCCTCCCTCGCCTCTGCAATTTTTTTTTTTTGAAATTTCACCCCCAAAACGACGTCGTTTTGGGGGCTACAGGAGGCGCTACAGGGGAAAGGGGCACAGACGACCTGGACTCCTTTCTTGGAGCCTTAGAGATACAAACATAATCAAACTTAGTACAAAGCGATCTAATATCTAAAATTAAGTGCATAATTTCCCAATCTTCAATCCTCTCGTCCTTGAGCTTGTGGATTAGAACTTGACAGTTTGTAAAAATATTAATAGCCTTAATATACTGCTGAACACGACATTGTAGAGCTTCAAAACATGTTTTTACTTCTGCCATGAGCGCAGAAAGAGCCACAAAAGAGAAATGCTTATATACTGCTGAACACAACATTGTAGAGCTTCAAAACATATTAAAATTTCATAGGTATTTCCAACAACTCTTTCTAGCCCCCTGTCTTTGTGTAATTACAACCGGATTCATAGTAGCAGCCTAGTAATACCCCGACTAAACCGAATATTGCCCATGTTTAGATGGTTGCTAGATCAAATAATCCTCGCTCTCCCCCAAAGGAATATGAATATTGCAAATGGGGTTGGCCATATCATGAGGAAACAAGACCTTAATTAACGGCTCCCTCCATTCCTTTTTGTGGAAATCAATCAATTGTGCCACCTTAAAAGGATAAAAACAAGATCCTACCCCTCTGCTCACTAACGCTGTGTTTGGTTGGGGGATTTGAAGAGGGATTTAGAAAAGGGAAGAGAAAATGTGTGTGAAACTATGTGAAATATATGTATGTTTTATTCACATTTCACCTACCTTTTCCATTTCCCTTTTCAAATCTCTCCTCAAATCCCCCAACCAAACACAACATAAAAGATTTTAACAAATAGGAATCCAATTATCCTCAAAAGGATCAATACTCATTCCGTTACCAACAACCCAGAGCAAACCCTTAAGAAGTAATTCCTTACCCTGCAAAATGCTACGCCAACCCCAGAAACAACTCCCTTTTGGTCTAGATTGGAGGAAAGCATCTCTATGGCAATACTTCGCTAATAAAACTTTATTTAAAACCTACTGAGGTTCTTTTAATATCCTTCAGACCACTTTTGCTAAAGCACTTGACTGAGGAAACCTGGATCTCGGAATCCCAATCCTCCTTCCAATTTTAACAAACACAAAGACGACCAGCTCTTCCAAACAATTCCAAAACCGTCCGACTTTTTTCATAGAAAGTTACTGGCAATACTCCAAATTTTCTAAATTTTTTTGGGCCGATGGGCCGGGCTTCAATTGAAGGCCCAGACCCAAGGTACTAGGCTCGGGCCAGGGCCGAAATGGGTTAGGCCCACCTCGGGTCTCGCCGGGTTTTGGGCCGCCCACGGATTTCGGGCCATTTTTATACCCCTAGCCAAGTCTAAATAACATAGGGATACAAAAAAGGAAATAGCATTTCAGTGATAATTTTAAAAAATATTATCACTTTCATGAAAAAGTTTATAAATTTATTTTTTAATATTACAAAGTTTCTCTTTAATTTAAAAATATTTTTCTTAATTTCCACCTTAAAAGTATTTCCCCATATAAAAAAACACCTACCATTTCCGTGGCAATATCATTTTCAAAATTCAATATTGTGATTAAAAATTTGATATAAAAATAAAATAATATTTTTATTTTTTAAATAATTGGATGTATCCTACGACGCAAAGATTGATCAAGGTCATAATTTTATTAAAAACAAAACCAATAATTCAAAACAGAGTAAATATATATTCAAAGAAATTATCAAATACAACTCTTGCCCAGCACTCCATGTAATGTTACCCGCCGCAATTATATCAGTTAACCAAAGTCATCATCATCAGAAATTCTCAGCCCTTCCTCAATCCTCACCGGAAAACCACCTTTCATCTTAGATGTCAAATAAGATATGAACTCCGGCTCCACACAATTTCATTAAATTCTTATTTTCAATCGTGTTTTGACTTTACAAAACAATATTAATTAAAAATAAGGAAAATTACACAAATAGTCCCTATTGTTTGGGGCTTGTGTCACTTTGATCCTTGACTTTTCAATTGTGACACATTTGACCCTGAATTTTGAATCTTGTTCCAAATAAAGACAATTAAATATATAATTAGATTTTTCAAGGGTAAAATTGTCAATTTGATAAAATATAAACTAATTTGACAAAAATAAATGTCAAACAAATATTTTTGAATTTTTAAAAATTATTTCTACCTACTAAAAATAAAATTATGTAAAATTGATAAATCTTTTAGACATTTATTTATTTTTTTTACCAAATTAATTTTTATTATGTGTTTAGATGATGATCATGTAAAATTAATTTTAAAAATTAATCATGTAATTTTTATTAATTTTACATAATTTTATCATTGGTGGATAAAAATAATTTTAAAAAAATTAAAAATATTTTTTTGACATTTATTTTTATCAAATTAATTTATATTTTATCAAATTGACGATTTTACCCTTGAAAAATCTAATAATATTTTCAATTGTCCTTATTTGAAACAAGATTTAAAATTCAGGGTCAAATGTGTTACAATTGAAAAGTCAGGGACCAAATTGACACAAGTCCCAAACTATAGGGACTATTAGTGTAATTAACCCTTAAAAATAAATTCAAAACTATTTAATTTTTCAAAAATTGTTGTAAAATTACAAGAGTTTGATTATTGAAATAAGTAAATAAATAAATAAGTCCTCAAATTCATCACAGGAAAGACATGTGATTTGTTGGAGGCATATTGTTTTCAATTCGCGTTGTTGTTTCCTTAAAAGAGATACAAAAAATTATGTAAAATAATGTTATATTTTAATTCTATTTTATTTTACACATGCTTAAAATTGGAGAAAGTAGAACCTTCTTCCCCTTTTTCTTTTTTTTTCTTTTTTTTTTTTTTTTTTTTAAGTTTAATGCGATATATTAACAAAGTCACTTGGGCCCACACCCAAGTCGTACGAAAATAGCACTTCAAATTTTTTAAAAACTAGCAAAAAAAAAAAATTTAATAGCAAAGTGTTTGTTTGATGAGATACAAAAGACCTTTCACAAAAAAATATTTGTTTGATTGAGATTCTTAAAAGGATTTCTAGCACAAAGTGAAAGCAGTAATATGGATACCCCACAAAACACAACCCTACAACTCTCAAAATAATTTGAATTATTCATGTCACTGTCAGATATAATTGTCAAAAAAAATTCAAACACATCAATGATCAATACATCAGTGGAGGTCATGGGGTTGTGAGGGTCCTCTTTTATGGGGGTTTCAAATATTTTTTTTTATAAAAAATTTAAAATATCACTAAAAAAAATAAATTCTCAAAACAATTCTCACTTGAAAATCAAGTAATCTTAGAGAATAAGAAATCTAAAATTAGAAAACAATCAGCTATTCTAATTCTTAAAAAACAGGTAACTTAAAAATTAAAATTAATAAATCAATCTTAGTTTAAAAATTAAATAATCCCAAAATATTTTACACTAAATTACAAAAATTATAGTCAAATGCGAGGCAGGTGTTAGAGCGAGAGGAACTAGAGAGAGCATGGTGAGCAATAAGCCTTGGGCCCGCGGTTAAGGACGTACAAGAAATTATGCTTAGTTTCCCAACTTAGAACAATTGCATTGAGCAATCATCAAGGGTTTAGCTGTTAAAATATATACATATATATACATATATTGTCATTTGGCATGAAAATTGAGTTGACTTCTTAGTTAAATTAGTCATAAAAAGGCAACATAAATTAAAAAGTTAATAAAACAAAATATTACATCTAATGTCATATAATGTCATTTCCTTACTAAGGTCTCGTTTGGCATGTCAATGTTTTAGTTTAAAAGTCAAAAAATTACTAAAAAAATCAAAAAACCTATAACATATACCAAAAAGTTAAAAATTCTATTTTCTCTCTGCTTTTTGCATATTTTTTTATAAAAAACTAAAAAATCATTCCAAACATACTAATTTTTTTTATCTCATATTTTAATCAAAAAATTAAAAAATTACTAAAATAATATGTTCCGAAACAAGGCCTAAATCCGTAACCAACCTTGTTGACAAGCTTAATAGGGACTTTTTAAGGGGATTCACTCCTAACCACCCCAAGATCTATGCAATCAAATGGAGTGATGTCACCAAGCCCAAAAGCCTTGGAGGTCTCGGTATTCACCAAGCCTACCTCAACAACTAAGTCTCTATGGCTAAACTCATATTACAAGAGTTTTTGAAATTAAATTTTTTTGTCTCTAAAAGTAAAAATTTTATTATAAAAGATATTTAAAGATTAATTTCTATCATCATAAGAATAGTTACTAAAAGGTCATTCTAAAAAGTCAAAAATAAGATTTTTAGTGACAATTTTAAAAATGTCACCAATAAATACACTTTTAGGGGCCAAATAATTTGATCTCAAAAGGATTTATTTTTTTAGACAAAAAATTTGATTCCAAAAAGATAATAATTCATCACTAATGTCCAATTTTTGTTACTAAAAATATAATGACGATACTTTTCGTAACAAAAATATTTAGTCCCTAAAAAATTATAACGATTCCGGTTTTGACCCGACCTTTGTTACATTCTAGACTCGGGTTTTGTCGTTTAATATTGTATCCATGTCTTGTTTTCCTCCTTTAACTCTTTGAATTTGAGTTTTGGAATATGTTGGGCGTGTTTGGAACAGGTTGGTTGTTAGTTGGTCTAGATTGTTGTTACCCAGATTTTAGCTTCTTCGCTCGAACAAGGCTTCTTGTGCTCAAGCGAGCTTTGTGAAATTTGCTTTTTCGCTCCAGCGCTCGCTCGAGCGAGATTTGAGAATTTTCAGGTTTTTTTCCCAGATATAGAATTTCTGGAAATGTGGAGTTTTTCGCTCGAGCGAGGCTTCTTGCACTCAAGCGAGCGTGTGCATCTGTAAAACTTCTAAAGCTTTGCATTTTGCGCTCAAGCGACACTTCTTGCGCTCGAGCGAGGTCACTTGTTGTGTCTGGTCGCTTAAGCGAGCTCGAGCGAAGGTCGCGTATATCAGTTTGCAACAGGGTGATTTTACATCACTTTTTGATTCCCATTCTCCTAAAAACCCTAATCCAGCACTCTCTCTCTCTGCAAATACTCTTTGATACAAACACCACTACCCTACTTCCTTTGAGAAAAAGGTGGAGCATCTTGTGGGCTTCCATTTCAATCGAACAAAGCTCGATTTTTTGCATTTTCGAAGTTTTTCATCATCTCCTTTGAGCTTCTACACTTGAGGTAGGGACATTCTATACCTTGATATAGGTTTTAACCTAGATATTTATCATTTTGTGTAAGTGGTGGAATTTGGAAGGATTTGGGTAAAGTTAGGGTTTGGGTCTAAAATTTAAAAGAGGGTTATATTGGGTTCCATGAAAATATATGGGGTATTGAATATGAGGTTATATGCGTTAAAATGATGAAATTTGGACTTGGGATTGATATTTAGAAAAGGGGGAAAAATTGCCCTAATTGTGTTAAATAATTATTTTGTATAAATAATGAAATTGATATGGGAAATATGAAATTGGGAAGATGTGTGAATGAATGGTGTAGTTGGATTTGATAAATCACTCACCTATGAAAAATTTGATAAATTGTACATCTGTTTAGAAATATCTGTTTTGGACTATCGGTGGAGGATAGCTATGATTGTTGTAAAAACTGTATGAGGACTAGGTGAATTGAAACTGATCATTTGAATTATGTCATTGAATATGACGGTTTGATTAAACCATTGAATATGTGATTTGGATAGTCATTATATATGACAACGCCTTTAAATACATTATATATGTATCTTTGTTTGGGAGGAGAGAGGGGATGTACTCCATTGTTTGAGAGGAGATAGTGGATGGACTCCATTTTAAATTAAGTTGGTCGGAGTGTCCAAGGTGAAAGTGCCGAAACCTTATATGTGTATATTTGGGTGCCGATTCCCTCGGATGAGAATCCGTAAAATGGCAAGAAAATTGAAGTGTTTGAATAATGAATGTTATTGAATTATGAATGAATGAGTTGTAGTCTCATTTGGGAATTGTTTAGATGATAAGGAATTATACTTATGCATTGATTTGAAATGAATGAATGGAAATGGATTAAGATGTAGTTATCAATATTGAATGGTAATAGGGAGAATGTAAGTTGGCTTTGAGTATTGGACTTTTATCTGACATTTATACCTTAGTTAAATCTCATATATTGTGTTAAATTATCTCCACTGGGCTTTGGCTCACCCTACTTGGGAAACCATTTTCAAGTACAGATGACATGCCTTCTCCAAGGGCGTAGCTTGGGAGGACTTAGGAGTTGGAGGCTTTGTTTTGTTACTTTTGTGTTTAAATGTTAATTCAAGCCAATGGCTTTATATGTATAGAGCTTAGGACTCTTTTGTTGTAACCAAGTGATATCTTGGAATGATGTAAGCCCGTAGGACGTTTATTTTGTTGTAATGAATTAATGTTACATGCTGTAGTTTTAGAATGAACATTTATGAAAGTATAATGCATGTAATATCTCTTATAATATAAACTCTGATAAATGAAAATATGACATTTTATATTATGTTCATGAATCTTATGGGTTAGATTATCCTCGTTTTTTTTTAGGGCATTACAAAAATTATTTTGTCCCTAAATTTTGGTTTCTAAAACCTTAATTTTTTTATAATGTCAACTGGAGAATCCACACAAAAAAGGATACTCTTTGGACAAAAATCCTCAAAGCCATTCAGATAGCTCCAAAATCACTAGTAGGCAATCCCACACTTGGAGGAGCATTGGAAAAGCCAAGGATTTGTTTAAGAGAGGTTCATGAAAGCTCGTTAGAAATAGTAATACCACTTCTTTTTGGCTTAATGATTGGGTGGGAATTGGAATCCTAGAAACCACATTCAAGGCCCATTCACTCTCAATGATCTCAAACTTAAAGTTAGTGATTCTTGGGTTAGAAATCAATGGAATTTCGACTACCTTTCCACAGAACTCCCAAATCAGATCAAAGCCAAAATTTCTAACACCACCCTCCAATGGCATCTAAATGGTGAGGACAACATCACTTGGGCCTACTCTAGGAATGGGGATTTTTCTAATAAATCAACTTATCATCTTGCTCTACAACCTTCTTCTTCGTTGCCTTTCCAAAATTGGAACTAGTTATGGAAAACTCCAACTACTCCTAAAATTCACCATTTCCTCTAGCTTGTATCTCAACTCAGGCTTCCCACTAAATCCACCCTACTCATTCGCAACATAACCACTGACAACACTTGCCCGAGATGCAAAAATCACCTCAAAACTGTTACTCATACCCTTCGTGATTGCCCATCTTCCCAGGCAATCTGGAACCAATTCAACATACCCGAACCTCTTCAAGCATCCTTCAATCTTGACACCCCACTATGGCTCCAAACCAATTGCTCATCCTTCCTTAACCTTCAAGAGTGCTGTTGGTCAGTGCTTTTTCGTCTTAACCTTTTTCAACCTTCCTAAAAAATTATTTTGTCCCTAAATTTTGGTTTCTAAAACCTTAATTTTTTGTAGTGTCAACTGGAGAATCCACACAAAAAAGGATACTCTTTGGACAAAAATCCTCAAAGCCAAGTATTCAGATAGCTCCAAAATCAGTAGTAGGCAATCCCACACTTGGAGGAGCATTAGAAAAGCCAAGGATTTTTTTAAGAGAGGCTCACGAAAGCTCGTTAGAAATAGTAATACCACTTCTTTTTGGCTTGATGATTGGGTGGGGATGAGGATCCTAGAAACCACATTCAAGGCCCATTCACTCTCAATGATCTCAAACTTAAAGTTAGTGATTGTTGGGTTGGAAATCAATGGAAATTCGACTACCTTTCCATAGAACTCCCCAATCAGATCAAAACCAAAATTTCTAGCACCACTCTCTAATGGCATCTAAATGGTGAGGACAGCATCACTTGGGCCTACTCTAGGAATAGGGATTTTTCTAATAAATAAGCTTATCATCTTGCTCTATAACCTTCTTTTTCGTTGCCTTTCCAAAATTAGAACTGGTTATGGAAAACTCCAACTACTCCTAGAATTCACCATTTCCTTTAGCTTGCATCCCAACTCAGGCTTCCCACTAAATCCACCTTCCTCATTCGCAACATAACCACTAACAACACTTGCCCGAGATGCAAAAATCACCTCGAAACTATTACTCATACCCTCCATGATTGCCCATCTTCCCAGGCAATCTGGAACCAATTCAACATACCCGAACCTCTTCAAGCATCCTTTAATCTTGACACCCCACTATGGCTCCAAACCAATTGTTCATCCTTCCTCAAGCTTCAAGAGTTCTATTGGTCAGTGCTTTTCCGTCTTATCTGTTGGTCTATCTAGAAATTCCGCAATTCCACATGTTTTGATGCTAACTCACTACCTCCAAACCGCAATTCAATTATGGTAAAAGCCATTGATTGGCAATTCATCAAATTATCCTCTACCCTTCAAGCATAAGTCCCTTTCCTTTGTGAGTTGGAAACCTCCTGATGCACATAGATTCAAGTTAAACAATGATGAAGCAGCAAAGGGTAACTCAAGAACAGTTTCTGTGGGTGGCCTAATCAGAAATTCCATGGGTTACTGGTTATGTGGATTCAACAGAAACATTGGTTTAACTAACAATGTGGTTGCTGAGTTATTGGGACTGAAAGATGGTCTTCAATTGGCCCTAGACAATAACTTGCGAAATATTGATGTGCAGATTGATGCCTTAATAGTTCAACAACTCATAAACAAGCCACACCGACAGCACCATCAACTTAGCAATCTAATCTCTGACTGCAGGTACCTCATAGAATAGCTAGGAGTGAAAGAGGTGAAGCACATTTTTCATAAAGCAAATGGATGCGCCGACCTTTTGGCCAAGAAAGGCAGCTCAATCAATGAAGAGATAATTATCTATGCTAATTTGCCTAGTTTTATTCCTGATAAATTATGTAACGATGCTTTAAGGACCTTGTATCCCAAACTGTATTGGACTATGTTTAAGCTTTCTGTAACATCAGTTTTATTACCAAAAAAAAAAAAGATAGACAAAAAGCAAAAAATCAACCCAACTTCCCAAATGAAGCCTATATATCATCAAGGGTTTAGTTGGAGAAAGAGATATAGAGAGAGACAGGTGTTACAGCGAGATAAACTATAGAGGGGGGAAAAATGTCTTTAAAAATTGATATTTTTAGTGATTTTTTAAAATATTTTTATAAAGTTAAAAAAATTAATGTGTTTAAAAATGACTTTTTTAATTATATCAAAAATCATAGATAACTGATTTTTATTTTATTTTATTGACCTTTTAATATTTTGACTTTTTTCGTGCCTTTTTGACTTAACCAAAAAGTCAAGTTACCAAACAGAGCCTAAATTTAATGGGAGATTAAATTAAAATTTTAAAAATTATTAAAATCAAGATAAGTTAATTCGTAAAGTCTCTAAAATTAATAATTAGACAAACTTCAAATATCCCATTCAGAGACTTAAAACTCAAAATTTTAAATCTTATTTGTAAGTGTTTTACTGCTCAACCAACTCCTTAAGATTAATAACTAGTATTATGAAGGCATTTGAATTTTTAGCGACGAATTGGATATTTGGTAATAAATTATATTTTATTAGAACAAATTTTGTCTAAAAACATAAATTTTTTTAGCACTAAATTATTTTGTTCCTAAAAGTACATTTATTAATGACATTTTCAAAATCTTATTGTCAAAAGTTTTTTTTTTAAATTTTTGAGATAACATTTTAGTGACTATTCTCATGACAACCGGAATTGGGCCTAAAACTTTTTCGCAATAATTTTTTTATTTTTTATTTTGAAGGACAAAAATTTAGGGATTGTTTAGAGATGATCTAAATAAGTGCACTTATTTGGATCACAGCGCCTCTCTATTTTTTTCATTAAAAAAAGTCAAAAATTGCACTAAATAAGTAATCCCAAACAATCCCTTAGTTCCAAAAACTCTTATATCTTGAAGTGATTTATATCAATAAAGTTGTGTTTGATTGGAGGATTTGAAAAGGTAAATTACAAGGGAAAGGGAAATAGAAATAGAAAGAAAATGAGAAAGAATTATTAGGATTCGAATTTTAAACTATATTTAGTTTAGTTAGGAAATGAAAAAAGAAAAAAGCATAACGAAACTTAAAAAACAAAAAATAGGATTGCATTTCACTCTCACTTTCTTTTCCCACGTATTTTTCATTCTAACTAAACAAAAAGTGGGATTGTATTTTTTTTCTCTGTCTTTTTATTTCTCTCATCAAATTCTCCAACTAAACACAACTTAAGGAGAGTGATACAATTGAGAAAGAGAAAGCTGGCAACAATAATATTTATATGGTAAAGATTATGGTACACGCTCCTTAAAAGATATATGCTATATGTATCTTATAACTATAGAAAAAAATGACATAATTTCATATTTTCTAAGTCATAATTAAAAAAATAAAAAAAGGTCATAACCAAATACAAAAAAATTCATAACCAAAATCTCAAAATAATATCATAACTAAAAAGAAGATTAATCATAACTAAAGAAGAAAATAACGTAACTAAGGAGGGTAAATTACAAATACACCTCCTGAGATTTGATTAAAATATAAATCACCTCTATAGTTCTGGAAATTACATTCTACCTCCTGAGATTTTTAATTTCAGAACAAATCGCCCCTTTTATTAATAAATCATAAAGTCAATTAACAGTTTTTAATGATATTATAAATATGTTTCAATTAATTATTTAGGTAATTTTATTATTGTATAGGAGAGCAATTATGAATTTTATTTTTTTAATTAATTCTGTTAAATAAAAAAATTTAACAATGGAGTATTTGTAATTTTTAAAATCACAGGGAGCAATCTGTACTTTAAACAAATTTTAAGGGGTGTATTTGTAATTTGCCCTAAAATCTAAGCTCGCTTCGTTATTCTCCTTCCCAATGATGCATGGCAATGCATGGCAACCTCGATGAATTTGGTAAGGTTGAGTGAGGGAGATTGATTGCATAGTTGTTTTGCTTAGCTCGGAACGATGGATAACAAATAGCTCCGAACACAAGTTATGACTGATTAGCAGTGCACTGCGTAGGCTACCCTTTCAGATGGGGATAGGAACGAATGAACTTTCTGAAAAAGGAAAGAGAGGCTCTAAAATCAATCGGGGTTTGGTGTGCCTATTCATCGTACGTGAGACATTCCGATGCTTATCCATTATAGTGAGCTGAGTCTAAATAACATAGGGATACAAAAAGGGAAATAGCATTTCACTGATAATTTTAAAAAATATTATCACTTTCATGAAAAAGTTTATAAATTTATGTTTTAATATTACAAAGTTTCTCATTAATTTAAAAATATTTTTCTTAATTTCCCCCTTGAAAGTATTTCCCCATATAAAAAAGCACCTACCATTTGTGTGGCGATATCATTTTCAAAATTCAATATTGTGATTAAAAATTGGGACACTTTTTTATAAATATCTTTTCACCTACTTATGTTGCATTTAATTTACATTATTTTCTTATATTCTAATAAATCTTATGAGTGACATAGTTACTAAAATATCATTAATAATATTCATATTTACAGTGTGAATATTCCTTGATGTAAATGTTCACACCATCAATGTGAATGTTCACACTGTCAATGTGAACATTCATACGTCAATGTGAATATTCACATTGTAAAATATGAATGTTCACATCACCAATTGCTAACCGTTCAAATATTATTTGTAAGGGTTGAAATGTCTATAAAATATTAAATATGATGATTAGGATTTGATAGATCAAATGTTCAAATAATAGAACTTATTAGAATACAAAAATATCTTATGGACTAATTAAGATATGAACACTTGAAAAATGATTTTCTAAATCTCCCTTAAAAATTTGATATAAAAACAAAATAATATATTTTTTTATTTTTTTAAATAATTGGATGTAATCCTACGACGCAAAGATTGATCAAGGCCAGAATTTTATTAAAAACAAAACCAATAATTCAAAACAGAGTAAATAAATATTCAAAGAAATTATCAAATACAATCTTGTCCATCACTCCATGTAATGCTTGCTACTAGCCGCATTTATATGAGTCAAGTCAACCAAAGTCATCATCATCAGAAATTCTCAGCCCTTTCCTCAATCCTCACCGGAAAACCACCTTTCATCTTAGATGTCAAATAAGATATGAACTCCGGCTCCACTCCTTCCTCAAACGCCAGCACCACCCTGAACTGCCGCAAGACACCCGAGACCACCCTCTCCATCTGCAAGAACGCCATCTCCTTTCCTAAGAAAATCCTCGGACCTGCCTGGAACACTGGATAAGTGTATGGCTACTAACTGTTTAGTCGCCAACAAGTTCCCTTTTTATTTTTTGGCTACTAAATGTTTTGTCTCCAAAACCTCTATTTATTAATTTTTTTTAAAATGCACAAATTAAATATTTTTTTATAATTTCTAAATTATATACATTCCATTATCAATGCAACCTGTAACCTGTACATATACAGAATAGTACATCTATCAATTATAATCTAAATTCATTATCAATAATACCCATTTCATTATCAACTATCCAAAACTTTAACTTGCAACATCATATTCCAAATATCATACAAATCCATACCAACTAAGTATAATCCATCTAAATTAAATATTACATACAAAAACACTGAATTTTCAAAACAGAGGATTGTACAAAAATAAATGTGTTCCATATACAGAACAAATGCTCTTCGTACACCAAAATAAATAACCTACTGCACAATAAAGCTCTTCCAAGGATTTGAAATTATTTTTTTTGTAAGTATGCCCAGGCCAAGTTGCTACCTACAGCCAATAAACCACCTACAAGCAAAATAAATAATAAGCCATTATCAACAAAAAATATCATAGACAGGTTTTTTAGTAGAGTACCAATTATTTTACACAGAATGACTATTAATATTGATTCTTTAAATTCCTCTTACATTTTCACACCCTAGAAACCAATTTCCTAGCAGGAAAAGAGATAAAAAAAAAAAAAAAAACAAAAAAAACAAAAAAAACAAAAAAAGGAGAAGGAAAAGAGAAGAAAAACTGATGTTAAGTTTTTTGTGCTCTGAATACAGTAATGCAAAGGACAATCCTTCACCCAATTATTTGCACTAGTATTTTCAATCAGATATGCTTTATCAAAATTTTCCCCTCGATATAAGCTCCTCTTACATAATGTAGACAGTATAGAATATAAGCCAAAAAAAAAGGGTAAGGGACTATATATACAGAAAAATGTTGGTACTCTACTATATATAAGTGTATGCCTACTTTTATAAGTGTAGGTACTGTACTATATATAAGTGTATGCCTACTCCTCTGCGTCTTGGATCATACTATACCCAATCCTAAATGCCAGAAATGATTTAATGTATCAAAATCTATTAGCAGAGCACCCATAATACACATATAATCTAAAAATTATGATCAAGATTGAGATACCGTGAAGCAAAATAGCACAGAAATCATCTAGCTCAAGAGCAAAAGGTATATACTCTATACCTGTAAATACGTGATGGTTTTGCACTATAGGCTTCAAAAAAATTCATTCAGTTCAATATTTTAGGAGTAGTGCTCTTTCTTTTGTGAATAACACCATATCAATGTCCTTATGCAAGTTCCTTGGGGCACACAAATTAATACTTCGATTACAAACGCACAATATTGAGGCACGTTAAAGTCATAAAAGTGCCATTGAACCAGTGAAGTTATAATCAAACCAACTGATGTTTTCCACGAAGGTATTTTCTAAAAACTCCAATTGCATCTGTTTCATGTTTAAGGTGTAACTGCATTGTTTGTGTAAAATTTTAACAACTAGGACATATACTAACAACTATAGTAATAGATTGCATTCACATTCAAAATAGTTGCGACACTCAGTGAGTTCAAATTAATTGCTAGTTGATACACTACTGCTTAAATTTTGTCATTTCAGCCTGGATTAGCAAGCAAGCACAAAAGTCTAACAAATTGGAAAAGATATCTACACTTCTACTAGTGATGGCTTTCAATGCTGCCAATAAATTATTATGTCACCATCATTTTAGACATTGACAAATTTGCATCATTGTTGTATTCATAGCTCTCCCTCTCTCACATTATGGGATTCGCACGCAAGAGGGAAGTCTATGAATTAACTACAGTGGTCATTGGAATGCCTATTCATCTCATGAACTACCCTAATTTGGAAAAAGAATAGTGACATACAACAAACAGTTGATAGATGTCAATTTGGTTTTTTAGTGCTTTAGAGGATGAATCTAACAATAAGAAACATACTACCTAATCAAAGACTCACCAAAATATTGCAAATTTTTCACACATTAAGCATGCCTAATGAAAAAGTTTTGAACACAAAGTGAACCTTTATCAAGGGAACAAGAGGAAGCTGAATAGATGTTGGATAACAGCCAAGATTTGCAACTAGATTTGCATCTTGGATTTCTCTTCTATAAATCTCAGTCAAACCATAGACAACTTCTCTCTGGTCCAAACAAAATAAAAGACTTGTTCACATGCAGACCAAAGCAAGTTTAAGGAAAAGAAATGAGTAATTGTCAAAAATAATGATTAAAACACCCAAAATAATGATAACTATCAGATAGGGGGGATACAATAATGATAACTGTCAAAAATAATGGGGTCTCGACATCTATAAATAGTTATATTATATCTTGTTTTAAGTTGCCATGTCAAGCACCTTGATCCATTTGGGCAAAAAAGCAATAAAACTCGACTCCATGACTTAACTACAGTGTTATTGTTTATGTCGAGTGGTGTTTTGTCATAATCAAATAATTCTTCAAAGCCTAAAAAATTCCAACACAAAACAAAGCAAAATCAAGCTATACCCACATTACTAATGTTCAGAATTGACCAAAATCCAGAAAAATCCACTACTTGGGGTTTGAATTTCAAAATCATTAAAACACCCAAAGTTTCTAACAATAGGCCATTAAAATATAATGTATTATGATTAATCAAACACCAATTAGAAGCAACTTTTACAAAATAAGGTCTTAAATGAAGGAAAGATAAAAATAAATTGTGAAGCATGAGTTGAAAACTTGCATTGAAGTCTCTATGTAAAAGATGGAGCATTTACCATCTTTATTCTTCATAGGGAAAGGAAGGTTAAATAATCGGAAAGTATGGAAAGAACTGAAAGCATGGAAGTGATTATTATAGGAAATAGAATCTAAATCATCTCCAAGGCATCTACCCATTTTTACATAATTTCTCAGCACTAATCATACAAGCTTAGCTACTACACAAGATAATAGAACATGAACAATGCTTTAAAAGCCCCAAACTTATTCAATTAGCAAAAACTCGTACCAACACCAAAGGCATTTCTTAAGCAACACCAACATTCTTAAATCCTTATAATTTTATCATAATTGCAATTGCTACTAGTCTTGATCATGCACAAATTTATAAGCCCAGACTTGCCCAAAATAGATCAGGCTAACTAACATAGCATTAATTCACTTATTATTGAGAGTTCATATGGTATAAAGTTAAGTCAATTGATTCTAGATTGAATACTTAACCAATTTCTAGAAACAGGGAAGGTTGAGGCAGAGAGGAGAACTAAATGCAGCATGTGCAAATTGGGAAGCCCCTACTTCCGCACTGTATTTCTTTACAACACCTTTCAATCCTTTTGGCTTTTTTCTGAATTGTGTATATATGTTAACCCTTTTTCAGTGAAATTATTGTTGTTGCTCCAAGATCAGAAATTCTTTCATCAAGCTTGCATCAATCACATTTTCTAGTGCAAGAGGGATAACTTATCATTTGTCTAGAAATGCTAACTGTGTATGCATAAAGGGGCGTGGCAGGGTAGGGTAGTGATGATCAGAATAAATTACCATCCTACGTCCTTTGAATTGTTATTAATACCATAACCTACTCATCTGAATATTGATCAAAACACTACAAAATCATGACTACGATGATGATTTCCTCCTTTTCGACTAAAAGAAAATCCATCATCGTGCCCTAAGACATGATCTCAGCTACAAACTGCAGACCACACATCAAAATCATCCAAGATTCCCTTGATATACACATGTCTACAGATGCATATCTATCATATTTATTATGTGTATATAAAGCTTCTCTATTGAGAACACAAACACCTAAACAAAATCAACCCAGATCCGACCAAAAGAGTTAAAAACAAAAACAACCCATTTGAAGAGCCTCAAATGCAAGTACCCTTACCGAACAAAAATCGAGAATTCAAAAGAAATCGCAAATGAGACCAAGAATAGAGGCAAAAGATAAAAGAGAGAGAGGTACCTCGGCCTCGAACAAAGGTTTGCACTGCATGAGCTGTGCAATCTGCTCATCGAGATTCCCATGGGTGTTTGAGGCGACCAGATCTACACTCATCTTCTGGATTATATACAGGAAACGATTTCAATGAAGAAAAACAATGATGGTTCTATCGATACCCAGAAAAATGGTGTAGAAGAAGACCTAATCACCAACCTAGATTTTGGGTTAATATGCGAACTGCATAGAGAAAAAGAGAGCTCGCAATCGGTGCTCCAATTGTCGGCAACCGTAAGGAGAAGCGGCGGAGGCACAGCTGGTGGAGCGGCGATGAGAGAGGAAGGGGAGAAGAGCAGCGGAGAGGCAGAGGCAGAGGCAGAGGGAGAAGGAGAAGTAGAGAGAAATGCTGAAGAGAGAGAGACAGAGACACTGGTCTGTTGTCTGGGAACCAAATATATATATATATATTACACCATTACCGACTAAATATTTTCAGTCGCCAATTCATTTTATAAAATCCCTCCAAAATTTGAAATGTTTAGCTCCAAAAATTTTTGGTTTTTGGCAACTAAAATAGTTTTTGATGGCTGAAAATAAGATTTTGGCCACCAAATTTTTGGTCGTCAAAGATAAATAATAATTTTTTATATTTCCATTCGGCGACGAAACAATTTTAGTAGCCAAAAATTCAATATACGGTGACTAAAAAAAATTTTTGTCGCTGAAACTAAGTTTTTGGCAACCAAAGTTTGGTCGCCAAAGATAAAAAAATAATTTTTTTATTTTCCATTCGACGACTAAATGTTTTTAGTAGCCAAAACTCAATATACGGTGATTAAATTTTTTCTTTTGTCGCCAATTCTGGAATTTTTAGTGACTAAATTTTTTCTTAGTCGCCAATAATCAATATACGCCGACTAAAAAAAATTAGTAGCTAAATATTTTAGTTTTACCGACTAAAAAAATTATTAGTCGCCAATTCCCCAACTTTTGGCGACTGAATTTTTTTTAATCGCCAATTTTAGCTGCCAAATGTGCATTTTGTTGTAGTGGCAAAGCCATAGAGCTACAAAACAGTTCCAGCATATTAAAAAGTTCAACAATGGACACACAAACCCAACCCAAAAACCACCATTACAAATTACCTCATCAAACATAGCAAATAATTGTCCGATTCATACCACATAAAGCTCTAAAAAAGTTTACAAAATAACATTAAAAGAAGTAATTTTCTTAAATGAAGCTTTTTATTCTGGAGAACTTCTGAGAAACTATGTCATTATATCCAGCCAAAACTGTAGTGTAATTTAACCATGAAATAAAATGAAGACTGCAAGGCATTATCAACACTGTGATTTCAATGGAGACACAAAATGATTAATGTGACAATGAATTCATGAATTATAATATGGGACCCAAGAAACGAATGACAAGATATGGTATCTTTATTGATTTGAATGTGTAAGTAGATATGGAAACTAAATTGTCCTAAAGACAACTCCATAATCATTTTTTCAGCAGAAAGTAACATGATATTCCTAAGCAAAGACTACAAGTATCCTTAAGGGCTCATGGTCCACTCTCAACCAAAATTATGCTTTTTATTGATCATTTAAAATATTTCTGAAGTTTCAAATACACTGATATTGATTTTCACAGCCATATGTATATCTTTATCTTTTATCCTTGGCTAAATCTTATTATCACCATCTATACCTTTATTCTTTTTCCATCATTGTGATAGAATAGAATTCCAAAGTAGTGATTGGGGGGAGTTGTGTTGCGTCACAAAATTACAGCAGTGTTTAATGTAAAACATAATTGGCTCTTTATTGTTTCATAAAGCTTTCATTGTCCTAAAAATCTGAAGAAACCATAACTAAAATAGACTTATAATGACAGATTAATCCAACTTCCATAAAACCTCACATATCAAAGAAACACAGTATCCGAAAAATGGAAGGAATGAATTAGCAATCATACATAAGGAAGAACGCCCCAATATTCCTTTTCGGATTGTGTGTTTACGTTTACACAATATTTTCTTATTCTAATCTCCCAAAAAGCAAGTTAAGGATGAATTTGCAGTGAATTGTTCCAATGCTATGATCACTTGCTCAGAAAATGAAACTACGGAACCCAGTTAAGAAAGTATCTTTTTTCAACCTTTTATATTATAATCCTTTATCACTGATCAGTTTCTTTACTTCTAAATTTATTGAGAAACCAAAGTAATCCAGCATAAATACCATAGAATTTGAATTGCAATTGTTGTGAAATAAGCAAACACACAAACAATAGCAAGAAGAAAGCAAAACAATCTCACACAAGAAATGACAGAGATTTATGTGATTTGAAAAAATTTGTCTATGTCCACAGCTAACACCAATTTCACTATATCAAGAGAATGAAAAGAGAGAATAATATGGTTGCTACAGAAGGCAACAATATATGGCGCAAGGTTACATCAACAATTACCAAGCTACCCTAGTACTCAAAATTTGATGAGTTCCACCACAGGGCTATTCCTAATGCAATTACATATGAGATAGTAAATTAAATATGATATATAAATGTGGTCAGCACTAAATTATTGATTCTCATTATATAAAAATATATTGTTATTGATGTATAACATTAAAATTTATAGTGGCCCAAACTAAGTAAACACTTTGTCAACCTTAATTATAAGAGGTGGTTTTCCTACCATCTATCCTAATATAGAATTGAGGGTGTTGTCTGGACTCATAGGGTTGATCATTGGTCCTGTTTCGATAATTTTAACTGTTTGTTTTGTCAAACTCTTCATCTATGTCATTCACCAAAAAATTAAATCAATCTGATAATCTTTATCTATTTAATTTATTGTATTTATATTCAAAAAATAAAAAATAAAAGAACCAGAACACATGAAGAGGCCCAGATTCAAAAGCACAGTCATTAATATATATTTCCCAAGTAATCAAATTTTAAAAACAAAATTCTAAAATTATATCCAAGACAGGCACACTTTTATAAGACCATAGTCATATTTTTTACTTACCTTCACATAGTTAATGTTGAAGGATAGATAGTTGCAGGGGCCTAAGAAATACAAACGACAATACATCGTGTGGGGATACATTTTCAGAGTACCAACACGTGGCCAAGGTGATGCCGACGTGTCAGCCGAGGTGCCACGTGTCCAGGTCATGACGCTGAGGTGATCTCGGCTAGGTCGAGGTTATCTCCGAAGATATCGGAATCCGAGATAAGCGGATAAGGCACAAGAGTCCTGGAATGAGGAAGGACTTCAGCATGGATAAGGATAACACTCTTAGGGAGTTTATCTCTATCTATTGAAGAGTCCAGGATAAGCACTGAGCTAAAGTCCATTGAAGCTAGGCTTCTATAAGGACTAAGATTGAGTTAGCTATAAAAGAAAGGCACCCCCGATGGGTCTAAGGTACGCAATTTATACTCAGAACAGTGAGTTGAGCAATTGATTATCTTTGAGAGATATACTGACTTAATCGTCGGAGTGCCCCGGAATCTTCTCTTTCTGTTGCAGGTCAGCCAGGTGTCATCTATTCTGCCAGTACTCTCCAGCTGAATACTAAGTTGGCAGTGTGATCGGAAATTCACTCACACAATTTGGCGCCGTCTGTGGGAAAGAAAGAAGAATAGATGGCCAACGACGGACAGAAAGAGAAGGTTGGGGATGACACTCCTAACGGGAGTGGGAGACCTGTTGACGTTGACGTCGAGAAAGACAATTGCAACGAAGACCAAAATTACGGAGTGAAAGACGTCGGCCAGGAAGGTGACATACCAAAGCAAACAGACCAAAGCAGGTACTATAACGAAGATAACCTCCAGGTATAGAAGGACAGATGCCTACGGAGGGACGAAGAGGTTAAAGAGATGGCGAACAAGTTGGCAGATCTGCAATCAGTCGTCAACTTCATGATGCAGAACAACGTAATGCAGCCACCATTCCCGCTGCAGGACACGCCGATTCCAGCGGCTAATGCCCAGAAGGGAGGACAGAAAGCTATCCCTACAGGCCCCCAGCACGCTAGAAGCGAAAGACATTCTCACCGACCTTCAAGAGAGGTCGGGCGTGGAGAGCCAGGAAGGGAAGAATCTCAAAGGACACAATGCACCAAGGAGAGGGACCCCAGAGAATATCGGCATGTTCAAAGGCAGGAATTGTGCTTCGATGCGACCATTGGAGAAAGGTCAAAAAGGGCTCACAACGAGGCTGAAAGTAGTGCACCTAAAAGACTGAAATCAAGACATAGCCAAGCTCCTGGGCGGACCAGAAAGGACTTAAGATATTACCTCAAAAGGAAACAAGATCATGCCGAGGTAACCTCAACTATTAAACCGATACCATTCTCGGTAGAGCTAGACAAAGTTGAGGTCCCGAAGAGATTCAGTATGTCGAGGTTCCAAATATACGATGGGAAGTCGAACTCCAACTTTCACATCGAATTATACCTGAACGCGATGGCGTTGTACACTGGGAACGAGTCGTTGCTCTGCAAGTGTTCCCCTCATCATTCAGGGAGATTGCATCGAATTGGTTTCACAAACTGTCGAAAGGAAGTGTGAAGACCTGGGAAGGCCTGGCCGAGATGTTCGTGGCCAGGTTCGTGACAAACAAACTACAACCCTTGAGGGTAGACGCCCTAATGACTCTGAAGATTGGCGAGGACGAAAGCCTGAGAGCCTACGCCAAGAGGTATTATGAGATGTTCAACCGAATACCAAAATGCAACCAAGAAGTGGCCGTCGTGTCATTTAAAAACGGCCTAAAAGATGGCTGCCTACTCCGAAAATCACTGGCAAAGACATTGCCAAAAAGCATGGAAGAGCTCATGGCCAGAATCGAGAAATATGCCAAAGCCGAGGAAGACACGCCAGGAACAACAGCGATAAAGCAAGAAAAATGAAACGGCTCGCCGAAGCGAGGCCGAGGTAACAACGAAACCAATAAGCAAAAGGTAGGACTAAGTGCTGCACAGGCGGTCACAACTGTGTTCCGGATCCCCATTCACAAAGTCCTAGATAAAATCCAAACCTAACCCTATTTCAGAACACCAGCAAGGGTTCCAGGAGAGTTTATGGGATGAAGTCTTGGTAAGCATTGTGCTTACCACAACGAACATGGGCATATGACCCAGGGTTGCAGAGCCCTGAAGGCACACCTGGAAGACCTAGTAAGGCAAGGCCATTTGAGGGACCTTGTAGACAAGGCCAGGACAAGGGAAGAGCAGGCAAAACTGCCTCAGGCACCGGCAGCTCCACCTCCCCCAGCACAGCAGCCACAGGCAGGTGGACCTCGGGTAATTAATGTAATTCACTCGAAGGTCAACGAAAACGAAATACGGGGGGAGACCCAGAAAGTGAGGCACTTGCAGCACGTGTACCAAGTCGGGGAGAAGAGACATCGGGTAGAGGAGTACCAGGCACTAGTAGTGTCTGTAGACGCGCCCGAACGTCCCGGGGAAATCCCGTTTTGTTCATTGGGCTCACTACAATTCGAACTCGATGTCACGGTTCTGAATCTAATCTCGCAAAGTGCAATGCAAGATCGATAAATCACCAAAGAATCCAAATCCGGCAAATCGTTTTGAAAAACTGATTTTAGAAAGAAGTGTCAAACATGGACTGCTTTGCCAGATACAGAGTCGCCACCTAAATATTTTATTTTGGGGGGAATTTAGGAAACCCTGACTCGTGCCTAAGGCCACGTGTCCGTCATCACCAAAGTTGCCTCGGCTCGGGAACTTGGGTACGATTGGGGAAGGTCATTTCATGAGCACCCTCAAAGATCGGCCACTATTAAGCATGATATCTTGTTTTTGAAAACACATGTGCTCTTATTTCGGTTATTAACCTAGAATTACTATGTGATGCGCATAGCATACAAGTATAGACTAGATCGCCTAATTTGGAACAAAGCATCGCATGTTTGTTTTTGAAAGCGGCTTGCTATTCGCAAGTAGGCTAAAATGCGGATTTTGCCACCCTCAAGTGGGTTTAGAAAATATGATGATTTGCCACTCTCAAGTGGGCTTAAAACTCGCAATCAATTAATTGTTCCAATTCAAGTAATCCAACCTTCACCCACAGGCAATCAGGCAGTTATATCACATAAGCACATAGCCTCATGACAAGCATGCTATCATGGCAATCACTCACACACATGCAAGGATGCTAAAGCATAAACACTTACCGAGTACTCCGAGCCAAAACAAAAGCTATGTTAGAAATCAATGCATGATCCTAGCTATGTCAAGAATGCCTAATGCAACACATACAAAATGCAACTAAGATAGGCTCGGCTATTCTAAATTGTCATATGAAATGCAATTTGATACATGTATTCAAACAGGAATTGAAATACAATGCAGTTAGTATGATACGCCGAGCCCGGTGCATGCAAAACAGATGAATCGATGCAAACATACGAGCATAAGGATGCTAATTGAAACGTGCCCTAAAACTAACCATCATAAGCTGGTAAATAAAAGGGAGAAAGACGTGGGGTTAGAAGACATACATCACACACACGCACACTTATTACAACATTGCCCTTTCTCGAAGGGTGCGAATAAATAATACAGAATTGAATTAACTAATTATTACACAACACCAGCTAATTAACAAATTAACTAAACTAGCATGCAAACTATGTAAAATGGGCTGTCTCAACTCTGCTTTGAATGATAAAGGATGCATGCATGCTCGAGTCACCTTGTCGGGAAATCCATCGCGATGCCCCGGCTCGCCTTTGTTTTGCAATTGATTTCAGAAACTTGCACAAAGCTCCAAGGAGATGAAACTCTACCCTGGGAATCTAGAGGGAGGCTGCCGACCAGCTATAGGCATTGGAGACCACCTACCGACCACCCTTGGTGGTGAAAACCAGAAAAGGTGGTCGGCTTTCCAGAAAACCTGGTCGGCCGACCAGTTTCTTCTCCTGGTTTCTGCATTTTCTGCAACAAAGGCAAGAGAGTGAAAAAGCAAGGTATTTACAACACATGTGTGCACGACCACTCTCCCCATCATTGCATAAGCTCTAGGGAGTGTAGTCCTTGACCCTCGGGCCACCAATCACGCATCTCGATGCATGATGGCCGAGGAGCCGAATTGCACGACTCAATGTGAAATGAATGCACATATAAACACATAAATGCCTAAACTCCATCATGTGTT
>CM069914.1:69141771-69169408 GCA_036172215.1 Camellia granthamiana
TCATTCATTTTCATTCTATCTTTATACATATTTTTTTTTATAAAAAATTTAGAAAATATTTTTAAACATATTTATTTTTTTAATCTCATATTTTAATAAAAAAAATTAAAAAACCATTCAAATAAGCCCTTCAATTGTCACATCACTTTTTTTTCATTCTAAAAATAATTATTAAAAATGTTAATCCCAAACAAACCTTAAATAAATGAGATCCGCCTGAAAAGATGATGTCTCTTTTCAAATAAAAGAATGCTTCAAGCTGTTACCATAGAAATTATTTCTTTAAAAACACCTAAAACCAATTTTTTCTCATAATCTTGGTGGGATAAGTTCATTTTCATACTTCATCTCTTTATATCTATTCATACTCATCTTATGAGTCTCGATTCAGACTCACAATATTGATAGCATGCATCGTAAATGAACTATGCAGTGAACAAGATTCTGCCATCTATTAAGGGTAAATTGTCAATAATTCTTAACAGTTAGACTTAATTCTCATTAAATTCTATTAAAAATAAGTATTAATAAAATTGTCATTGAAAGTAATTTTTTGTAACAATTTTTTGTATATATCACTAAAAATTGACAATTAGTACATTTTTTTATCATTATTTTTATAAATTGTCTTTAAAACTTATAATTTTTTTTTTTTTTTTGATCGGCCTTTAAAACTTATAATTAATGACGTTTTTCTGTAATAAATTTTTCAAACTGCCGTTAAAAGTTAAAAATTAGTGACTTTTTTGTGATTATTTTTTTAACCGATCGCTAAAATTTATAATTAATGACATTTTTTATGATACAATTTTTAACCTGTCGTTAAAAATTAACAATTAATAATATTTGATAAAAATACTATTAATTATCATAAAACTTATTTAACAATAAATTCACCTGTTAAAATTTACATGTAAATTCCCCATCTATTAATCAACCAATCAATATGGCAACAAAACAATTTACTCTGACAATTTATCCATTGATCAATTTAATGAAACAGACAGCAATCAATCATGAGACACACGAATTTACTTGAAAATTCTATAGTAAAATTCCTTTACGTGATGAAAACTATAATTTCAACACTCAAAATAATAAATTCACTAATTAATGAATGAGCATTTTTATTTAGATTAAAAAATTAGATTCATTTTTTAAATTTAGTGATGTGTTAAAAAAATAATTAATTGATAATTAAATATTTTTTAATTATTAATAAATCAACTTCTTAACACAAAACTAAATTTATAAAATAAGTCTAAAAAGTACACTTAAATATCATTCTCCTTGATGAATCAAATGGTTATAGAACTCTTTGGCCAGTTGTATGCATACTAGGAATTGCAACGGACTGGGGCAGGACCGGGGATGGACACTAGGAATTGCAACGGACTGGGGCGGGGCCGGGGATCACACTCCTCGTCCCCTATCCCTGATTGTGAAAATTACCTCGTCCCTGGCCCTGATCCTCGTTGGGGAACCTATCATCGTTCTCAGGCCCTTCTCTAAACAGGGATCGATTTTCCCCAGCCATAGAAATTCCCTAGGCCAAAAAACAAAAAAACAAAAAAACAAAAAAACAAAAAACAAAAACAAAACAGAACAGTAACAACAGAGGGGAGAGTGAGATCTCCACGAATCAAGATCTACCACAACAACAACAATAATCTAACAACTAAAAAAAACTACAACAACAACAATAATAATAATCTAACAACTAAAAAAAAAAATAACAATTAGAGATCTTCAAGGAAGAAGAGTCCCTTTGGCGGCAGGGACTACACACGGTGTGTTGTTGCTCAACAGCAATGAAGAGATGTTGGTGGTAGTGGTTCAGATCGGAGAAGATAAAGATAAGAGAGAAGGGAGAAAGCCAAATCGGAAATGGAAGACAGAGAAGAGAGGGTTTCGGTAGAGAGAAGAGAGGTTTTGACGGAGAGACAGAGAGAGAGGGGTACCATCGCCACCATGTGTAGAGAGAGAGAGAACAAAGCAGAGAGAGATCTCAGTTTAGATCGTTGCAGATCTCAGTTCTGGCTTGAGAGGAGGACAACGGAAGAAGGGAGTTGGTGGTGATGGGTTCTGGCTTGAGAGGAGGATAGCGGATCGAGGGAGTCGACGGTGATGGAAGGGTTTTAGAGAGAGAGAGAGAGAGAAGATGCAAAACTGTGTGTGATTGTGTAATGGTTTAGGATTTGGATTATATCTATATAGGGGTAACATGGTAATTTTACTTCAAGGACAAACCGGGCCAAGATGGGGACGGGGACGGGGACGGGGACGGAGCAAGGTTGGGGACGGGGTTTGGACACTTATCCTTGTCCCTGGCCCGAAACTGATCGGGTATTGATTTTTGAGTACCATTCTCGTCCCGTAGGGGGTATTTTTCAGGAAAAATCGCTCAAATCGGGATCGGGGGGTCGGGCCCCGTCGGGTCGGGTTTAAATTGCCATTCTTAATGCACACCAGTCTCTTTTTGCAATTGAGTCAAAAGTCAGTTTATTGGCTTTTACCCTTTTTTTTTTTATCATATTATCTTTTTATTTTTCTATATATTTTTTTAAAAAAAATTAAAATAGTCAAAATGTCAACTTTTAACTTACTTCTCAAAATAAGCCAAGTGATTTATAAATCAATTTATTATTTTTTTTTATTTATTTAAGTCACATCACTTTTTTATTTTTTGTACGTCTTTTCGTAGTATGCAAAAAAAGAAAAAGAAAATAAAACTTATTGAGCACTTCTCACTAATTGATTTTTAAATATAATAAATTTTATGCGTATACATGAAAATTGTGGTTGGTGAATGGTTAAAAGTGTATAATTATTTTATTTTTTTAACCATTATTACATTTTTATTAAATTAACCCCCCACTTTATTTTGAGTTGTAAATTTAATAATTTAATTTTAATTTTGCAGAATAATGTGTAAATAAGAATAATGTGCAAATTAGGGGTTGTTTGGGATGCCCTAAATAAGTGCATTTTTTGACTTTTTAAACTAAAAAATTGAGGAAAAAATATGGCTGTTTTGGATAACTTTTTGACTTTTTAGAAAAAAAAATGTGTATTAAAAAATTGTATAATTTAGTGTATAGGAGAAGGGAGAGAAGAATAGGCAGTACGTGAGCAGAGCAGTGGGCAGACTAGCATATAGGATATGCTTGCCTCCTTTTCAGGCATTAAATTGGACGGTGATGTTCAGCCTGTGGGAGCCCACCACGAGTCTCGTTTTGGCAATCGGAACCGTTCAATGTGTAGAACTCGTCGAGTACTATATGTTTGTAAAAAATTGCGTTGATCGGATATCGATAGCTATCTGATCGGATTAGTTTTTTTGTCAACCGTTAACTATAATATCATCTTTTTTTATACAAAACTGATTTGATCATATAGTTAGCGATATCTGATCAACGTGATTTTTTACAGGCATATAGTACTCGACGAGTTTTACATATTCAACGGTTTATATTAGGGATGGGCGCAGGTCGGTTGCGGCCACGGAATCTCCAATCCGTTATCCGTCCGCCAAATTGGCGAATTGGAGAAAATCAATCCGCATCCGTCCGCCAATCCGGCGGATGTGGATTGAGCGGATTGGCGGTTTGGCAGATGGATGCGAATCGGTTTGGCGGTTTAAGATTTTATAAATTTTCAACATAATTTAACTTATGCATTTCCTCAAAAAAAAAAAAGAAAAGAAAAGAAAGTATTACAGTCAATGACTTAAAAAACTATTACAATCACTGTATGTCTCATCCAAAAAAAGAAAGTTTGAAATTTTAGAATATCACAATTACTGCATGGCTCATCCATATATTACAATCACAACATGATTCATCCACATAAAGTATTACAATCTGTGGTTCTTAAAATATAATAACAATTCAAACCACCAAAATCATGAACATGACAGTAGTAGAGATTGTATGTCTCTGTATTGTTACATCTCTATATGTTTTTGAAAACAAAAACCAACCAGCATATATCATATTTTCCATTTATTATTTTTAGAGTTAAATTTAAAAACCAAAAAATATAGATAAATAATACGTTTATTTTTTTCAATTCAAAAAATATATTCAAGTTGAAAATTTTTTTTCAACAGAATATTTAAACTCTTTTTCAATTGAAAACACAAACAAAATATTTAAACAAATTGAAAGCATAAAGTCTTATAAATTATTAGGGGTGCTTGCGGTTTGACGGTTCGGTTGCGGCCAAAGGAATCTCAAATCTGCCATCCGTCTGCCAAATTGGGGGATTGGAGAAAATCAATCCGCAACCGTCTGCTCGTCATCACGCATCCATCCAAAATGCGGCGGATCGGTTCGGTTCGGTCGGTTTTGGCGGATCGATATATCCGCTGCTCACCCCTAGTTTATATTATCAAAAAGGGACCCGTGATGGGCCCCCACAGGCTGAACAACACCGTCCTTAAGCTTACCTCCACCTGTGTAATTTGTTCTCACCAAAGTCAGGTAAAGGCAACTCACGTCAAAGTGAGTTGTACCTTTTTTGTGTAAAAATAATTTTTTTTAGTGAATAGTGATAACTTTTTAACTTTTTTAATAATTTTTCGATTTTTTATCTTTTTTTGAAGATGCCAAACTACGCGTAATTCTCCTCTTTTTTTTTTATAATTTATTTAAACTATTTTATATTAGAAATTGTAAATTGATGCTATATCAAATATTATGATATATTTTTTTCAAATAAAAAAAAATTATACACAGCCCTAATAAATTATTCTAAGTTTTTATTTTTAAAAAAAAAAAAAATTGACAGAGCAAGAAGTATGGATGGCCAAACCCATATGCATTTACAAAGGCAATAAGCGAAGAGATGCTTTTGGGAGAAATGAAAGAAAATGAAATGTCACTTGGCATCCTCCGACCCACCATCATTACTAGTACTCACAAAGAACCCTTCCCTGGCAAGGTTAAAGATTTCAGGTACCATTGCAAATAAATAGAGCAGTTCGTAAATAGAGTCGAATTCGATTGGATAAGAGCTTGTTTAAATTTGATTTTTTATTTTATTTTTTTATATGTTCGAGTTCAAGTTCGAACTCGTTAAATTTTTAATAACTAGTACTTGGCATCCTCCGACCCACCATCATTACTAGTACTTACAAAGAACCCTTCCCTGGCAGGGTTGAAGATTTTAGGTACCATTGCAAATAAATAGAGCAGTTCATAAATAGAGTCGAATTTGATTTGATAAGAGCTTGTTTAAAATTTTTTTTTTATTTTATGCGTTCGAGCTCAAGTTCGAACTTGTTAAATTTTTAATAAACAAACCCAAACATTTTAAGGCTCAGCTCGTAAGCTCGACTTATTAACTAACTCATTTAATATTTATTATTTATATATTAAATAATGTAAAATATGTATAAAAAATAAGATAAATATGTAATTTATATATTTAAAAAATATAAATATAAATAATAGTTAACTATAGATAGTATATTTATATAATAGTAGTAGATATTATTATTTTGATAAAATATTGACTTTTTTTTAAGAATGTTTATATATATAATTGTATAATTAAAGTTTTAATTGTAACTTTAGTCTCATACGCAAGTATAAATTTATAAATTTTTTGACTTGTTAAAACTCGTGAACAGGCTTGAGCTCGAGTCAAATCTAAGCCAACTAGTCTTGAGCTTAGTTCATTAAATTTTTATTGAGTTCGAGTTCGAGTTCGAGTTCGAGTTCGAATTCATTAAAATTTTAATAAACAAATCCAAATATACTAAAACTCGGCTCGACTCTGCTCGTTTGCCGCCCTAATTTGAGGTAAATTATTCACCAAAACTTTCTTAAATTCTAAAAAAAATAATAAAAAAATAATAAAAAATATGTACATATATATATATCTATATAATAAAGTAGGATGGTTTTTGAATTTATCCTAGACATATTTGTCCTACTAGGATATTTGAACGGCTCAGATCTATTCAAATTATAAAACAACGGCTAAGATATATTTTTGAAAAAATATCGTACATGTACATTTTCTATTTTTCTGCTTCTCTCTCTTACTTTTTCTTTTTCTCACCCATCATTCTATTATCCCAACTTTCTCTCTCCTTTCTTTTTATTTTTTTTTATTTTTTCCCATTTTTATTTTTCTTTCTATTTGTTAATTTTTTTATTTTCTTCTTTTTGTTCACATATTTTTATTCATATTATATGGAAAAGTCTGCGATTCGAAAATTAGGAGCCAAATTGTTCTGTGTGTATCGGAGATCATATTAATGAATTTTTTCGTCCACAAATTAAATTAATTTGAACAATTAATTATTATTTTCAAATATATTGAATACCTTATAGATTTTGTAAATTTAGACCTCAGATAAATCTTTAACATCTATATAATAAAACAGGATTGTTTTTGAATTTGTCCTACACACATTTGTCCTATTAGGACATTTGAATGGTTCAAATCTATTCAAATTATAAAACAACAGTTGAGATATATTTTTCAAAAAATATCTTATATGTACATTTTCTATTTTCCCGCTTCTGTCTCTTATTTTTTTCTTTTTCTCACCCATCTTTCTATGATCCCATGATCACACCCTTATCTCTCTTTTCTTTTTATCTTTTTTTATTCTCCTATTTTTATTTTTCTTTCTAATTGTTTAATTTTTTTATTTTCTCATTTTTGTTCACTTATTTTTATTCATATTATATGAAAAAGTCTGCGATCCCATAATTAGGAGCCAGGTTTTACTGTGTGTAGTGGACATTAAGTTAATGAATTTTATAGTCCACGAATTAAATGAATTTGAACAATTAATTATTATTTTTAAATATATTGAGTACCTGATAAACTTCATAAATTTAAACCTCATATGAATCTTCAACATCTATATAATAAAGTATGATGGTTTTTGAATTTGTCCTACACACATTTGTCCTACTAGGATATTTGGACGACCTAGATCTATTCAAATTATAAAACAACGGTTGAGATATATTTTTAGAAAAATATCCTACATGTACATTTTCTATTTTTTCGCTTCTCTCTTTTACTTTTTCCTTTTTTCACCCATCATTCTATGATTTCATGATCCCATCTTCCTCTCTCTTTTCTTTTCTTTTTAATTTTTTATTTTCTTCCATTTTTATTATTCTCTCTATTTTTTTGTTCTCCTTTTTGTTCACTTATTTTTTATTCATATTATATGGAAAAGTCTACGATCCCAAAATTAGAAGCTAGATTTTACTGTGTGTAGTGAAGATTAAATTAATGAATTTATAGTCCACAAATTAAATGAATTTGAACAATTAATTATTATTTTTAAATATATTAAATACATGATAAAATTCATAAATTTAGATCTTATATAAATCTTTAACATCTATATAATAAAACAAGATGGTTTTGAACTTGTCCTACATACATTTGTCTTATTAGGATATTTGGATGGCTTAGATCTATTCAAATTATAAAACAACGACTGAGATATATTTTTCAAAAAATATCTTAGAAGTACATTTTCTATTTTCCCGCTTCTCTCTCTTACTTTTTCTTTTTCCCACCCATCCTTCTATGATCTCATGATCCCACTTTCTTTTCTCTTTTTTTTTTTAAATTTTTTTTTAATATTTTCTCCCATTTTTATTTTTCTCTCTATTTGTTTTTTTCCCCCCCTTTTTGTTCACTTATTTTTATTCATATTATATGAAAAAGTCTGCGATCCCAGAATTAGGAGTTAGATTTTACCGTATATAGTTGAGATTGAATTAATGAATTTTATAGTTTGCAAATTAAATAAATTTGACAATTAATTATTATTTTTAAATATATTGAATACCTGATAAACTTCATAAATTTAAACCTCATGTGAATCTTCAACATATATTTTGATAAAGCAGGATGGTTTTTGAATCTTCAACATATTTTTATCCTATTAAGATATTTGGATAGCTCAGATCTGTTCAAATTATAAAACAATGACTGAGATATATTTTTCAAAAAATGTTCTACATATACATTTTCTACTTTCCTGCTTCTCTCTCTCTTACTTTTTACTTTTCGCACACCCCTCCTTCCATGATCCCATGATCTCACCTTCCTTTCTTTTTCCTTTTTATTTTTTTATTTTCTTCCGTTTTTATTTTTGTAACGCCCTCAAAAAAATACATAAAACCCATCATTCTTGACACGCAATAATAAAAGAGAAATAAACATCTTTCTATTTATCAGAGTAGTTCTTACAAAAGTATTACATGTTGACAACAAAAGTAAAGGCCCTATGGACTTACAACTTTCCAAACACTTGGTCACGAGAAATGAGTACTAACTCATATACATATTAAGCCCTTGGCTTGAATTTACATGTAATACATCAAAGGAAAGCAAAACAACCCAAAAGTCTGCCTACCCCTAGCCTCCCAAGCTATGTCCTTGGAGGTGGCATGCTACCTGTACCTGAAAATGATGTCCCATATAGGGTGAGCCACAGCCCAGTAGAAATATACTAAACCAATTACAAACAATGACTGAAATAGCAGCATTCGATAGATGGTCCACACTTATATTCCCACTTATAACACATTACAGTTTCATGACATTCAAGTCCATGTTACATTTCATTTCCCACTTCTTTTTCAACTTTGAGTTTGAAAACAAGGCTCAGAACCTAGCCAAATAACTTAATGAGATTATGACTCATCTTTAAAACACTTTTGAAATTCATAATGGGTAATAACACATAAACCACTTCTATACTTCACGACGGATACACATTTTGGTGCTGTATCAATATAACATAAAAGTATTTCTACACTTTACAATTGATAACGATATACATTTTAGTGCTATATCAAATCAATTCAAACACTTCTATAATCCACACTTGATACACATTGTAGTGCTGTATCAATGTCAAACAAAGATCCGGTTTAGAGGTCTATCCCCTATCTTCCCCTAAACCGTGGAGTACATCCCCTATCTCCTCCCACACACACAATGTATATAAACGTAGATTATATACATAATCAATCAATACATAAAGTTAATGTATTATTCCAACCGCTATATTTGTTAGCATACTCAATCGATTAGTTTTAGTTTGCCTAATCATCATGCATTGTCTACAACAATCAAGACTATCCTCCACCGATAGCCCAAAGCAATTATTTCTAAACAGAAAATAAATGCACCAAATGGATAAAATATCAACATTTCAACTAGGTGAGTGATAAATGATCCAATACACCCTTTTATCCCATACACTCCCAATTTCAACATTCTCAATTCAATTTCTCATTTCTCAAAATTAATTTCACAAATTAATTTATTGATGTAATTAGGGCATTTCCCATAATTAACAAAACAACCCTAAGGTTCCATTTCTATCAATACCCCAACATTCACCACATTTCTCCATGCTAAACATGCATATAGGTTTATATAAGTAAAACCCCTTCTTTTGTAAAATTACATAAAGGCCCAAACTTTCTCAAAGTTAACCAACAACCCCCAACATATCAAAATGTAAAAATTCAAAGACAAAGCTCATAAGGAGGAGTAGGATATCCCTACCTCGAAGTTTGAGCTCAAACGGAGATGAAGAACCAAAACCAACGTGCTCCAAATCCCACATTTCTCATATTAAAACGAAGCCCTCAACCCACTCTATCTTTTTAACGAAAGACTAAGGGTAGAAACTCATTCTAGATAGATCAAACCTTAGAGAGAAGACAAGTATAGAGAGAGAGAGAGTCGGTTCTAGGGTTTGATAGAAAAGGGAGATGAAAAAGTGATGTTTAATCCGCTGCTGCGATATGATATATAACAGGCTCACTCGAGCGAAGAGTTGGTCGCTCGAGCGACTAGACACAAAGAACCCTCGCTCGAGCGAAGAAGGTCTCGCTCGAGCCAACATGTCGAAGCTTCAGGTCTGCAACCCAGAAGCACACTCGAGCGACAGAATGCTCGCTCGAGCGAAGGAACTCAAAACATACACCTCGCTTGCTCGAGCGAAGGAAAACTCGCTCGAGCCAAGAAATGCAACTCTCAGGTCCAGAACCAAACGTAGTCTCACGCTCGAGCGAAGAAACTCTGGCTCGAGCGAAGGACCAAAAGCAAAGGGCTCGCTCAAGCGACAAACTTCTCGCTCGAGCGAAGGACCAAAATTCTGGGCAGCAACCATTTGCTCCCAAACACAACCAACTTGTAACAAACCTGCCCAACATATCCTATAACTCAAATACAAAGCACGAAAGGATGTAAACAAGATATAAACAACTGCTAACATCCATGGAACCAAGTCCGGATCACTGTATAACAAGGGGTAAAACCCGAGATCGCTATAATTTTTCTCTCTATTTGTATTTTTTTTATTTCTCATTTTTGTTCAATATATTTTACACATATTTCCATACAATGTATGTATGCCCGTAATACACTAGGACATTACAGGCATACATATAATTTACATATAATTATATAAGCAAAAGCAGTATTGTATGTATGCCCGTGGAATTTGTATGTGTGCTAGGCACATCTATCTATCTAGCTATATATCTATATAATAAAGCAGGATGATTTTTGTATTTGTCCTACACACATTTGTCCTACACACATTTGTCCTACTAGGACATTTGGACGGCTCAGATCTATTCAAATTATAAAATAACGGCTGAGATATATTTTTTTAAAAATATCTTACATGTACATTTTGTATTTTCCGGTTTATCTCTCTTACTTTTTTTTTTCTCACCTATCTTTCTATGATCCCATGATCCCACCTTCCTCTCTTTTTATTTTTTATTTTTTTCATTTTCTCCCATTATTTTTCTCTCTATTTATTTATTTTTTTTATTTTCTTCATTTTGTTCACTTATTTTTATTCATATTATAAGGAAAGTCTGCAATCTCAAAATTAGGAGCCAGATTTCACCGTGTATAACTGAGATTAAATTAATGAATTTTATAGTCCACAAATTAAATGAATTTGAACAATTAATTATTATTTTTAAATATATCGAATACGTAATAGATTTCATAAATTTAGACGTCATATGAATCTTCAACATATCTATATTATAAAACAAGATGATTTTTGAATTTGTCCTACACACATTTGTCCTATTAGGACATTTGGACGGTTTGGATCTATTCAAATTATAAAACACGACTGATATATATTTTCTAAAAAATATCCTACATGTATATTTTTTATTTTCCCGCTTCTCTCTTTTACTTTTTCTTTTTCTCACCCATCCTTTTATGATCCCATGATCCCACCTTCCTCTCTCTCTTTTTTCATTTTTTATTTTTTTTTATTTTCTCCCATTTTTATTTTTCTCTCTAGTTGTTTATTTTTTTTTATTTTCTCATTTTTGTTCAGTTATTGTTATTCATATTATATGGAAAAGCATGCGATCCCAAAATTAGAAGCCAGATTTTACCGTGTGTAGTGGAGATTAAATTAATGAATTTTATAGTTCACAAATTAAATGAATTTGAATAATTAATTATTATTTTTAAATATATTGAATATTTGATAGACTTCATAAATTTACATCTCATATGAATCTTCAACATCTATATAATAAAGTAGGATGATTTTTGAATTTGTCTTATTAGGATATTTGGATGGCTCAGATCTATTCAAATTATAAAACATCAACTGAAATATATTTTTCAAAAAATATCCTACATGTACATTTTCTATTTTCCCGCTTCTCTCTCTTACTTTTTCTTTTTCTCACCCATCTTTCTATGATCCCATGATCCCACTTTCCTCTCTTTCTTTTATTTTTTTATTTTCTCCCATTTTTATTTTTCTCTCTATTTGTTTTTTTAATTTTTTTTATTTTCTCATTTTTGTTCACTTATTTTTATTCATATTATATGGAAAAGTCTGCAATCCTAGAATTAGGAGTCAGATTTTACAATGTATAGTTGAGATTAAATTAATGAATTTTATAGTCCACAAATTAAATAAATTTAAACAATTAATTATTATTTTTAAATATATTGAATACCTGATAGACTTCATAAATTTAGACCTCATATGAATTTTCAACACATATTTTGATAAAGTAGGACGGTTTTTGAATTTTCAACATATTTTTGTCCTATTAGGACATTTGGATGGCTCAGATCTGTTCTAATTATAAAATAATGACTGACATATATTTTTTTTAAAATGTTCTACATATACATTTTCTACTTTCCTGCTTCTCTCTCTCTCTCTTACTTTTTCCTTTTCTCACACCCCTCCTTCCATTATCCCATGATCTCGCCTTCCTCTCTCTTTTCTTTTTGTTTTTTTATTTTCTCCCGTTTTTATTTTTCTCTCTATTTGTTTTTTTTTTTTATTTTCTTCTTTTTGTTCAATATATTTTACACATATTTCTATACAATGTGTGTATGCCCTTAATACATTAGGACATTATGGGCATACATACAATTTATATATAATTATATAAGCAAAAGCAGTATTGTGTGTATACCCGTGGAAATTGTATGTATGCTAGGCACATCTATTCATCTAGCTCTATATATATAAGCAAAAACGTATTTTCATGAGGAGTTTTTTGAGAACTCCAAAATTTTATAATAAATTTGTGATTTTATCAAATTAAAAAATAAATTTAAATAGTGTTGGAATTACAATTATATTCTAATATTAATATTATTTATACTGTGCCTTCAGGCACGAGCATACGTTAATATATATATATTTTGTAATAATCAACATTTGCCTAGCTATAGAAGCATTCTAAGTTTAATTTCATTCCAAACCATTTTTTCAATTTGTTTGAAATGAAACTGTTTGATTATATTTTCAATTTTTTTCGTTTGTATTTGTGCTAAAAAACGTCTATTTTAATATTTTTCATAATATAAAAAGGAAAGAAACGAAAGCATAATTAAACTTGTTTAAGGATAAGTTTCAAATTTTTTTCTTTTATAAATTTTTTTTGTCTAGAAAGATCCTGGATTTATTAATTATTAGATTAAAAAATAAAATATATTAGATAGATATATTAGGTGATATTTGATTGGTCTGTCTTTCAACACGTAATTGACTTTGTTGCAGAACGGTTGATAGCTTAATTGTTGATTATGGCAAAGGGAAATTGACGTGCTTCATCTGGAATGTATACTTGATTTGGTGAGCTAAATTTTAACTCAATTTTCTTATTTATTAAATTATTAACCAATATTCCTCTAGTATGACATCACAAGATAACCAACATGACAATGATATATAAGAAAACAAAACTCTCAAGACTATGTTTGTTTAATGTTGTGTTTAGTTGAAAAATTAGAGGAGGGATTTGAAAAGAAAAATAAAAAAGGTAGGTGAAATATAAATAAAATATACTTACATTTTATTTAATTTTACTTACTTTTTTTTATTTTTCTTTTTAAATCTCTTTCTAAATCCCTAAATCAAATACAACATAAAGGTTTGAGGAGGGGAAATTAGATTGTTAATCTATAGGGCTGCAGCATCACACGTACAATTAAAGAAGGTGACATCACGTGAAAGCAAATCCTATTGGTTAGATGATGCATAAGTGATGCTTGGGCAAAATCCTGTTGGTTGGATTATGCAAGAATGCATGAAACAAAATTCTATTTGATGGATGATGAAGGAGTTTCAAAGGCAATTGGATGGTAGATGGTTGAATGGTGCATGGAGAAATTCAATTGACTGTGTGATGCTAGAATCTGTTCAAATTTATCGCCTCAGCAACCTCTATAACAATAATCCTTCGTAGCTCGACAAAAAGTTGGCCTCGAGTGGCTCGAATCCTCAAAACGACGTCATTTTGAGGAAATTTTTTTTTTCAACTTTCTTTCTTTCCCTCTTATATTGTTGAAACAGAGAGAGAAGAAGAAGAAGAAGAAGAAGAAGAGAGAGAGAGAGAGAGAGAGAGAGAGAGGGGGGAAGAGAGAGGAGCACCCATCACCGGCGCTGCCATCGTTTTGGGTACAGATCTGTGTATAATGATGATGATGATGATGATGATGATGTATTGATGATGATGATGATGATGATGTGTTGTTGATGATGATGATAATGATGTGTTGATTTTGATTTTTAGGTTTGAATCTCTCTGATTTTTGGGTTTAAATTTTAGATTTTTGGGTTTGATTTTTTATCTTCAAAGTGGTGTTGTTTGTTGTTGATGATGATATGTTGTTGATACCAAGATGATCTGGTGTTGTTCGTTGTTGTTGTTGATGATGATGATGATCTCTCTCTCTCTCACTCACAGCTCCCTCTTCTCTCTTCCTCCTCCTCCTTCTGCTTCTTCTTCTTCTTCTTCTATAGAGAGAAAAGGGAGAAAAAAAAAGAATTGCCTAAAACGACGTTGTTTTGGGCAGTCGAGCCACTTGGCCTAGAAGAAATTTGAGCTACAAAATGGAACTGCCTCTATAAATACATGTCAATCTCATTGAGGAGGTAACAGTCTGGAGAATTCACTTTTCAATACAGATTGATTGGAAAATTATTAAAATATTCTCAGTATTTGTATTTCTCAACCAATTATTATTTAATATATTTCTTTATATTTTCTAATCGCTCTATATAATACTATATTTACGTACTGTAGACACCCCATTTTTGATCGATCTCAAGACTTGGACATCATCGTTTGTGTATTCGATTATTGTGCCTGTTTGTGCTTGTTTTGAGCGCTTGAAATTCTCGGCGGAACGCCTTGTCTTTGAGCCTCTAAACCCTTTTGTTTTGTACTTGTTTTTGGGCCAAACCTTGGTGCCTCTTGCCTAGAAGGGGGAGGGGCCTTGTTGGCCGCTTTTTGGCCTTGTCGGCCACTTTTTGTTCCTGTTGACCAGTTGAAGTGGCTAGTCGGCTAGTTGAGGTGGCCAGTCGGCTACCTAAAGTGGCCGACGGCCATTTGTTCCCTTTTTCAGATATTTGTTTGCCAGCTGTGCCAGCTGTTGTTCACTAAAGGCCATCTCCATACATGTGTATGGAGGGATGAATACAAGCCTTTAGCTTGATTTTCTATATATAGGGGATGCTCTCCCCCATTTGGAGGGGTTAGAAATTTTGTATCAAAATTCTCTCTCTCTCTCTAGAATTCTCTCTCTCTTTCTCTCCTCTTGTTTTATGCTTGATAGTTGATTTTTTCTACACCTTTGCACACTATCCCTTAACCAAATTGGACCACCTTGGAGCTGAGGTCCCTTGGAGCCTAATTTGAGTTGTTGGAAGGAGGTTTGAGCCTAAAAGAGTGCCTGTTTTGTGCTGAGTTTCAAGAGGTATATCACTTACCTTGTAGGCTTAGTTTTAATCACTTGCTTGGCCATCTTTTTATACTGTTTTGGGCCTAATTTCCAACTACAAAAAGCTCTGATTTTTTAGCCTTAACATGTTGGTTTGAAGCCATTTTGTGCTAAGGGGTTGTCTACCCTTCTTGTTGCTTATTTGTGTGAGCCTTTACACCATCTTTTAGCATATTAAAATCAAACTTTTTGGGCCTTTAAACTACTGAAATTCAGAGTTATTTCAGTGGTAAAAAACATGTTTTGAAGTCAAAAAATGGAGGGGTTAGCCACCTCTCTTTGTGTCTCACTTCCATACCTAGTTAGCATCACATGGTAGCATGTTTTTGTGGCTTAACTTAGCTTATTTCCAACATGTGTTTGCCTCTAATTTGGCATGATTTAACTCTATTTTGGGCTGCTTTGGTCATGTGAGCCTTGTTTTGCATAATTGTAGTGCAAATGGCTTCACTAGCTTGGCATTTTAGGCCTCTAAACATGTTTTGCTTGGAATGATTGCATGTTGTAATGTCTTTTAACATGTAATTTCAATGTATATAGTTTTGTCGCATGCTCATTTGTTTCACTCTTTCATTTCTTTTGAGAGTTGTGCCTTGAGTCTTGTTTGCAAGCTAACATGTGAGCATGTTTTTTTAGCATTCTGTACCTCAATCTCAGCATGATTTAGTCACTATTTTGACTGGTTTTAACTTTGTTTTGAGTTGGTTTGGTCCTTTGAGGCTTGTATTGTATGGTTGTAGTGCAATCTCTTTCACTAGCTCAGTGAGTTATACTTTTTATCATATATTACATGAGTTGCTTGCATGTTTTAGTGTCTTTTTGCACTCCATTTCAGCACTGAAATTTCTGTAATTTCCTTCTATTCTTCACTCTTTCATTTGTTTTGAAAGTGACTTCGAACCCCTTGTTGGCTTGAGTGTGGAATTGAGACCCTCATGCCTAATAGTTTAATTCCTTTGGGAGTTCATTACCAACAGCATGAGGCCTCTTTCATACTCAAGGTACTTGTGGTTTAAGCCTTCTTTTCATTAGAGAACACTCACTCTTTGGACTAATCAATTAAAGAATGGATTGGTAAGTTAAAATGAGTAAACAAAATGAACAAAATAAAAGAAGCAAGATTGAGCATCTTTGTGTTGCATTGCATGTGTTCGGATTGGACGTTAATCCGAACACGAGAGAAATGAGACGTTTCATACTCAAAGTGATGAAACGTGCCACTTTTCTTAGTTACCATCACTCTTGATCATGCATGATAAGGTGGTGGATGTATTGGTCTTGTTTGTGCATTCATTGACCTTGTACAAGCTTGGTTCTTTAGCCATCATGCATTGAAAATGCTTGGTTGGTGGCTTGAGAGCCAAGAACTGCACTCCTTTGAGCTTAAGAGATGATAAGGAGGGTAGCAGTACATATATTTCTTGAAAATGCATTACTTTGCCTCTGTTTGCTCTCTGTTACAGCAAAAGGAGAAGTCTAGAAAAGGGGGTGGCCGACCGGCCACTTGAAGTACCCGACCGGCCAGTTGGAGTGGCCGACAGCCACTTTTTGTAGCCGATCGGCCACCAGTCAATTTTTGTACAAATGTGTTCCTGTGTTGGAGCAGAGGCAATCTGGAAGTTGGTATAGTTTTCAGAGATCGAACGAGTGCAAACAGAGGCATCCGATGGCAAGGCAATGGCATTTTCGGGCGAAGCAACCGAGCATGCATGCGTCCTTAGCCCTCGAGGCCATTTAGTCGCTTTTGTTAACTTAGAAGAAGTTAGCTAATTCCTTCATACATGTGTTGTAATTAATTAGCTTAATTCGTTTTGTAATATTTTAATTAGCTTAGCATAACTAGTTATTCAATTGTGTTGTAATAATTAGTTAACTAGAATAGTTAATTAGTTTCATTTTGTAATAATTAGCTTAGTTTAGATTAGCTTAGCTCATTTATTTGGACCCTCCTTCGAGAGGGCGTAATGTTGTAATAAGTGTGCATGCGTGCGTGTGTGTCTTCCAATCCCACGTCTTTCTCCCTCTTATTTAACCGTTTTCAATGGTTAGTTTAGGGTCATGTTTCGATTAGCATACCTTATGCTCACATGTTTGCATCATTCATTTGTCTTGCATGTACCGAGGCTCGGCGTATCATTCAAACTGTATTGTATTTCAATACTTATTTGAATACGTGTTTCACAACATGTTGTTCAAATTGTATCATATGCCATATTAGTAGCTGAGCTATTAATTGTATTATTGCATGTGTTGCATTAGGCATTTTGTATAGTTAGGATCATGCGTTCTTTCTAACTAGCTTTTGTTTTGGCTTGGAGTACTCGGTAAGCTTTTACGCTTTAGCATATTTGCATGAGTGTGGGTGTTGCCATGATAGCATGCTTGCCATAAGGCTATGTGCTTACTTGCTAAACTGCATGATGAAGGCTTGTTATTTGAATTGGGACAATTCAACTAATATGAGTTTTAAGCCCACTTTACGAAGTGGCAAATCATGTTTTAAGCACATCATGTTTGGTGGCAAATCCGCGTTTTAGCCCACTTGAGGGTGGCAATTTCAAACCATTTTCAAAAACAAACATGAGTTAAAATGTTCCAATTCTTGCGATTCTAGTCTATACTCTCTTGTGCGCGTTACATAGTAATGTTAGCTAATAATCGGAATAAGAATACACGAGGTTTATAAAACAACATATCATGATTAGTAGAGGCCGATCCTTTGATTGGGCGAGCGGGGGTGCTCATTTCATGACCTTTCCCCTTCGTACCCAAGTTCTCGAGCCGAGGCAACTTTGGTGATGATGGACACGTGGCCTTTGGCACGAGTCAGGATTTCTTAAATTTCTCAAAAATAAAATATTTAAGTGGCGAGTCTCACTACAAGAAATTGCATTTTTCGTGACTACTTTTAGCGACGACATCAATTTTGCATAGCCAAAAGTATATTTTTGGCGACACAGTAACGAATTTCGTTGGTAAAAGTAGACCTTTACCGACGCAATTTACTACCGTCGCTAAAAAAGTATAACATTCACTACGCGCCAAAATTATTGATTAGTGCCAAAATTTCAAAATTTTTAGCTACGAGGCTTATTTTTTAGCAACACAATAAGCGTTGCTATTAGTATGCTTACTTTTGGCGACGATAAGTTGGCGTGGGCAAAGACTTAACCATTTAGTGATGATAACACTATTCGTCGGTAAAAGTTTTATTAGTGAAATGAGGTGATTTAGTGATTAATGTTTTTATTATAAATTTTTAAAGAGTTTTAATATTCTAGTTATTGAATTGTAAAATTAAAGTGATCATCAAATTAGATCATAAAATGAACCCATTAAGTCCAAACACACTTCTAAGTTGAGATGGCTAATTCAAGATAATCTAAACTTTTCCGAAGAATTAGATTATCAATTTCAATATGTTTGGTTTTATTTTTAAAAACTTGTTTCAGAATTTTTTTTTAAAAAACTAAAAAAATTTGGTGAAAAAATAAAAAAAAATACTTATTATTTTTATATAATTTTATCTTTTAACATGTTATAAATAATTTTTAAAATTTTAAAAATATATTTTTGATTTTTATTGTTCTCAAATTAGTTTTAATTTTTTCAAAAAAAAAAAAAAAATCTAAAAATTGTTTTTATTATTTTTTGTTTTGGTGATTTGCCTCTAGAAATTTGTTGAGGCACTGAATGTTCCTCTCAAAATTCCCTCTTTGTTTTCCCAGGATAGGTAAGCCCCCTTATCACTCTCCCTGATTTCACTCTTGTACAGCCTTCTCTCACAATTCGTAGTTCTCTCCCCCTCATAATCGCACACAGCATAGACGTTTGTTGATCGTCAGGTTGTCGCCGTTTGCTACTGCTGTGCGAGACCATCGGTGCTTCAGTCTGCCCCTATAGGTTTGTTCCTTTTTTGCTTTGTATCTGACTTCCCCTGTTTTTTATTTTATTTTATTATTAATCTGGTTTTCTTCGATCTGTCTTTGATATCCATGTGATTTTGTTGTTCGAAATGCAACTATCGATAAAGTATTCAACTACTGATGTGAAATCGAAGTAAGTTTTATAGGTATTTGATTGAATTAGGTTTAGAATAAAATATGTATATCAATGCCCTCATTTTGTATTTTGATCTGATGTACTCTGTAAGTGAACATTTTCTAAAATGTCTATGTCCCTTGCTTTGTGATCATTTTTAAAGCATTTCTAAATATATTATTCAGTACTTCTTTTGAAAATTCATGGTTGTTGAAAATCATGAAATATTGCACTTACCCCCTAAAATATGTGTGTGTGTGTGTATGTATATATTTAAGTTTACAAAACAAAAACAAAAACAAGCATCTGGGTGTTATTCAAATGATAGGCAAATTAAAAAACTCCAAAGATCCAGAAAATATGCATTCATAACTGCAAAATTGACAGTCACTCCCAGCCATACTTCATTCACACAACCAAAAGCATGATAAAAGAAACAGAACAAAACATATCCTAAATATCCAAAGACATTACCAAAGAGTTGAATAGCTTTCCTAACTAAAAGCAATAAGATTCCCTAGCAATGCTGAGTAATATCTGCATCTTAAATTTAGTGCTTTTCTATGACTAGGACCTAATTATGTTTACAAGGGATAATTGACTCTTTTACCACTAACATATTTTTGTTTGTGTTCTTTTGCTTCCCCCCTGCCCATTATAAGAAACAAATTCAGTCAAAGGCAGAGAAAGGAAACAACCCTAGTGTACTTGTGTACTTGTTGCATTAGTTGCAGGTAGGTCCAGCCTATGCTTGAATGAAAGTTTTAAGCTATGTTATGCAAGATAGTAGCCAACATGGTACTAATAAAAGTGCTGAAAATTTAATTGTTCATAACAAGGCTTCTATAACAGTGAGCTCTTAAACCTCAACCTTATTAGTTTGTTTTCTTCTTGGCTTCCTAGGATTTCACCTAAGCTGAAACCTGTAGACATTGCACATTCTACACTTCCATATCTTTAGGATTAGGTTGTTTTGGAAGCTCTATGGAGTGGCCTAAGGTAATCCTACAAAGCCTTTAAATTTGGACACCAAATCAAATGTTCCCTTTATAAAATAGTATCAATAAAAACATAAATTGCTTACCTTAAATTCTGCACTTGTCTTTTCCTTCAAGAAATTCTTCCCCTCGTGCATTGATTTGATGTTGTCAGCTTGTAGTTTAAGCCTTTCTTCTTCATTAGGTGCCTTTCTTCTTCATTGGTCTCACATGACAAATCATGTAGAAATGCCCAAGCAATAAAAACCTATAAATGCCATCATCTCCCAAAAAGCTTCAAAGAAAAGGAGACAAAAACATAATACTCTGCATTCATGATATTTTGTATTCCTCATTTCAAAGCACCAATGCTCAAACAAGTTACAAATGTGAACTAATGTTTCAAAGAGATTTTTATTTTTTTTTCCCCCAAATTGTTCTAGTGTTGATATATTCTACAAGCATTAAATATCATCCTCTATCATATATACCTGTTCAACCAATAAAATAATGACATTATTAATTGATCCGTAAAAAATTCATCTAGGATACATCCAACGTAATGATTTTTTTTTTTTTTTTTCATTTCAATATAATGTTATTACCATTATCAGTAGTAAAAAGTTCTATGATCCAGATTGCCACATATCAAAAGTGCATGATTCACATTTTAATTCTAGACTAAAAAATATAATTTAATTTGAAACGAAGTTAACTCAGTTTCACAAAGTTTAATTTCCTCAAATGATCAAGTTTTAATGAGAATTAAGTTATAGTGCTATTGTTCATACAAAGAAAGAATTTGTGACAATGTTTAAGTAAATAATTTGATTATTGTTATGTGACTATTTTTTTAATATTTATTTTGGTTGGCATGATTACTCCTTGCAATTCACATTGTCAAATTTTTGCAATCATGGGCGCAATTGCTGACAATAGAGTGTGGGATTCGCAGTTTTAGATCAATAAAATTTTGTGTTTTGTTCACGTAATGACAAAGTATGTGAACAAATTTATTTTTTCGTGAGTGCACATGGATTGTTTGAAAAAAAAAAGTTGAATATTGCTGAAATTTATCTAAATGTATATGCTTTCATTGTTTTTTTTTGGTTACTAAAAGGAGAAATTGAGATTTGGATGGTCAATCATGTACATTCTTATTAACATTTTTTTAAACTATTATGCAATTTGAAATGTAAAATTATTAGGTAGTTTGAAAATCATATGATATTATTTTAGTGGATGTTCGTGGTTCAGTAGTGATATATTTGGTCATTAAAGATATGATAATTTGTCATTTCACACAAAGGCATTCATTTTATTTTTCTGTGTTTCGTTTTATAGGTTATTTTGTTGAGCATTTAGATACTTTTTTGAATTATTATGTTTGGGATTGTTGGATATAGTTAGACATGTTTTAGGATTCTTATGTTTAGTATTGTTTGATATTTGAATAAAATTTGGGATATTGAAATGCATTTGATATTAATTTGGTTACATTACTAATTGTTATGATGTTGTGTTTGATATTGTTTTTATTTTGATTTGCTCTCCCATGTGAGCTGTACATGGGCTTCTTTTGTGATGGCTGGGATGATTATTGTTTTTGTTTGTAACAACATTGGTTGAGTTTCCATTTCCCAGGTGGTTTATATGCCCTGTTTGGACCTATTTAGACATCCATATTATTGTATGTGGTTCTTGAACAGGTTAGTGTGTTTCTGGTGCTGGTTTGCTGTTTTTGTTTCAATTTTTGAAGGTAGATGATTTGTGCACTTACATTATTGGTTTGTAATGACTAGGGAAGCTGCATCAAGCTGGAGTGGGGAAGGTTCTTTCCTATTTACTTCAAGCTATAAGGGAACTTGTGGCTTTTAGCTTGAAGAATTGCCCATGGTTTTCATGTAATGCGCACCTCAATCATTCATTTTTCCATTTTGAACTCTGAGAATTTGTTTTCTTGTTTCAGAATTCGGGAAAGGAAGGAATCTGTAACTGTGCTGTTGTGTGGGACCAGTGGTTGTGGCAAATCGACATTGTCAGCACTGCTGGTATATCTATTTTGTTGCTGAAAGCATTAGTATTCTTTTTACATTTTGGACATGGAGAATTAATGGCATTTCTTCAACCTCTCCCTATTTTTAAATCTTTCTTCTTTTTTCTCCCCCCCTATTCTTCTCCAAAAATATATGAAAGTTTCTGGTCAAGATATTAGCTTTACATTTATTCCCCCTTTAGTGGCAACAATAGTGATTTTGTATATGGTGCATGAATGGTTTTCAGTAGATGATCATTGATGCTGATTGTAACACCTACTCGTTGATCTTGCAAAAAAAAAAAAAAAAAAAAAAAAAAATCTTATTGTTGTGTTTACTTTTAATTTTTTTCTACTAAACTTTCTAGATTTGCTATTTCAAGTGGAAAAAATCTCCATATTAGATAGTAAAAAATTGCTATCTAGGACATTGCTGGACGCAAATGTGACAAATTAATTTGGAACTTTATAGTAGCACAGTGTTCCTGCATCTAACAGCTTCTGTGCCTTCTTCCATCCTGTGCCTGAATGACTCTGGAGAACAAGGACTTATCTAGAATTCATTAATACTAGTTTATGATCTGAGATGGGGGACGTAAGAAAATAGATAGCTTTACATTATGGATTTGGGAGTAGGACATTGGGGTTGTATGGGACAGATTTCAAATGACTCCATTTTCATTGATATTTCATATTCACCAATATTGAGCTCTCGCATTCTTCATTTGTCTACCTGGGATTCAAATCCTAGCTAGAATCATGTAAGAAATCATGTGCAAGCCTTCCCTTCCAAATCATCAATTTAAATGCAACTTGTGCTTGCATCTGAGGTTGACTGCACCAGCCTTCAGAATGCTGAACAAAAATTGAGACTAATCATTGTACATTTAAAATATACTATCCTAATTTTTTTTATTTATAGTCATGTCTTCATCTATTGTAGCGGACAATGGATCACAGGTGTCCAGTACCGGACAATTGGGAATGCAAGCTCTTGGTGAAAGTTAGTATCTCCTACTGTTTAAATGTTTTATTTATTTATTTATTTATTTATTTTTTATTATTATTATTATTATTATTATTCTATGCTTTGAGCATATGCATACATATCGGGTGTGTTTATATGGAGTCTTATGTTGATGCCATAGTGTTAGACTCCACTTTCAGCTTTTATAGTTAGCTGAGCTAAAGCTGCTAGCAGTATGAATTTGTTGTAAACAGTAGACTAGGAAGGCTAATCAAGATTTGCATTGTGGATAGGAAAGAAGGAATTGACAATGATTGGTGGCAATGAAGATCAAGATAATGATTCATAATTTGTTATGCTGGCATTTGAATTTAAGTCTATTTTCTTTTTGATCACCTTTTAGCCGAGTCTTTAATCATGTGTACATTCTCTTTGCTTCTCTTCCTGGAATACTCTTTATAGGTTGCAGCTATGTCATTAGATAGCATAGCAAGTATTGAATGTTGTCATCCAATTTTGATTTTGTCACTTTTGTAGGATCTGGGTATGGTCTACCAGATATAAGGATGTTATTGGACCCCTTGGAATTCCTTCCTTGCCAGTCATGGAAAAGAAATCTGTGGCCCAGGTGAAGTCAACGACGAGTGGATCATCAAGAGAACAGTCAGATGATGATGAAGCTGAAGGAGAAACAGAAACGAATAACATGGAACCTACCGATGCAAAACGTGTCAAGAGGTAATTGTGTTTCAACTGTTAGCTACTTGTGGTTAAAGTTTATCTTGAAATTTGATTCTTGCAGATGTGTGACTATCCTGTTTTATATCTTTGTGAGGAAGTGCACATATCATTTGTAGTTGGTATAGATAAATTCCACTTATCCTATTTTATATCAAATAATTAAAGGTCATTTTCTCTGGCAATATATATATATATTTTGCGCCGATGTAATTCATGCTATACATAAAAGGTCAGGAAAATTGCTTACTAATTTTTTGAATAGAAATTCCCCTTTAATAATTGATGGAAAGACAACTTGCTACTTAAAAGTTCTGTCAATCTTATTTGTAAGAGATTTAGTCTGTTTTTCAGAATGCTTTCTAATAGAGAATCAGCTAGACACTCTAGAAGAAGAAAACAAGCCCATTTGACTGAGCTAGAAACACAGGTTGTCCTTTATCTTGCCCCTTGGGACCCAGCCTATAACACTCTGCACTTTCTCATCAAAGAATATAACACATGAATTTGCTGCATCAGATAGGCCAACTGTCATTTACAGTAGTAACAAGAAATTACTCTATAGCAATGTAAATTTGAAAGAGGTCAGTCATATGTGCCTTTCAACTCTGCTGCTTTTCCAGACAGGTAAATTTAGCTCTCTCTCTTAATTTTAAGTTTTTTTTCCCTCACATCATCGTCAATTGAAATGTTGGAACTTGATTCTTTTGTATTTTTGCTTGAACACACTTCTTGAATTGGAAAAGGAGAAATCTTTAATTGTTATTCTAGTCCATGCTTCTAAATTATATGCCACTTCTTGGTAATTTTAGCTCAACAGTTTGTTTTGGTCAAAGTCATCACTCCTACCGTTGAACTCTCTCTATCCATTGTTGTGGTTTTCTGTCATTAAAAGACCTGCACAAGGCCATCTTGGGGTCAGTTTCTCAACAACAGCAACAATTGAGATGTATGGAGGAACATGCCCCTGTTTTGCTGTGCTGATTTGCCCCTGTTTTGCTAGTGTTGTTACTTGAGTGTGTATCTGTCTGTCAGTTTGAGCTCTATTGCTGGTCTTGTGTAGGAAGAGGAGGGCTGCAAGTCTTGCCAGTTGATATGTTGGACTAACTAGTCAAAGTCACTTTACTTTCTTCATAGGCTTTGCATTGCACCAACATTTTTTGCCTATAAAGCATTTGGCCTCTCCCCTATTAATAGTCAGCATTACAACCTTTGTATGTGAATTTAGAAGTAAATATGGTCTCTAACCAACTATGGGTTTCTCACAATCAACTCTTTCACCTCTTATTCTTTCTTTACTTGTTTAGGTAGCATTATTATATAGATATAGATTGTTATCTGTGAATAATTTTAATCTGAGTAGGCTAATGATTGGCATATTAAGGAGTGGTCTCTTTGTCTTTCTATTATACAATCAAATGGCTAACACTGCTATAGGTATATTAAAGGTGGAAGGGGATTTTGCTGGTCCTGATATTGTTTATCTGATTTGATTAAATTTGTTGCTGTTCTTTGTTCTGTTAAATTGTTCTGGTGTATCTGCTGTATATGCTGTTCTGTTCTGCTAATTTGGTGTATCTGTGCTAGTGCTGTTTGTTTCTGGTGCATTTGATAATTTGGTGTCTTTGTGCTATTACCTTAATTGTTGTTCTGGTGCATTTGCTTTGGTGCTGCTTGTTCTGCTCTAGTGTATCTTTTAATATAGTTATGTATGATACAGTTGCTATGAAAGAAATAATTATAACTTTGTTATCAAGTATGGCCCCCTCTAGTTATAATTTTTGCAATTGTTGCTCCTTCTATAGATCACTTATGCATCCATAGGTCACTTCCTAAATAAGACAACATGTTTTGGCCAGTACTTGCACTTGCAGATCTATTAACTCTCTCTCTCTCACACACACACACACACTCTTGCACAAATATGCCAGTCAATAATTAATTGTTTTTCTTCTCTCATTTTTTAGAGCACCGAACAAATACAAGGTGTCCTGAATCTTATTGACCTTACTAGTAGTAAGCGTCTCTCTAAGAGTGGATCTACCAGTGACTGGTTGAAGGAAACTTATGTACGTAATTTAGAGAGGGCAAAAAAGCTAATTGGGCTTTATTTTAAACTTGTCATTGATCAATAGAGGCTGCTACCAGATCCTCTTTTTGGCTGGTGGTTGATAGCTGATGGCTGTTGCTTGTTGGTCTGCCGCACTGGTGGCTGATGCTTGCTGGGCTGCTGTTGCTGCAATGTTGTTGTGTGGCGACTGCTAGTAGATGTTGGTCTGCTGCATAAGTTTGTGGGTGATTGTCGTGTCGTTTTGCCCGTCTTTGTTAGTTTCATGTTTTCATTTTGTTATCTGTTGTTTCTAATGTGGGTTCACAATTTGGATGTATTTGGGTATTTTAGTGAGTTTACCCTTTTAGGTTTTATACACTGCTTCTAAAAGCAGTATTAGCAGTGTTTTTTTGCTTGCACATCAACTTTAGGTGATTTCATATTAATGTTATTAGTTTGTAATAGTGGTGCTTAAGGGATGCCTCTTGTAAATCTGTAAATCTTATAAAAATATATAAATTATTTTCAATTATTTTTGTTGGTAAATGTGTTGTCAAAAATTTAATTTTGTCCACTCATATTGTGTTGCTAAAAGTGTATTTTTTGCCAATGTCAATTTGTCATTGCCAAAAGTAAAGCTTTATCGACAAACAAATCGTCGGCAAATGACAATATTTACCGACGTAAATGTGTTGCCAAAAGTTTACTTTTGCTCATTCATATTGTGTTGTTAAAAATGTATTTTTTGTCAATGCTAATTTTTTGTTGCCAAAAGTAAAGTTTTATTGACAAACAAATCGTAGACAAATGGCAACATTTACCGACGTAAATGTGTAGCCAAAAGTTTACTTTTGCCGACGCATATTTTGTTGCTAAAAGTATATTTTTTGCCCATGCAAATTTGTGTCGCGAAAAGTGACACACAATAATCATATTTGAATTACTTTTACCGACGCAAGGTAAATTGCCGATGATAGATGACGGCTTTTATCGACGACTATGTTTGTCGCTAAAAGCATTACTTTTACCAACGCAATGATAATTTCGTTGGCAAAAACTTTTGCCGACTCACTTTTGGCTACAGGTTGGCGACGTAGCTTTGTGTGTCGGCAAAACTCTTTGCCGACAAATTTTCCCTTTTAGCAACATATTTTGTTGCGTTGCGAAAAATGTAATTTCTTGTTTGTAATCTGGCAAAGCAGTCCAGTTTTGGCATTATTTGATTGAAAATCGATTTTCCAAAATGATTTGCCGGAATGGACTCTTTGGTATTTATCAGTTTCACATTGCACTTGTGAAACTAGATTCAGAATCGTGACAGGAGTCCGAACTGTAGGACCAATTCAAGCGCTCCGAAAAGGGGACACAAAAAAGTCGAGCTACACGTACCTTATCCATCAATCATAATACTATATAATATCATATATCCTGAGATTATTGAATAATTGCCTAAATTGTTTTAGTTTGTTTTTATGGTGTTTTAATTTTTTTAGCTATGGTTAAGGTTGAAATTGTAATGGTTTCTT
>CM069914.1:69169608-69675227 GCA_036172215.1 Camellia granthamiana
CCTCGGACCTGCCTGGAACACTGGGTACGTGTATGGGTCCCTTGCCACGAAGCTCCACTTTCCGGCCGCCGCGTCTCTCGTTTCCAACCACCTCTCCGGCCGGAACTCTGCCCAGTCCGACCCCCACAGCTTTTCCGACCGCCCCATTGCGTAAGGATGGTAAGCCACTCTCGTACCTTTCTTGATTACCGTCCCATCCGGTAACACGTCATCATCTATCGCTTCTTTTCCGTCAACGGGGACCGGTGGGTAGAGTCTCATGCTCTCGCTCAGGGCCGCATGCGTGTAAACCATGTCTTTTACTTCTTCGAAAGTCGCAGCTTCGGACTTGTCATTGATCTCTTTGAGAATCTCATTTTCGACATTTGGGTGTTTAGAGACCAGCAAGAAGAACCATATCAAGGCGGCTGATGTGGTGTCGCGACCTGCCAATATGAAGCTGATCACTATGTCAATGATGAAGTTTTCATCTGAATGACCAGAACTCAAGAATCGTGATAAAAGATCAACGGATTCGAGTGATGATTTTTCACCCTGTTCTTGCTTCTTTTCTTTGACTATTTCTTTTGCGAATTCCCGAACTTCATTTACAGCAATTTGCATTTGTTTCTCTGATCCAATGTTGAGAACCCGTTTAATTTTCCAAATCAGGGGATGGAACTCTCCGAACCTTTCACCGCTGATTCGAGCAGCATTTTCGAAGGCTAGCGCAAATTTTTCTTGCGGCAGAGATGGTAGTAAATACGCAGGATCGTGTCCGAAAGCAATCTTGCATATGTTATCGAATCCAAATCTCTGCAGAATGTCCTGAAGGTCCAGCACAGTTTTATTTGCAGCAGCGGCAGAGAAGATCGGAGTGAGTCGGTCTGAGAGCTCTGTATCAACAACGGTCTCGATAAATTTGCGTAAAGATTTGGTGTTGAATTCATGACTGGCAACTTGTCTCTGGAACTTCCAGTTCTCGCCGTCGACATTAAAGATGCCATCGCCGAGTAGGTCCCAGATAAGTGTTCGAGCCATATCGCCCTTTTGGTAGATATGGAAATGGGACTTGAGAATGTGCTGGACATTGGAAGGATTGGCGGTGAAGACTTGGCGGCGACCTAGAGAGCGGTTGAGGACGACAGTAGAAGTGGGTGTGCTGGTCACCAAATCAGATGTCCATTGGATGAGTTGATGTCGATTCGCATAGAATGCGGGGAAGGAGCCCACAAGTGGGTATGATTTTGGAATCTTAGGGGACTTGTTGGAGGAAAAAAAGGTTGTGAAAATGGACTTGGAATTGAGGATCAACAAGAAGAGCAAAGAAAGAAGGCAAAAGAACAAAGAAGTTGAGAGCTCGAGGTTTAACATGGCTGCTGAGAATGTGGTTCTAAAGATGTGTTGCAATGAAAATTGGGGATGGAGATGATAAGGCATTCATAAGGGGGAAGATGTGTTGCAATGAAAATGGAGGGGGGTGTGTGTGTGTGTGTGTGTGTGTGTGTGTGTGTGTGTGTGTGTGTGGGGTGGTGGTGGTGGTGGTTGGTGGAATTAGATGGGTTGGTGGAATTAGATGGAGGACCACACATTCCTTTGCATCACATATAACAGTTAATTGAGTTTAGACTTTTAATTATTGCTGGTAAAAAACACCAATGTTGACAAATAACAAACGACATTTCCTTCTTAAATATTACCTAGTTATTATTATTTGCTTTTAGAAGTAATAATGTGCATGGCTTTTTAGTTCTCTCTTCACTTTTTAAATGTCTCGGGCCATTCCTGGACTTCCAATCAAATTTCGTTACTTCCAATCAAATTGCGATTGGTTCTACTTATATAGGAAAATATTATGAATACGATATGTATATTATGTTATTTGTGAGTTTGATTTGGGTGGGTGAGGGAGGGGGGGTGGTGGTGGAATTATATGGAGGACCACACATTCCTTTGCGTCACATATAACAGTTAATTGAGTTTAGACTTCTAATTATTGCTGGTCAAAAACACCAATGTTGACAAATAACAAACGATATTTCCTTCTTAAATGTTACCTAGTTATTATTATTTGCTTTTAGAAGTAATAATTTGCACGGCTTTTTAATTCTCTCTCTACTTTTTAAATGTCTTGGGCCATTCCTGGGCTTCCAATCAAATTCCGTTACTTTTAATCAAATTGCGATTGGTCCTACTGATATAGGAAAATATTATGAATACGATATGTATATTATGTTATTTGTGAGTTTTGATTTTTGGAGCAACCCGTGGGGTGAAGCCTAGATTAGCCTTACAAGGAGAATGTCTAGCAACTAGATGGGTATGCCTTATGACCCAAGCACTCAATCTCTCACAAGTAAAAATTACTAGGGATGGCAAAACAATCATCACACTTTGTGTGTCAAAAACCGATCCCTCTTGGGCTTGTGCTTCTATTATATATGATATTTGTGTTTTAACTCGACATTTTGACCTATCCTTTTGTTGGTTTCCTAGATTTGTGAATGAGGCAGTCGGTAGTGACAGGTGGTTGAGTAAGAGACGGTTAGGGAGGCTCTGCTACCAAAAAGAATAAAAAGAATTATTTGATTTATCAATCAATGAGGTCCATTGGGCTTGTGCTTTTATATTATACATGATATTCGTGTTTTAACTTGATATTTTGACCTATCGTTTTGTTGGTTTCCTAGATCTGCGAATGAGCAGTCGGTGGTGATGGTTGATTGAGTAAGAGACGGCTAGTGAGGCTCTAATACCAAAAAGAATAAAAAGAATTATTTGACTTACCAATTAATGAAGTAGAAGCCGTTTATATAATATATTCATGATACAATTTAGGAAATGAGGCAGTCGGTGGTGATGGGTGATTAAGTAAGAGACAGCTAGTGAGGCTCTGATACCAAAAAGAATAAAAAGAATTATTTGACTTACCAATTAATGAGGTAAAAGCCATTTATATATAATATATTCATGATACAATTTAGGAAATAATATACACAAAGTAAGATTCTTATAATCAAAATAATTCATATTCTAATTTCCATATTCTAAGATAATATTTTAATTTCTATATTTAACATAACTCTGTTTTAAAAACAGTCATACAATATCACTCAGCAGTATTAATTATGTTTTGTACTTTTACATTTTTATCAAAATCTTACTTTAGTTTCTCAATTTAATTTGTCAATCAATTTTTGAAATAACGGTATATGACTAGACCTAAAATGTAACTTGATTGGAAGTGTATAATAGAACTTGACTTGAAGTGATGTTTTGAAAAGTTGGTAAAAAGTTAATTTTTTGACTTTTTTTAGTTTATTTTGTCTTTTTGTGAGTAAAAAATGTGAGAGGTGATGTGAACAAAAATGGGTAAAAAGCTAAAAGCTGGCTTTTTATTTGGTTGCCAAAGCATCCCGAAATGTAGGAAGTTGACTACAATTAAAAAGTCAAGGGGTTAAAACAAAATTTAGTATAAAGTGTAGGGTTGCAAACTAATAATTTGTCCTAATATGCATATAGAAAATTTATACTACACAAAAAAATATATATATATATACTTAATATGAAATTTTCACTTTAAAACAAAAATCCATAATGATGATTTTATATATTAATAAATCATTTTTTTAATTTTTTATATTAAAATTTTGAAACTCTTAAAAAATCTCTTAGAATTAAACTCATAATGATATGTTATAAGAAGTGTTAACTTTTAATTTGTCTCAAGACCCAACTCTATCGTCATATTACTATGAATAAATTTAAGAATTTAAATTATAAATCTTTAATATTTATATAATTTTTTTATATGAATAGATTTTGTTATTTTATTTTATTTATTTGGATGGAGTGCTCAGGGAACGTTGAGAAAAAGATACTTGTCAAAGAATCAAAAGAGTAAGCGCGTACATAGTCTCAAATATGTTAGAGTAATGTTAGGTATTATGAAATAAATATTATAAAAATTTTATGAAACTAATTTAAGAATAATTGTATAACATATAATAAAATATTACAAATTAATTTAATGGTGGAGAATTTTCATGAAAGTTTTTCATGATATTTTTTCATATGCCTAGCATTATGGAATATGTTATAATAACTTATGAAAAATTATTTCAAATTCTATTTAGAAACAAATTAGATAGTGTAAATTTAAAATTAATAAGATTTAAGTCATTAAATGCATTTTTTTTGAATATTTTTTTAAAGGTCATTGCCATTTTATCTCAAAAATTAAAGTTACTTTTCAAACTCAATGATATGATAATCAATCATAATATTTAAAACAATTCTCTTTCATATCTTTTTTAATTATTAATTAATTATTTTATTTACACATCATTAAATTTAAAATGTAAATTTAAAAAACAAAGTTGTATATTATTTTTCTTTTTTAAATTTATAACTTCTTCCCTTCTTTTTCTTTAACGAAAATTTGGAACATTGTTGAAATAGTTTATGTGCAATTTGTGGCCCGCCACAATAAATAGTTTTTCTAGACTGCCTGCTAAGAGAAGTTATTTGATAATTTTGGAGTATGATACGTAGTGTCTTAAGTATATTATGATTTATGAAGGGTATGAGTTTTATAATTTTTTAAAAATATTAGATATTATGAAAGAAGTATCATGAAAAGTCTTTATGAAGATTTTTTATTTTTAGATTAATTTATAGTATTTGTAATGTTTTATTGCATGTTATGCAATTACCTTTAGATTAATTTTATAAAATTTTTTATGGTATTTATTTCATGATGCGTAACATTACTCGTTATAATTTTGTATTGAATGATGGAGAGATATTTGATGGTGGGTGGTGGGACATGGTTGGTTGAATAAATAATTTTCCCGCAACCAGCTACGAACACTGCGTTTGGCCTAAAATCGTCATCACTGACATTAACCCGAAGACTCTTGCACTTTCATAATAAAAAAATGAATACTTTTCAAAATCGTTAATTTGAATGGACCGAGAACGTGGACTAGTATTAATGCTTTCAATAATGCTATGAATGATCCTTACTCCAATTCATTTTTTAATTAGAAAAAATCAGAATTGAAATATGAAACTGATATGTACAAGTTAGTTTTATTTTAGTCAAGCTAGGGGGCTGTTTGGGAAGTTAAGAATCTTTTAATTTGTTACCAATTTAACTTATTCATAAAATTAGTGAGTTTGGTTAAATGTTTTACCAATTTAAACCAACAGTTTGGATTGATTGAGCAGGTTAGAAATGAAAAAGACCCAACAACTATAATATTTTCATAATTTCAAACAAAAAAATAATAATTTATTTCAGATCTTGGCACAAAATTTTAAATTATTCAAATACTTGATCTTATTCAAAATCATATTTCATAAATTAATATACAAAAAAAAAAAAAAAAAATCATATCAGGAAAAATAAAATAGAAGAATTGTGAAAAGTCCTTTTTTTGAAGAATTTGTTTAGTCATAAATCCTATGAAAATATTTGTGATTTGATAAGTCTTATATGTTTAAAATTGTGTTATAAAAAAATTAAATGTTTATTCATGATAATTTTACTCTTTTTGGTCAACATGCTTATATGGTAACCTTTTTTTCTTTTTTTCTTTTATATAAAATTTTGATTTTTGAAAACTACTCGATAAGATATATCAAACAAAATCCCAATTGAATATAAAATTATGTAAAATGAAAAATATATATATATTTTTTACTTCCAGAAATTTACATTTTTTAGAGATGTTTTGTGTAGTAGTGGTGAAAATTATAAATGTGAATATTCATACTTTCATTTCAATTAGTAAAATATTATAAATTTTTTAAAAATATAAAAGTTAGAGTGAATATTCATGCTTTTTAAAAAAATTCACAGTTCTTAAAAATTTATATTATTTTAATTTATTGAAAGTATGATTATTTATATTTTAAAAATATTAGAGAGCTTAAAAGTTTTACCAAATGTCTCACGCTCACATGAGATTCACATAGTATAAGTCTCACACCCATGTGAGATATTTGATAAAAATTTTAATAGAATTTTTAAAATTTCTAACATCACACTTTATATTTTTTAAAAATTCACAATGTTATATTCACTAAAAGTGTGAATATCCACTCACCTTCACGAACTTTAAGGCTCAGTTTGGGTTGGTATCGGTTGATGGTGAACAGTTTTTGCACACACCCCTATCAAGCAAAACGATAACATGTGAACCCCATGTTACCCAAAAAAAAAATGAAGCAGGGAGGAAAGCATGTGAACCCCATGTTACCCAAAAAAAAAATGAAGCAGGGAGGAAAGCATGGAAATTACAGGAGAATTTCAACCTCCACAAATTGGTAATTGAAGTTCAGAATACATTCATTGAACTTACTCTACTCCACCACCGAGGGTGGTGGCCCAGTGGTGAAGGCATTACCTTCCCACAGCCATGAGTCAAGCTTGACTCCTGGGGGCGCGAAAAATCCTGGATTTTCTAGGGGCTCGTTTCGGCAACCTCGCGTTGTACTCCAATCGAAACTTGTCTGTGGTTAGGGCGGTTAATGAGCTCCACTGGTGCTTCGGTGGTGGGTCCCTTTCGATGGGTTGGGTTAAATCAGGCTGGCAACCGGCTACCCCGGGCCCTAGGCCTATGGATGTAGTGATGACACCTCAGAACATCCTTTTTTCTGATTCAAAAAAAAAAGAAAAAGAACTTGCTCTACTCCAACTATTGACCCCATCAAAAATCAAAGATAATTTGAAAGGAATATACAAATTCTAATGCTTGGATTTTGAAGGACAAGATTTGATATACCAAACAACAATACAACATGAAAAATGCTATGGTATACATCTTTTGAGGGGTGTGTACTAAATGCACTCTTGTTACACAATTTTGGATTCGTTTGGGAAGTGAGTTGGTTTTTTGACTTTTTAGCTTTTTAACTATTTTAGCCTGGAGCTAAAAAGCCTTGTTTGGACTTTTTAACTTTTTGACTTTTTGTGAGAGAAAGAATGTAATGATTATGGATTGGATGTGATATTTTGTCTTATTAGACTAAAAACCTATTTTGTTTTTTTGTGGCTATTTTAACCAAAAAAGCCCAAACCTCAACTTTCCAAATGGAGGCATGATGTATATTATATAGGGTCATGATTGAGACCCCCTCCAATCACCACCTCCACCACCCCACACACACGTGGCGGGTGGTGATTGGAAGAGAAGGAAAAAAAAAGAAAAAAAAGTGGCCAATCAGGTGAAGGGGTCAAGGGGGTGGGAAAAAAAGGGGTCCGGGTCATTATTGTATTATATATTTTTATGGTAATATTATGTATTTTTTTTTTTTTTGTGTGTGGTAGAATTATGAAAATTTATGACTCAGAAATGAAGCATTTTGTGGTAATGTTACGCTTTTTGTGATAATATTACACATTTTTTGGTTAAAAAATGTTTAGATAAAAAAATGTGTAATATAATCATAAAAATACATAACAATATCACAAAATTTATAACTTCTTTTATAAATCACAAATTATCGTAATTTTACTAAAAAAAATTAGATAATATTACCACAAAAATATACAGAATAGAGTTTTCCTGCAAACATATATGGATTTGAAATGTCTTTGACTGAGTATGGGAAAATGACCACCAATTTGCAGATCTCAAAATTTACATGCGAAGGTACCAATTAAAAAGGAACAATTTTGTAGCAATTAGATTTGCAACAAGCTTGTGCATAAAGATCCTCTTTTTGGTCTCTAAATAGATTACATACATAAAACAAAAAAATAAAAAATTCGGCATCACACACTACAAGAAACGACACTTTTGGCGACCAAAATATTGGTCGCCAAAAGCCCAATTTTTGGTCGCCGAAACAATTAGCGACTAAATTTATTTGTCGCCAAAGTGGTCGCCTAAAAGCTGTCGGCGATAGTATTGGCGACTACGCTATTTTTGGTCGCTGAAAGTGAACGTTTTGGCTACTAAATTTTCGTTAGTCGGCAAAGGCTATGTTTTGGCGACCAAAATATTAGTAGCCAAAAGTAAGCATTTGGCTACTAAATTTTCATTAGTCGGCAAAGATTATGTTTTGGCTACCAAAATATTAGTAGCCAAAAGTAAGCATTTGGCTACTAAATTTTCATTAGTTGGCAAAGGTTATGTTTTGGCTACCAAAATATTAGTAGCCAAAAGTGTTCAAATAAAATTAATTAAATTTTCAGCGACTAAAGAATTTAGTCGCCAAAAGAATTATTTTTCATTTTATTAAACTTTTGGCTACTAACCATTTGGTAGCCGAAAGTCTTGATTATATTTTTAGCTATTAAATTTTTAGTCACCAAAAATCTTTAGATTCTTTATGGCTACCAAATATTTAGTCACTAAAAATATTGAGCTTCCTTTTTGGCTCCCAATTGGTTAGTCACTAACAAATTCACTTCTTTTTTTTTTTCCCTACTAAAAATGTAATTGCCAAAAACTTTATTTTGTGTTTTTTTTTATTATAATTAATTTCTTCCCAACCTATATTTATTTCGTGCAACCTGCACCCTGTATTTAAACAAAATAATACATATATCTATATCTATTTCGTTTCAACAATACAAAAATTTAATCTGTTAACATCAAATTCTATACAAATCAAATACAATCCAACCCAAAATAATAATTCCATACAAGCACAAAATCATACAAAAAAGATGTCCTCTGTACAAAAAATTCTACATCAAATGTTTTTTACAGAATATTTTGAAGGTGTAAATTTAAACATGATGGGAAAATTAAATTTATTTACTAAAACACTTGCTTAATTTTAACAATGAAGCTACTGATCTAAACGCTTCTCATCCTTCAAGCTTCCTTCATATAGTTTGGTACATTTCTTTCTGAAGACACCAACTGCAAAATAATGCAAATGTAGTAATGCAATCAGAAAATCGAGAAATGGAATGGAAAGATGCCAGAACATTTTCCAATACACCCATTGCCCATGTCTCATAAAACATAGAAATTATTCAAATAATATATGAATCATTAATATCTAAAGAAAGAAGAAGAAGAAGAAGAAGGTTTTAATCTCCCCCTTGAGATGGAAGGGAAAAACATAATTTGAAACATGTTTTTGTAATTAACTTCTAAGTTTCCATCCATGTTACAATTATTATTGATACTCCACATTTTCTAATAATTTATATTTGAATTATTTGTTTAACATTTGAATTAACCATCAAATTCATCACATCTTATTAAGAAAAAAAAGATACCTCAATAGTAAGGTAAAAAACATGAGCTTCATCAATGACAGGCCTGCATGCTCCAACAGGATTCCATCTAGCCAATATCTGCATTTACAAAGGACAGGAGCTGCACCAATCCAACAAACTGTGAATTATGGCCACAATTTGAGCTCTTCAGAGTGTAGAGGTAACAACATTGTATTTTCTATGTTTATATCCAATGAATTATTAAATAGGAAAAGAATGTTCAATTGAAAGCTGTCACATCTGTTACATGCACATAAATTTAAGAACAAATTTCAAACAACAATAATAAGTTTTATACCTCCTGACTTCGTCCTGAAATTAATAGCCACAAAGGAGTTCGTATGGCAATCCTATGGAGGTAAATTCAATATGTACAAGTTTTCAGAACAAAAAACTGTGATGTCCGTAACATATGTTCCACTAAAGTACTAAACAAATAATTATCTGCCAGAGATTACAAATCGATTCCAAGAGACAAGGTGAGGGGAGAGAGAGAGAGAGAGAGAGAGAGAGAGAGAGAGAATCAACAACCTCATGAGCTGCACCTGTACCAGGATAGAACTTCCCACCCTCATGTCTATGTAAGAAGATATACAGGACCTACACATATGCCCAACCTCATCACTGCAATAGATTTATGTATGTATATTTATATGAATGTATATTTATGTATGTATATTTACATGAAAAATTTTCATTCAGAGGAAAATTTATGTATGTATATTTATATGAAAAACGATGCTTGGTGTCAATCAGATGCCAAATGCATATGGAATGTAAGAAATTTCAGAAAAATAACTGTGCATAAATTTTTAACTTGCAAAACTTATACATTATTGTCAAATACTAAAAGTAACTTAGTCAGCATCCACCACCGCATGTATCATTTCACTCAAAAATTTGTTCCCCTCAAAAATTTCTTGCATTCCATTTCCGTGATGTACATCCTGCAAGAAACAAAATAATAATTCCATTTATGAATTAGGTGTTATGCTCACATGCATTACATTCAGTAGTTGCATAAGGCCTCCATCATATATAAATGGAAGTAATTACTCTATCATTGCAAACAAAATTATCCAAACAGCATGAAGAAAAGATAAAGAAATATTGACATATGTCACTGACTTTTCAGGTTAAGATACCCTTAGTTTTGCACATAAAATCGCATTAGATTTACAAGATTGTAAAATTACCTAGTAACAAAGAAGCATAAAAAGTATAAAGGAGTTCTTGACATTACCCAATCAACAATTAGCACCTTCTTAGCCCCAGCAGCCTGAACTGCTAATGCAGCAACTGCAGCATTATTGTGGTGGCAAAACCCCATTGCATGCCTTACACCAGCATGGTGTCCAGGAGGTCTAACCTGAATCAGAAAGAAGAGAGACAGAGAGAAGAAGAAGAGAGGGAAAAATAAGTTAATAACAGCTGGTTGCTTTGATAGGTTTATTAACAGACATGATAGGAGACTTGAGAATTGTTCTTACCAAAGCAAAACCATTTGCAGGACTATTCAATGTGTACTATCATTACACATTTGCAAAATCCGGGTGCATAGCTTTAAATCTGGGTGCATAGCTCTATGATTTGTCCAACATTTTTGCAGGAGATTCAATGTGTAAAATGAGTTTGTACACTTTGAGAGCATGTGAACAAAACACAAAATCTGATCAGTCTACAACTGATTTTAACACTATTTCAAGCAATTTTAATGTTGTTTGATCAACAAATAATAGTCCATATCTAGGTTTCCAAGAGTGATTTACAATAAAACTTGAACCTTTTTCAGAGGACTAAAATACAGCTTCCCCTTTCAAATGAATGCCCTGATAGAGTAAACATCAGAATTCAATCCACGCAATCAAACAAAACAAGTTTTAGCATGAGCTGGCATTGGAAACCCATCTCAAAAGTTAGTGCCATTCAATTTCAGTTAGTTGGACCTATAATAACAGGTATAGAAGTAACATTTCTGGTTTCTCACTGTTTTCTCCAGCTCATGGTCATCAAAATAAAGCCAAAGAGGGTACAATTGAAAACCCCATGGCATCTTCAAAACCCAACAAGGGTTGTAAAAAGTGAAACTCCCAACTGTAACAACATCAGTTGTAGTATATATGATATCTGGAATCAATTCATAATTCCTAATTTAGACAACTTGTGGATCATATAAATGGAGACCAAATTACTAAATTAGGCCTGCACATCATCAAGTTGAAACAGGTGGCGCCAGCTCTTCTTGTTTACCTGCCACAGATGGTTGGTCTTTTGCGACTGGTAGAGATGTCTGTTCTTGAACAGGTACGCATGGCCTCCAAATTGTCTCCTTGCCCACATCCATAAAAGCAATGCCCTTGGCAGCCAGTTCACTTACAACTGTCATACTAGAGCAAATGCAGATTATATATGTACTAATTTTTGTATCACATTTCGTACAATGCCCTAAAACATCACATTGCCCTAATTTTTAATTTGAATCACATTTCAATAACAATGCCCTAATTGAGGGCATTTCGTACTTCATATTCTGTGTGTTTTGACATATATATATATATGTATGTGTGTGTGTGTGTGTGTGTGTAAACAGAGACAGATAGAAACTGAGGGAGAGACAGATGCGAAATTCAAACATACCTGGGAAGGAGTTCGGGGGATGATCCAGTTCGGGGGAGTTCGGGCGATGGAGTCTATTCCTGTACAGAAGAGGGCAGAGGCGTGAGTGTACAGATGATTTGTGTATATAATCGAGTATATATGGAATCAAGGCTGTGAATATATGATTCGTGTTTGTGTGTGTGTAAACAGAGAGAGAGAGAGAAAGAGGGAAACCGAATGGCCTTGTGAGATGTTTAAGAAATGGAGAGGGAGATACCTGGGAGCGAGCTGGTGGGGTTTTGGGTTGCAGCGTCAATGGTGGCGCGAGCAGTGGGCGAGAAGGAGGAGGAATGAGAAGGAGTTGTGTGTGAGACTGAGATGAGAAACGGAGACGGGTTAGGGCTAAATTTTGGGGGGAATCCCCAATTTGAGAGGGAATATTTGTTTTAGGGGGAATCCCCAATTTGAGAGGGAATATAATCGCCGACTAATATTTAGTCGGTAAAAGAAAAATAACAATTTTAAAAAAATTTAAAATAAAAGTAACAAATATATTAAAATTATATTTAAATAAAAATATAAGTAATAAAATTATAAATTAAAAAAAAAACCAAAAATTAAATTATCTTAAATATTTGTCCTAATATTTTTTGTACTGAAAAATATAATAATATATTTTAAAATTTTATTTTCTTATATTGTTATATTATATATATATATATATATATAAAATAAGAAAGAAAAGAAAGAAAGAAAATTTAAAAAAAAAGGAAAAATTTAATACTAAAAAATATTTTAATGAAAAATATTTTTGTGGTAGAGGAAAAGGAGCGGCAGTAGTAGTGAAGGTGGTGAAAGAGAGATAATGGTAGTAGTAGTAGCAGTAGTAGTAGTGGTGATAGTAGAGTGGTAGCGATAGTAGTAGTAATGGTAGTCGTAGAGTTGAAGTAGCGACAGTAGAAGTAATAGTGGTGGTGGAATGGTGTTTGCAGTAGTGGTGAAGGTGGTAGAGGAGATGGGTGGTGAGAGAGAGTGATAGACAGAAAAGAAACATAGAGAGAAGAGAGATAAAGAGAAATGAGCGAGAGAGACAGAGAGAGATAGCGAGAAGAGAGATGAGTAAGAGAGACATAAAGAGAAGAGAGATGAACGAAAGAGACATAGAGAAAGATAGAGAGAAGAGAGAAGAGAAATGAGCAAGAGAGAAAGAGAGAGATAGCGAGAAGAGAGATGAGCAAGAGAGACATAAAGAGAAGAGAGATGAACGAGAGAGACAGAGAAAGATAGAGAGAAGAGAGAAGAGAGATAAAGAGGGGAGAGAGTGATCAATGTGAACACAATGGGGGAGAGAGATAAACAGACAGATAGACACATAGAAAGAAAGAGAGAGAGAGAGAAGAGCGAGAGACAGACAAATAGACACAGAGAGAGAAAGAAAGAGAAAAGAGTGATAAGTGAGAGAGAGATAAAGAGAGAAAGAGATATAAAGAGACAGATAAAGACAGAGACAGAGTAGAAAAAAGAAAGAGATATAAAGAGACAGATAAAGACAGAGACAGAGTAGAAAAGAGAAAGAGATAGAGACAGAGGCAGAGAGAAACAGAGAGAGAGAGCGAGAGAAGAGAGATGAGCAAGAGAGATAGAGACAAGAGAGATGAACGAAAGAGACATAGAGAGATAGAGAACGGAGAGAAGAGATAGATGTGTGAGAGACACAGAGAGAGAAAGAGACAGACAGACAGACATATAGACAAATAGATAGACAGATAGACCAACAGATAGACAGATAGATTTTTTGTAATTATAATCGCCGACTAAAATTTAGTCGGTAAAAAATATATTAAAAATATATATTAAAAGTAACAAAAAAAATTCATTATTTAAATTTTTTTTAAATAAAAGTAAAAAATATATTAAAATGATATTTAAAAAAAAATATAAGTAATAAAATTATAAATTAAAAATATTAAATTATCTTAAATATTTATCCTAAAATTTTTTTTATTGAAAAATATAATCACAAATTGAGCTTTTAATTTTATATATAATAAGAAAGAAAAGAAAGAAATAAAATTAAAAAAAAGGAAAAAAATATAAAAAAAAATTTGAGCTAGCTCAACCCGTGTTTTAAATTTTTTTGATGTTTTATTTTATTTAATTTCATTATTTAAATTTTGCCACAATATATTTAAATTTTATTGATGTTTTATTTTATTTAATTTCATTATTTAATTATTAATATTTTTTAAAATAAATTTATTTAAAATTTTAATTAAAAAATAACATATATTTTTATTGATATTTTATTTATTTAATTTAAAAATATATATTTATTTAATTGCGTAAAAGATCAAATGAAATAAAAGAAAATCAACTTTTGGCGACTAAATGTTTAGTCGCCAAAGACAAAAATTAATTTTTTATTAAAACATTTGGCGACTAAAGGATTTGGTAGCCGAATGTGTGCCTAGGGCGACTAAAAAAATTTTTGTCGCTGAAAATCAACTTTTGGCGACTAAATGTTTAGTCGCCAAAGACAAAAATTAATTTTTTACTAAAACATTTGCCGACTAAAGCCTTTAGTAGCCGAATGCATACCTACGGCGACTAAAAAAAATTTTTGTCGCCAATTTATGCCATTTTTGCCGACTAAATTTATTTTAGTCGCCAATTGTCATATTTTTAGCTACTAAATTTTTTTTAGTCGCCAATAATCAATATTCCCCGACTAAAAATAATTAGTAGCTAAAAATTTGACTTTTGCCGACTAAATTTATTTTTGGTAGCCAAATCCGTAACATTTGGCGACTAAATTTGTTTTAGTCGCCAAAAGTGGTCGCTGTAGGTGCTTTTTCCTGTAGTGACATGATATTTCAACAAATGCATAGTTGATGGTGGTAGACATGTAGATCCGTGGAACAAATAAACATCATATTTCAATCTCAATTTTTGTAATTCTTATGAGATTTTTCTTGAATGAATTAGAATACTTCATACCTATTTCGGAATGAATTAAAAGCACAAGCAAACAATCACAGTCAGCCTCGAGTGACTCCAACTTGTTATTAAGGTACGAAATTTCATGTTCAATAGCAATCAGACTGGTTTGTCCACGATCAATAGAGGATTATTGCTAATTAAAATCAAAATGATGGTCATATTTCATAACAAAACTATTGTCCTCAACTGAAACATCAGAACCTTCTATAATAGAAAGGTTATATATATTTTGTTACTTAACGTAATGTAAACACTCAAATGTTTTATTAATATCTTATTTTGTTCATGTGGATGAAGGTTGAAATGAAATGATTCCATTTAAGGATACCCATCCCGTTCTTTTCATTTCTCTGTTAGGGCAAGGGAAAAAAAAAAGAAAAAGAAAAAAGAAGAGGAACTGCTTTCTCCAGTCTAGATTATGGATTGAAGGGTGTTGTTCGGGTGCGTAAGGCTTATCATGAGTCTCGTTTCATAAAAAATAACCAATGAAGCATAGACTATATAATCAACATTTATATAAGGTTTTTTTTTATTTTTTTTTTATTTTCCTTCTTTTTTGTCTCTCTTATTTTGTTTTTGTTTTTGTTTTTTTGTTTTTCTTATTTTAAAATACAAAAGCTAGACAGTTATATTGGTCAAGTTCATATAAATTTCATTTCAAAAAAGTTGAGTGCAACAATGATTCCATGGCATTGGTATCAGCATCTAATATTTTCTAATAATTTACTCTAGTTATTCATTGAAACTGAGGTTCATTCGCCGTATGTAAACTTATTATTAGTTGGTGATATCATATAATCAATATCACCGTGATACTAAATTTTTACGCTCATTTCGTACTCCTTCCGATCTTTATTTGTGCGGACCACTCAACTGCCTTAGCATGCACCAAAATATTGTCCGCTTTGTACCACAGGGACATGCATGGTTTTGTTTTTCCTTCACTAGAAAAGACCTCTTGGAAGTTTGTGGGTATGATACATTTATAAGGTGGGTCAAGACTTCTTAGTGAATCAATGTGGAAAGGATTCAGACCTCCCACAGCAGCCAAACATACACTTTTAAGATAGTAGTTGATTCAATAGAATGATTTTAGGATGGAATGGACAGACTTTCCCTTAGTCACCCAACAAAATGGTCATTCTTCTAAATTGCTAAATGTTAATTTCTATTGTCAATATAAATTTCTTTTATTTTTACCAAACTAACCATGAGAATAACTGTTCCTGTGTGTGCTGAGCATAAAACTTGCACATTCAGCAAACAAAGCATATCTGAGCCCATCCTTCGCAGGCCCAAAATTGAACCAGGCTTATTGGATTGCCAAGAAGTGAAGCGTTGAGTGGAATGCTCAGCGCTTAGATGATGTGCCGAGGAAGTGGATTAGGCAGAATCTGCAAGCAACTATGTCGAGTACCACAGTGGGCCCAGGCTGTCCCTTTTTGAAGGTGTAGTAGGAACTTGAGCCTTGATATTCAAATGATGATGACAAACAGGTCAAATTATGTAGGAAATATCTACACCATCTATACCAGAGGATTATATAAAGAAGGTAGATACAAGAGTAAAGGTATGCACTAACTGTCTTAAAAATATCATACTTATTCCCTTCTATACACAACCTATTGACTTAACTGTCAAAGTGCTAATTCCGACACCCCCGGCTGGAGTGTTTCTTATTTCAAGTATCAGAGCAAGAATTAAACAAAGGTCTACTTGGGTTAAAGGAATATTGAAGAATCACTTCTCTTGGTTCCAACACCATTTCATTTCATCATTATTGAAATTAAACAATACTACATTATTTATTAAAGTTATTACGAAGTTATATATGGCCACAGCTACGGGCAGAGGCAGGGTAAGACCGGGGGGCACGTGCCCTCCTCAAGTTTGGATAATTATATTAGTATCCCTATATATATATTATTATATATATTCTCTATAAAATTACAATAATATCCCTTTTAAAAATTGTAATAGTCCCTCTATTATAAATTTTCTTTCTAATTACAAGGAATCTACTAAAATGGGTTCTTCTATTATACACCTCCAAAAGGAGTGTACCATATACTAGTTTTAACTTTATGGTATTGATATTATAAAATTTCATAACCAAATTATTTCCATTCATAACTAAAATGACCACTATATAAATTATAATCAAGCAACATATCTTTAATTATAACCAAAATAAAAAATAAAAAGTTACAATAGGTTATAACTAATATTAGAATGAGTCATAACTAATCATTATTTGATGTATAAGCAAAGACCTCTTCAGTCATAACGAAAATAACAATCACAAGAACTTATAACTAAATTATATCCAACACTACAATGTATCATAACTAAAGACCACGAAAATCATAACTGTAACATATTGTAAACACTTTTTTTGCGATGTGTTTTATAAAATTTTTCTACCAAAATATATCATTTCTATCTCAACTTGTATTCTTTTTTAATTTTCCAATCTACCTAAAATAGTTACTGTTGGAACAATCTTTTGTGTAAAATAAATAACTCAAAGCAAATCAACCAAATAAAAATAAATTATTTACAAAATTTATTTACCGAACCGAATAAGTACAAAATTAGATCAAGTCGTCGAGTGTGTGACACTCTATTCTTAAGACAAATTCACCCCGCTACGGTACTTTCGGATAAATGGTGTCTATCTCTCAAGATACAATGATCTACACAAATTGTAGTAGCACTCCAAAGAATTTGAACGGTGAACAAATCCTATGTTCTATACTTTCAGAAACTTTCCTAAAATAATATGTAGAATATATATACAAGAGAGTACGAATGAAGGCAAGAATATGGATTTTCAAAATCCCGAAGCTGTTGGAAATGTCCTAGAATTTATAGGCAGATTGGAGACCTTTTGGAATGGCCGAACATGTATGATCTAAACCTGAACAGGTTTGTATTTGAATTGAACAGGTGTAAAACAATTTTGAACAGATAACTGCTGGACAGTTTCAAATCCGTTTGAACAGATAACTGTTGGGCAGTTTCAAACCTATTTAAATAGTTTGAATCTGTTGGAGACTGGAAGGGAATTTCGGACAGGATGAGGTAGAAAATTGAATTCAAATTTTGGCAAAAAAATTTGAATTAATCTCGTTCAGGAAAAATAATTTTCTTGTAAGAATTTTTAGAAAAAATTCAAATAAATTTTGTCTAAAAAATTAATGTAAGGACCCAACCCCCAATCGACCCGGGCGATCAGATGGCAGTGCGTGTGTGTAGTGGTTTGAGCCAAGGCTCACTCTGTCTATAACTCCTCCCTTCTACAAACTTGGGGTGCCCCTTGGGACCTAACCCAAGTGTTGTTACATAGAACTTATATACACACATAAGTTTACTTTAAGTTTCAATGTGGGACAATCCATTTCAAGGAAACTCACATTTTACTTCTTTAATCGTCCATTCCACGAACCCGAAAACGATGTCAAATTCCCATGCACTCATAAATAGTTTTGATGAACCGTTTTCACTGTGTGCCTTGTCATGCGATAAGGAACACGTCACCTCTTTGGACTCACTCCAAAAGACTTGTGGGACCCACTCAAATTTCGGCTCAAAGTTGGCCCAAAATAAGCCTTATAAAACCATAATTTCAACAGTTACTTCCCAATATTTGAATAAAATTTAACCTTAAATCCTTTAATTTAAAATTCACATCTATTCATGATAGACTCTTAATAGTTAAGCTTAGTAATATCTCATTATTATTTATTATGAGAAAAAAATAAAATCAATATTGTCATTAATTTGTGCTCCCCGTTCACTGAATTCCTGGTTCTGCCACAAGTCACGACACCTGTATTATTTAGTTCATTGGAATGAAATAGAAAAAAAAAAAATTAAAATGATTATTCCATTATAATGATAAATGATAATTCTATTTTCAATATGTATTTTATTATTTTTTTAATCAACCAAATATAAAATCAACATTTTGATAGAATTACGATTTCATTTCACTCTATACAAATAAAACAAACACCACCACCTAAGTTTAATAGTCGTAAACCCAACTGGAGTTGGTTGTTGTAATCTCATGTCTTATTGCAATGAGAATAGGTCCTTGTGAGTGACGAACGCATAATAATATGGAAAATGATTTTTTTTTCGAATTTTGTCCCCCTAATCCTCCGAATGCCCAAAACGACGTCGTTTTGGGCATTCTTTTTTTTTTTTTTTTTCTTCTTCTTCTTCATGCAGGTGCAGGTCTGAGACAGAGGGAGAGGGAGAGGGACAGAAAGAGAAAGAGAAAGAGAGAGAGGGAGAGGGAGAGGAAGAGGAGAGGCCGATCGTCGCAGCACTCCAGTCCAGTCCGATCGGCGACCGATCGTTGCAGCTCGTCGCAGCTCGCAGATCGTCGCAGCTCGTCGATCGATCGTCTCCGCCACTGCCTCCGCCACTGCCTCCGCCCCTTGCCCAGCCCGGTTGATGTTGGCCCCTCCAGTCCAGTCCTTCTTCTTCTTCTTCTTTCTTTTTTGAATTCGGGAGATTCGGGGGGGAGGGGCTTTCGAGCTCCCTAGCATGACTCGATAACAACTGGAATCGGTGTCATTATATATTATATTTTATAGTAAAATTTTCATTTAAAGAGACGAAAAGTGTTCAACGTCTAGAACTTCTATAAGTTGTAGCGAATCGTACATGAAATGAACCAATATGAAACCGGCAATTAATTGAAATTCACTATTAAAAAGTAAAATTAACAAAATAAAAATAAAAATAAAAACATAGACACGTTTGATGGAAAATAATCAAAGCTGAAACCAATCCACCAAAATCATCTTTACTAGCTTTGTTATGCTGTTTCGACACTTGGAAGAGGAAGAAGAATAGCAGTAGTTACATCAGTCAATTGAACAATGCCGGCCTCAGAAACTCTCAGCCCTCTCCTCAATTCTCACCGGAAAACCACCTTTCATCTTTGATGTCAAATGAGCCATGAATACGGGCTCCACATCTTCCTCAAATGCCGGCACCACCTTGAACCGCCGCAACACACCCGAAACCACCTTCTTCATCTGCAAGAACGCCATATCCTTCCCCGGGCATATCCTCGGACCTGCCTGGAACACCGGATACGTGTATGGATCCCTCGCCACGAAGCTCCACTTTCCGGCCGCCGCGTCTCTCATTTGCAACCACCTCTCTGGGCGGAACTCCGCCCAGTCCGACCCCCACAACTTCTCCGACCTCCCCATTGCGTAGGGATGGTAACTCACTCTCGTACCTTTCTTGATTACCGTCCCATCCGGTAACACGTCATCATCCACCGCTTCTTTTCCGTCAACGGGGACCGGCGGGTAGAGTCTCATGCTCTCGCTCAACGATGCGTACGTGTAAACCATGTTCTTCACTTCCTCAAAACTCGCAGCTTCCGACTCCTCATTGATCTCTTTCGGAATCTCATTTTCCACATCTGGGTGTCTGGAGATTAGCCAGAAGAACCATGTCAAGGCCGCCGATGTGGTTTCGCGACCCGCCAATATGAAGCTAATGACTATATCGGTGACGAAGTTTTCATCTGAATGTCCAGAACTTAAGAATCGTGATAAAAGATCAACGGATTCGAGCGATGATTTTTCTCCCAGTTCTTGCTTCTTTTCTTTGACTATTTCTTTGGCGAATTCCCGAACTTCATTAGCAGAAATTCGAAGCTGTTTCTCAGATCAGATCCAATGTCGAGAAACCGTTTAGTTTTCCAAAACAGGGGATGAAAGGCTCTAAACCTTTGCCCGCTGATTCGAGCAGCAGTGTCGAAGGCTACCGCGAATTTCTTCTGCGGAAGTGATGGTAGCAAATAGGCAGGATCATGTCCGAAAGCGATCTTGCATATGTTATCGAAGGCAAATCTCTGAAGAATATCCTGAAAATCAAGCACAGTTTTGTTTGCAGCAGCGGAGGATAAGATCGGAATGAGGCGGTCTGAGAGCTCAGTATCGACAACGGTCTCGACAAATTTGCGTAAAGATTTGGTGTTGAATTCATGGCTAGCAACTTCCAGTTCTCACCGTCGACATTAAAGATGCCATCGCCTAGTAGGTCAGAGATATGTGTTCGAATGATAATGCCTTTTTGGTAAATATGGAAATGGGTCTTGAGAATGAGAAAAGTTAGGGATCATGAAATTTTTTTCATAAAAATGATCACGAAAGATTTATGGTCTTTGGATTACCTTGATTAGTGTATGGTGTTTTATTCTAAATGTAATTTAAGGGTCACAAAACTTTCATGATTGTTTTTATGAAAAGTTTTTTTTTATGATACCTACCATTTGCTGTTTGAGAATATGCTGAACATTGGAAGGATTGGCTGTGATGACTTGGCAGCGGCCGAGAGGGCGGTTGAGGACGAAAGTGGAAGTGGGTGTGCTGGTCACGGCATCAGATGTCCATTGGATGACTCTGTGCCGATTGGAATAGAATGCGAGGACAGAGCCGATAAGTGGGTATGATCTTGGAATCTTAGAGGAAATCTTGGAGGACTTGGAAGTGGAGGAAAAAAAGGATGTGAAAATGGACTTGGAATTGATGATGAACAAGAAGAGCAAAGAAAGAATGCAAAGGAGAAATGAAGTTGAAAGCTCGAGGTCTAACATGGCTGCTCTGAAATTTGATATACTAAAACAGGGATTAACACAGTCTATGTTGCACCGAAGATTAGTGGAACAGACGAAGGAGCATTTATAAGGGGGGAAATTTAAGCTGTTTGGTTAGCTACTCCAAACCTATTTTTATGTATTGTTTTGAGTGTTTTATTTGTTTAGAATTTTTAAAAATTAATTTCGCACTCGCTTTTGAAAACTTTTTTCAAGACAAAAAAATTTGAACTAACTGGTCGTTTTCCCAGACGTCTGGCCGGTTGACCGAAACAATACTATTTTTTTTATATAATTGGCGTCTATTGTTTTTATATTTTAAATAAAAAAAATTTTGAAAATTTTTAAATTTTTTAATGAATTTTGAATAGAATTTTGAGTTGTGTGTTTGGTTATGAATAGTAAGTTTTTGTATCAAATATCATATGTCACATCAAAAATTTCCTACTCAATTTAAAATTCTTTTCAAAACTCAATTCAAAATTCTTTTCAAAACTTTTTTCAAAATTCATTCACCGAACAAATTTTCCACACTCAAATCATAATTCTAAACCTCACAAATTCAAAATATAACTCTATTCTTAAATTATATTTAAAAAATTCTACTAAACGCTACCTTAGATAGTGTGCCAATCATGGCGTCATAGAAATCATTAATTAATAGTTTAATACTTGATGATTTTTATTTATTTATTTATTTATTGATTTGATAATAATGGAGGTGATATTCTCATGTGGTCTATCGACAAGAGTATTAAACTATGAGAAATGCTAAGTATCATGAAAAATGTTTTATGAAAATGATCATGAATAAATCTCCATCCTTGTATTCACTTTGTAACTTATTGTATATCTAAACTAAAGGTAAAAAAAATTTTATGATCATTTTCATGAAATATTTTTCATGATACCTAATATTGGTCTTAAAACTATTAATTTGGTAGAACGATCATAATATGAGCAATACTATAACACCAACTTGAAAAAAAAATATTAAGAATTTAAAACTTAAAAAATATTGAGAATTTTGGCCGTGTTTAGGATTTGGATAAGAACTAAGAAAAAAAAAAAAAAAACCACGTGTCTGGAATATAAGTAAAATATAATTATATTTTATTCACACTCTATCTATTTTTTTCATTTTTCTTTTCAAATTTCTATCCAAATTCATAAATCAAACACAAGACAACTCACACCATCAACTTCAAATGTGAACCATTGATTTGATATTCTTATTTTATTTATAATTCCCTTTTTGGACAGTAGAATTTTTGTAATAATATATACACTTCTCATTTTTTTTTTCTCAAGTAATAATAGATATACATTTCCTTCTTTTTTTTTTCTTCATTAATTAAAAGTTTAAAACTTTGCAAAAATCGTTGATAAATTTACGAATTTAAATTATAAGTCTGTGTGGTGCAATGGATTTAGAAATACTCTCTCGTCTAAACAGAACTCCTTAATCCTCCTTCTCTCTTCTGTTCCATCCTCCTTTTTCTTCATTATAGCCCCTTCTTTTATATTGCTCCCCAAGATCCTCTAAGGGCCCACTGCCTCCAGACGGGCTTTGATCTCACTCCTGGGCCTTCTATACAACCCATGGGGTACACGACTCTGATGGACCTTTAACTTAGTTTTACTCGACTACGGCTCTCCACTGGACCTGGTATGGGTCGACTTGTTTGCAACAAACATGGATCTGATATGGGCCGCCGGCTTGTACTCGGCCAGTTTATGAATCTTAGAATCTCATTTATTCGGCCACCACAGTCTGTAGTAATTACTCTCTATGTTGTTGAATAAATACAGGTGAAGATCACATCCGTATGATTTTGAGTTGATTCGATGAATTTGTAAGAGAATAGTTGAATCTCTAGTGACACTAGTGTGGTGCTATCCAAAAACCCTCCAATAATTCAATTTGTTCCCTTATAATGGAATAAATTCATAGAGAGATTGAAAATGAGAGACTTAAGACTTAAGGTGTGTTTGTTTGGACGAACTAGATAAGGGGGGATTGGAAGTCCTGAGATATATTGTCCCTGGACTATTTGGTTAGACTGGATTTATATCCCATGTTTGTTTAGTCATGGGATTAGATGCCAGGAAATGATTCTTTGGTTGGATAAAATATGAATCCTATGTTTGTTTGGGGTATTATGGAGAATGATAAATGTTCAAATGACTATTTTACCCTTTTCAATTATTTACTAAGTAATAGCAATATTAAACATATCTTTAATATTTTAATTATTTTTAACTAGATTAAATAAAAATTTATTTTATTTTATTTTTTACACAATTAAATAAATTTATTTTTTTTAATTAAATAAATAAAAATAAATAAAATATCAATAAAAATATATGTTATTTTTTAATTAAAATTTTAAATAAATTTATTTTAAAAAATAATAATAATTAAATAATGAAATTAAATAAAATATAAACAAAATTTTAAAATAAAACATCAATAGAATATCTATAAAAAAATTATTTCAAAAAATTAAATAAATAAAATTATTTTATTTTTAAATTTAGACATTTAAATTTTATTGAATTTTACTAAATATAACACATAATTAAATAGTAGAGGGTCAAAATGGTCATGTCAACACCTAATCTTATATCTCCCGTTATCCCTCCATTTGTGTCTCACCCTCCCATGGGACACAATAGTCCAATAGATTTGAGATTAATAGTCCACATGGACTAATAATCCGGTGCAAAAATTTTGAACCAAATAACAGACTATTATTCCGGATGGACTAGTAGTCTAATCTCACTTATCAATCCCTCAAAATAAACACTACCTTGGAGTATTACTTGGGTTGATCTGGATAGGTGTTGTTAGACTTTTTAAGTCTATTTGGAATAATATGAGCTATTTACTTTGTAGACTATATTGAAAATAATATTTAGGTAAAAAATTAGATTGATTTGATATCGGTAGTCAAATGATCGAATTACATTTATTTTATTTTTTAAAAAAAGACATTCTTTTTTTTAAATCATATTTATCGTCCAATTTTATATAATAAATGTAATTTAAGCATATACAATTAGCAACATCTAATCAATTTAATTTTTTATAATTTTTTTTTTTAATAAATCTTACAAAATAAACTGTACAAATTATTGAGGTGAGCTCTGATATGGAACCAAAAGTTCCTCTCAAATTGAATCACCAACCGGAGAGAAGTCATCTCCAACCTACTCTGTTCATGTCCTACCTTGACTTTTTGTAGAATCTCTTATATGAACCACTAAGCTGCGATGGGCCTCATATGATCTGTTACGCTTATATGATTAAGCCGAACCCCAAGCCCTTCCAAACAATTAATTAAAGAATAAATTATAAATAGATTTACTTAAAATACAAATTATCTTTTGTAATTTAGAAAATTACAAATACCTCATTGTCAAAATTTTTCATTTAACAGAATTAATTGAAAAATTAAAATTTTTAACTGTTCACTTATACAATAATAAAATTATCTGAATTATTAATTGAAATAAAATTTTACCATTATTAAAAACTGTTAATTAACTTAATGATTTATTAATAAAATGACCTATTTATTATGAAATTAGAAACCTTAGGGAGGGGATAATGTAATTTCTAGAACCACAGGGAATAATTTGTAATTTAAGTAAGGGGTTGTTTGGGGTGTCCTAAATAAGTGCACTTTTTGAATTTTTAGAATAAAAAGTTGAGGAAAAAAAGATAGTTGTTTAGGATAATTTTTTGACTTTTTACGAAAAAATGTGTATTAAAAAATTGTATAAATTAGTGTATAGGAGAAGATTGTGATGAAATAGGTTGTACGGTGGGATTGAAGGTGGGACAGCGTGTGCAGAGTATGGGGGGGAGATGGTTCCCTGCTTTTTAGGCAATGAATTGAAGGTGTTGTTCGGCCCGTGGGGGCCTACCACGGGTCTCATTTTGCTAATCAAAACCGTTAAATGTGTAGAACTCGTCGAGTACTATATACTTATAAAAAATCACGTTGATCAGATATCGATAGCTATCTGATCGGATTAGTTTTTTTTTCAACCGTTAACTATAACAGAATCCATTTTATAAATTTTAACTGATTTGATCATATAGTTACCGATATCCGATGAACATGATTTTTTACAAGCATATAGTACTCGACGAGTTCTACACATTGCACGGTTCAGATTATTAAAACGGGACCTGTGATAGGCTCCCACGGGCCAAACAACATAGTGTTATTTGTACACCTAAATCAGTGCAATTTTTCCAAAATGTCAGCTGCGCCTGTGGGACGTCAGACTTGTTTGAAAATTAATTTTGTGTAAAATTAATTTTTTAATTTTTGTTTTGGTAAATAGTGATAACTTTTTAACTTTTTAAGTAACTTTTTAGCTTTTTTTCATTATCCCAAACCAAGCCTAAATCTCAGAGGGTGTGTTTGTAATTTACCCTTAATTATATATCCATCTCTTTTTTTTTTTAGAACGAAACAACCATCCATATTATACCCTTAAATAGTAGTAGTAGTTACGTTTTTGGCCAGATTATGTGCTGACTGAATAACACTTCTGTCAACTTTGCGAAGACATACATAATTCAAACATTTTGCATAAACTAGAATATATATCTTGAACAAGAGTAAAAATGTGCCAATCCTCCTGACATCGTTGCTGTTGAAGCATCTGGACTAGTACCTGATAGTCTATGTACACATTTATATGTTTCAATTCTTGTTGTACAGCTCATCAGATTGCATCCAAGCACGCATATGCTTCAGCTAGTAAGGCATGTGGTAAGGATGTCTTCACCACAGCCTTCTGATTGTCCAAGCAAATCTATGCAATTCCAACGTTGTCGGTTGGTGATTTCCTTGAGCCGTCTATAATGAAATGCCAAGAATCTATTGCATTGTTGGTGTCTAAAACATTCTGCAAAATACAAAGGTTAGATGTGTTAGTGTCTTGATTATTTTCAGAAGTAGAGCAAGTTCCATTGCCTGTTTTATGAAGACATGAGAACATATCAAAGAGTTTCCTAGCTTCCTCTAATGTGTTCTCAATATTTGGGGAATTGTGATGGAAGACCACTTCATTTCTTTGTAGCCATATGGCCCATAGAATGGCAATCGATTGGATAACAATTTTAGTGTCATGGACTTATTCAATCCAACCTGTAAACCATTGAAAAAAAGATACTGGTACACCAATTCTAAAATCCAAACCCAAAGGCGATCCCCCTCCATACTCTTTGTGCCCACTCACATTCAAAAAATACATGTTCAATTGTCTCATCTTCATTATGACATCTGGCACACCTAGTGTTAACTTGGACACCACGTTTTAAAATTCCCATTGGACATGAAGAATTCTATGAAGACAGTCCATTTTGGAGGTAAGGCTATATTCCATAACTTCTTCCATACCCCTTGAGTAGAGCACATCCTGTAAAATATAGGATAAGTACGAATCAAGGCCTGTTCATACCCAGATTTTTGAGAATAAACTCCATTTTTAATTGGGCTCCAAACTAGTCTGTCTTCACAAGGATAATTGGGTATATGAACCGATATAATAGCTCGAGTACAGTCTACTGGGAAGAACAATCTTATCAAATTCTCCCTCCAACAGCCGTGAGCCTAATCAATAAAGTGTTCGACTCGCATATCTGAAAGAATTCTAGTAATATCCCTTCCTCGTAAGGGGTTGAGCATAGAAGGGATCCATTGATCTTCGAAAGGCCGAGTTTGTTGGCCATTCCTCACTACCCAATGAAGACCCGACTTTAGTAAATCCCTACCCCATAAGATACTCCGCCACTCCCAAGAAGCAGTAGAACTCAAAGTAACATTGAAGAGAGTTCTTCTATGACAGTACTTACTCAAGAAGACCCGTGATAATAACCCATTGGGATTAGAAATCAACCTCCACGCCTGTTTTGCGAGTAGAGCTTAATTGAAACACGTTAAATCCCTAAATCCCAATCCACCCCAATCTTTTGGAAAACATAAATGCATCCATTTTTTCCAAGAGATACCTCATTCATCATTGGAATTCCATAGGAAATTTCTGATTATTTTAGAAATTTTGCTCAAAAAAGAATTTGGCATTCAGAATACCGACATTAAGTACACCAGTATTGAATGTAGCACATGTCTAACCAAAACCCATCTTCATGCAAAATTTAACATCTTACATTTCCACTCTTGTAGCTTATTTGTTATTTTTTCTAAAATTGAATTGAAAATAACCCCTTTTGATCAGCCCGGAAAACCTAAATTGGCTCCTAAATAAATGGCCGAATGAGTCCCAACTTTAACACATAAAATGGATTGGAGATTCTATTTATCAGATTCCAACATATTTGGGCTTGGGAAAATTTCAGATTTTTGGTAGTTAATACGAAGCCCCGTCTGTGAGCAAAAAGCATTCAAAAACCATCGTAAACACCATACATGGGATAGCTCAAATGTTTGAAAAATGAAACAGTCATCTGCAAAAAGGAGATGATTTACGAGGGGGGCTTGTTTACATATAGCTATCCCTTTACATATTCCTAAATTTTCAAGATGAGTAAAACCATCCGATAAAGCTTGCATTACTAACAAAAATAGATAAGGTGACAAAGGATCATCCTGTCTAAGACCCGCTGATGGATGGAAAAATTTAGATCGACTTCCATTAATCAATACAAAAAAGGAAACTGTAGAAATACATTGTTCAATCAACCTAAGCCAGTGTTGGGAAAACCTCGTTTTTCGCATTATTGTTAATAAAAACTCCCCACTGACCCTGGCATAGGCCTTGTTCATGTCTAGTTTTAGTCCAAACACGGACTTCCGATCCTTTTTGTATTTTTTTAACATATTCTACGATTTCATGTGCCAATAAAATATTGTCAGAGATCAACTGTACCTTTAAAAACACACTTTGATTAACAGAGATCAAGTCTGGTAGAATTTCTCGAAGTCTGTTTGCTAACACTTTGGCCCCTTTTTATACAACACATTACACAAACTTATTGGTCGGTAATCATTCACGATGAGTGGAACCTTCTTCTTAGGTATTAGACATAAAAATGTTGAATTTAAAGACCTAATTAAGTGTCCTGAATTTAGAAAGCTAAGCACACACTATTATAAAAGTGATAAGTGTCATAAATTTGACTCTATAAATTTGTGAACAAAATTTGCTTATCAAACAAACATAGCGACATCCGACATGTCACTTAGGTCCATTGCATCAATATTACAACATGTGATTTAGTAAGTAAATTTAGTATATAAATTTGATGGATATAAAAATGTTATGTAATAAAAAACTAAAAATGATTTACAAATAAATGATGTATATAAAAAATAAAAATAATAAAAAATTCTAAACAATGTATCTGTTAGACTTATTTATTTTTGATTATTTATTTAATTATGTTTTAATTTATTTGAAACAGAAAAATGGAATCAAAATTTATTTTGATGATTTATTTAATTATGTTTTAATTTATTTGAAAGAGAAAAATAGAATCAAAATTTATTTTGTCCCATTATTTCTCACCTAAACTTTTATCCTAAATGTTGTTAGAATGTATTTAATATTTGCTGAAATTAGGAGTTCATTTCAAACCCAAAACCGAGGTTCAAACAGCCCAAAATAGAGGTTCAAACAGCCCAGCACAACAACAGTTCAAAAGGTTCAAAACTGTCAAAGCTCTGGACAACCGGCCAAGGCTTTTCTGCCTAGTTTTGCTTCAGTTTGAATTTTCTTCTCAACGGCTCTGAGCTACAACAACTGTTTTTCAAAGTAAAGCTATTCTAGACCATGCTCTGCCTCCTACCAAGATCAAATCAGTAATGATGGAATGATTTATATTCAAAATGAATTTAACGGCTCTATAAGCCTCTTGATCTATATATATACCAGAGAGCCTCAGTGAGCAACACACTAAAACAATATACAAGTTACAGAAACCAGAAAATATTTTTTGATCTATAATCACTCACATCTATTCTCTGAAAAATTCTCTGAGAAGTGTTCTTCAATTTTTTGTTTACATCTTTCTCTCAAAAATTATACACTGAGCTTTATAGCCTTAAGCTCATCTTTCCTGTGTGAGGTTTCCAGAAAAATCAAAGCTTCATTTTTTATATCTATCTTTGAGAGATAATTTTTGTAGCTTTCTGTGAAAGCAAAAACACCTTCTTTTCAACCTTGTAAGAGTGTAGTACACTCAGTGTTCTTGACTTAGAAAGTTTGCGTAAAATCCGTGGAGGATTGCTCCATTTGTAAAGAGATTGCTAGCACCCTTGTGAAGCTAGAGCATAGTGGAAAATCTCAAGTGAAGCTTGAGGAGTGGACGTGTCATGACCCGAACCCGCCTCTATGGGTTAAGGTCATAACCGGCCAGTAATCAAGGGATTACCTGCGGCCTCAAACCAGACAAAACGTAATCCATTAGAGTTAAGGGGCCAAACAGAAGCAAACTTACAAATTACCCATAGAGCCGTGCTTACATGGCACATCAAATGACACATATCTATATTCATTAATAGCTCACACCAAAAGGGAAAATAACACAAAGTTCTATATACACAAGATCATTCAAAACTCAGTCAGCCAAGCCAAAACTTATATACAAAGGTGATTCATTGTTTTCGCCATCATATAATATAACGAAAGGACAAAAGGGCGAAGACGAGTCTCGTACGTGAGACGCTAAGGTTGACTTCTCAAAACTTGACCTTTCTCACAGACTTCATCGGGGCTGGGTTTGGATATCTCTTTGCTCACCTACATACACATGAATGAGTGTGAGCGAAAGCCCAGTGAATAATATCAAATAAAGAAGGTACACGAATGAAATTCACATATATCAGACGGCCTTGGGCCCATGTAGAATTCTATTTAGTGCATTATTTTGATACATTAGGCGATCCAAGCCCGAACATATCAAACGGCCTCTGGCCCACTTCGTTCCTTAACAAATAGCCTCGAGCCCAATTCATTCATGTATATCAAACGGCCTTTGGCCCAATCAATTGTATCCAATGGCCTTTGGCCCATTCATTCATGTCAAATGGCCTTTGGCCTAATCGTTCATGTCAAACGGCCTTCGGTCCGATCATTCATGTCAAACGGCCTTCGGCCCGATCATTCATGTCAAACAGCCTTCGGTCCAACCGTTCATGTCAAACGGCCTTCGGCCCAATCGTTCATGTCAAATGGCCTTCAGCCCAATCATTCATGTCAAACGGCCTTCGGCCTAATCATTCATGTCAAACAGCCTTTGGCCCAATCGTTCATGTCAAACGGCCTTTGGCCCAATCATATGGCATAACAAATATTTGTCCACAATTCTATTTGACAAACTTATAAGACTTAGATGGAAGTAAGCAATTGGACAAATAACATACTTCAAATATCTTTATTAAGATATTACTCATAGTGATCTGCCGATGGATTTGCCCTCGTTCTTGACCCTACACATTTCATGAACATAATGGGTCATAAACGATTCAATCCGTTCTTAATTCATACATCCCTCCTAGGCTTTTTTTTTTATCCTTTTAACTCATTTATGATGCTCAATGCATGCCTAAGAGTGCTTAGAAATGAAAGAGAACGGAAAATGAAACACAGAATACCTTTACAAAATTTCTGAAACAGGGGTCCTCGCTCGAGCGTGGGTTCCGCCGCTCGAGCGGACCCTCATGGTCTACAAAAGTACTGGTTACCTCATTTTTACTCTCGAGCGTGAATTTAGACGCTCGAGCTGAAAGGCACACTACATGGCTCCCCGCTCGAGCGTGAATGTCCCCGCTCGAGCGGACATCAATGTCTGCAAAAATTCTGGGAGCTCGCATTTCATGCTCAAGCGGCGCTTTCCTCGCTCGAGCGGACATGCCAAATTCTAGATTTTCCAGAATTGTTCTTCAAGTGCAACCTTGATATTCAAAGGTCCAACATTCATGTTTTTGGTCCAAAAACGTGGAAACACAATGTATAGCATAAGGATGTAAGCAATATGAGGCCAATTATTCCAAATCATGGTCACATTCTCAAATTATTCAACATTTCTTTTGTGTAATCAAAACTCATGCATTCAAACCTCATATAAGCTCCATATCTTCAATAATCAAACATGCTTGTCAATTTTTGACTTTATTTCTATTTCAAATGTTACAAATAACACTTATTATTATGAAACCCATGAAAATTATGCATGCATGTGAAGATTGGTGCCCAATTCTCCATGTTCAACATTATGCATGCTAGCTTATGCAATTTCATGGCAATTCATGGTGATTCATAGTAATTTCATGCATGCATGTGCATTCTAACTTCATATTCAACTCAATCTTTGCCATGAGCTACCATACCACTTGAATTCACAAAATTACATACTCAACTCATAAATTAAGAGTTGATTACTCACCTAGGAGCTTCAAACACTCAAGTTCTTTGAGTTTAACTTCCAATTCTTAAGCCTTGAGCCAAACTTGCACAATTCTCCCTCTTTCTCTCTTTAGAGCCGACCCTCTCTCTCTCTATAGTATAAAATCTGATTTTGAGCTCAAAATTAAAGGAATGTGGGTGTATAATGGCCTTTTTTATAGCCTCTCTTAATCAAATTCCATTAACACTAATTAATCGAGCACTATTTCATCAATTTAATCTATTTAATTTGATCCGAATCAATTTTCAATTAAATTTTACCGTAGTCTCTAAAAATTACGCTAATCACAATGGCGCAATTAATTTCAGTTTCTGTGGCCGATAAGGCCTTCAATTTTTTAGTTTATAATAGTAAGTTGAACAGATTTTCCTACGACAAATAGATAGAAATTCAAAACCACATATATTCATATAAATGGAACTCAAAATCATATCAAACACATAATCACATTCATAATAAAGATCAATTAGCATAATACGGAACAGGGTTATCACAGTCTTCCCTCCTTTAGGAAGTTTGGTCCTCCAAACTTATTTTACCTTCATCGGAAAACAAATGTGGATAGCGTAGTCATATTTCATCCTCTTTTTCCCATGTGGCGTCCGTCCCATAGTGTTCTTTCCATGCTACTTTCACCATTGGAATGGACTTGCTTCTTAACTATTTCACTTGCCGGTCGATGATTCGTTCCTGTCATTCTGTGTATTCCATATTCTCATCAAGAGCTATCCGGTGATAATCAATCACATGAAGGGGATCTCGGAGATAACCCCTTAACATTGACACGTGAAACACATTATGGATTTGCTCAAATCTCGGTGGCAAAGCAACTCTATAAGCAACTGGACCAAGCCTTTCCAGAATTTGAAACGGCCCAATGTAACGGGGCGACAACTTCCCCTTCTTTCTGAACCTAACTTGGCCTTTCATTGGAGTCACACGAATAAACACGTGATCACTAACCTCATAGTCAAGAGGTCTTCTTCGAACATTTGCATAACTCTTTTGTCGGTCTTGCGCTGTTTTGAGTCTCTGTTGGATAATTTTAATCTTCTCAGAAGTGTCTTGCACAATTTCAGGCTCAATCAAAGCCCTATCCCCAACTTCTGTCCAACAAATTGGCGATCTACACCTTCTACCATACAAAGCCTCGTATGGTGCCATACCGATGCTGGAGTGGAAGCTGTTATTGTATGCAAACTCTGCTAGTGGCAAATAATCTTCCCAACTCCCTTGAAAATCTAAAGCGCACATTCTTAGCATATCTTCTAACGTTTGTATGGTCCGTTCTGATTGCCTATCTGTCTGTGGATGGAATGTAGTACTAAACCTCAGTTCTGCCCCCATAGCTTTCTGCAAACTCTTCCACAATCTAGATACAAATTTCGGATCTCTATCCGATACAATAGACATCGGAACTCCGTGTAAACGGACGATCTCATCAACATATATAGTAGCCAGTCTATAAGCATCAAATGTAGTTCTAACAAGTAGAAAATATGTAGATTTAGTCAGTCTATCAACTACAATCCAAATGGAATCCATACCTCGAGGGGTTCGTGGTAGACCAACAACAAAGTCCATAGTCACATGCTCCCATTTCCATTCCGGAATAGGGAGAGGTTGAAGTAGACCGCCTGGTTTCTGATGTTCAGCTTTAACTTGCTGACATTGAAGGCACTTGGACACATACTCCGCAATTTCTTTCTTCATTTTGGGCCACCAAAAGCTTTGCTTCAAGTCTCGATACATCTTGTTGTTACCCGGATGCATAGCAAACACCGATTTATGAAATTCATCTAGAACTCTTTTCTTTAGTTCTGGAATATCTGGGACACACATTCGGTTTCGAAATCTTAACACTTCATTTTCAATGCTAAACTCTACCTTCGGACTTGTCTCAAATTCATCAATCACTTTCCTGAGGAATTCATCTTCTTTCTGGTTCGGCTGAAATGACAGCTATCAATCCACCCTATTCACACCATATCACTTTAATCTCAGACTTCTCAAAATCTTGCAAAATCTCTTTCTGTTCAGTAAGCAAGCAAGCCAAATTCCCCATCGATTTTCTGCTTAAGGCATCAGCAACTGTATTGGCTTTCCCGAGGTGATACTGGATTTCAAGATCGTAATCTTTTGTCAATTCAAGCCATCTCCTCTGCCGCATATTTAGCTCCTTCTGTGTAAAGAAATACTTCAGACTTTTGTGATCCGTGTAGACTTCACATTTCGCCCCATACAAGTAATACTGCCAGATTTTCAAAGCAAACACAACTGCAGCCAATTCTAAATCATGTGTTGGGTAGTTCTTCTCATGTGGCCTCAACTGCCGAGAGGCATAGGCAATTACCCTTCCATTCTACATTAATACACAACCCAAACCTTTATAAGATGCATCACTAAAAATTACAAAGTTTTCCGTACCTGTAGGCAATGTCAATACTGGTGCAATAGTCAATCTCATTTTTAGTTCATGAAAGGCGGATTCTCTTTCGTCATTCCATTCAAATGGTTGTCCCTTGCGTGTCAGTTGGGTAAGAGGCACAGCTATTTTTGAAAAATCTTTCACAAATCTCCTGTAGTATCCAGCTAAACCCATGAAACTGCGAACTTCTGTTACATTTGTCGGTGTAGGCTAATTCATAATTGATTCTATTTTCTGTGGGTCCACTGAAATCCCCTCTTTGTTGATAACATGCCCTAAAAAGATAACTTCATCCAACCAAAATTCACATTTCTTTAGTTTAGCAAATAATTTCTTTTCTCTAAGTGTTTGCAGGACAGTTCTCAAGTAATGTTCATGTTCAAGTCTATTCTTTAAGTATATCAAAATGTCATCAATAAAAACTACAACAAATTCATCAAGATAGGTCTTAAAAATTCGGTTCATTAAGTCCATAAACGCTGCAGGAGCATTAGTCACCCCAAATGGCATAACAAGAAATTCATAATGACCATACCTCGTTCTGAATGCTGTTTTCTCAACATCTTCTGCTTTTACTTTCAACTGGTGGTACCCGGATCTCAAATCAATTTTGAAAAACACTTGTGATCCCTGCAACTGGTCAAACAAGTCATCAATACGAGGTAAGGGATATTTATTCTTTATTGTTACCTTGTTCAGTTCTCGGTAGTCAATACACAAGCTCAAGGTTCCATCTTTCTTTTTCACAAATAACACCGGTGCACCCCATGGTGAAGTACTAGGTCGGATAAACCCTTTATCAAGCAGATCTTGCAACTATTCTTTTAGTTCTTTCATTTCAGTGGTAGCCATTCTGTAGGGAGTTTTAGAAATAGGCTGAGTGCCTGGCACAACTTCAATAGTAAATTCTATCTCCCTATCCACTAATTCCCCTAGCAATTCATCTGGGAACACATCTGGAAATTCGCTAACAATAGGGATACTGTTCAATTCAACATGCAAAGATTGTTCAGATAACACATAACACAAGTAACCCTAGCACCCCTTCTTGATCAATTTACATGCTTTCATTGCAGATATTAATTAAGGTGGAGGCACTACCCCATTACCCACAAACACAATTTCTTCCTGTTCTGGTAGTTTAAATACAACCCGTTTTGTTACACAATCAATGGTGGCACAATATTTAGTTAACCAATCCATGCCCAAGATTACATTGAAATGTCTAAAGTTCAAGGGCAACAAATCTACATATAGGATAGCATTTCCAATACGCATGTCACAAAATTGATATACAGATGCACACAACACGGATTCCCCGGATGGAGCATACACACATAACAAATATGGTAATGGTTCTAGGGGTCTGCTTAGTCTAGATGCAAATGCACAAGTTACGAAAGAGTGTGTTGATCCAGAATCAATTAACACAAAAGCATCCTGATTGCATATAGAGATAGTACCTGAGACAACGGCTTCAACATTCCGTGTATCGCTCGGAACAAGCGCAAAAACTCTTCCTTGCCTCACGGTATCTCCGGCGGTAGTAGATCTCATAGTATTTCCCGGTTTCGGGATGGATGCTGTTGAGCTAACAGCTAATTTTCCACTGTTCTAGTTACAATCTCTAGCCATGTGCCCTTGTTTACCACATTTTATTAGAGTATTATTATAATAACTTGTAAAATCCTAATTCACCCCCCTCTTAGGTTGTCTTTTGGATAACAATTGGTATCAGAGTCTAGACTCTTGCTTTAGATTTAACCATCTGAGAGTTTCGATCCATGGCAACCTTAGCTAGCACTAGCACTGCTGAAAGATAAGCCACCAATAGGCCACAATTATTTGACGGAAACAACTATAGTCATTGGAAAGAGAAGATGACCCTATACCTACAAGCCACTGATTATGCTATGTGAATTATTGTCACCAAAGGTCCAAAAATTCCTACCAAATTAGTAGACAATATTAGTGTACCTAAAACTGAAGATGAATGTGATGAGAGGGATCACAAATTATTGCAAACCAATACTAAAGCCAAACTCACCCTTATTTGTGGATTAGACTCTAAGGAGTATAATAGAATTTCAAGTTGTGATTCGGCAAAAGAAATTTGGGACAAACTTAAAGTAACTTATGAAGGTACAAACCAAGTAAAGGAATCTCGTATTGATATGCTTGTTCATAGTTATGAATTGCTTAAAATCAACTCTGATGAATCTATTTCGAGTATGTTTACTAGATTTACTGAAATTGTAAACTCTTTGAAATCACTTGGCAAAACTTATACTAACAGTGAGTTGGTGAGAAAAATTCTTAGGTGTTTACCAAAGAATTGGGAAGCAAAGGTCACCGCTATTATAGAAGCCAAAGATCTCTCCACACTTGGATTGAATGAGTTTATCGATTCTCTTATGACTCATGAGATCGCCATGAAAGGACATGAGGATGTTGAAAACAAAAACAAAAGTAGAATTGCATTCAAAGCATCATCAAATGAAGAAGAATATGAAAACTCTAGTGAGGATGAAAGCTATGCCATGTTTAGTAGAAATCTCAAAAAACACTTCAAGAAAAACAATTATGGAGGAAGAAGACCTTTCAAAAAGAAGTACAACAAAGATAACAAGAAAGAACCTATTATTTGCTATGAGTGCAAAAATCTTGGACATATGAAAATGGATTGTCCAAAATTGAAAAATCATGGAAAAGACTACAAAAGAAACAAGAAGGCCATGGTAGCAGCTTGGGGAGAAAGTGAAGATGAAAGCTCAAATGATGAAATTGAAAATGAAGTAGCCAACTTGTGTCTCATGACTCTTGAAGATGAAGACTCTACTCAAGATGAGGTAACTACTCTTTATGAAGAACTTGAAAGTGCATTCCATGAACTACAAGATGAATTTAGAAAAGTTTGTGCCAAAAATAATGTGTGAAAAAAAATCTGTTGCATCTTTATCTAGTAATGTAAAAGAATTAAAGAAAGAAAAAATTGTTTTGAAAAATGATTTTGACACTATCTCTAATGAGAAAATTGCTTTAAAAAACAATGTTGATAATTTAACAAAAACACTTGAAAATTTTGTAAAAGGTAGAAATAATCTCAATATGCTTCTTGGAAATCAAAGATGTGTTTTCGATAAAGTGGGCATTGGATATAGACCCTATTAAGAAATAAAAGAATCTCAATACAATTTTTGAAAAGGAACCTCTCATGACACACCCTCATATTACCTGTCATTATTGTAGAAGGAAAGGTCATTACATATCTTCTTGTCATTCAAAAATAATATAATCATAGAAATTAAAAAGATTTGGATTGTTAAGGGATCTAATAAAACTAACCAAGAAGGACCCAAGAAACTATGGGTACCAAAAACCAACACTTGATTGTCATCCTATAGATTTGCTTTAAATCCAAAACCAAAGAAGGGAAGTGGTACCTTGATAGTGGATGTTCCAGACACATGACCGGAGATAAATCTTTCTTTACTACACTGTCATCCAAAGATGGAGGCTTTGTTACTTTTGGAGACAATAAGAAAGGAAAAATCATTGATATTGGTAGCATCGGTATTTCTCTTAATCCTTCTATTGAAAATGTTTTACTTGTTGATGGACTTAAGCATAGCCTACTTAGTATTAGTCAATTATGTGATAAAGGTAATCAAGTTATTTTTGATAAATCACATTGCATAACTGAAAGCACAAATGATCATAAAGCTTTATTCATTGGTAATCGCCATGATAATGTTTATGTTTTTCATCTTAATGATCTCTATGCTAGTGATGTTAAATGTTTATATGTTAATAATGAAAATAGTTGGTTATGACATAGAAGACTTGGTCATGCTCATATGGATTTAATTGCTAAACTTTTGATAAAGGATTTGGTCATTGGACTTCTAAAAATTAAATTTGAAAAAGATCATCTTTGTAGTGCTTATCAACAAGGAAAACAAACTAAAACATTGTTTAAATCAAAATCTCATATTTCCACAATTAGACCTTTACAACTATTGCATATGGATTTATTTGGTCCCTCAAGGACATCTAGTCCATGTGTTAAACATTATTGTCTTGTTATTGTTGGTGATTATTCAAAATTTGTATGGGTTATGTTTTTAGCACACAAAGATGAAACCTTCTCCTCTTTCACAAAACTCTGTCGTAGAATTCAAAATGAAAAAGGCTTTCTTATAACTAATATTTGAACCGACCATGGCAGAGAACTTGAAAATGAGAAATTTGAATTGTTTTGTGATGAGCATGGTATTGGGCATAATTTTTCAACACCTAGAACTCCTCAACAAAATGGTGTAGGAGAAAGAAAGAATAGAACTTTAGAAGAAATGAGTAGAACAATACTTTGCAAAAATAATCTTCCTAAATATTTTTGGGCCTAAGCCGTTCACACCGCATGCTATATTTTAAATCGTGCATTGATTAGACCTATTCTCAAAAAGACTCCTTATGAACTTTGGCATGATAGAAAGCTCAACATTAGTCACTTGCATGTTTTTTGTTGTAAATGTTTTGTGCATAATAATGGTAAGGATAACTTAGGTAAATTTGATTCAAAATCTGATGAAGCAATTTTTCTTGGCTATTCCCTAACTAGCAAAGCTTATCGTGTTTTTAATAAAAGAACACTTATTGTGGAAGAATCTATACATGTGGCATTTGATGAAACTAACATCTCTGCTTAAAAGCAAATTGTTAGTGATGATATAGATTTGGAACCAAATGTGGAAGATTCAAGTATCTACAAAGAAGAGAACTAGCCATGTAAGTTGAACAAAGAGATTGAACAACCTATTCTCTCACCTCAAGAAGAATGAGGAAACAATAATGATTTCCTAAGAGAATGGAAGTTTGTTCATAATCACCCTAAGGATTTAATCCTAGGTGGCCCTACAAAAGGTATCGAAACTCGCTCTTCACTTACAAACATTTGTAGTAACTTGGCTTTTCTTTCACAGATTGAGCCTAAAAACTTTCAAGAAGCCGAATTTGATGAACATTGGATGATAGCTGTACATGAATAGCTTAACCAATTTGAGAGAAACAAAGTGTGGGAGCTTATGCCAAAACCTAAAGATCATACCATTATCGGTACCAAGTGGATCTTTCGAAACAAGCTTGATGAATCCGGCACAATTATAAGAAACAAGGCTAGACTTGTTGCACAAGGATACAAACAAGAAGAAGGTATTGACTTCGATGAAACCTTTGCTCCAGTTGCTAGATTAGAAACCATTCACATGTTACTTGCATTTGCATATTTTAGAGATTTCAAACTTTATCCAATGGATGTAAAAAGTGCCTTTCTAAATGGTTTTATAAATGAGGAAGTTTATGTAAAACAACCCCCAGGTTTTGAAGATCATGCTTTTCAAATCATGTTTTTAAACTATCAAAAGCTTTATATGGTTTGAAACAAACACCTCGTGCATGGTATGAACGATTGAGTAAATTTTTGATTGAAAATAATTTTTCTAGAGGAACGATTGACACAATACTTTTTGTTAAAACTAAAAATGATGATTTACTTATTGTGCAAATATATGTGGATGATATTATATTTGCTGCTACTAATGAAACCTTGTGTAAGGAATTTGCTAAGTGTATGAAAATGAGTTTGAGATGAGCATGATGGGGGAGCTAAATTATTTCCTTGGACTTCAAATCAAACAATGTAAGGAAATAATTTTTATCAACTAAGCTAAGTACACAAAAGAACTATTCAAAAAGTTTGGTATGTATGACTCAAAAATAGCTGGAACTCCTATGAGCACATCCATTAAGCTAGACAAGGATGAAAAAGGTAAGTCCATTGATCAAACAAAATATCGAGGTATGATTGGCTCACTTCTTTATTTAACCGCAAGTAGACTCGATATTATGTTTAGTGTTTGTATGTGTGCTAGATATCAATCAAATCCTACGAAATCACATCTCAGTGCTGTTAAAAGAATTTTTAGATATTTTGTTGGCACTCAAAATTTGGGACTGTTTTATCCTAGAGGTGTTGCATTTGATTTAATTAGTTACTTGGATGCCGACTTTTCCAGATGCAAACTTGATAGAAAAGCACAAGTGGCACTGGTCACTTCCATGGTAACTCATCAATATCTTGGTTTAGCAAAAAACAAAATTCTGTTGCTTTATCAACGGTCGAAGCTGAATATATAGCTTTCGAAAGTTATTGTGCCCAAATACTTTGGATGAAACAACAATTGGAAGACTTTGATTTATATTATGATCATATCCCTATTAAATGTGATAATACTAGTGCCATCAATTTAAGTAAAAATCTAGTTCAACACTCACGAACAAAACATATTGAAATTCGACATCATTTTTTAAGAGATCATGTTCAAAAAGGGGATTTGTACTTGAATTTGTAAATACCAACAAGCAATTGGCGAATATTTTCACAAAACCCCTAAGCGAGGATCGCTTCAATTTTATTCGTGGCGAGCTTGGAATGTCGATTTCTACTTAAAAGGTTTTGTTATGACTGTGAAACTTGAATTTTTGTTAAAATGATATATGTGTATTACTACATTGATATGGAAACATTTTATCAATTGAATGCTCTCAAGTCCTTCATACATTTATTATCCTTAACAGTTTGATATTCACAACTGTGTATTTTTGTTCTGTATCTTGAGCTTAATTTAACTTTGCATACATTGATTTTTTTTTTTAAAATTTTTGCCATTAGGCTTAATTTATTTTATTTTATTTTTTAATTTTTTTTCTTTCGTTCTGCTATTAGGCTTAATTTTTTTATTTTCTGCTTTTAATTTCATTTTTTAGTACTTAAACATAAAATAAAAAAAAAATCAAAATAAAAATATTTACATAAAAAAAAAAAACGCTTCATTTTTTTATGGCCATACACTGATCTCACTTACTCAAATCTTCTATCATTTTCTTCCTCTTTTTATCACCTTAGGAGGCCCTGCCCCGTGCTTTCGTCGAGAGTGAGAACTCCCCGCCGACTATCAAAGGCCAAGAACGTAAATGCTCCAAATCGGGCCCTGGAAGTGGCCTACCATTTAAGCTCTTTATTTTCGGCCTTCAGTGCGTATATCTCTACTTGCGCATCCTTGTACATGCGATGGAGCAGAGAGAGTTGGCCATTGACCTGATGGAGCTCACTCGTCCTGTTCTACAGTCAGTGAGCCAATTTTGTGACTGCAGTCACCGTCTCTATATAGGACGTCAGTGTAAAATGATTGGCTTCAATGTCCAATTGAGCTGCCATTATTTGCTCAATCGACATCATAGGAAGGTTGGGAAGAGTAGGAGCCGGGGCACTCGACCCAGCAGCGCTTACAGGATCATTCAGGTTCGGAAAGAGAGTAAGGGGACGAGACGAGGCCATGTAATAGGAGAGAGAGAGATGTAAGCAAAAGAAGGGTCATTTTTGACAGCCTTTCTGCTCTTCTCAATCTCTCTGTTCTATCTCTCTCACGAAGAAGAAGAAAGGGATGGAAGTGAATGAGGAAGAAGAAGGAGAAGAGAGTGATTAAGAAGAAGACGGAAGAGAAGACGACACGAGAGAGAGAGAGTCGAGGTAGTTGATTGACCCGTCTCGCTTTTGTCGGTCGGCTGACACAAAAGCGAGGCTGCGTGTCCGAGGCGATTTTCGACGGAAAAGAGAGAGGCGAGCAAATCGTATATATATATATATTTTGCATATCTATTTTTGATGCCATTTTTCACTATCTTTTCCCTCCTCCTGTTCCAGATTCTGAGCCATGATTTCTTTTTGATAATGTTACAATGGGAGAAAAATTATCATGTTACGTATTGTGGTATTATTTTCAAATTATGGTATTATTTTCAACCTAATCTGATGTTATATATTATGTATTTTTTTCAAACTAATAAGATGTTGTGTATTGTGGCATTATGGTAGTATTTTTAAAAAAATTGATATAGACGGACTAATATTTATAATGATAGTTTTTTTTTTTTTTTTCATTTATAGCTTATTATCTTAGTCTCATATCATGTCTTTGATTAAAAGCTTATTTATTATACATGTGCTAACCTATGTATTTAGAAATGAACAATCATTCAGGGAGCATGACTTGAGGGGGAGTTTTTCTTACTCTCAAATCAAATCAAAACATCATGGTGTGCCATCATAAAAAAGGGGGAGATTGTTAGACTTATTTATTTTTGATGATTTATTTAATTATGTTTTAATTTATTTGGAAGAGAAAAATATAATCAAAATTTATTTTGATGATTATTTAATTATGTTTTAATTTATTTGAAAGAGAAAAATATAATCAAAATTTATTTTATCCCATTATTTTTCACCTAAATTTTTATCCTAAATGTTGTTAGAATGTATTTAATATTTGCTTAAATCAATAGTTCATTTCAAACCCAAAATAGAGGTTTAAACAGTCCAGCACAGCAGCAGTTCAAAAGGTTCAAAACTGTCAAAGCTCCGGACGTCCGTGTGGACATCCGGTCGGTTATCCGGCCGGACGACCGGCCAGGGCTTTTCTGCCCAGTTTTGCTTCAATTCAAATTTTCTTCTCAACGACTCTGAGCTACAACGGCTATTTTTGAAAGTAATGCTGTTCCAGACCATGCTCTACCTCCTACCAAGATCAAATCAGTAATGATGGAATGATTTATATTCAAAATGAATTCAACGGCTCTATAAGCCTCTTGATCTATATATATACCAGAGAGTCTCAGTGAACAACACACTGAAACAATATACAAGTTACAGAAACCAGAAAATATTCTTTGATTTATAATCACTCACATCTATTCTCTGAAAAATTCTCTGAGAAGTGTTCTTCAATTTTTTGTTTATATCTTTCTCTTAGAAATTATACACTGAGCCTTATAGCCTTAAGCTCATCTTTCCTGTGTGAGGTTTCCAGAAAAATCAAAGCTTCATTTTATATATCTATCTTTGAGAGATAATTCCTGTAGCTTTCTGTGAAAGCAAAAACACATTCTTTTCAACCTTGTAAGAGTGTAATACACTCAGTGTTCTTGACTTACAAAGTTTGTATAAAATCTGTGGAGGATTGCTCCATTTGTAAAGAGGTTGCTAGCAACCCTGTGAAGCTAGTTATAGTGGAAAATTTCAAGTGAAACTTGAGGAGTGGACGTAGGCCAAGTTGAAGCGGAACCACTTTGCCTCTTTCTCTCTTATCTCTTTATTTTATTTAAATTGTCATAACTATATTTCATATTTTCATTGTGCTAAAATCATTAACTGACATAGTTATTAGAACACTTGTTTTAGTTATTTTTATTTCATTAACTATATTTATCCAATGTGATAGTCATAATTTTTTTATTAGAGTATTATTATAATAAATTGTAAAAACCTAATTCATCCCCCCTTTTAGGTTGTCTTTTGGGTAACAATATCAATGACATTTAAAAAAATATGAGAACAATGGTAATCATGTTATTCTGTATAAAAGTTATGTAAAAAAATTCTATTTGTATATCATTATTTAAAATAAATAAAAAAAAAGTATTCAAAGTTTTTCAAATTTAAATTTGATATGATATGGATTATATTTAAAATAGATTTGATATGCATATATTTAAGTATTTTTCGGGTGATTACTTAGGATTTGTATTTTTTTTTTCTTTTTGCTTTGAGAAAGGATATAGATAAGAACATTATAACATGGGAACTTCTAGCTCTTAAGAGAAGCAGTTTTGGCAGCTACACACGCTACCATCACTACCTTTCTTGGAGGCTTAGAGATACAAACATAATCAAACTTACAAAGTGATCTAATATCTAAAGTTAAGTGCATAATTTCCCAATCTTCAATCCTCTCCTCCTTGAGCTTGTGGATTTGCACTTGATAGTCTATAAAAATATTAATAGCCTTAATATATATATTTTTTTGATCAGCAAAAAAGAAGCTTTATTGATGTAATAATCAAGTACAAGGTACAAAACAAAATACATCAATAAAGAAAAGGGAAGTGCAAAAGCATCACAATGAGCAAAATCATCCCAACTAGGTTGGCACCAAAAAGTCCATCCTATCATTTGCTAGCACCCCCAGAATTGGTGAGAAACCAACAAGAAAACAGACCAAACACCAACAAAAAGACCAACAGACCACTAGGCATATAACAGCTGAGTAACCAAAGCAAACACACCAACAGTAGAACACACCAGAGTCCATCATAGACCTATATATCAGCCAACAAAACAAACAGAACAACATAGACCAACAAAATAGACCACTAGCAAAGTTAAGCAGACCAGTAGAGTTGCAGCCTGAGCATAGCTGAGCAGCCAAGAAGCAACAGGCAACAGAAGTAGAATTAGCACAGCAGACCTCCTTATAAGCCTAGCAGACCTTGACAAATGCAAACTTGGAACTTGAATAACTTATAATCCCCAGTAATACCTCAATTTGCAACTTGAATAACTTTTAATCCTTAGTAATACCTCAGTAGCAGAATTAGCACTGAATTAGTAGAATCAGCACAGATAGATAGGAAAAATTTAACCTGCAGTGCCTGCTACTTTGACACTGCAGCAGCAGACAACATAACAGATTAACAGAGCAACAAAGCAAGCCACTGAAAGCTGCTGCAGACAACAAAACAATATGACAACCAAACCATCCCAACAGATGATGAACCATCCACTGAAAACTGCTGCTGTTGCTCCAACTCAGATTAATACACCAACTCAGCCACAACACACCCACTCAGCCTCCATTCTTGATGCAGAATTGCACTTGTTGCAGATGCGACACAATATCATTAACAGAGAACACCACAGAGATTGGAGAGGCCTTGATCCACAATGCTGCTCTGACCTTAACAAGGTCGCATAGTTCATCCAAGTTTGGTTAAGAGCCATTGAACACACACTCATTCTGATGCTTCCATCCAAGTGGACCAAAGAATAGCTTGGGGAAGAACCATCCAAATTTTCTTTTCTAGTTTTTTCATTTTGCAACCAGACCACCACAACAACAGCCCATGCACAGAGCCAGGCAAAACCCACTGAAAACCCCACCATCTAACAATGTTAGACCAAAGCAACCACACAAAAGTGCAAAAAAGAAGAACATGGTCCACAGATTCAACCTCATTTTGACAAAAGACACAAGCAAGATTAACATTACTAGCCAAAATACCAATTCTATGAAGAAAACTAACAGTTTGACCTTTCTAAGCCAAGCCAAGCCAACCACCCAAAAAATTGCACTTTGGGCTGAGCATAATTGTTCCATAACAGTCCTGCCACATCCAAAGCAGGCCCAAGACTAGCTTCTCACCAATTGTAAACAAAAGAAATACTGAACAGTCCTGAAAGATCTGCAGCCCATGATAGCCCATCTGGATTATTGTTACAAAGTCTAGGTGCAATTCGAAGTAGAGATGAGAGTCTGACCACCTCCTCCTCCTCCTAAGCCAGTAATGGCCTTCTAAATCCGAAGTTCCATCCTTCAGCTTCACCCCTTCTCTGAAAGTAAGCATTTACCACACCTAGCTTGTCAATAGATAAGGAAAATAGCCTAGGAAATTCCTCCTTTAAACAAACATTACCAGCCCACTTGTCCAACCAGAAATGTGCCCTCCTTCCATTCCCCAACACAGGCACAAAATTATTAAGATAGAAACTGTGCAGATCAGGTTTAGACAAGCTAAACTTATTATATCAAACCAAAGCTCAGAACCTCTGCCTTCCAAACTTGGAATCCATCTACCACCCCCAACATTATACTTCCTGCAAATCATTTCCTTCCACAGAGATTGATTTTCAACCCTAAACCTTCACCACCATTTTAATAAGAGACATTCATTCACAGTTCTAATCCTCCTCACACCCAAGCCACCAAACTTCTTATTTTTAGTAACCATATCCCACTTGACCATGTGCACTTTCCTTCGAAGATCTGATCCACCCCAAAGGAATGCTGATTGTATTTTCTCAATCTCCTTAGCTACCCTAATAGGAATTCTAAATAAAGATAAATAGTAAATAGGCAAATTGGACACAACGAACTTGATTAAGGTTAATCTCCCAGCAAAAGATAACAACCTCCTCTTCCAGGAACATAGTTTTGTCTTAAACTTGTCCAACACTGGTTTCCACGTACTTTTCCTACCTGGATTGGCCCCCAAAGGCAACCCCAAATATTTGAGAGGTAACCTCTGGTGAAGACAATTAAGTCTAGTAGCAAAATCATGCAGCATCCCATTATCCACCCCAATATCACAAATTACACTCTTATGGTAGTTAATTTTTAGGCCTGATAAGATCTCAAGACATCTTAGGATTCATTTGATGTTCACTACTTCCAGCCACTCAGCTTCACAAAATAGGATCATGTCATCCGCAAATTGTAAGTGAGAGACTTTTAAGCCATTAGATCCCAACTCTGCCCCTTTAATTAAGCCCAGGTCCTTAGCTCTACTCAACAAAATATTTAATCCCTCTGCTGCAACATTAAAGAGGAGAGGTGACAATGGATCACCTTGTCTTAATCCCTTTTGTGGACAGAATTCAGATGTCGGGGAGCCATTAACCAAGACAGAAATCTTAGCAAAAAACACACAAGCTCGAATCTAGCTCACCCATTTACCACCAAAGCCAAAGTTTAAGAGCATAGAGAATAAGTACTCCCAATTAACTGAATCAGACGCCTTTTCAAAGTCCAATTTAAGAACCAAACCTTTACTATTAGATCTTCTCCACCCATCTACAATCTCATTTGTTATCAACACCCCATCCAGAATGTTCCTTCCTCCCAAAAGGCTGACTAAACCTCACTAATGATCCTGGTCATCACCAATTTAATTCTGTTTGATAGCACCTTTGCAAGTATTTTATACATAGAACCAATCAAGCTAATTGGCCTATAGTCATTTAAACAAGATGGACTATCAGATTTTGGAATTAGAGCTATGAAGGAGCTATTAACGCCAATAACAAAATAGGCATTCTGATGAAACTCACACATGAATTGTAGCACATCAGATTTCACAATCTCCCAACATTTCTTAAAAAATACCACGTTGAACCCATCAGTCCCAGGGGCCTTATTACCCTTACAACTCTTGATAACATTTCTAATTTCCTCTTTTGAGAATTCTGCCTCCAATTGTTCCACAACATGAGCACCTCCAATGTTCTTGAAAGGGCCAGATAAGGTAGGCCTAGCAACCCAAGTTTCAGAGAATTGCCTTATGAAATGGGCTTTGACTTCAGCCCTAATTGCCAAAGGATCCTCAATCATTAAGCCATTTACTAGGAATGAGCCTAATGAGTTTCGACTGTTCCTGCTACAGGCTATAATGTGGAAATATCTTGTATTTCTATCACCCTTTGATGCCCAATTAATTCTAGATTTTTGCAACCAAATCCATTCCAACAATTTACTTAATCTCCAAAGTTCCCCCCTCACTTTCTTTCTTCTAACATGTTCTGAATCAAGAAGTGGTCTCTCTCCAGCTAATAGATCAAGGGCATGAGCTTCATCTTCAACTCTTTTAAGCCTATCCTCAACCTTACAAAACACCTCCAAATTCCAATGTTTTAGTGCCTGCTTCAGTGCTTTAAATTTCATGAGGCATTTATACCCTGCCCACCCTTCCACTGCACTCTCAGCCCAGCTTTGCTTAACAAATGGTAAAAATTTGGGATAAGATAACCAGGCATTAAGGAACCTAAAAAGTCTAGGGCCCCAATCCCGATCATCCTCCATAAGAATAATGGGACAATGATTTGACAGTAGTCTAGAAAGGCCCTAAAGTTTGAAGTTAAAATTCTGCATCCATTCATGATTGAGTAAAAATCTATCAATCCTGCTCTATTTCTCCCTATCCAGAGAATTGCACCAAGTAAATTTCCTCCCAAGCATGGGCATATCCATCAATTGCAGTTGGTCAATCATATTATTAAGATCCCTTATTCCTCTATCCCTTCTAGAGCACCCAATTCTTTCTGAAATGAACCTGATTTCATTAAAATCACCCCTTATGCACCAAGGCTCCAAAAAGCTAGTTTTTAACCTTACCAAACCATCTCATACCTCTTTTCTTTTTGCAACCTCATTAGAACCATACACATTAACAACAACACAAGCAAAGCTATAAAAAATTGTACCTGATAACAGCAAGAAATTTTGATTGCAACATCAAGCACTCAATTGAAATACCTCAGGATTCCAAATGCATAACAAACCACTAGCTCTGCCAATCGCATCAACTGTCATGAATTCAAAATGGTCTCCAGGCCAAATGGACCTGACCAGATCAGAACTAACTGCAAACTTCCTTGTTTCTTAAAGTAAAACAAGGTCCACTTTTCTTTCAGCAAGACTTCTCTTAAGCTTTCTCCTTTTCTCAGGTTTACTAATCCTCCTCACATTCCATGATTGTTGTTTCATTCACCAACCCTGATCCTTGCCCTCTCGAAGTCTATAGCTTCCAAATCTTCTAGCTTACCAATTACCTCATTTTCCTTCCCTTTGCAATCTAGGCCAAGGGCTTTGCCAATTTGAAGAGTTGTTTTTTGACAGCACAATCCTGCCTCTGCTAGATTCATTTGCCATTGAGAATGAGATGACAGCTACAGCTGACCTAAAGATTGTTCATTTCCTCAAGTTCAGTGAAGACACTCTCTACCCTTGCTTCTGCCATTGCTTTCTTCATATTTCTTTACCCTTCACATTCGAGGAGACCTTTCTTTGTAGAGCTGGGTTTATTCCACTCAACACCACTTTTTCCTTGAGCGTATAGTGAAGCACTTCCCCTTGAATTTGGTCTATGACTACATTGGGAATTTGTGGGTTACAATTGTCAACAGAACCCAGCTCAGCAGTTTCTTATACTGACCCATCAGGGCCACTAAGCAAATGGGCCCTTAGAGGATCCATAACAGCTTGAGCCCCATACCTAATACTATAAGGGCCACAAGTTAATTGGGCCCCTATCAACCCCACTTCTAAATGAATCTCAGGCCTAATTCTTTGAGAACCACTGATGTTTCTGATAAGTCATGGGGTAAAGATTTCTCTATCTTCCTAACGATTTCCATCATTATCTCTTATCTTGGAACTCACCACCGTCCCTGCAGAGCCACTCTCCCGTGCGCCACCTACCTCTGACACCTCCTTTGACATTTCTGTTTCTGCTACCACAGATACATCCCTAAGCCTATCATCCTCTTCCATGACAGTAGCGGTAGCATAGGTTGATACAGCTTCAACTCTTTTCTCATCATCATCCTCATGCCTGCTCCCTTGGTCTGTAATTTGAGTCTTATCCTCCTCAAGATTATGGTTCTCACTAATCTTCCATTCATGTGATTTGCAAGAGTAGTGCAGCTTTACTTCGTTTGATTCAATCACTTGTTCCTCACAAACCCTAACTGGGTATAATTGTTCTCTACACTCCAAATTAATGATGTGATTAATGGATTCCATACATCACGTTGCTATCTTCACTTTCCCACACTGAAGAAAATTTAAATTACGAGTGCCCTCATCTAGGCTAATCACTACACCCCACACTTTACCAATGTTAGTGAATGTGTTGCAGCTCCACAGATTCAATGGAACACCATAGCAGCTTAGCCAAATGTATCTTTCTGGATCCAGAGCCATTCCTTATTTCCATTCAAGAACCGATTCGCACCATTCCTTAAGCCAGTCCTTAATTCTTAAGAGATTTTCCTCCATAGTCTCCACTGATTGAAAAGACAAAACCAAATCTCTTCCACCTGCAACTCGTACTTGGACATCCCCAGAGGCCCTCCTTGCTAATTCCACTCTGAATTCATCCACTGAAGAGGTTGATTTTAATCTTGCTACTGCACTTTCATATACCCATCCATTACCCTCCTCATATGCTTTAATGGTTCTGGTGATGTTAGTTGTTACACCTCTACCTCCCACAACCTTCACAAATGTCTTCTTCCTTTGATAGCTGTTATTGACAATATGAATAACCTCCTTAGCCTTACCAAACTATGCTGGTTGAACATATTTCGGCTTTGGGACATAATCCTTCCCAAAATCTATCTTCTTAACTTTTAATGCACTATCATCACACCAGAGCCCATTAGCCTTTGTAGTGCCATATTCCCTGCTACAGAATAGTTGTATCTTATGAAACCAAAGTGAGATCGCGTCATTTTTCTCCTTTTATTTGGAATATATACATCTATTACTACACCATAGTTTGAAAAGATTGCATACAACCCTTTTGCCCCCATAGATTCTGATATATTATCCACAAAAATAGAGTGAATGGATGCTACCTCCCTACTATTCCACACTCTTCCTCCATGCCTCCTCAACACAGGTTGCCAACCTTTATCCCCATGTTGTTTGAATCCCCATTGTTAATTCTTCGTTTGTCTTTTGTTTACACCTCCACACCATTGTTGATTCAAATGTGTAAGAGTTAATGAAGAAGAAGCGTTAATAGCCTTGATATACTATTGAACACACCATTGTAGAGCTTCAAAACATGTTTTTACTTCTACCATGGTAGGAAGAGCCACAAAAGAGAATTGCTTATATGCTAGTATATGCCCTCTGTGGTCCATGGCAACCCATGCAGTGCAGTACCTGCTTGATTTGTCCACTTCATCTAGGAGCCATCAATCAAAATCCTGTCAAAACACTAGTTTGGTCACCAACATAGATTATTAGTCATAATAAAGCTATTATCAGAATGTATACAATTACTAGAAATTGGAGTCTTAACCCAATCCTATAAAACATTGCTGATGGTCTCGTGACAACCCCAAGGCACTTGGGTGATGGCATGAACAACTTGTGCTCGGTCCTCTATCACACCCTCAAATACAGCTTTGTTTCTATGCTTCCAAATACACCATAAAAATTTAAAAGATTCCAGAATTGCATCTACATCGGAGCTATTTGAAACCAATTCTCTAACCACTCATGGACTAACATCTCCTCAGCACCCTCAAAATTCAAACCCAACTGAGAACCACGCCAAATGTGTTCCGAAAAAGGACATTGAAAACATAGATGTTCAAGAGATTCTTCTTCTCCTAAACATCGTGGGCAAGAAACATCAAGCTTTATACCTCGAGACCGAAGAAGAGCTCTTACTGGTAAAATTCTATGAAGAAGCTTCCAAATAAAGGTGGCCCATTTGGGAGGAATATTAAAATTCCATAGGTATTTCCAACAACTCTTTCTAGCCCCCTGTCTTTGTGTAACTACAATCGGATTCATAGAAGCAGCCTGGTAATACCCCAACTTAACCGAATATTGCCGATGTTTAGATTGTTGCCAAATCAAATTATCCTCCTTCTCTCCCAAAGGAATATGAAAATTGCAAATGTGGTTGGCCATATCATGAGGAAACAAGACCCTAATTAATGGCTCATTCCATTCCCTTTCGTGGAAATCAATCAATTGTGCCACCTTAAAAGAATGAAAACAAGATCCTACCCCTCAGCCCACTAAAATTTTTTTACAAGTAGGAATCCAATTATCTTCAAAAGGATCAATACTCATACCGTTACCAACAACCCACGCCAAACCCTTAAGAAGTAACTCCTTGCCCCCCACAAAATGCTACGCCCCCCAGGAACAACTCCCATTTGGTCTAGATTGGAGGAAAGCATCTCTATTACTTAAAAGTGACTAAGGTTCTTTTAATATCCTCCAGGCCACTTTTGCTAAAAGCGCTTGATTAAGGAAACCCGAATCTTGGAATCCCAATCCTCCTTCCAATTTTGACAAACACAAAGATGACCAGCTCTTCCAAACAATTCCCGAACCGTCCAATTTTTTTCATAGAAAGTTACTAGCAATACTCTGAATTTTCTGAATAAAGTATATTGGGGCTTTAAAAACAGACAGAAGATAAATGGGAATAGGCAAAAGAGAACTCTCAACCAAGACACACTGTATAGACACCCCATTTTAACCGCCCCTAAGACTTGGGCTCCTAAATCTGAACACTTGATGATAAAAGTTACATTATGCAAATTGTTAGAATCTTCAACAAAAGAATTCGGTTTTGAGCTTCAAACCCAAGCCTTCCACCCCATTTGGACCAAAATCGTTTTTTTAGCTTGACCACTCACTGAGTAGCAGGCCAATTAATGAGCAGCAGAGCTAAAAACAATTGGCAGGTCGGCCAATTAATGAGCAAGCCGGCCAATTAATGAATAGGTCATACAAAATATTGGCCAGCCGGCTATATTCAGCGACAACAGATATTTTGAGACAGCCAGTTGTCCCCAAGCCCATGTTTTGCACCAGCTATCTCATTACAAATATTTTTGACGTGAGAATGTGTTGTTCTATAAATACATGACCTCCCCTCATGGTTTGGGGTTAGAAAATTTTTCCAAGAGCCAAAGACTTGCCAAACACTCTTCCTTGAGAGTGTTCAACTTGTGATTTGTGAACTAGAAGAGCATCCTCTCTTTAAAGGGTAATCTTTGAGCTTTTGTACCATTTTTTACTATCTCTTTTCTTTGCTTTTTCACATTGTTTTCTAGAGTGTTTTTAAGCTTAAAAATGTGATCTTAAGTCACAAAAAAGAGGAGGGATTAGCCACCCTTCCGTAGGCTTGTTGGTTGGTTGAAACCCCTTGGCTTTAGCCCACTTTTGCTCACTTTTTTCACCTCAAAGACACAATTTCAGCAATGTTTTTGTGCTATTTCAATATTGTTTTGTGTGTTAAATTATGTTTTAAATACTATGGATGTGTTGATGTAAGTCCTCATGGATATAGCTTTCAATCCGTTTGAGTTGATAGTCTTTTGTTTAACTTTTTTGTAGCATTCATACGTGTTCATTACCATTGTAATCACCCACTCTCCATTAGCACTCTGCAATCTCCCTCATTTCTTTGTTTATTTTGATTAAAAGTCGTAGCAAATAAAAGATCATTGTTCAAGACATAAGAAAGAGACCTCCTATGCTTTATGGTTTAATCTCTTCGGAGGTTCATTACCAAGGCATTACATTTGTCTTATGCTAAGCATAATCTCTTGTTTGATACCTCCCTTCATCGCTAGTGCATTTACTTCTAAGGGACTAACTTTCTAGTTAGACCCTTGGAAATTACAAAGGAAAATATCATTACAACTTATTATCAAGCTTGGATTTAGAGTCATTATCGCTCATTGTGGGTTTGATTAGTCATTATCGCTCTTTTTGAGATTGACTAGTCATTATCGCTCATTTTGGGTTTGACTTAGAATTCATTATCGCTTGTAAAGGAGTTTGATTCTTCTTTTGTAATTTCCCCCATAGAAAACGGCTTGAAAAGCTCATTTCTCGGGTTAAGTCGTGCTTGCTATTCTTTATTGCTTTGGATTTAGTGGATGTATTCATCACCTTTGGACAAAAATGAAGAAAAAATAAGAAATGGAAAGGTAATGTAAAAAAGGCTAATAAAAAGAAGGAAAAAAGGTAATAAAATTAGGTTAGGTTCAATCAGACGTTATATTGAACCTATTGCGTCTTGAATCATTGCATACTTTTTAGTGATGTTTAATGGTTCATGAGGCAAGTCTATCCATTCCCTTGAGATAACTCCATGATAGGGAGAATGTGTTGTTTGTCTTTTGTTTCATTTTATTAAGCTCTTGTCCTATCGTTTCTAAGATCATCACGCAACAAATTTGCAACAATTATTGATTTAAGAAACGAATCTACTCATTCCATGATCATCTTCATGATAAGAAAGGGCAGAGATGATAAACATCTCTTGGAAACACTTCATTTTTGCTCTATTTTAACTCTGTGGCAGCAGGGCATTTTCTAAAAGCAATGGCCGGTCGACCACCATTCTATACGGCTGGCCACTTTTCAAGGCTGACCGGCCTGCCACCTATTTTGTACAGGTAGTGGCATTTTTATAGCAGAACAGAGCAGAATCTAAGGCCAAAACAGAATAATTTTTTGATTGCAAACAGAGCAGATTCTGATAGCAAACAGAGAGGTTTTTCGGGAGGATTTTCTCGATTGTACACATGTGGCTCCTCATCTCCTGTTCAAGTCCATTAAATTAGTGCTTTAACATTAGTATATGTAATTAATTAGTTGGCTTCATTTGAATTTGTAATAGCTAGTTAATTTAGTTAATTTATTTGGTGTTGTAATAATTAGTTTAAGGACATTCATTCGGACCTTCTTATGTGAGAGAAAATTTGTAACACTTATAATATTTTGTATATCTTCCAACCCCCATTCTTTCTCCCTTCTATTTATTTGCTTACTATGATTGCATGTAGTATCATTATTTTTTTGGCTTCATATCATTACCATAACTTGCACCCAATTTTGGATACATTAAGATTTGGCCCATCATACTTGATAAACATCGATTATTTCTTGCTTGAATACATGTGCTACCATATGCCTTGAATTGATCCATATGTCATGTTAAGAAGCCAAATTCGATAGGTGCATTTTGTATGTGTTGCGTTAGTCACTTTGTGTATTAGGAACATGTATTTTTTCTAATTGTTTTCTTCTTTTTGGGTTGCCTCGGTTGAGCACTAGGTGAGCATTTTTGCTTTAGCATATCGCATGTATGTTTGTGTTTCCATATCAAGCATACTCCTATGAGGCTATGTGCTTATTTGATATACCTGTTTGAGTGCCTATGGATGAAGGCTATGTCGCTTAAATTAGGATGATTTTGATTAATGTACATATGAGCTCACCTTTTCAAGTAGCGCATGTTCAAAACTCTTTTCAAGCAAACATAAAATCAAAGCATTCTAAGGTGGGTGAAATAGTCTATGCTTGTGTGCCTCACATAGTAATGTTAGCATATTAATAATTAGAACATGAGCATATAATGTACATAAAAATCACATTATAATTACTAGAGGCCGATCTTTGATTGAGTGAGTGGGGTGCTCAATTCATGATCTTCCGTTCTCATACCTAAGTTCCCGAGCCAAGACACTTTGGTTATGACGGACAAGTGGCCTTTGGCACGAGTCATGAGTTTCCTAAATTTTTCAAAAATATTTAGGTGGTGACTCTAAAATCTGGCAATGCAGTCCATTTCTAGCATCTCTGATGATTAATGGATTTTCTATGATTTGTTAGATTTGGACTCTTATTTGTTTAATCTATTTCATATTGCACTTGTGAAACTAGATTTAGAACTACGGGAGTCCGAACTGTAAGGCTATTGTATCCAAAGAGACTAAACCTCTCCGAGGAGCACGAGAAACCAGCTACACACACCTCCCTACAAAGGAAAGAAAATTTCTTTTCCACCCTTGTAGTTTAGATTAAAATTTACTCATCACTCCTGCAAATAATTCTCCTTTTCGTATCCCCACACACAAAGAAGCCCCCAAATAGCTACCAAACTTACCAACTAATTTAATACCTAAGCAATCTATAAGAAACTGGCAATGTGAACTCAACATATTAGGACTAGCAAGTAATTCTAACTTCTGAAAATTAATACGAAGCCCAGATTGATCACAAAAAGCCTCCAAGAACCACTTTAAGCACCAAACCTTCTCCATAATAAAAGGCATAAAAATTAAGCAATCATCCACAAACAACCAATGTGAAACCAAAGGTGCACCTCGACAAATCGACATACCTCTACACATACCCTGGGAGGCCAAATTGTCCAAGCCTGAAGAAAGATTTTGAATAACCAACAAAAAGAGATAGGGTGATAAAGGATCTCCTTATCTTAAACCACAATTGGGCTGGAACCATTCAGACCAGCATTTCCATGCATCGTGCTTTGTTATATCTTTCGGAAGTGGTCCAAAAATGCTTGTTGGATCTCACAAGGATAAGTCACTATCTTATCACATCAAGCTTCAAAAAATCTACGCGTTTCTTTCCCGACTGAATAGTGATAACCATATGAAAGTACTTGGTATTTTTGTCTCTAAAATGCAACCATATAATCCGATAGCATTGTCCCCAATACAGTTCCTGCTTGGATGATAGCATATCTAGCCTTTGTCGTGCTTCCTGATCTGCCTTCCATCTCTGTTCCACATCCAAAGTCAATTAAACTTCTTCCAATTGTTTTTGTGCCCCAATCACTTGAGCCGCCAAACATCTATTTGGTAAGTAGGTCCAGTTGCGTAGATGTCTTATTGTAATTTGTTGATACTACATCAACTGGGAGGCATGCGATCTTGCAATGGAAACTGACCAAGCTTTTTTGATAATATCTTCTGTCATTCTATCCATCAACCACATTGCCTCAAACTTACCCAAGCCCTTTTGTTACAGTTTCACCAAGTTCACACTGAGTATAAGCAGACTATGCTTAGATCTTTGGATAGGAAGCGCTACTAGAGAGGCTCTGGGAAAACAAGCAACCCACTCAGGCGACGCCATAGTGCGATCCAATTTTGCATAGCACACATCAACCCCTTGTCTATTATTAGTCCATATAGACTGAACCCTCGAAGTGGGGATGTCCACTAATCCATTCTTGTTCAAAAAATCCCTCAAAAGATCAGCCCCGAACCCGAGAATTGATTAAAATCCCATATCATTATCATTTGAGCCCTTACAGAATTTAAAAAACAAGAAATCATCTCCCAAGTCTCAAGCCTAGTTGCTACTTTTGGATGGCCATAGAACAATAATAACATCCACTCTTCCTTTTGATCCTTAGCAATAATCAATGCTAGAAACCTGTTACATCTCTTAACCACCCGAATATTCTAATATTTATCCCAAGCCGCCCATAATCCCCCACTGTACCCATTACTATCCACCCCGGTCCAAAATTGAAATCCCATGGTTAATCCTAACCATTATAATATATCCGCCGCCATCTTGGTCTCTATAAGAAATAAAAGGTTAGACTTCTGAGACTAGACCACTTGTTTTGCTGTTCGAACTATCAGAGGGTGACCCATCCCCCTACAGTTCCAGCTCATAATCTTCATATTGATGGAGAAAGTTGTTATGGGACAACCTTTTCAAAATACCCCTTCAACTTCACGTCATTCGAATCCAAAACCAAATTAAACAAGGAAACAGTTTCATATTTTAAAAAGAACTCATCAATTTTTGCAAAATCAACAAGCATTAGTACCTAATTCTTTCTTAGATTCAGAACATTGCTTTTCCTCTGGTTAACACAAGTTAGCATCCTCCACTCTGGAAGCTTGACCTCTTTTTCTAGAACAACATTTCTTTGCCCCATCCCATATTTTTGAAAACCTTTTTTTGCACACAGTTCTTTAAAGCTAACAGGTGAAGTCTTTCTCTTCCTCCATCTTAATCGCATTCGGTGGACTGACACTTTCTGACCACCCAATTCATCCCGACCTTGTTGCTGTAACTAGCCTCTCTGTCATTTTCTCCGTTTCCAGAATCTACATCTCATGTTTACCATTGCAACAGCATCCCGTGTCCATCAGCGATGTTCACTTAGTGTATCTATCACACTTCGTTCACCTTTTGTGTATGTATCACACATGTTCACTTAGTGTATCTGTCACACTTTGTTTACCTTTGTGTATCTATCACACATATTCACTTAGTGTATATATCACACTTCGTTCACCTTTGTGTATCTATCACACTTTGCTCATCTTGTGTATCTATCACACATACTCACTTAGTGTATCTATTACACTTCGCTTATCTAGTGTATCTATCACACATGCTCATCTAGTGTATCTATCACACATGCTCATCTAGTGTATCTATCACACTTCGTTCTCCTTTTGTGTATCTATCACACACGTTCACTTTGTGTATCTATCACATGTTCGCTTTGCGTATTTATCACACATGCTCACTTTGTGTATCTATCACATATTTTTCTTACATCCTTTCTGCATGAAATGTAGTTCGGTCTGTGATTCCCGCGCGTGGTGTGTTTACTTACTTTCTTATGTACGAGTTTGCTGTAGCATTTCTTTGCATAACATTTGCATAAATGCTTCATTACAGCTCCTTTTGCATAATCATAAGTTAGGTTCTGCATTGTGCATGTCATTTGCATTTTGCCCCAGCCTGCGGGCGTATCTGCATTATCTTGCTTGTTTGTCTAAGTCTTCAGCTTTGTCAAAAATGGGTCGTCTCTGGGCTTTAACATTCACTTCCGTCATTTCATGACTTATGAGTTCTGTCAAAAAGGGGCAACTGTAGACACCCCATTTTTGACCGACCTCAAGACTTTGATGTCATCATTTGTGCACTCGGTGATTGCGCATGTTTGTGCTTGTTATGAGTTTCTGGGGGTTTCGGCTGAGCGCCTTGTCTCGGGGCCTCTTAACTCTTTTCCTTTTGGTTCGCTTTTGGACCATTGCCTTGGTACATTTTCCTGGAGGGAGAGTGAGGCCTGTAGGCCACTTTTTATAGCTGTAGACTACTTTTTCCTCTTGTAGGCCACTTGTAGTGGCCCGTAGGCTAGTTTTCGGGGCTTTCGGCTGAGTGCCTTACCTTGTGGCCTCTTGGATCTCTTCCTTTTGGCTTGTTTTTGTGCCATACCTTGTTACTCCTTGCCTAGAGAGAGGGGAGAGGCTGTCGGCCACTTTTGGTGGTTGTAGGCCACTTTTTCCCCCTGTAGGCCACTTAAAGTGGCTTACGGCCATTTTTCTGCTTTTGTAGATATTTTTGGTGCCAGCTGGTTTGATTGCCTCTTGCATGCTTCACACACTTGTAGTGCAATCTTGCATGCTAGCCTAGCTCACTTAATGTTTTGGCCTATCATTTTAGCATGTTTTGGCTCTGCTCCAGCAAGCTTTTACTCATGTTTTGCCATGCTTAAGCTCTGTTTTAAGTGGTTTTGGTCATACATGCCTTGCTTTGTATAGCCATAGTACAATCTTGCTCACTAGCTTTGAGTTTCAAAGTCTCTAGCATGCTTTACTTGAGTTGTTTGCATGCTTTGGCCTCATCTCTCACATGATTTCAGTGCATGTAGTGTAGACATACTTTCACATGTTTCACTCTTTCAATGCTTTTGGAGAGTTGTGCCTTATATCTTGATCATGGGCTAATTTGTATGCATGCTTGCCTAAGCTTTTGGGATACCATCTCAGCATGTTTTTGACCTTATTTTGCTTTGTTACAACTCTGATTTTGGTTGATAGAGTCACCTCTTGCTTGGTTTTGGTACTTGTAGTGTAATCCCACTCATTGGCCTTGCATGCTTAGTGTTTTGGCTTATCATTCTAGCTTGTTTTGGCTACACTCCACCATGTTTCTAGCATTGTTTTGACATGCCTTAGGACTGTTTTGAGTGATCTTGGTCCTTTGGGGCTTGCTTGATATGGCTATGGTGCAAATGCCTTAGCTAGTCTTGAGTTTTGAGCACCTTAGCATGCTATATTTGTGATGGTTGCATGTTTTGGCATCATTTAGCATGTAATTTCAGAGCATATGCACGTTTCATGTTCTCACTTCTTTCACTCCTTGAGAGCCTTTAAGAGTTGTGCCTTTGTGCCTTATTTGTGAGCTACCAAAGGAGCATGATTCTCTACTCTTTTGAGCCTTAGTTTGAGCATGTTCTTGCCACTGTTTTGGCATGATGTAGGTCTGTCCATGTGTGGTTTGACCATTTGAGCATTGTAGTGCATGCCTCATGTGTAATACACTTCATTAGCTTTGATACCTTAGCTTCTAAACATGCCATGCATGCATTGCTTATATGATAGAGCTTTGTGCATGCCACTCTAGCATTGATAGATAAGCATGTTGTTTGCATGTGTGATGCATTGCATGTGTTTGGATCAGATGTTAATCCAAACATGAGAAACGAGGGACGTTTCGTACTTGAAGTGACGAAACGTGCCTAATTTCTTAGTCGCCGTCCCCCTTGCTTGTGCATGATAGGGTGGAGGCCTTTTGAGTCTTGTGTGTTACTTGTGCATTCATTAACTTGTACAAACTCGGCTTCTCGGCCATCGTGCATTGCGATGCTCGGTTGGTGGCCCGAGAGCCGAGTACCGCACTCCTTTGAGCTTGAGAAATGATAAGGAGGGTGGTTGTACACACATGCCCTGCAAATGCCTTGTTTTGCCCTTGTTGAACTCTGTTTGCAGCAAAATGGAGGTGTGCAGAAGCAACTGGCCGACTGGTCAGAGGAAGTGGCCGACAGGTGGCCTACAGCCTCCCCTAGTGGTCGGCAGTCCACCAACCTGAAGATGGTTCAAGGTTTTTCTGGTTCTGGAGCAGAAGCAGACTGGGAATGGGTTTGGTGTTTAGAATCAAAGTGAATACAAACAGAGGCAACCGGTGGCAAGGCGATGGGATTTTCGGGAAGAAGCAACCGAGCATGCATGCATTCCTCGCCCCGAGGCACCTTTTAACTGGTTTGATTAACTAGTTAATTCGTCGGTTTTGTACTTAATTAGTTAACGTACTTTGCTAATCGATTTGTGTTGTAATTAGTTAGCTAGAATTAGTTAATTAATTGATTTGTAATAAGTAGCTTAATTAGCATAGCTAGTTAGCTTTCATTTCATTCGGATCCTCCGTCGAGAGGGCAAATGTTGTAATAAATGTTCGTGTGTGTGAATGTCTTCCAACCCCACGTCTTTCTCCCATTTATTTACCCGCTTTCAGTAGTTAGTTTTAGGGCACGTTTCAATTAGCATACTTATGCTTTGCATGCGTGCATCATTCATTCGTATTGCATGCACCGGGCTCAGCGCATCATTCAAACTGCATTAAATTTCAATACTTACTTGAATACGTATTTCAAAGCATGTTATCGAGTGTTGCACTCATATGCCATCTTAGAATAGCTGAGCCTATTTAGCTGCATTTTGCATGTGTTGCATTAGGCATTTGTAGACCGCCCCGAGAACTCCGCTCTCCGAGCGCGAGGGCGCGAATCGTTTTGTTCTGAGCTACTACAGTTCGGACTCATGTCACGGTTCTGAATCTAATCTCATAAAGTGCAATGTGCGACTGATAAATCACCAAAGAGACCAAATCTGGAAAATCGTTTTGGAAAACTGATTTTAATAAAAAAGTGCCAAACATAGACTGCTTTGCCAGATACAGAGTTGCCACATAAATGTTTTATTTTGGGGGAAATTTAGGAAATCTTGACTCGTGCTTAAGGCCACGTGTTCGTCATCACAAAAGTTGCCTTGGCTCAGGAACTTGGGTACGAGAGGGGAAGGTCATGCAATGAGCACCCCTGCTCACTCGATCAAAGATCGGCCTGTACTAAGCATGATATGTTGTTTTTAAAAACACATGTGTTTTTATTCCGTTTATTTAACCTAGAATTACTATATGATGCGCACAACATACAAATATAGACTAGATCGCCTAAGTTGGAACAAAACATTACGTGTTCGTTTTGAGAAAAATGATTTGAAGTTTGCTACTTGCAAGTAGGCTAAGTCGCGGATTTCAATGAATTGTTCCAATTCAAGCAATCCAACCTTCACCCACAGGCATTCAGGCAGTTATATCAAATAAGCAGTTAGCCTCATGGCAAGTATGCTTTCATGGCAACATACACATCTCATGCAGTATGCTAAAGCGTAAACACTCACAGTGTACTCCGAGCCAAAACAAAAAACTAGTTAGAAATCATGCATGATCCTAGTTCATGTTAAGATAGCTACTGCAACACATGCAAAAATGCGACTAAGATAGGTTCGGCTATTCTAGAATGGCATATGAATGCGACAATTCGATACATGTTTTCAACTTGGAATTGAAATACAATGCAGTTAGTATGATGCGCCGAGCCCGGTGCATGCAAAACAGATAAATGATGCACGCATGCATAGCATAAGGTTTGCTAATTGAAATATGCCCTAAAACTAACCATCGTAAGCGGTTAAGTAAAAGGGAGAAAGAAATGGTGGTTGGAAGACATGCATCACACACACGCACGCTTATTACAACAGTTGGCCCTCTCGACGGAGGGTCCGAATAAGAAGCTAACTAGCTAATCTAAGCTAATTATTACATCACAAAACTAATTAACTAACAAGCTAATTAATTAAGCTATTACAACACAAATGGAATAGTTAAACACATTGACTAATTAGGTACAAAACCAAAGCATAAACTAGCTAAGCAAATTAGCTAAGTAAAGCAATGAAGCAATGTCCTCAGAGGGAGAAGAATACACGCATGCTCGGTCGCCTCATTCGGAAATCCACCGTGATACCCCTATTTGCCTCTGTTTGCAACTGTTCTCAGAACCTTGCACTAAGCTCCACAAAGCTTCCAACTCACCTTGGGGACCTGTAGGAACATGGCCGACCAGTTGTTGATGGGGGAGACCACCTACCGACCACTTTTCTTTGCTGCAGACCAGAAAAAGTGGTCGGCCAGCTAGTTTATCTGGTCGGCCGACCAGTTGTTGCTGCACTTCTCCACTTTGCTGCAATAGAGAGCAAGAAAGGGCATGGCAATGTATTTGCAAGATATGTGTGCACAACCACTCTCCCTATCATTTCATAAGCTCAAGGGAGTGCGGTTCTCGACCCTCAGGCCACCAATCACGCATCTCGATGCATGATGGCCGAGAAGCCAAATTGCACAACTCAATGTGAAATGAATGCACACATAAACACATAAAACCTAGAACTCTATCATGTATGATCAAGAGCGTCGGCGACCGAGAATTGAGGCACGTTTCATCACTTCAAGTATGAAACGTCCCTCGTTTCTCGTGTTTGGACTAACACCTAATCCAAACACAAAGCAAGCAACAACATGCATAACACAATGCAATGTAACATGGCATACACAATGCAATCAACAACATGGCATACTCAATGCAATGTGACAACATGGCATACTCAATGCAATGTAACAGAAGCATGCAAACGATATGGCATACACAATGCTAAGAACAACATGGCATACTCAATGCAATGTGACATAAGCATGCAAGCAACATGGCATACACAATGCTAAATGCTAAGAACAACATGGCATACGCAATGCAATGTAACATAAGCATGCTAACAACATGCAAACAAACATGCTCAATGGACTTAAGCCAAAATGGATAGACCTCAGTCATGCCTAAATCAGTGGCCATAATGCTAAGAAATGAAGGCACAAAAGCATATACAAGCATGCACATGCATTGGCCTATCCACTAGGCCTAAGAGCACAACCCTCAAGAGTGCTCAAATAGTGACAAATGCTGAAGTGTAACAACACTAAGTGCACTGAAATAAGATATGAAATGATGCCAAATCACCTAAATAATACAAGTATAGCATGCAAAGGTCCTTAAGCATTAGAGCTAGCAAAGAGGACTGCAAAGGGGACATGCAATACATGGCACAAATGCATGAACCAACCATGGACAGAGCTCAAGTAGGTGAAAACAAAGACCAAAATATGCTGAGATGGGGGCTCAAATGTCTAGGCATGCAAGCATACGCACTAGGCCATAAACAAGGCAACAATGCATAACACTCAAAGGCACTTAAAGAGTGAATGAAGTGGGAACATGGCAATGCTACATGCTTTGAAATGTCATGATAAATGGTGCCAAATCATGCACACAATGCAAATGAAGCATGCTATGGTACCCAAAGCTTGAAGCCAGCATAGGCATTTGTACTACAACTATGCAAAACATGAAGCATATGGTCAAGGCAACCCAAAACAGTCCTAGAACATGCCAAAATGAGTCTAAAACATGCATGGAAGGAAGCCAAAATATGCTAGCATGAAGGGCATAAGGTATGGATCATGCAAGGGCAATAGGGAGGATTACACTACACCTATCAAGACCAAGCATGAGATGGCTTTGCCAACAAAAATCAGAGTTATATCACGGCAAAATAACCCCAAAAACACACTGAAATGATAGCTCACAAGCTTAGGCATGAAGGCATACGCAATGGCTCATATTAAGAGCATAAAACGCCAACTCTCCAAAGCATGGAATAAGTGAAAGATGCAAGTGTATGACCACACTATATGGACTGAAATCACATTTCAAATGATGCCAAATCATGAAAATAGTCCAAGCGATGCATGCTAGTGGACTTGATACACAAGGCTAACAAGCTAGAATGCATTATAGCTATACAAAGCATGGCATGCATGACCAAAACAACACAAATCAGAGCTATAGCATGCTAAAACATGGGCAAAATCTTCTTGTTAAGCCAAAATCATGCTAGAATGATGATCAAAAGCATAATACACATTAGGCTAGTTCATGGAATTACACTGCAAGTGTATGGAGCATGCAAGGGGCCATCAAAGCAAACCTTAACAGAGGTATAACATGGCAAAAAAACACCAAGAACATGCTAAAATGGACTCAAAACAAGCTAGAAAGACATGCTACTTCATGAAGCATACAAAGCTAGTTTGTGAGAAATACACTACAAGTGTATAAGGCATGCAAGAGGTGACAAAACCAAACCAAAATAGTGGTATGCCATGCCAAAATAACCGCAAATAAATGCTAAGATGGAGCCAACATAAGCTTAACAAACATGCTCACACATGAGGCATACAAAGCAAGTATACAAAACACAAGGAGAGGGGATGACCCTCTCCTATTTGGGACGTCAAAACACCATTTCCACCATTGAAATTCCTCTGAGTTTCAGTGGTGAGAAGGCCAAAACAAGGTGATCCCAATAGCTTAAAAGGAAGGTTCAAAACAAGGCCTAACAAAGCACAAGAGGGGGCAGACTACCCCCAACACAAAAGTGATGTTAACAAACATTTTAAGGACCAAAAATCAGAACTTTTTTCAGTAGAAAGTTAAGCTTAAATCAGCAAGCAAATAGGTCCAAAAGTTTAAGCAAAACAAGGGTTTAAAGGGCTAGTTTCTCACCCTTGAAGAACACCTTCAAAGCTGCAACTCCAGCAACTTCTTTGAGCTCAAACTAGTCCAAAAACTCCAAAACAACCTCAAGGTACCTCAGCAACTAAAGGATGGTGTTTGAGTGTGTGTTTGTGTGCAATAGTACGGAGAAATTACACTTTAAGGCACAAATATGAGACCAAGAGAGAGATATAGAGATATATGTGTATCTATAGCTCAAGCAAGAAAATCTAAACCTGGAGGAGGAGGGGAGAGGTTCTCTCTTATAGAGAACAAGCAACAAGCTTGTTGGACAAGCTTTTGGCCTAAAGCCATCCCTCCACGTGTATGGAGGATGGCTTCTGTGCCTTCCAGCTGGCACAACTGGCTAAAAAATATCTCAAAAAAGGTGATAAAAAGTAGCCGACCACTTAAAGTGGTCGGCCAACTACTTGAAGTGGTCGGCCATGGGGGGAGATGGTCTACAGCATGAAAATAAGGTAGTGGTGTAGTGGCCGACCAGAAAAGGTGGCCCAAAGACCAAGGAGACCAGTTGGCTGACCAGAAAACTGGCTAGTGGGAAGAAGAGTGGTCTCCAAGGGGAAGAACTGGTCTCCCACCTTTATACCACCTTCCAAACAAGGAAAACAAGGTTTGTACCAAAAACAAACCAAAAAGGATGCCAGAAGAAAATTCGGGAGTCAAGGCGCGCGGCCGGGAGACTCAAAAACTAGTCTACGGGCATCAAAAGTGGTCTCTCGGACCACAGTGTCCCTCTAGGAAGAGGCAACAAGGCATGGTTCAAAAACCAAGCCAAACGGAGAACGTTAAGCGGTCCTGAGACAAGGCGTGCGGCCGAAGGCTCCGAAAATCGGAAACTAGTCTCCAAGCAGGAAAAGTGGTCTACGACCACAAAAAGTGGTCTACGACCACAGGAAGGTGGTCTACAGACCTCCTTCTCCCTCTAGGGGAGAGAAAACATGGTTCGGTCCACAAACCAAGCCAAAGCACAAAGAGTTCAGAGGCTCGGAGGCAAGGCTCTCAGCCAAAAACTCTGAAACCTCGAAACGAGCACAACATGCGCAATCATCGAGCGCCCAATCGATGACGTCTGAGTCTTAAGGTCGATCAAAAATGGGGTGTCTACAGCATTGTTGACATAGTTAGGATCATGCATCGATTACTAACTAGCTTTTGTTTTGGCTAGGAGTACACTGTAAGTGTTTACGCTTTAGCATACTTGCATGAGTGTGAGTGTTGCCATGTTTAGCATGCTTGCCTTGAGGCTATTTGCTTAAATGATTAACTGCATGAATGCCTGTGGATGAAGGCTTCATTACTTGAATTGGAACAATTCATCAAAATGTGAGTTTTAAGCCCAATTGAGGGTGGCAAATCCGCTTTTTAGCCTACTTGCAAGTAGCATCTTCAAACCAATTTCGAAAAACAAACATGAGATGTTTTGTTCCAAATTGAACAATTTAGTCTATACATGTATGCTGTGCACATCACATAGTAAGGTTAGGAAATAATCGGAATAAGAACACATGTGTTTTCAAAAACAACATATCATGTTAGTAGAGCTCGATCTTTGATCGGGCGAGCGGGGGTGCTCATTTCAGGACCTTCCCCTCTCGTACCCAAGTTCCTGAGCCGAGGCAACTTTGGTGATGACGGACATGTGGCCTTAGGCACGAGTTAGGATTTCCTAAATTTCCCCAAAACAAAATATTTTGGTGGCGACTCTGAAATCTGGCAAAGTAGTCCATGTTTGGCACTTTTTGATTCAAAATTGATTTTTCGAAACCAATTGCTGGATTTGGACTCTTTGGTGATTTATCAGTCTCACATTGCACTTTGTGAGATTAGATTCAGAACCGTGACAGGAGTCCGAACTGTAGTAGCTAGAACCCAATTCGCACCCTCGCGCGCGGAGCGGAGTTCGGGTGGTCTACAGTTTCTGGTGACTCTGCTTGGGATTTAGAGAACTTGACTCGAACTCATGATATGTTGTTTTGTCTACACTTATGTGTTTCTTTGCATTGCATTTGCATTGGTGCGCCTAAGTCACAGTGTTTGCCATCTGCTATTCCTGAACGGTTTGCCGGAGGCTTGCTTGGAAAAGCGTGCCATAAGGCTGACCGGTTACGGGCTTTGCCACGATAGGAACACAAACCTCGGTTTTTACCGAGGCACCCTTTTTGACCATTTGACCTAGTTGCATATCGGAAACCATAGTGACCATTCCAAACTAGGACAGGTTGCTTACCCGAATGTGGGTTGTTTGAAACCGCATGCGTGCGCAGTGAAACCCTAGCCCCTGACAAAATAGGACAAGGAAACCCTACCCCACCATAAGGGTGTTTTGGCTCTCACTTGCTTGCTATGTGCTGTTAGAGTGTGTCTCTATAGGGATATATGTATCAGTTGCAAGTTTGAGTATCGGCCTGAGGGTATCAGTTTACAGGCAGAATTTTGGGCATAATTTAGTAGAGAGCACAGTCATTCAGCTACGCTCATATCTATTCCAGTGAAATTAAGCTGAGATGCTGTCTGTTTTCTCTTTTACAAGGTAGTCTTGGAACCATAGCTTCAGAAGGCTCCAATATCTCCCAGGTACATTGGATCTATGTTGATAGACTTTGTCAGGTCAGAGATCCCATTTAAGGGCAACCAGTGTTTCCTTCACTAAGGCAAGGCAAAAAAGAGCCAGACAGGGCTCACCGGTTCAACTGATACGTCAGTCACCAGTCACATCACCTTTGTTCAAACTCAACAGACCGTGATGGCACAAGGTTCGGAAGAAGTTGTGGCCGTGATAGCAGCATTAAACCAGGAAATCGCCGTACATGGTGAGACCAATGCCGAAATGCAATGCCCATCTGGGGCACCTACCACACATCCAGTCTCGGAACCCCAATCATCTCAAACTCATGAACCCATTACTTTTGAGCTGATGAAAATGATTGAAGATCTTCAGAGAACAGTGGCAGATCTGGCCTTTGGGATATTGGCTCCGTCATCACCTACATCACATGCCAGAAGTTTCACGCCAAAACGCTCCCCAATCTTGGGACGGGTTGCAATGGAAGAAGGCCAATCCCTTGGCAAAGTGGAGGCGAGTGGTAAGAACAAGGTAAGGGCAAGCATTGGTCCCCATAAACACCTTCAGTGGGCTATTAAGGCTTTGAAATCTGAAGGACGTAACAAACAACAAGTGATTGCAGTTGTTGCAAAGACTGTGGATGACACTTTCGCCACTCAAGTTGGGGGCAGTTTGAATCAAGGGGCAAGCCAGGAGAAGGGCCGTCGTACCAGAAACGTTCCTTTTAGCTCTAATCCTGCACTCGGAAGAGATCAGCAAACCCAGTCGGCGCCTATCAATCCCTTTGCTAGTGCATCCAACAAAAATCCACAAACCTCTAAGTACCAACCCTGAGGTCGGAGGGTCTTCCATGCCCTCTACATGTCTTTGTCCAAAGCTCTCCAAATTCTCGTTGGACAAGGCCATCTCAAACCCCTTGAGCCTCGGCCTCTCCCGAATCCCCTTCCGGCTATGCATGATGCTGCCAAGTACTGTGCCTTCCATCAACAAACCGGTCATGACACTGACCTTTGTTTTCGTCTTCGCCACGAAATACAAGATCAGATTGATAACAAGGTCATTGTCGCGCCAGGTCCTGCAAAGTCTGTCAGTACTGGATCAGTGAACTTGGGGGATAATGTGACCATGTGATCGGGGGATGAACCAGCTGCCAATGGCGCTCATTTTACTCCAGATATGGGGATGGCACGCACTGTTTTGAGCATTTGTGAATGTTGTTTACTTTATTTTCTGACTTGGGTATTGGGTCAGTCTTGTTGTTTTGTATTAAGTCAGTCTTTTTGTACTGAGTCAGTCAGGTCTGTCTTGTTGTATCGAGTTAGTCCTGTTGCATTGTAGTCAGGTGATTTCGGGGGTGTTACCTCGGATATCACTGTTGTGTTTTGTGTTTGTGATTTTCACTCTTTCTTTTGAGTCTGCTTCTGCCTTGGAGCCTGTTGTGCTAGAAGATCTGAATGAAACAGCAGTGATTTTCACCCTTTTGTGTCTGTTTCTGCCTTGGAGCTAGTTGTGCCAGAAGTTCTGAATGAGATGGCAGTATTTGACCAAAACTGTGTCTTTTCTGTGCCTTGAAATCACTGCATTGACCTAAGTTTTTCAAAACTTTTTTCTAACACTGTAATGAAAACAAAGAGGGAGAAATTCCTCGAGATTTGTAAAAATTTGATCAAATTGAGAGAAAGAGAGGCATGCTGAGCCCTTAATGAATGAGATCATGCTTGTTAATGTGAGTACTGAGAAGGATCCTAGCTTGATCCAGATTGGTTCTACATTGTCTTTAGCGCGAGCGACTAGTCACTTTCTTAAAAGATTTCGAAAAATGTTTTGCGTCGTCCTGCGAAGACATGCGTGGAATCGCTCTTCATATTGTGCAGCATAGGATCACTCTCAGCCTTGAGACTCGACCCCTTTTACTTTCAAACCTTGAACTTGGATTCAGAATGTTCAACGGTCGACCACTATGTCAGGCTTGTATGGCCAGATTTGAAGCAGCCCATGAACTTGGAGCAATGAGGTCGTATGACATCTAGGGAGGCCCGCCAGGCTAGATTTGAAGCAGCCCTCGAACTAGGGGCAAGAAAGTCAGATCAAGTCAAAGATTCAAAGGATGGGTTATTCCGCAAACAAAGACTGGCAAGAAAGCCTGATTCGTGCAGCTGAAAGAAAAAAGTTTATTGCTGAAGGACAATCAAGTTCCTATCCGCAACACTAGGTGCAACTTCAGCCCCCCATTGGATGGACTTCTACATCATCAGCAAATAGCAGCCATTCTCCTGGATTCAGGTGGCTTTGAGATCTCAAATGATCAACATGGACCAAGTTAAACTTTTTTATCCTTGAGAGGCTCGCTGGGCCGAAAACCCAAAAGGGCGACCCAGGCAAAAGTTAGAGCAAATAAAAAAAAGAAGAAATAAAAAAGATGAAAAGAAAAGAAAATGAAAAAAAAAAGAAAAGAAGAAAAAGAAAAGAATGAAAAGAAAAGATGAAAAGAAATGAAAAGAAAAGAAAAACAGAGCTCGCAAGGTTGAAAACCTGGAAGTGCGGCCTTGGCAAAAGTTAGAGCGCAAAAGGAGAGGTTAATACCCAAGTGTACCTTAACCCGGAACTACGTCAGGCTTGATTCCCATCTTTGGGATACGTAGGCAACTTCATTCTGAAGTCCAGCCATAAACACCTCGAAATTGACTGTGTCCATGTAATGGTTCTGATCATCTTTGTCTTCTCTGTATTCGAGAGTTCAGTGGTGATTGCCACTTCAAGGACTGATTACAGTGCCCTGGGGTGCCATTCAGACAAGGTGCAACTTTCCGTTGCCATGCAATGCCATTTAGACAAGGGGCAATTTTCCATTGTTTTGGATCTGAGATTGTGCATATCGAGAGTAAATTTCGCATTGGTTGAGCAATGACCATTTGCAAAAATAGTTTTTGAGAATTTTTAATGAAGTTGACTAATTCTCTCGAAAATTATTCCATTTTTTCCAAAACTGGACCATTTCTTGGACCCAAAAAAGGAAAATTTTCAGTGCTCATAGCCTAACTTGCATGATTTCAAATCAAAAAATCGAACAAGCATGTTAATTTAACTCTCATATTGGTCAAAATTGTTTTAGTAGAAAGCCAAAACAAAAAATGGTCAAAATGATGAACTAGGGGCACAATTGAGTCACGTTTTCTGTCTGTTCCCTGTTGTCACCATCCTTGCCGGAAAGGGCACCTTGCTTGCCAGAAAAGGGCATAACTGAAGCTAACAGCAAAAGGGCAGAAAGCTCTCACAACCTCCAAGCAGCGAGGTGTCAAGCCAAGTGCGAAGCATGAATTGAAAATAGAGCAGGGTATTCCATTCCCTCATCTGGACAAGTTTGATCACATCCAAACTGGCCAAACGCATCGTCAACCGATGTCAAGAAGAAGAATCTGGCAGAATACTAGGGGCAAGAGCCCACAACTTCCTATTTATCCATCAACCATCCAGGGGAGGGATAAAAAATTAGAGAGATTGAAGAATAGAAAGATGTGCGCTGAGAGAAAAAGTGAGAAAAGGGCATTTTCAGAAAACAAGAGATTGAGTGCCAGAGTGATGTAAGAATCACAAATGAGAAAGGGTGGGAAACAATACCCGGAGAAATAGGCTCCCTGTGCACATTGGGGTCTTGTGTTTTGTTGTGTTTTTATTTCTCTCGATTCTTGTTTTGAGTCGTTTTGAATGTCAATAAATGTGTTTAGGTTGTTTTACCTCTGTTTTCCATTGTTGAGTCCTTTTTTATTGTGGTCAGTCGTAGGCTCAATACCCGATCGAGAACTTATTTCTCAATTTCAAAAAAAATTGTTTTGTGCTCAGAGTGCTGTGCCATTCTCTACATGATCTGCAAAACAGGATTCTTTCCTTCATAAACCGCAGGGTTCAACCTAGGTCATGTGAGAACAGTAGAACAAGGACCTATCTGAAGCTATATAGGTTCCAGACTGCAAAGCAAAAGAAAAGAGGGAAAATTTGGAGCATCTGAGTGTGTTTCAACTTCAGGAAAATTTCGAGATTGCATTCCGGATGTACCTATTCAGGCCTTGTCAATGCTTCGAAGTATGAGTGTGCCTCTACCTCAAGCTCAAGATCAAGCCTGCTTTAAGCCAGAATGGTGATCAGAAGTGCTCTCCCTGAGTACCATCCCATGCCAGGGGCATCTTGGCTGTGTTTGCAATAAGTTCCTAGGAGACCAACTACGACGGTGGAAACTAGAGTTCGAATGGCTGATGCCTAGAACGTAAAGGTTCAGGATTTCCGAGACTAAAGTCTGGTTTAAATACCCAGAGGTGTATCCCCGGCTTGAAATCTGTGTGGAAGCCCCATTGGTTGAGATAGCGTGTATGCACCTCAATTTTGGATACTGAACCAACCTAGTCTGTCATCCCGTTGAAGAATAAGGAAAGTTGTGAATATAGTTAGGAAGAAAGTGGCGTCCAAAGTGTTCTATATGAAGAATCCTTGTCATCATTTCAGAACCTTTAAACCGTGAGTTGAAGGAAAGAGTTCAAAGAACGCAAGGTAAGAGTTCGAAGAACACAAGGGGAGATCCCCGTCAGAGTAGAGCGGTTCGTCGCCACTCACCCCATAAGGTGCTTTCTAAAGCGCCGCTATGTTTATTTATTGCATCATGCATTGTATTGCATGGTACCTATCAAGTTTCTTTCTCATTCATGCATGATATTGTATGTACGGTTCATTTGAAGCTGGCACAACCAGAAGATATTGGATGTGCGGTTCATTCAGAGAATTTCTATTTAAGATTGATTATGTTTTGTGTATCTATCGCACATATTCACTAATGTGTATCTATCGCACATGTTCACTTTTGTGTATCTATTGCACATGCTCATTTTGTGTATCTATCGCACATATTGACTTTTGTGTATCTATCGCACATGCTCATTTTGTGTATCTATCGCACATGCTCATTTTGTGTATCTATCGCACATATTCACCTTTTGTGTATCTATCGCACATATTCACCTTTTGTGTATCTATCGCACATGCTCACTTTGTGTATCTATCGCACATGCTCATTTTGTGTATCTATCGCACATGCTCATTTTGTGTATCTATTGCACATGTTTATTTTGTGTATCTATCGCACATATTCGCCTTTTGTGTATCTATCGCACATATTCACCTTTAGTGTATCTATCGCACTTTGTTCACTTAGTGTATCTATCACACTTTGTTCACTTTGTGCATCCATCGCAAATTTTCACTTAGTGTATCTATCACACTTTGTTCACTTTGTGCATCCATCGCAAATTTTCACTTAGTGTATCTATCACACTTTCTTCACTTAGTGTATCTATCACACTCTTTTCACTTAGTGTATCTATCACACTCTCTTCACTTAGTGTATCTATCACACTTTGTTCGTATAGTGTATCTATCACACTCTCTTCACCTAGTGTATCTATCACACTTTGTTCGTTTTGTGTATCTATCGCACATGTTCACTTAGCGTATCTATCACACTTCGTTCGCTTTGTGTATCTATCACACATGCTCGCTTTGTGTATCTATCACACTTTGCCCACTTTGTGTATCTATCACACATGTTCATTTTGTGTATCTATCACACATGCTCACTTTGTGTATCTATCACACATGTTCACCTTAGTGTATCTATCACACTTTGCTCATCTTGTGTATCTATCACACATACTCACTTAGTGTATCTATCACACTTTGCTCATCTAGTGTATCTATCACACATGCTCATCTAGTGTATCTATCACACTTCGTTCTCCTTTAGTGTATCTATCACACTTTGTTCTCCTTTTGTGTATCTATCACACATGTTCACTTTGTGTATCTATCACACGTTCACTTTGTGTATCGATCACACATGTTCACTTAGTGTATCTATCACACTTCGTTCACCTTTGTGTATCTATCACACATGTTCACTTAGTGTATTTATCACACTTCGTTCACCTTTTGTGTATCTATCACACATGTTCACTTAGTGTATCTATCATACTTCGTTCACCTTTGTGTATCTATCACACATGTTCACTTAGTGTATCTATCACACTCCGTTCACCTTTTGTGTATCTATCACACATGTTCACTTAGTGTATCTATCACACATGTTCACTTAGTATATCTATCACACTTTGTTCACCTTTGTGTATCTATCACACATGTTCACTTAGTGTATCTATCACACTTCGTTCACCTTTGTGTATCTATCCCACATGTGAAAATCGATCGTTCCTCACTACAGTCCTTTCCCCATTGTAGACCACCCGAACTCCGCTCCGTGCGCGAGGGCGCGAATTGGGTTCTAGCTACTACAGCTCGGACTCCTGTCACGGTTCTGAATCTAATCTCACAAAGTGCAATGTGAGACTGATAAATCACCAAAGAGTCCAAATCCGGAAATTGGTTTCGAAAAATCAATTTTGAATCAAAAGTGCCAAACATGGACTGCTTTGCTAGATTTTAGAGTCGCTACCTAAATATTTTGTTTTTGGGAAATTTAGGAAACCCTGACTTGTGCCTAAGGCCACGTGTCCATCATCACCAAAGTTGCCTCGGTTTGGGAACTTGGGTACGAGAGGGGAAGGTCCTGAAATGAGCACCCTCGCTTGCCCGATCAAAGATCGGCCTCTACTAACATGATATGTTATTTTTGAAAACACATGTGTTCTTATTCCGATGATTTCCTAACCTTACTATGTGATGGGCACAGCATACAAGTATAGACTAAATCGCTCGATTTGGAACAAAACATCTCATGTTTGTTTTCCGAAAATTGTTTGAAGATGCTACTCGCAAGTAGGTTACAACGCGGATTTGCCACCCTCAAGTGGGCTTAAAACATGATGATTTTGCCACCCTCAAGTGGGCTTAAAACTCACATTTTGATGAATTGTTCCAATTCAAGCAATGAAGCCTTCATCCACAGACATTCATGCAGTTGATCATTTAAGCAAATAGCCTCATGGAAAGCATGCTAAACATGGCAACACTCACACTCATGCAAGTATGCTAAAGCTTAAACACTTACAGTGTACTCCGAGCCAAAACAGAAGCTAGTTAGTAATCGATGCATGATCTTAACTATGTCAACAATGCCTAATGCAGCTAAATAGGCTCGGCTATTCTAAGATGGCATATGAGTGCAACACTCGATAACATGCTTTGAAACACGTATTCAAGTAAGTATTGAAATTTAATGCAGTTTAAATGATGCGCCGAGCTCGGTGCATGCAATACAAATAAATGATGCACGCATGCAAAGCATAAGTATGCTAATTGAAACATGCCCTAAAACTAACCACTGAAAGCGGGTAAATAAAAAGGAGAAAGACGTGGGGTTGGAAGACATTCACACATACACGCACACTTATTACAACATTTGCCATCTTGACGGAGGGTCCAAATGAAATGAAAGCTAACTAGCTACGCTAATTAAGCTACTTATTACAAATCAATGAATTAACTAATTCTAGCTAACTAATTACAACACAAATCGATTAGCTAAGTACATTAACTAATTAAGTACAAAACTGACAAATTAACTAGTCAATCAAAGTAGTTAAAAGGTGCCTCGGGGCGAGGAATGCATGCATGCTCGGTTGCTTCTTCCCGAAAATCCCGTCGCCTTGCCACCGGTTGCCTCTATTTGCGTTCACTTTGATTCTAAACACCAAACCCATTCCCAGTCTGCTTCTGCTCCAGAACCAGAAAAACCTTGAACTATCTTCAGGTTGGTGGACTGCCGGCCACCAGGAGAGGCTGTAGGCCACCTGTCGGCCACTTAAGTAGGCTGTAGGCCACATAAAGTGACCGGTTAGCCACTTCCTCTGGCCGGTCGGCCAGTTGCTTCTGCACACCTCCATTTTGCTGCAAACAGAGTTCAACAAGGGCAAAGCAAGGCATTTGCAAGGCATGTGTGTACAACCACCCTCCTTATCATTTCTCAAGCTCAAAGGATTGCGGTACTCGGCTCTCGGGCCACCAACCGAGCATCGCAATGCACGATGGCCGAGAAGCCGAGTTTGTACAAGTTAATGAATGCACAAGTAACACACAAGACTCAAAAGGCCTCCACCCTATCATGCACAAGCAAGGGGGACGACGACTAAGAAATGAGGCACGTTTCATCACTTCAAGTACGAAACGTCCCTCGTTTCTCATGTTTGGATTAACGTCCGATCCAAACACATGCAAACAACATGCTTATCTATCAATGCTAGAGTGGCATGCACAAAGCTCTATCATATAAGCAATGCATGCATGGCATGTTTAGAAGCTAAGGCATCAAAGCTAGTGAAGTGTATTACACATGAAGCATGCACTTCAATGCTCAAATGGTCAAACCACACATGGACAGACCTATATCATGCCAAAACAGTGGCAAGAACATGCTCAAACTAAGGCTCAAAAGAGTAGAGAATCATGCTCCTTTGGTAGCTCACAAATAAGGCACAAAGGCACAACTCTTAAAGGCTCTCAAGAAGTGAAAGAAGTGAGAACATGACACATGCATATGCTCTGAAATTACATGTTAAACGATGCCAAAACATGCAACCATTACAAATATAGCATGCTAAGGTGCTCAAAACTCAAGACTAGCTAAGGTATTTGCACCATAGCCATATCAAGCAAGCCCCAAAGAACCAAGATCACTCAAAACAGTCCTAAGGCATGTCAAAACAATGCTAGAAACATGGTGGAGTGTAGACAAAACAAGCTAGAATGGTAAGCCAAAACACTAAGTATGCAAGGCCAATGAGTGGGATTACACTACAAGTATCAAAACCAAGCAAGAGGTGACTCTATCAACCAAAATTAGAGTTGTAACATGGCAAAATAAGGTCAAAAACATGCTGAGATGGTATCCCAAAAGCTTAGGCAAGCATGCATACAAATTAGTCCATGATCAAGATATAAGGCATAACTCTCCAAAAAGCATTGAAAGAGTGAAACATGTGAGAGTATGTCTACACTACATGCACTGAAATCATGTGAGAGATGAGGCCAAAGCATGCAAACAACTCAAGTAAAGCATGCTAGAGACTTTGAAACTCAAAGCTAGTGAGCAAGATTGCACTATGGCTATACAAAGCAAGGCATGCATGACCAAAATCACTTAAAATGGAGCTTAAGCATGGCAAAACATGAGTAAAAGCTTGCTGGAGCAGAGCCAAAACATGCTAAAATGATAGGCCAAAACATCAAGTGAGCTAGGCTAGCATGTATGATTGCACTACAAGTGTGTAAAGCATGCAAGAGGCAATCAATCCAACCCAAAATAGAGTTATAACATGGTAAATAATGGCTAAAAACATGCTAGAACTCAGCAAATTCAAGGCACAAAGACATGCTACTTTGGGAGGCTACAAGTAAGATTACACTACAAGTGCAACAAGCATGCAAGAGGTGACCAAGACAGCCAAAAACAGAGCTATGGCAGGTCAAAACAGTCACAAAAATGAGCCTAAACAAAGCCACAAAGAAGTAGAACCACATGCTCTTTTGATGGGCCATCAACACATGCAAATAAGAGAAGAGGAGGGGGGACCACCCCCACCTATTTGGGCCCTCAAAACAAGTTTTCTACCACTGAAATTCCTCTGAGTTTCAGTGGTAAGAAGGCCAAAAAGAGATGATCCCAAAGGCCTTAAGAGATGGCACAAAGCGAAGCAAAACAAGCCACCAAAGGGGGTAAATCACCCCTAACTCAAACTAGGCCTTAAACAACCATTTTAAGTACTTAAAAATAGAACTTTTTCCAGTTGAAAGCTAAGCCAAAAGTAGCATGCAAAGGTGGCCAAATATGCAATCAAAATAAAGCTTAAAAGGGGGAATAGGACTCACCCTTGAAGAACAACAAGAACAACAACTTCTTGAGCTCAAAACCAGCTCTTAGAACTCAAATACACCCTCCAAGAACCTCAGCAACAAAGATGGTGGTGTTTGGCTAGGAGGTTGTGTGCAAATATGCAAAGAAAATGCAATTCTAAGCACTATGGAGCACAACAATATAGAGAGAGAGAGAGAGAGAGAGAGAGAGAGAGAGAAGTCTAGAGGGAGAGTAGATATTTTTTCTTCTCCAAAATTCTGAACCTCTGGAAAGGGAGAGAGAGCTCCCCTTATATAGAAGATGCAAGCATAAGCTTGCTTGATAAGCTAAAAACTTATTTGAATCCCTCCATATATGGAGGATGCATTCTGTGCTCACTAGCTGGCACAGCTGGCACCAAAAATATCTACAAAAGAAGAAAAATGGCCATAGCCCACTTCAAGTGGCCTACAGGGGGAAAAAGTGGCCTACAACCACCAAAAGTGGCCGACAGCCTCTCCCCTCCCTCTAGGCAAGGAGTAACAAGGTATGGCACAAAAACAAGCCAAAAGGAAGAGATCCAAGAGGCCACAAGGCAAGGCACTCAGCCGGAAGCCCCGAAAACTAGCCTACGGGCCACTACAAGTGGCCTACAAGAGGAAAAAGTAGCCTACAGCTACAAAAAGTGGCCTACAAGCCTCTCTCTCCCTCCAGGCAAAGGCACCAAGGCAATGGTCCAAAAGCGAACCAAAAGGAAAAGAGTTAAGAGGCCCCGAGACAAGGCGCTCAGCCGAAACCCCCGGAAACTCATAACAAGCACAAACATGCGCAATCACCGAGTGCACAAACGATGACATCAAAGTCTTGAGGTCGGTCAAAAATGGGGTGCCTACACCCATCAGACCTCCCTCCAATATGCTCTAACCATCGATCCCCATTTGCTCGCAATCCATGCCTTAAACTACCTTCTCCAGATAATCGATCCCTAGGGCAATGCAAGCAATGTGTCAAAGGGAAATCCTTTGAGTTAGAAGAAATATCGGCATCATGTCTCTCATTTCCTTGGGCTTTACCTTTACCTTTTTTCCAGACAACCTATTCCACAATTTGGGGTTGGTTAGTGACAATAACTAGCTCATTTATTCGTATTGGGCCTGGAGCTCTACCCAAATTGAGTTTTAAGTCCGTGTCTGCAAGGTGCACATTTGCCCCATGAGCGAGCCCATTCTCATGCTCAGCTGTTCCCCCTTGTGGTAAGGCCTGATCCACCACTCCACTGATTTCTCTTTCTAGTATAGAATCCCTAAGCTGCACATCAATGTGAAAATCAAGCAGTTTTAACCCGTCATCTGACTCACCCTGCATCAATCTAAAGTGAGTCTTCTGATGACATCTAACAACCAACTCCAATACCACATTCATGAAGCAAGGATGCCCACTATACATCAGCTTGGTCCAATGTCATCATGGCATCATTTTCCAAACTAACTGGATTATTGAGTTGTAACTGAATTTGTTTCGAAAAAACTCCATTGACCTCATCACAACTGTGTATATACTCTCCATCACCCAATGGAATGGTCGTCGATGCTTGCAACCCATCAGATTGAATTTTACCACTTTGAATTTGATCAGCCTCCATTGCATATTGTAGCCCAATATCCCAATTTTGTTCCCATACAACCACAAACTCATCCATATTATTCCAACGATCCTAGACAAGTATTCCCATCAAAATAACCTTACGCTCCACCGCATCTACTTCCTCCATCATAGGGGTTAAACAAGACCCATGTCCAGGTTGCTAAACCATGCCTTCACCAACCACAATAGAGTTTCTACGCTCATCAGGATGAACAAAAGCTCTCATGTTCACCGTAAACATTGGTCGCTCTTGTTGCATGAGAATCATAGAGTTCAAATGCCTACTAACTTCCATCAACTGTTCATCAATCTTATTCTGGGCAAATTCGAAAGAAACATCACATTGGCTTAGGGTGTGTATTATTTTGCCACAATTTCGACATATTTTTAACACCTGCTCGTACCGGCATTCAATCCACTGATCATACCCATCTTGACATTGTAAATAGAACCCACTGATAAGTGCTTTGTTAGTTGAGGCTTCCTCTACCCACATCTCTATGTGCCCGCAGCACTTCCATATGGAGAAAGATAGGCTTACCATGTTCCATCAATAGCACCTAACCTATGCCGATTTTGGCGGACCGTGCTCCACCCCGGTGAACTCATGCGGTTCCGACGTGCCCAGAGGCCAGAGGCGAATCCGTTCACGGTCCGTAGGAGGGTCCACCCCGAAACCAAGGGGGGTACTAACTAACAGCTGAGTCCTCTCCGAACCGCAGGAGATAGTTGCCCATCATACGGCTCACCAACTTCACTTGCCTCTATGGGGGGCTCGCTCCGGGCAGGTTCGGATCACTTACAATACACGGCTCCCCAAATACGTTAAAAAACGGAGATTATGTGATGATGCTGTTGGAAAATTGGTTTATATAAGGCTTATTTTGGGCCATCTTTGAGCCCAAAATTGAGTGGGCCCCGAACATCTTTTGGGGTGGGTCCGATAAGGTGACGTGTTCCTTGCCGCATGGCAAGTCACACGGTGAAGACGGTTTGTCAAAACCATTTATGAGTGAATGGAAAGTTGACGTCATTTTCGGGTTCATGGAATGAATAGTTAAAGAAGTAAATGTGGGTTTCCTTCAATGGGTTGTCCCACATTGAAACTTTAAGAGAGTTTTTTTGTGTATATAAGCTCTAGACTACAACACTTGGGTTGGGCCCTAAGAGGCACCCCAAGTTTGTAGAAGGGAGAAGTTATGGACAAAGTGAACCTTAGCCCAAACCACCACACACACGCGCCGCCGTCTGTCCTGTCGTGCCGAGTGCGGGTGTGTGTAACTCCCTCAAAGTAAATACATATATAAATATATATATCGATCATTCATGATATCCATAGACATAGGAAAATAAAATATATTCAACCATCAGAGTATTCTTTACAAAAAGTATTACATGTTGACAACAAAAGTAAATGCCCTACGGGCTTACAAACTTTCCAAGTCAACACTTGGTTTCAACAAAAGAGAGTTCTAACTCTTAACAGATTAATCCCTTGGCTTGAATTACATGTAATACAAAAGATAACTACAAAAATAAGCATTCAGCTTTTAAACCTCCCAAGCTACATCTTTGGAGGCGGCATATCACCTGCACCTGAAAAATGATGTCCCATATAGGGTGAGCCAAAACCCAGTAGAGATACACTAAACGTAATATGAGAATTAACTAAAACATTAGCATTTGATAAACGTTTAAATCATATAAATCAACGTACATCTCTTCCATAACCAATCCATAGTCACAACCATGTTTCAATCCCTTTCCATTTCATTATCCAATCCAGCTCATAGATATGGCTCATTATTTATCCGAACGGTTCAAAATGAGATTACAACTCATACTATCAACATTTCAATCATAATCAATTTATAATGAGACTACAACTCATATTATTACCACTTCAATACTTCAATTCAAAAATGAGATTACAACTCATATTATTAACACTTCAATACTTCAATTCATCTACATTATGCAAACGTAACCAAGATTTCAGGACTTTCACCTTGGACACTCCGGCCAACTTAGTTATCAATGGAGTCCATCCCCTATCTTCTCCCAAACAGGTTTGGAAGTACATCCCCTATCTCCTCCTGTAGACACCCCATTTTTGATCGACCTTAAGACTCAGACGTCATCGATTGAGCGCTCGGTGATAGTGCATGTTGTGCTCGTTTCGAGTTTCTGGAGTTTTGACCGAGTGCCTTGCCTCCGGGCCTCTGAACTCTTTGTGCTTCGGCTCGGTTTGCAGACCAAGCCTTGTTTTCCTTGCCTGAGGGAAGGAGAGGTCTTGTAAACCCCCTCTTGTGGTCGTAAACCACTTTTCATGGTCGTAGACCACTTTTCCCGCTTGGAGACTAGTTTCCGATTTTCAGAGCCTTCGGCCGCGCGCCTTGTCTCGGGACCGCTTAACGTTCTCCGTTTGGCGTGATTTTTGAACCACACCTTGTTCCCTTGGCCTGGAGGGCCACTGTGGTTTGGGAGACCACTTTTGTGGTCGCAAACCACTTTTGGTGCTTGTCAACTAGTTTTCGAGGCTCCCGGCTGCGCATTTTGCCTCCCAAACTTTCGTCTTCCATCCGTTTTGGTTTGTTTTTGGTACAAACCTTGTTTTCCTTGTTTGGAAGATGGTACAAGGGTGGGAGACCAGTTTCTCTTCCCGCAAACCACTTTCCTTCTTGCTAGCCAGTTTTCTGGTCTGACAACTGGTCTCCCTTGTCTTTGGACCATCAAAAGTGGTCGGCCACCACACAATTTGCTTGTTTTCATGCTGCTGACCTTCTCCCACCATGGCCGACCAGTTTCATTTTTGGGAGACCACTTATAGTGGTCGGCTGACCACTTAAAGTAGCAGGCCGACCACTTCAATTGGTTGGCTGCTTTTTGTCACCTTTTTAGAGATATTTTCTTCCAACTGACACAGCTGGAAGGCACTGAAACTATCCTCCATACACGTGTATGGAGGGATGGCCTTGACCCTTTAGCTTCTCCAAGAAGCTTGAGCCTTGCTTCTCTATAAGAGGGAGGCTCTGTAGACGTGGCCGAACGTCCCGGCTCCGCGCGCGAAATTGGCGCGAAATCCATTTTCGTTTATTAAGCTACTACAGTTCGGACTCATGTCACGGTTCTGAATCTAATCTCGCAAAGTGCAATGCAATGTAAGACCGATAAATCACCAAAGAGTCCAAATCCGGCAAATCGTTTTGGAAAACTGATTTTTGTAAAGAAGTGCCAAACATGGACTGCTTTGCCAGATACAAAGTCGCCACCTAAATATTTTATTTTGGGGGAATTTAGAAAACCCTGACTCGTGCCTAAGGCCACGTGTCCATCATCACCAAAGTTGCCTCGGCTTGGGAACTTGGGTACGAGAGTGGAAGGTCATGCAATGAGCACCCCCACTCGCCCGATCAAAGATCGTCCTTTACTAACATGATATTTTGTTTTTGAAAACACATGTGTTCTTATTCCGGTTAATTAGCTAGCTTACTAACGTGATGCGCACAGCATACATGTAATAGCCCGACCTTCGTACATGATTCTGGTATCTTTTCAGCTCTCTATTCTGTGTTTTCGAATGCATATTATGAAATTCTATGTGAAAGTGCGTTGAATTACATGAAACTTAGAAATATGGATTCCTATCTGTTGAATAAGGAAATTATCTGTCACATTTAAACTATTTGAATCTGAAATTGGGCGCCTTAGAGGCTTAATTTTCATAAATTGATTTGATATTTGGAATCTGCATAATTTTTAAGCTCTAATGAGATTTTCTGTGAAATTTCAATTTAGGATGCTTAAACGATTAAATTTTTGTCTTATTCTCTTTTATATAAACTACGGGACTTATATCAAGTTGAGGAGATATTTTTGACTTAGAATCATCTCTTGTGTGCAACCAATAAGAGGGGAAAACGTGAGTGTTGGAGAGAAGCTCTCCAAGTGAAGAATTTGGGGAAATTTGTGAGGATTGCGTAAATTAAACTCAAGGTATGGCAAATCTCTTGATCTAACCTCTCTCTCTCTCTTGATCTTGGTTGGGAATTCTCCTTTTGTTTTGGAAAGTTATGGTAGATGTGAGGGTTTTATGAGATGATTCATATTGATAATCAAATTGAGTTATGAAGGGAAATCTATCTCTTATTTCCTTGATATTTCATGAGATTATTCAATTTTGTGCTTGAATTAGAAGCTTAGGTAGCTCTTTATGCATATGTTTATGTAAACCCAAAAATATGGGAATTTTGGAAAGATTATGGTTGGTTTGAGTATGGATTTAATGATTGAAAGTGTAAGGAGGGTTGTGATTGATTTGTTGTGTGATTTAGCACCTTAATTTGATGTTAGATCCATTTTGAGGCTTTGTTTTGTGTTGTAAAAGGATTTTTGATATGGAATTGAGCTGCCCCAATTCAGGGCTACGGCCGCTCGAGCGGGAAAATGACCCTCTCAGCAGTTCTCCCGAAATTACCCTGTCCGCTCGAGCGGAGGAATTTCCGCTCGAGTGCAAAAATCGACCTCTCAACATTTTTGATAAAATTGTACAGTACGCTCGAGCGGCCAAATTGGCGCTCAAGCGGGGGACTTACTTTCAGACAAAAAAATGTGTTTGTTCAGTTTTGCATGCTTGACTTCCTGGTATTTTTAGAATATTTTTCTGGTGATTTTAAGATGGTTATAAATTCATTTGAAGGGTAATCACACAGGGAATGATTCCTCGATACTTTAAAAAGGAGGAAAACTAATTTACAAGTTATGATTGTGTGCAGGACACACTCCGGAAGGAACTAGTGCGCCATCACAACACTGTGAGTAATAGTACATTGAGTGTACCTTTATCTTCTGCTATATCTGTTAATAACATTCTGTTTACCGTCAGTTACGATATTAGCATATGTATTGAGTGGAACTTAATGAAAATGGAATGTTGAAAAGACATACGTACATATTTGTATGTTCTGGGCCGAAAGGCTGTTCTGGGCCAAAAGGCTGTTCTATGCCGTAAGGCTGTTCTGGGCCGAAAGGCTGTTCTGAGCCGAAAGGTTGTTCTGATTATTTTGGGCCAACGGCCATTCTGCAAGTAAAACGAAATCAGACTCACTACTGGATCTCATTATTCTGTGAATGCACTGTTATGCATTGTGCATGGTGTATAAAGTTTGTTATTAAACTGTCAAGTATTATTATTTACTGAGCTTGTCTCACTCCGTTATTTTGTTTGATTTTGTAGGAAATCAACTTGGAGGACAGTCCTAGCATCGATATCATTTAGCTTGAGTCAACCTAAGGTCAGCCAGGCACCTGGGGGAGATCTTTGCGTGCTAGGGCAGTTTTGTTAGACCCTGTCATTCTGTATTAATGCATTGTGGGTCAAAGTTGTTATATGTAATATTTTGTAGTTTGCCTAATCTTTGGGCTGGGCTTGTAAATGTGTATGTAACTTAATCTCAGATGAATGTTCACTATATGTTTAATTCTGAGTCATAGTCCTGGCATATTGTAGTAGCTCAATGGATGTGTCTACATGTGATTTGTTTATATATATATATATATATATATAACGTTTCCGCTCAGGCCCCGTGTATCATTTATAACAGGTTATTTTGTCTGTTCCTGATTAGGTCATGCCCAAAACTTTTAGGGGCAGGTTAGGGGTGTGACAATACAAGTATAGACTGGATCGCCTAAGTTGGAACAAAACGTTTCATGCTTGTTTGAAAATGGTTTGAAGTTGCTACCCGCAAGTAGGCTAAGACTTGGATTTGCCACCCTCAAGTGGGCTTAAGAAAACATGATTTGCCACTTTCAAGTGGGCTTAAAACTCGCATTTCAATGAATTGTTCCAATTCAAGCAATCCAACCTTCATCCACAGGCATTCATGCAGTTATAGCAATTAAGCAAATAGCCTCATGGCAAACATGTTGCCATGGCAATCAATAACACACATGCAAAGATGCTAAAGCATAAACACTCACAGTGTACTCCGAGCCAAAACACAGAACTAGTTAGAAATCATGCATGATCCTAGTTCATGTTAAGATGGCTAATGTAACACATGCAAAATGTAACTAGAAATGGGCTCGGCTATTCTAAAATGGCATATGAGATGCAACTTGATAATCATGTATTCAAGTAGGAATTGAAATACAATGTGGTTAGTATGGTGCACCGAACCCGGTGCATGCAATATAGATGAATGAATGCAAACATGCGAGCATAGGAATGCTAATTGAAACATGACCTAGAACTAACCATCGTAAGCGGTTAAGTAAAAGGGAGAACGACATGGGATTGGAAGACATTCACATACCCACGCACACTTATTACAAAATTCGCCCTCCCGACGGATGGTCCGAATAAATAATACAAATCAACTAATTAATTAACTACCCAAGCTAATTAATTATTACAAAATTCTTAACTAATCAAATAAATTAAGTTACAAAACCAACTAAGTAAGAAAAGAGAGAAGCTGAATTGAGCTGCCACAGCTCTGCCTCGAAATGATGAATGATGCATGCTCGATCACCTCGCTCGTAAATCTGTTGCCATGCCTTATGTTGCCTCTATTTGCACTGTTTTCGACTTTTGAAAACTATGCCAACTTCTGTGATGCTTCTAAACCACCTCATGGGCACTCTGAGAGGCCATTGGCCAAATGGTATGGTCATCGGCCAAAGGATAAGGGTCATCGACCACTTATGAGGCTATCGGCCAAATATTGTTAGCCGATCGGCACACTATATAGCCGATCGGCCAACTCTTCCTGCAGACTGCTCCTTTTGCTGCAGCAGAGTACAAACAGAGGCATGGCAATACATTTGCAAGAAAATGTTGTGCAACTACACCCCTTATCATGTTTGAAACTCAAAGGAGTGTAGTGCTCGACTCTCAAGCCATCAATCACGCATTTCGATGCATGATGGCCAAAGAGGCCGAGTCGCACAATTCGATGTGAATGAAATGCACAAAAACACATAATGCCTTAACCTCTATCATGCATGATCAAGAGGGTCGGCGACCGAGGATTGAGGCATGTTTCATCACTTCAAGTATGAAACGTCCCTCGTTCCTCGTGTTTGGCTTAACACCCAAACCAAACACAATGCAATGCATGCAACATGGAGAGGCTATGCAATATAACATAAACATGCCAAATGCAATGTAACAAGCATGCAACATGCAACACAACCTAAACATGCAAACATGCAATGTACCAAGCATGCAACAACATGCAAAAGGGAAGCATGCAACAACGTGTGAAGATGGACAAGCATGCAACAACATGCGAAGATGGACAAGCATGTAACAACATGCAAAGAGAAGCATGCAACAACATGCGAATATGGACAAGCATGCAACAACATGCGAAGATGGACTTAAACCGAAATGGACAGACCTCAATCATGCCCAAATCAGTGGCCAAAATGATGAATTGATGACATGAAATGCAAGACAAGCATGCATGCCAATTAGCCCAAGAATTAAGGCATAAAGAGGACAACACTCAAGAGCACTAAAAGAGTGAAAGGTATGCAAGCGTGACAACACTACATGCTCTGAAATGATGTCAAAAGTGATGCCAAATCACACACATAACACAAGCATAGCGTGCGTGAGGCTCAAAGCTTAAGGCTAGCAAAGGGATTTACACCATGGCCATACAAAGCAAGCCCCAAAGGGCCAAGGGCAACCAAAACAGTCCCAAGGCAGGTCAATACAAGACCAAAAGCATGCTTGAACCTAGCCAACACAAGCTAGAACAAAAGTCCAAAAAGCATGAGGCATGCAAGGCTAACAAGGGGTATTACACTACACATATTACAACCAAACATAGCATGACTTAACCAATAAAAATCAGAGTTATGGCATGTCAAAATAAGCCCAAAAACCCATTGAGATGGCATCCCAAAAGCTTAAGCAATAACACATGCACAATGACCCATTCTTAAGGCAAAAAGCACAAACCTCCCAATGCATGGAAAAGTTAACAAACGTGAGTGCATGACCACACATTATGGACTGAAATCACATGTGAAATGATGTTAAATCATGGAAATGGTCTAAGCAATGCATGCTAGTGACTTGGACACTCAAAGCTAACAAGCTAGAATGCACTAAGGCTATACAAAGCATGGCATGCATGACCAAAAAAACTTCAAACAGAGCTTAAGCATGCTGAAATATGAGTGAAAGCTTCTTTGGGTCGAGCCAAAATCATGCTAAAAACAAAGCTTAAAGCACAAAGCATGTTAAGGCAATAGAGAGGATTGCACTACAAGTATATTAAGCATGCAACAAATGATCGAACCATCCCAAAGCAAAGGTATAACATGTTAGAAAAGTCACAAAAACATGCTAACTTAGTAAGCCAATACCACAAGCACACAAGAGAAGAAGGGGGGGCAACCCCCTCCTATTTGAGGCCTCAAAACCATGTTCCCACCACTGAAATTCCTTTAGAATTCAGTGGTGAAGAGGCCAAACAAAGGTGATCCAAAGGCCTAAAAGAGATGGCTCAAAACAAGGCCAAATAAGGCACAAAGGGGGTAGACCAACACCAAACACCAAAGAGGCCCGAAACAAACATGTTAAGCACTTCAAAAGAAGACTTTTTTTAGTTGAAAGTTGAACCAAAAGAAGTATGCAAAGTTGGCTAAATAAGCTATGGAAATAAAGCTTGAAAAAGGTAAGTAGCTCACCCTTGAAGAACCTCTTTAGCACAGCAACTTCAGAGGCCAAAAACCACGTTTCAAAGCTCAAATATCACTCCCAAGAATCTCAGCTCAAAGAATGGTGGTGTATTGCTAGGTGTTGTAGTGCAAAAGTGAAGACAAAACACCCTTTTAGGCACAAACACACACAAATATAGAGAGAGAGGAAGAAATGTAGAGAGAGAGGGATATATATTTTCTATATCAAAATCCAGAACCTCTATGAAGGGAGAGGGGTCTCCCTTCTTATAGAAATTCAATTTCAAAGCTTCCCAAGCAAGCTAAGCTTGGTTCAAATCCCTCCACACACGTATGGAGGAGACAGTCTGTGCGCACCAGCTGGCATAGCTGGCATGCACAAAGTCTGCAAAAAGCAAAGAAATGGCCTCCGCCAAAAAAAATGGCCGATCGACCAAAAAGAGTGCCGATCGGCCAACACTTATGGCCGATGGCACCAGACATTAGCCAATGGGTTGTAGGGATGGCCAACAAGCCACCCCCTTTCCCCAGAAGCAAAACCACAAGTTCTTGGTCCACAACCAAGCACAAAACAAACAAGTTGAGAGATCCTAAGGCAAGATGCGCAGCCGAGATCTTCGGGAACTCAAAACAAACACGAGCATGGATGATCACCGAGTGTTCAAACGATGACGTCCAAGTCTTGAGGACGGTCAAAAATGGGGTGTCTACAGTTGCCCCTCTTTGACAGAACTCGAAAGTCATAAGATGACGGGAGTGAATATCAAAGCCCAAAGACGACCGATTTTTGACAAGGCCGAAGACTTAGACAGGCATACAAGATAACAAAGAGATGCGCCCGCAGGCAGGGGCAAGATGCAAATGACATGCACAATGCCGAACATAACTTATGATCATGCAAAAAGAGCTGTAATGAAGCATTTATGCAAAATAAAAACAACATTTTAAGCAAGCAAACAAGAAAGAGTAGTCCTACACATTCCAACAGAAAGGGTGTAAGATAATTATGTAATTCTCACTGTGTCTCACGCGGAGAAGGAAGAGAAGTTCAGATGAACCGTACATAGAATACCGTCTAGTCGCACCAGCCTCAAATGAATCGTACATACAATATCGTGCCTGCAAAAGAAAGAAATTCGACAAGTACAATATAGTAGAAATACATGTTCAATGTTACAACATGATATAATTCCAATGCGAGATAAACGCGTGCATACACAATGCCGATGGAAAGGTGCATAGTAGTGCAAGTGAAAAGATGCATGACAATGCAACTAGAACGAGCATAACAATGCAAGTAAAGCATGCACGACAACGCAAGAAAGGGGTGCATAACAATGCAAGTAAAGCATGCGTGACAACGTAAGCAAGGTGTACATGACAATGCAACAAGTGAGTGCGCGACAACACGGATGGGGGGGTGCAAGACAATGCAACCTTGGAGACCGTGACAACGTGGATGGAGGGGTGCAAGACAATGCAACCTAAGAGTGCGTGACAACGCGGATGGAGGAGTACAAGACAATGCAACCTAAGGGTGCGCGACAACGTGGATGGAGGGGCGTAAGACAATGCAACCTACGAGTGCGTGACAACGCAGATGGAGGGGTGCAAGACAATGCAACCTAAGGGTGCGTGACAAAGCAGATGAAGGGGCGCAAGACAATGCAACCTACGAGTGCGTGACAACGCGGATGGAGGGGTGCAAGACAATGCAACCTAAAAGTGCGTGACAACGCGGATGGAGGGGTGCAAGACAATGCAACCTAAGAGTGTGTGACAACGCGGATGGAGGGGTGGAAGACAATGCAACCTAAGGGTGCGCGACAACGCGGATAGAGGGGTGCAAGACAATGCAACCTAAGAGTGCGCGACAACGCGGATGGAGGGGCGCAAGACAATGCAACCTAAGTGCGTGACAACGCGGATGGAGGGGTGCAAGACAATGCAACCTAAGAGCACGACAACACGGATGGAGGGGTGCAAGACAATGCAAAAGAGATGTGCATGACAATGCAAGCATGACGTGCGCGGCAATGCATATAGTGTGTGCATAACAATGCGAAAGAGATGTGCATGACAATGCAGGCGTGACGTGCGCGACAACGCATATAGTGTGTGCATAACAATGCGAAAGAGATGTGCATGACAATGCAAGTAAAGTGTGCATAACAATGCAAGTAATGTGCGCATTATAATGCAAGTAAAACATGCGTGACAACGCAAGTAAGGGGATGCATGACATTGCAAGATAAGTGTGCGTGACAACGCGGATAAAAAGGTGCATAACAGTGCAAGTAAGGGCATGCGCGACAACGCAAGCAAGGTGCATAACACATGTAAGTAAAGCATGCGCGACAACACAAGCAATGTGTATAACAATGCGAGAGAGGCATGCGCGACAACGCAAGCCACGGGGTGCATAACAATGCGACTGAAACAAGCATGATAATGCAAATAAAACATGCGTGACAACACAAGTAAGGGGATGCATGACAATGCAACCTAAGTGTGCGTGACAACGCGGATAAAAAGGTGCATAACAATGCGAGGAAGGCATGCGCGACAACGCAAGCCGAGTGCATAACAATGTAAGGAAATGCATAAACACATGTAAGTAAAGCATGCGCGACAACGCAAGCAATATGTATAACAATGCGAGAACGGGTGCATAAACACATGTAAGTAAAGCATGCGCGACAACGCAAGCAATGTGTATAACAATGCGAGGACAAGCATAAACACATGTAAGTAAAGCATGCGCGACAACGCAAGCAATGTGTATAACAATGCGACAACAAAGAGAGGCATATATTCAACGGAGGCATGGTAAAGGCATGTTATTCGTGATGTTGAGATACAACTTCAAAGCAAGAGGAGGCATGCTCAATGCAAGAGCGAAAAGATGTATAACAAGCGCACTTATGACACAACATTGTAATGCAACATATTCAAAGCAATTTTCGAATCTCGTAATATACAAAAGGATACGAAAAAGGATACACCTCGTGCGTATCAAGTGCCGCACATGGAAGACACGATTCGAGGCCACCACGAAGGCCGCTTAAGCTTCAAAAGTGTACTTTCTTGCACTTTCTTGAAAGATGAGGGTACCATACAACATAACTGACCCAAACAAGGGCATTGGAGGTGCATCGACCACAAGGGGAAGCCATCGGCCATCCATCAGCCATAAAAAGATACTATCGGCCAACAATTTAGCCGATCGGCTAACAATTTGGCCGATCGGCCAAAAGTGGCAGATTCGGGGCAATTTTGACATTTTGCCTTGGGTCTTTAAATATGGGGTTCCAAACCCTATTTCCTCACTTCCTCTTAGTCGAAAATCACTCCACTCTCTCTCTAGGTGATTTTCCTCCCTTCGATCTGAGTTTTCCCTTCGTTTTCGAGCCTCCCACAACTTTCGATTCGCGAAAACCTCTTCGTTCCAAACACTTTGAACCGATTAGAAGGTGATTTCGGTGCCACATTCTTGATTTCCACCACTTGGGGTTTGTTTCCCCCGAATTTACCTTGATCTTCGTGCCTTTTCCCACACTCTAACCTTTTCTCTCATTTTTCACCCCTCGGGGTTGACTTTTTGCATTTACCCATTTTCCATACCCTCGACCACTTTTGCACCCTTCTCGAGATGGCGGACGATATTCCACAGGGTGGGACTCCCCCAGAGATGGATACAGATCCTGAGGTTGAGCTCTTGCCGCTCAGTGTTCGATCGTTCGACCTGGCGACATACCGCCCCGCGATACATGTACTGTCTCCCGATAGCATCCGCCAGTTCCGGAGCTATGCGCGAGGTGCGCCATTGGAGCTCCTACTACGCGAGCCGGAGTCGCACCTTTCTTACGGCACTGCTGAGGTATACTTTTCCCCTCTTTTATTTTCTGCAATGTAAATCAGATATCTTGAATAGCCAATTCTGTTCTTTAACAAAATGACCCAAACACACTGATACATCACATGCTTAGTTCACCCTAAGCACAATCATACACGATATCTGTGTAAACTCGAACACATGCACACACACTGCATTTTTATCAATTCTGAGCATATTCAAACACTGTATTTCTGACGCTGCTTCGCATCTGTTTGTCTTAAACACAGGGAGATTCCCATGCCTTCCGGGGGTATGGGAATACCGTTGCCCGAGGTTGGTACATGGAGCTGCCCGACGAGGTTCGCCAGATTGTCGATCAAGTCGGCTTTGGGATTTTCTGCATGGGACTCTCACGCCTTACTGCGAGTAGGCCCCTTCTAGGCACACTAGTGGAGAGGTGGTGAGACACCACTGATTCCTTCTACCTTTCTGCTACAGGGGAGATGACGATGACTCCTTTTGACTTCTCCATGCTCACCAGCATTGGAGTAGGGGGTGATTCGATTCCCTTCGACACCGACATGGGCGAGTGGGATGCTGCCCAGATCTACTTGCTTGGTGCTCGGCCACCTCTCTCCCGGCTAGGGTTCGTGAGGTATTCTTGGTTCGAGGACCAGTTCCGCATACAGGCGCCTACGACCCGCGAGGAGGTGGAGCAGTATGCTCGAGGATTCATCGTGTTCTTGCTCGGCACCACCTTATTCGCCTACTGGGTGAACACTGTTGTCATATATCTGCTGAGTGCATTAGTGGATGTGACGCGGATCCGGCGCTACGACTGGGGTGGAGTAGGCTTGGCCACGCTTTACGGGTACATGAGCTCTTTATCCCGCCGCAGCGGACATCTGCTCGGAGGCTACTGGCGAGCCTGGGTGGTACATTTTCCCTTTCTATTTTACAATTCTACTTTACACTATCTGTACATCACACACACTGCATACACGCAATCTACTTTACACTGGCTGTACAATGCACACACTTCACAATATACTTCATATCATTCTCTGATTTCGGCTTTATCTGCATACTGCCTTACTAATAAGCATACTTATTCTTACCCTATTACACTCTGTAGTTGTGGGTGTATGCCTACTTTCGGAGGCTTGCCCCAGTGCCGGATGTAGAGACGCCCCCCACGGTTCCATATTCTCATCGATACGATGTGAGGTGCGAGCGGAGGCCGCGGGAGTCTTTCCTGTTCTTCTGCAGATACTTCGACACCATTACCGCAGCAGAGGTATTTCAAACATTACAGTTTATTTAAGCTTCGCTTTACATTGTACTTTCAACAACAGATAACAAACTGTACATCCTGCCATTTGCAGATCACCTGGCAGCCCTGGGCCGTGTTGCCGGATACAGTGAGAGACCAGTACATGGGTGCTCGGGAGATCGCCCGGTTCAGGATTTTGCTGGAGGGTTCGGTCTACCGGGCTTGGTATTTCAGGGAGCACTTCTTGCGTCAGACCCTCGGCCTACCAGAGCAGATAGTCCCGAGGCCACCTCCTACCTATACGAGGGTCACCGAGAGGTACACCGTGCAGGAGATGATGGATTTTACGATAGGCTGGGATTCAGACATTTTCAAAGATGAGGGCGACTACACCGAGTTCATCCAGACTTATCTTATGCGGCTTTTGACCGGTGCTCGCCGAGTTGAGAGGGAGAGGCCTACAGCGCCAGTAGGAGGAGGGGGAGCACTCAGGGCGACTCAGGCCCGTGACAGGAGTAGGTCCCGGAGGGGACGTAGAGTGGAGTGGCCAGAGCTGCCCACCACCATGACATGCCGAGGACAGGGTGGGGAGACTTATCAGATACCCATCGCTCCTCCTCCGGCTGATCATGAGCTCGTCGGAGTTTGCAGCTCGACCCCGGTATGTGCTATACTCTTCACTATGTACAGTCATTTCATTTCATTTGATATCCCGCAGAATACTAAATACTTTAACACTTTTGCAGGCTTCTATCGAGTACACTGGACAGGCTCTAGAGCTGTCAGCCTCAGTGATGGGGATGCTTCAGAGGAGTATGGACCTACTGAGTATCTACAGTATCCCGATAAATTCCTTCAACCTCAGTCCCAAAACTTTGCATAATCTGTTCCATTCATGATCTGATGCATCACATTATCAATTATCAATACGGTGCTTGCTACATTGCGTTCACATACCACTCACGGCACTGATACACTGTAACTCTCATACTGCTCACAGCATTGCTCACAGCATTCATACACTGCTCACAACATTCATACACTGTACTCATACCCTGCATTCGGTATTCATATGGTGCTCACGGCATTTATACGCTGCTCATAGCATTCATACACTCATACACTGTACTCATATGCTGCATTCGATATCATACTCGACTTTGCATAGCAAAACTGATGCATTTGCCAATTGTTCTTTTCAGGCCCCATTCCAGATACCAGCTGCAGGGGGTGCTCCAGCAGGACCTTCAGTACCTGTCTGAGGAGCGGGGAAATCAGGGTGAGGGATCTCAGTACGCCACCGCAGTAGAGCCAGGCGTACTCACTCTGAGAGTAGCTCACGGGCGTCTATTCTAGATGATGACGAGTCTGATGCAGAGGCAGAGTCGTCTCAGGATGAGGCTGGGGACGGCTTAGATTCAGACTTTAACGGTAGAGATCCTGGACCTTCGTCCAGGAAGAGGACCAGGACGAACTCCCGCACTTGAGGCTACTGGCGCCGATCCAGACATTTTGCTGCTTTTCTTTTTGCTTCATTTTTCTTTTTACTGGTAGTTTTACACATTATATTGCCTCAGGCAGGTTTTATTTTTCTTAAAAACTATGTACTTTTGCAAAAGAAAATATGATGGAATGAAATAGCTTTTTTTTTGTTGAAAAAGTGTTACATTTGTATTCTATGCATCGCATCATATCATTTTGCACAAAAATGAGATTGAATGGAAATTAAACATGCATGTTTTGCCAAGTCAGGTAGTGAACCAACGTAACAAACAAAAGCTCAATAAGCGACAACAAGACCTTAACAAGTTTACAACTCGATAAGCAAAGAGCAACAACTCGATAAACAAATCGCAACAACTTGATAAACAAATGAGCAACAACTCGATAAACGAATGAGCAACAACTCGACAGACAAATGAGCAACAACTCGATAGACAAATGAGCAACAACTCGATAAGCAAATACATTTTCTATGCATGAGACAAGCAAAGCATATTCTATACAAAATTGAAAGCAAGCACATTTTATGCAAAAGACAGGCCTATTATATGCAACATTGAAAGCATATTCTATGCAAAAACGAAAGCAAGCATATTCTATGCAATAGAGGGGGCATCAAACATGTACTCTAGTGCCTCTAATTTACCTCTCAAAGGATTTTGCAACACGCTCAGCTCAAAAAGGGGACACCCTGTTCATATTGCTAAGAGATAACATCTGTATGTAAAAACCACAGATACCGCTTTTCTTCCTGATCAAATTCACAACTTTCCCTATTCTCCCACGGGGTGACAAACTAGGTTGATTCAGTATCTAGAATTGAGGCGTATACGTGCTATCTCAACCTATGGGGCTTCTATACAGATTTCAAGTCGGGGATACACCCCTGGGTATTTAAACCAGACTTTAGTCTCAGAAATCCTGAACCTTTGCGTTCTAGGCAACAGCCATTCGAACTCTAGTTTCCACCGTCGCAGTTGGTCTCCTAGGAACTCATTGCAAACACAGCCAAGATGCCTCTGGCAGGGAATGGTACTTAGGGAGAGCACTTCTGATCACCATTCTGGCATTAAAACAGACTTGATCTTGAGCTTGAGGTAGAGGCACCCTCATACTTCGGAGCATTGACAAGGCCTAAAGAGGTATATCCGGAACGCAATCACGGAATTTGAAACAAACTCAGATGCTCTAAATTTTCCCTCTTTTCTTTTGCTTTGCAGTCTAGAACCTATATAGCTTCAGATAGGTCCTGGTTTTACTATTTTCACATGACCTGGGTTAAACCCTGTAGTTTTATGAAAGAACAAATCTTGTTTTGCCCATATGTGGAGAATGGCACAGCACTTTGAGCACAAAATGATTTTTTTTCCTTTTTGAAATTGAAATGAGAAAAGGGTTCTCAACCGGGTATTGAGTCTACGACTGAACACAGCGTGCCATGACTCAATAAAGGAAAAACAAAGACAAAACAACCTAAACACATCTATTGACACTCAAAACAACTCAAAACAAGAATCGAGACAAACTAAAACACACCCACAACACAAGACTCAAATGTGCACAGAGAGCCTGTTTCCCGAGGCATTGTTTCCCACCCTTTCTCATTTGTGATTCTCACATCACTCTGGCACTCAATCTCTATTTTTCTGAAAAAGCCCTTTTCTGACTTTTTCTCTCAGCGCACATCTCTCTATTCTTCAATCTCTCTAATTTTTTTATCCCTCCCCTGGGTGGTTGATGGATAAACAGGAAGTTGTGGGCTCTTGCCGCTGGTATTCTACTAGATTCTTATTCTTCCGCTCAGAACAGTGAGCTTTCCCACAGAGGGGTTGCGACAGGATGTGCAGTAGATCCGCAACTGACAGCAGTTGACAACGCCCTTGGCCACTATGGATATGATCAAACCTGTCTAGATGAGGGAGTGGTATATCCTGATCCATTCCATTTCGTGCTTCGCACTTGGCTTGATACCTTGCTGCTCGGAGGATGAGAGAGCTTTCGGCCCTTTGCTGTTAGCTTCAGTTGTGCCCTTTTCTAGTAGGTAGAGTGCCCTTTCTAGCAAATAGAGTGCCCCTTTTTGGCAAGTATGTTGACAATGGGGAAAAGACAGAACACCTGACTTAACTGTACCGCTTGTTCATCATTTTGACCATTTTTTGTTTTGGTTTTCTACTAAAACAATTTTGACCAATATGAGAGTTAGATTAACATGCTTGTTCAATTTTCTGATTCAAAATCATGCAAGTTAGGCTATGAGCACTGAAAATTTTCCTTTTTTGGGCCCAAGAAATGGTCCAGTTTTGAAAAAATTGAATAATTTTCGAGAGAAAATTAGTTAACCTCATTAAAAATTCTCAACAACTATTTTTACAAATGGCCACTGCTCAATGAGCACAGAACCTACTCTCGAGATGCATAACCTCAGATCCAAAACAATAGAAAATTGCCCCTTGTCTAAATGGCATTGCACAGCAACGGAAAGTTGTCCCTTGTCTGAATGACACCACAGCGCACTGTATGGCAACGGAAAGTTGCCCCTTGTTTGAATAGCCCCGTGTGGATGCGCCCTGAGGGCCTTGCTTACTATAGTTCGGACTCAATGTCACGGTTCTTAATCTGATCTTGTAAAGTGCAATGCAAGACTGATAAATCACCAAAGAGTCCAAATCCGGCAAATCGTTTTGGAAAACTCATTTTTAAGAAAGAAGTGCCAAACATGGACTGCTTTGCCAGATACAGAGTCGCCACCTAAATATTTTATTTTGGGGGAATTTAGGAAACCCTGACGTGTGCCTAAGGCCACGTGTCCGTCATCACCAAAGTTGCCTTGGCTCGGGAACTTGGGTACGATTGGGGAAGGTCATGCAATGAGCACCCCCGCTCGCCCAATCAAAGATCGGCCACTGCTAAACATGATATCTTGTTTTTGAAAACACATGTGTTCTTATTCTGGTTAATTAGCTAGAATTACTATGTGATGCGCACAACACACAAGTATAGACTAGATCGCCTAATTTGGAACAAAGCATCGCATATCTGTTTGTTTGGAAAATGGTTTGAGGTTTGCTACTCCCAAGTAGGCTAAAACACGGATTTCAATGAATTGGTCCAATTCAAGTAATCCAACCTTCACCCACAGGCATTCAGGCAGTTTTATCACATAAGCAAATAGCCTCATGGCAAGCATGCTTTCATGTTAATACTCACATACATGCAAGATGCTAAAGCATAAACACTTACAGTGTACTTCGAGCCAAAACAAGAAACTAGTTAGTAATCAATGCATGATCCTAACTCATGTTAAGATGGCTAATGCAACACATGCGAAAGTGCATCTAAAATAGGCTCAGCTATTCTAAAATGGCATATGAGATATGACAATTCGATACATGTATTCAAATTAGGGATTGAAATACAATGCAATTAGTATGATGCGCCAAGCTCGATGCATGCAATACAGATGAATGATGCAAACATGCATAGCATAAGGATGCTAAATGAAATATGCCCTAAAACTAACCATCGTAAGCGGTTAAGTAAAAGGGAGAAAGACGTAAGGTTGGAAAAAATGCATCACACACACGCACGCTTATTACACAATTGTGCCCTCTCGACGGAGGGGCCAAAAGAATAATACAAATCAACTAATTAACTAACTTACAAGCTAATTAATTAATTACAAAACCACTTAACTAATTAAACAAATTAATTAAGCTATGAAGACAGTAAATCAGCCTCGAGAAGAGGGACAAATGCATGCTTGATCGGCTTCGCTCGGAAATCCATCGCAATGCTGCATGTTGCCTCTGTCTGCACTGCTCTACACCTCTGGAAACTGTGCCAACTTCTGTGACACTTTTGAACTACCTTGGGGACATGCTAAGAGTCCATCGGCCAAGAGATAGGGCCATCGGCCAAGGAAAACTGGTCATCGACCAAAAATTAGGCTCTCGGCCAACAATTTGTAGCCGGCCGGCACTGAAGATGGTCGACCGGCCATCCCTTCCTGCTGACTGCATCTGTTGCTGTAGTAGAGGACAAACAGAGTATGGCAATGCATTTACAAGACAATGTTTGCACCACCACCCTCCCTATCATGTCATGAGCTCAAGGGAGTATAGTCCTCGACCCTCGGACCATCAATCACGCATTTCAATGCATGATGGCCAAAGGAGCCAAGTGTGCAATTTGATATCAAATGAAATGCACAAAATCACATAAGGGGCTCCAACCTCTACCATGCTTGATCAAAAGGCAAGGGAATGCACACACAATGCTATGCAATCTAAGCATGCAAGCAACTCAAACATGCAACAAGATTATGCAATGCAACTAACATGCAATAGGCATATAACCTAAATATGCAAACATGCATAGCATGCAACAACTTGCAAAATGAAGCAAGCATGCAACAACATGTAAAGATAGACTTAAACCAAAATGGACAGCTCTTAAACATGCCCAAATCAGTGGCCGAAATGCTAAGAAATGATAGACAAAAGCACATACAAACATGCACATGTGATAGTCTATCACCTAGGCATAAGAGGGCAACTTTCAAGAACACTTAAAAGGGGGCAAATATGGACATGTGACATACATTGTAAGCTCTGAAATCATGTTAGGAAAGGTGCCCAACCAACCAAACAAAACAAGCAAATCATGCAAGAAGGCTCAAGGCTTAAAGCTAGCCAAGGGGTTCAAACCAAGGCCATGCAAGACAAGCCTCAAAGGGCCAAGGGGACCTAAAACAGTCCCGAGGTAGGTCCAAACAAGACCAAAAACATGCTCGAAACTAGCCAACACAAGCTAGAACACAATGCCAAAAGCATGAGGCATGCAAGGCTACAAAAGGGGTGTTACACTACACCTATCAAAACCAAACATGGCATGACATAAACCAATAAAAACAGAGTTATGGCATGGTAAAACAAAACCAAAAACCCACTTAGATGGCATCCAAATGACCTAAGCATGGAAGCATACACAATGATCCATTCAAGAGGCATAAAACATCAACTCTTTAAAACATTAAAGGAGTGATAAATGCAAGTGTTCAAGCATGAAACATGGACTGAAATAGCATAACAAGTGATGCCAAGTCACTAAAATGGCCCAAGTAAAGCATGCTAGTGACTTGGACACTTGAAGCTAACAAGCTAGGATGCCTTAGGGCTATACAAAGCATGGCATATATGATTAAAAAAAAAACAAGATCAGAGCTTCAGCACGCTACAACATGGACAAAAACTTCTTAAAGTTAAGCCAAAATCATGCTAAAAACATGGCTTAAAGCACAAAGCATGTTAAGGCAAATGAGAGGATTGCAAGACAAGTACATGAAGCATGTAAGAGCCAACTAAACCCACCCGAAAAAGAGTTATGGCATGCTAAAATAACACCAAAAACCCACTGAAATGGAGTCAACATAAGCTAGAAAGACATGCTCAAACATGAAGCACATAAGACTAGTTTGTGTGATTTACACTACAAGTGTATTAGGCATGCATGGAGTGACAAAACCAAGCAAAAACAGTGGTAAGCCTCAGCAAAACAACCACAAATACATGCTAATATACAAGCTAGAACAAGCCTAACAAACATGCTCACCCATGAGGCATTCAAGGCAAGTATTGAAGATATAAGGAGAGGGGATGACCCTCTCCTTTTTGGGACCTTAAAACACCATCCCCACCACTGAAATCCCTCTGGATTTCAGTGGTGGGAAGGCCTAAACAAGGTGATCCCAAAGCTTAAAAATAAAGCACAAGAACAAGGCCAAACAAGGCCTAAGAGGGGGTAAACAACCCCAAACCAAAAAGTGACCTTAAACAAAGGTCTTAAGCACTAAAAAATAGAACTTTTATCAGTTAAGAGTTAAGCTTAAAACAATAAGTAAATAGGTCTAAAGGCTTAAGCAAGAATGGGGTATCTAAAGGTTAGTTGCTCACCCTTGTAGAACCTCTTCAAGAACAAGGCTCCAGTAGCTTTTCTGAGTTCAAACCCACCCAAGAACACCAAAACCAACTCCCTAGTACCTCAACAACAAAAGGAAGGTGTATTGCTAGGTGTTTATGTGTTAAACTAAGACAATACTACACTTTTGAAGCACAAAAATGGAGAAACAAGGCAAGATAGATACAAGGCTATATCTATCCTTTAAAGGTGATTTTTCTGAACCTCTGAGAAGGGAGGAGGGGCTCCCCTCTTATAGGAATTCAATTCCAAGGATTCTTGGAGAAGCTAAGCAAAGGTGCAAATCTCTCCATACACGTGTATGGAGGGGGTGAATTGTGCATGCCAGCTGTGACAGCTGGCATAAAATATCTGCATAAAGCAGATGAACAAGGTTCGGCCAAAAAATATGGCCGATCGACCAACACAAGGGCTGGCCAACCAAATAGAGTGCCGATCGGCCAATACTTTTGGGTGATGGCAGGAAAACAAGGCCGATGGGTTGAGGGGATGGCCAACAAGCCACCCTCCTCCCTCAGAAGAAAAAACACAAGTGTTTGGTCCACAACCAAGCACAAAACACACAAGTTGAGAGATCTTGAGGCAAGGTGTGCGGCCGAGATCTCTGAGAACTCAAAACGAACACGAGCATGGATGATCATCGAGTGTTGACGTCCAAGTCTTGAGGACGGTCAAAAATGGGGTGTCTACACCCCGCAGCACATTGTAACCAGTTCTCATAGTGACAATCACCACCGAACCCTTGGATACATAAATGACAAAAATGACCAGAACAATCACATAGACACTGTCAGTTTGGAAGTGTTTATGGCTGGACTTCAGATGAAGTTGCCTACGTATCCCAAACATGGGAATCAAGCCTGACGTAGTTCCGAGTTAAGGTACACTCGGGTATTAACCTCTCCTTTTACGTTCTAACTTTTGCTAAGGCCGCCCTTCTGGGTTTTTAACCTTGCGAGCTTTGTTTTTATTTTCTTTTCAATTCTTTTCATTTCTTTTCTTCTTCTTCTTTTTCATCTTTTCTTTTCATCTTCTTCATTTTTTTCTTTTCTTTTTTCATTCTTTGCATTTTTTCTTTTTTTTCTTTTTGTTCTTTTTGTTCTTTTTCTTGCTCTAACTTTTACCTGGGTCGCCCTTCCGGGCTTTCGGCCCAGCGAGCCTCTCAAGGGTAAAAGTGTAGCTTTGTCCATGGCAAATGGTTTTAGGGTCTCGAAGCCATCTGAATCTAGGAGAATGGTTGTTGTTTGTTGATGATGTAGAAGTCCATCCATTGGGGGGGGCTAAAGTTGCCCCTAGTGTTGTGGATAGGAGCTTGATTGTCCTTCAGCAATACTTTCTTCTTTCCACCCTTCTGGGATTCGGCATTCTTGCCAATCTTTGTAAGCTTGGGAAATGTCCCAATTTTTGACTCTTCGAGCACATCTGACATTTTTTGCCCCTAGTTCGAGGGGGGGGCTTCTAATCTAGCTTCACAAGCTTCTTTTGATAACATCTGATCTACTTGACCTGACTTTCCTTGCCCCTAGTTCAATGGGCTGCTTCAAATCTGGCCATACAAGCCTCACATCGTGGTTGACCATTGACCATTCTGAATTAAGGTTCAAGGTTTGAAAGCAAAGGGGGTTGATTCTCAAGGCTGAGAGGGATCGAAGGCTGCACAATCTCAAGAGCGATTCCACACAGGTCTTCGCAGGACGGCGCAAAACATTTTTTGAAATCTTTTAAGAAAGCGACTAATCGCTCGCGCTGAAGACAGTGTAGAACCAATCTGGATCAAGCCAGGATCCTTCTCAGTACTCACATTAATAAGCATGATTTTATCATTAAGTGCCTAGCATGCCTCTCTTTCTCTCACTTGATCAAATTTTTGCAAATCTCGAGGAATTCCTCCCTCTTTGTTTTCACCACAGTGTTCAAAAAGTTTTGAAAAACTTAGGTCAATGCAATGATTTCAAGGCACAGAAAAGCAAGTGAAAAGCACTGTCGTTTCATTCAAATGTTCTGGCACAACTGGCTTAAGGCAGAAACAAACTCAAGAGCGTGAAAATCACTGTTGTTTCATTCATATCTTCTGGCGTAATTGGCTCCAAGGCAGAAACATACTCAAAAGAAAGAGTGCAAAAGACAAACACGAAACAAAAGAGTGATGTCCGAGGTAACACCCCCGAAATCACCCGACTCTAACAAAATAGGACTGACTCGAGACAACAAGACAGACCTGACTGACTTAGCACAAAAAGACTGACTTTATACAAAACAACAAGACTAATCCAATACCCAAGTCAGAAAGTACAAAAACTAGCATTCGCAAATGCTCAAAATAGTGCGTGCCATACGCCACATCTGGAGTAAACTGAGCGCCGCCCGCAGGTGGTTCATTCCCTGATCACATACTCGTATTATCCCCCAAGTTCACTGATCCAGTGACGATAGACTTTGCTGATCTTGGTGCAATGATGACCTCGTTGTCAATCAAATCTTGTACTTCGTGGTGAAAACGAAAACAATTATCGGTGCCATGACCGGTTTGTTGATGGTACGCACAGTACCGGGCAGTATCATGCTTAGCTGGAAGAGGATTCAGGAGAGGTCGAGGCTCAAGGGGTTTGAGATGACCTTGTCCAACAAGGATTTGAAGAGCCTTGGATAAAGGCATGTAGAGAGCATGAAAGACCCTGCGACCTCGGGGTTGATACTTTGAGGTTTGTGGATTTTTGCTGGATGCACTAGCAAAGGGGTCGGCAGGTCCTGACTTGGTTTGCTGATCTCTTCCGAGTGTAGGATTAGAGCTAAAAGGATCATTTCTGGTACGATGGCCCTTCTCTTAGTTTCCTCCTTGATTCGAACTGCTCTCATTCTGAGTGGCGAAAGTGTCCTTCATAGTTTGTGCAACAACTGCGAGCACTTGCTGTTTGTTCAGTTTGTCGACTTTCAAAGCCTCAACAACCCACATAAGATGTTGATAGGGATCAATGTCTACCCCCACCTTGTTCTTTCCACTTGTCTCAGCTTAGTCAAAGGTTTGGGTCGCTGCATCAATGCGAAACCCGGTTGTTGTCGACACGTCATTGCCCAAACTTGGGATGACTTCAGGTTGGCTAAGTTCAATCATAATTCGCCCTAAGAGTGGGGGGTCCTCTGGTGTGAAATTTCCGGCGTGTGATGTCATCGATGGCGGAGCTGATAGTCCAAAGGCTAGATCAGCCACGATTCTCTGAAGATCGCCGATCATTCCAATCAGCTCAAAAGTAGTGGGCTCACGGGTTTGAAATGATTAGGGTTCCAAGACTGGATGTGTGGCAGGTGCCCCAAATGGGCGTTGCATTTCAGCATCGGTCTCACCCTGTATGGTGATTCCCTGGTCTAATGTCGTTGCCATGATCACAAATTCTTCTGAACTCGGCGTCATCATGAGTCTGCTGAATTGAACAGAGGTAATGTGACTGGTGACTAACGGATCAGATGAACCGGTGAGCCTTGATTGGCCTTCTCTGCCTTGCCTCAGCGAAGGAAAACACCGGTTTCCCTGAACTGAATCTCTGATCTGACAAAGTCTATCAGCAAAAGCCCGGTGTACTCGGGGGATATTGGAGCCTTCCGAAGCTACGGTTCCAAGACCACCAAGCAAAAGAGAAAACAGGCAGCATCTCAGCCCAATTTCACTGGAACAGATACGAGCAAAGCTGGATGACTGTACTCTTTACTGAATTTTGCCCCAAATTCTACCTGTAAACTGATACCCTCGGGTAAAACTGATTCCCCAAAATACTGATGCCCTCAGGCCTGATACCCAGACTTGCAAACTGATACATGCAACCTATAGAGGCACACTCTAAAAGCACATAATCAAGCAAGTAAGAGCCAAAACACCCCTATGGAGGGGTAGGGTTTCCCTGTCCTATCTTGTCAGGAGCTAGGGTTTCAGTACGCACACTGCGGTTTCAAACAACCTATAATCGGGTAAGCAACCTGTCCTAGCTTTGGAATGGTCACTACAGTTTCTGATATGCACTAGGTCGAATGGTAAAAAAGGGTGCCCCGGTAAAAACCAGGGTTTGTGTTCCTGTCGTGGCAGAGCCCACAACCGGTCAGCCTCATGGCATGCTGCTCAAAACAAGCCTTCGGCAAACCGTTCAGGAATAGCATACAGCAAACACGGTGTCCTAGGCGCACCAATGCAAATGCAATGCAAAGAGACACATAAGTGTAGTCAAAACAAGATATCATGAGTTCGAGTCAAGTTCTCTAAATCTCCAACGGAGTCGCCAGAAACTGTAGACGTGCCCGAACGTCCCAGCTCCGCATGCGAAATTGGCGCGAAATCCGTTTTCGTTCATTAAGCTACTACAGTTCGGACTCAAGTCATAGTTCTGAATCTAATCTCGCAAAGTGCAATGCAAGACCGATAAATCACCAAAGAGTCCAAATCCGGCAAATCGTTTTGGAAAACTGATTTTTGTAAAGAAGTGCCAAACATGGACTGCTTTGCCAGATACAAAGTCGCCACCTAAATATTTTATTTTGGGGGAATTTAAGAAACCTTGACTCGTGTCTAAGGCCACGTGTCCGTCATCACCAAAGTTGCCTCGGCTTGGGAACTTGGGTACGAGAGGGGAAGGTCATGCAATGAGCACCCCCACTCGCCCGATCAAAGATCGTCCTTTACTAACATGTTATTTTGTTTTTGAAAAAATGTGTGTTCTTATTCCGGTTAATTAGCTAGCTTACTACGTGATGCGCACAGTATACAAATATAGACTATATCACCTAAGTTGGAACAAAACATTTCATGCTTGTTTGAAAATGGTTTGAAGTTGCTACCCGCAAGTAGGCTAAGACGTGGATTTGCCACCCTCAAGTGGGCTTAAGAAAACACGATTTGCCACTTTCAAGTGGGCTTAAAACTCGCATTTCAATGAATTGTTCCAATTCAAGCAATCCAACCTTCATCCACAGGCATTCATGCAGTTATAGCAATTAAGCAAATAGCCTCATGGCAACCATGTTGTCATGGCAATCAATTACACACATGCAGAGATGCTAAAGCATAAACACTCACAGTGTACTCCGAGCCAAAACAGAGAACTAGTTAGAAATCATGCATAATCCTAGTTCATGTTAAGATGGCTAATGCAACACATGCAAAATGCAACTAGAAATGGGCTCGGCTATTCTAAAATGGCATATGAGATGCAACTTGATAATCATGTATTCAAGTAGGAATTGAAATACAATGCGGTTAGTATGGTGCACCGAACCCGGTGCATGCAATATAGATAAATGAATGCAAACATGCGAGCATAGGAATGCTAATTGAAACATGACCTAGAACTAACCATCGTAAACGGTTAAGTAAAAGGGAGAAAGACGTGGGATTGGAAGACATTCACACACCCATGCACACTTATTACAAAATTCGCCCTCTCGACGGAGGGTTCGAATAAATAATACAAATCAACTAATTAATTAACTACCCTAGCTAATTAATTATTACAAAATTCTTAACTAATCAAATAAATTAAGTTACAAAACCAACTAAGTAAGAAAAGAGAGAAGCTGAATTGAGCTACCACAGCTCTGCCTCGAAATGATGAATGATGCATGCTCGATCGCCTCGCTCGTAAATCTATTGCCATGCCTCATGTTGCCTCTGTTTGCACTGTTTTTGACTTCTGAAAACTATGCCAACTTCTGTGATGCTTCTAAACCACCTCATGGGCACTCTAAGAGGCCATTGGCCAAATGGTATGGTCATTGGCCAAAGGATAAGGGTCATTGACCACTTATGAGGCTATCGGCCAAATATTGTTAGCCGATCGGCACACCAAATAGCCGATCGGCCATCTCTTCCTGCAGAATGCTCCTTTTGCTGCAGCAGAGTACAAACAGAGGCATGGAAATACATTTGCAAGAAAATGTTGTGCAACTACACCCCTTATCATGTTTGAAACTCAAAGGAGTGTAGTGCTCGACTCTCAAGCCATCAATCACGCATTTCGATGCATGATGGCCAAAGAGGCCGAGTCGCACAATTCGATGTGAATGAAATGCACAAAAGCACATAATGCCTTAACCTCTATCATGCATGATCAAGAGGGTCGGCGACCGAGGATTAAGGCACGTTTCATCACTTCAAGTATGAAACGTCCCTCATTCCTCATGTTTGGCTTAACACCCAAACCAAACTCAATGCAATGTATGCAACATGGAGATGCTATGCAATATAACATAAGCATACCAAATGCAATGTAACAAGCATGCAAAATGCAACGCAACCTAAACATGCAAACATGCAATGTACCAAGCATGCAACAACATGCGAAGATGGACAAGCATGCAACAACATGCAAAGAGAAGCATGCAACAACATGCGAAGATGGACAAGCATGCAACAACATGCGAAGATGGACTTAAACCGAAATGGACAGACCTCAATCATGCCCAAATCAGTGGCCAAAATGATGAATTGATGACATGAAATGCAAGACAAGCATGCATGCCAATTAGCCCAAGAATTAAGGCATAAAGAGGACAACACTCAAGAGCACTAAAAGAGTGAAAGGTATGCAAGCGTGACAACACTACATGCTCTGAAATGATGTCAAAAGTGATGCCAAATCACACACATAACACAAGCATAGCATGCGTGAGGCTCAAAGCTTAAGGCTAGCAAATGGATTTACACCATGGCCATACAAAGCAAGCCCCAAAGGGCCAAGGGCAACCAAAACAGTCCCAAGGCAAGTCAATACAAGACCAAAAGCATGCTCGAACCTAGCCAACACAAGCTAGAACAAAAGTCCAAAAAGCATGAGGCATGCAAGGCTAACAAGGGGTATTACACTACACCTATTACAACCAAACATAGCATGACTTAACCAATAAAAATCAGAGTTATGGCATGTCAAAATAAGCCCAAAAACCCATTGAGATGGCATCCCAAAAGCTTAAGCAATAAGACATGCACAATGACCCATTCTTAAGGCAAAAAGCACAAACCTCCCAATGCATGGAAAAGTTAACAAACGTGAGTGCATGACCACACATTATGGATTGAAATCACATGTGAAATGATGTCAAATCATGGAAATGGTCTAAGCAATGCATGCTAGTGACTTGGACACTCAAAGCTAACAAGCTAGAATGCACTAAGGCTATACAAAGCAGGGCATGCATGACCAAAAAAACTTCAAACAGAGCTTAAACATGCTGAAATATGAGTGAAAGCTTCTTTGGGTCGAGCCAAAATCATGCTAAAAACAAAGCTTAAAGCACAAAGCATGTTAAGGCAATAGAGAGGATTGCACTACAAGTATATTAAGCATGCAACAAATGATCGAACATCCCAAAATAGAGGTATAACATGTTAGGAAAGTCACAAAAACATGCTAAAATGGAGCCTTAAAGTGATAGAAAAACATGCTAACTTAGTAGGCCAATACCACAAGCACACAAGAGAAGAAGGGGGGGACAACCCCCTCCTATTTGAGGCCTCAAAACCACATTCCCACCACTAAAATTCCTCTGGAATTCAGTGATGAAGAGGCCAAACAAAGGTGATCCAAAGGCCTAAAAGAGATGGCTCAAAACAAGGCCAAATAAGGCACAAAGGGGGTAGACCAACCCCCAACACCAAAGAGGCCCTAAAAAAACATGTTAAGTACTTCAAAATAAGACTTTTTTTAGTTGAAAGTTGAACCAAAAGAAGTATGCAAAGTTGGCTAAATAAGCTATGGAAATAAAGCTTGAAAAAGGTAAGTAGCTCACCCTTAAAGAACCTCTTTAGCACAGCAACTTCAAAGGCCAAAAACCAAGTTTTAAAGCTCAAATATCACTCCCAAGAATCTCAGCTCAAAGAATGGTGGTGTATGGCTAGGTGTTGTAGTGCAAAAGTGAAGACAAAACACCCTTTTAGGCACAAGCACACACAAATATAGAGAGAGAGGAAGAAATGTAGAGAGAGAGGGATATATATTTTCTATATCAAAATCCAAAACCTCTGTAAAGGGAGAGGGGTCTCCCTTCTTATAGAAATTCAATTTCAAAGCTTCCCAAGCAAGCTAAGCTTGTTTCAAATCCGTCCATACACGTGTATGGAGGAGACAGTCTGTGCTCACCAGCTGGCATGCACAAAGTCTACAAAAAGCAAAGAAAAGGCCTCGGCTAAAAAAAATGGCCGATCGACCAAAAAGAGTGCCGATCGGCCAACGCTTATGGCCGATGGCAAGAAAACAAGGCCGATGGCACCAGGCCTTAGTCGATGGGTTATAGGGATGGCCAACAAGCCACCACCTTTCCCCAGAAGCAAAACCACAAGTTCTTGGTCCACAACTAAGCACAAAATAGACAAGTTGAGAGATCCTAAGGCAAGGCGCGGCCGAGACCTTCGGGAACTCAAAACGAACACGAGCATGGATGATCACCGAGTGTTCAAATGATGACGTCCAAGTCTTGAGGACGGTCAAAAATGTGGTGTCTACAGGCTCCCCCTCCCTCCTTCAGGTTCAGATTTTGTGCATTGAGATATACATACACATATATCTCTATACCTCTCTCTTGGTCTCATATTTGTGCCTTAAAGTGTAATTTCTTTGTACTTTAACACACAAACACACACTCAAACACCATCCTTTTATTACTGAGGTGCTTAGGAGCTGGTTTTGAAGTTTTTGGTTTGGTTTGAGCTTGAAAAACCTGCTGGAGTTGTGGTTTTGAAGGTGGTCTTCAAGGGTGAGCCTTTAACTCCTTAAACCCCCATTCTTGCTTAATCTTTTGGACCCTTTTGCATGCTGATTTAAGATTAACTCTTAACTACAAAAATTTTTGTTTTTCCATGCTTAAGATCTTTGTTTAAGGTCACTTTTGTGTTTGGAGTTGTCTACCCCCTTTTAGGCCTTGTTTGGCCTTGCTTTTATGCCTTCTTTTTGAGCTTTTGGGACCACCTTATTTTGACCTTCTCACCACTGAAACTCAGAGGAATTTCAGTGGTGGAAGTGGTGTTTTGAGGTCCCAATAAGGAGAGGGTCATCCCGTCTCCTTGTGTCTTCAATACTTGTTTCATTAGCCTCATGTGTGAGCATGTTTGTTAAGCTTATGTTGGCCATATCTTTGCTTGTATTTGGGGTTATTTTTCTGTGGCATACCACTAATTTTACTTGGTTTTGTCATTCCATGCATGCCCTATACACTTGTAGTGTAAGTCTCATAAACTAGTCTTTGTATGCTTCATGAAGTAGCATGTCATTCTAGCTTGATTGGAGTCCATCTCAGCATGTTTTTGGTGATGTTTTGCCATGTCATACCTCTGTTAGGATTTGGTTTGGTCGCCTCTTGCATGCTCTATGCACTTGTAGTGCAATTCCATGAAATAGCCTAACATGCATCATGCTTTAACATGTCATTCTAGCATGCTTTTGGCTCTACTTCAAGAAGCTTTTATCCATGTTTTAGCATGCTTAAGCTCTGATTTGTGTTGTTTTGGTCATGCATGACTTGCTTTGTATAGCCATGGTTCAATCTAGCTTGTTAGCTTTGTGTATTCAGTCCATTAGCATGCATTACTTGAACTATTTTCATGATTTGGCATCATTTGTTATGTGATTTCAGTTCATGTTTCATGGTCATGCACTTGTATTTATCACTCTTTCAATGTATTGGAGGGTTCCCCCCTTTATGCCTTAACATGAGCCATTGCGTATGCCTTCATGCCTAAGCTTGCGAGCTATCATTTCAATGTGCTTTTAGGGTTATTTTGCCATGATATAACTCTGATTTTTGTTGGTTAATTCATTCCATGCTTGGTCTTAATAGGTGTAGTGTAAACCACCTTATTTGCCTTGCATTCACCATGCCTTATGCCCTTCATGCTAGCTTGTTTTGGCTTCCTTCCATGCATTTTTTAGACTCATTTTAATATGTTCTAAGACTGTTTTGGGTTGCCTTGGTCACATGCTTCATGTTTTGCATAGTTGTAGTACAAATGCCTATGCTAGCTTCAAGCTTCTGGCACCATAACATGCTTCATTTGTGTTGTGTACATGATTTGGCATCACTTAACATGTTATTTCAGAGTATTTAGCATTCCCATATTCCCACTTCATTCACTCTTTAAGTGCCTTTGAGTGTTGTGCATTGTTGCCTAGTTTGTGGCCTAGCATGTATGCCATCTTGCCTAGGTATTTGAGCCTCCATCTTAGCATGTTTTGGTCTTTGTTTAGACCTAATTAAGCTCTGTCCATGGTTGTTTCATGCACTTGTGCCATGTATTGCATGCCCCCTTTGTAGTCCTCTTTACTAGCTTTAATGCTTAAGGACCTTTGCATGCCATGCTTGCTTTGTTTGAATGATTTGACATCATTTCTTACTTAATTTTAGTGCATTTATTGTTGTTACACTTCTGCATTTATCACTCCTTGAGGCTTCTTGAGGGTTGTGCTCTTAGGCTTACTTGGTTGGCCAATGCATTGTACATGCATGCTTTGTATTTTGTGCCTTTATTTTGGTGTTATGGCCACTGATTTGGGCATGGCTGAGGTCTACCCACATTCGGTTTAAGCCCATTCAGCATTGTGTATGCCATGTTACATCGCATCGTGCATGTTATGTTATCGTTTGCATTGCGCATGCCATGCTCTTGATTCGCATTGTGTATGCCATGATCATATTGCATTGAGTATGCCATGATAGTCATTGCATTGAGTATGCCGTATTGTTCATTGCATTTGTGAATGCTATGTTCATTTCCATTATGTATGCTAGTTGTTGTTCATGTTGTTGCATGCCCATGTAGTCTTGCATTGAATATGCATGCATTAGCATTGTGCATTGTGCATACCATTAGCCTTGTTAGGTTGTTCATGTTGCCATGTTGTTTGCATGCTTAAGTCAGATTGCATATTTGCATGCTTCTGTTGCATTGCATTTTTGCATGCTCCATGTTACATAGCATTGTGCATGCTATGTTATGTGTTACATTATGTTTGGAATAGGTGTTAGTCCAAACATGGGAAACGAGGGATGTTTCATACTTGAAGTGATGAAACGTGCCTCAATTCTCGGTCACCGATGCTCTTGATCATACATGATAGAGTTTTAGGCCTTATGTGTTTATGTGTGCATATATTTTCATATTGAATTGTGCAACTTCACCTCTCAGCCATCATGCATTGAAATGCGTGAGTGGTGGCCCGAGGGTCGAGAACCACACTCCCTTGAGCTTATAAAATGATAGAGAGGGTGGTTATGCACACATATCTTGCAAATACATTGCCATACCCTTTCTTGCTCTCTGTTGCAGCAAATTGGAAGAATGCAGCAACAACTGGTCGGCCAGCCAGAAAAACTATCTGGTCGACCACTTTTTTTGCCCTGCAACAACAAAAAGTGGTCTGCAGGTGGTCTCCCACAAGAACAACTGGTCGGCCACCCTTCCACAGGTCCCCAAGATGATTTAGAAGCTATCTGGAGCTTGATGCAAGTTTCTGAGAGCAGTTGCAAACAGAGGCAAATTAGGGCATCACGACGGATTTCCAAACGAGGCGACCGGGCATGCATGCACTCTTCTCCCTCTGAGGACATTGTTTTACTGCTTTACTTAGCTAATTTGCTTAGCTAGTTTATGCTTTGGATTCTATATTTAAGTAGTTAATGCGTTTAGCTGCTTAATTGTTTTGTAATAGTTAGTTAACTAGGATTAGTTAATTAGCTTCGTTGTGATGTAATAATTAGCTTCTTATTCGGACCCTCCGTCGAGAGGGCCAACTATTGTAATAAGCGTGCGTGTGCGTGATGCATGTCTTCTAACCCCCATTTCTTTCTCCCTTTTACTTAACCGCTTATGATGGTTAGTTCTAGGGTATATTTTGTTTAGCATACCTTATGCCTGCATGCGTGCATCCATTCATCTGTATTGCATGCACCAGGCTCGGTGCATCATACTAACTGCATTGTATTCTAATTCCAAGATGAATACATGTATCAAGTTGCATTTCATATGCCATTCTAGATAGCCGAGCCTATCTTAGCTGCATTTTTCCAAGTGTTGCATTAGCCATCTTAACATGAACTAGGATCATGCATGATTTCTAACTAGTTCTCTGTTTTGGCTCGGAGTACACTGTGAGTGTTTACACTTTAGCATACTGTATGTGTGTTATTGACTGCCATGAAAGCATGTTTTCCATGAGGGTAACCGCTTACTTGATATAATTGCCTGAATGCCTGTGGGTGAAGGTTGGATTACTTGAATTGGAACAATTTATCGAATCCCGAATTTAGCCTACTTGCGAGTAGCAAACTTCAAACCATTTTCACAAACAAACATGCAATGTTTTGTTCCAAATTAGGCGATCTAGTCTATACTTGTATGCTGTGCGCATCACGTAGTAAGATTAGCTAATTAAACTGGAATAAGAGCACATGTGTTTTCAAAAACAAAATATCATGCTTAGTACAGGCTGATCTTTGATCGGGCGAGCGGGGGTCCTCATTGCATGACCTTCCCCTCTTATACCCAAGTTCTCGAGCCGAGGCAACTTTGGTGATGACGAACACATGGCCTTAGGCACGAGTCAGGGTTTCCTAAATTCCCCCAAAATAAAATATTTAGGTGGTGACTCTGTATCTGGCAAAGTAGTCCATGTTTGGCACTTCTTTATAAAAATCAGTTTTCCAAAACGATTTGCCGAATTTGAACTCTTTGGTGATTTATCGTCTCACATTGCACTTTGTGAGATTAGATTCAGAATCGTGACATTGAGTCCGAACTGTGGTAGCCTAGAACAAAACGAGATTCGCATCCTCTCGCAGGCGCGGATATCAGGGAGTTCCCGGGGCACGTCCACAGTTTCTGGCGACTCTGCTGGGGAGTTAGAGAACTTGACTCGAACTCCTGATATCTTGTTTTGTTTACACTTCTGTGTCTCTTTGCATTGCATTTGCATTGGTGCGCCTAGGACACCGTGTTTGCCGTATACTATTCCTGAACGGTTTGCCAGAGGCTTGCTTTGAGAAGCGTGCCATAAGGCTGACTAGTTGCAGGCTCTGCCACGACGGAAACACAAACCTCGATTTTCATCGAGGCACCCTTTTGACCATTCGACCTAGTGCATGTCGGAATCCGTAGTGACTATTCCAAACTAAAACAGGTTGCTTATCCGATTGTAGGTTGTTTGAAACCGCTGTGTGCGTAGTGAAACCCTAGCTCCTGGCAAAGTAGGGCAGGGAAACCCTACCCCAACGTAGGGGTGTTTTGGCTCTCATTTGCTTGCTATGTGCTTTTAGAGTGTGTCTCTATAGGGAATGCATGTATCAGTTTGCAAGTCTGAGTATTAGGCCTGAGGGCATCAGTGTTTGGAGAATCAGTTTTATCCGAGGATATCAGATTTGGGGAATTTGAGCACAGTAAACAGGGTTTGAGAACAGTGCACTCAGCTTACAAATGCCAACTGCGTGCTGTCGCGTCAACTTGTGTGTTGTCGCGTCAACTGTGTGTTGTCTTTATTTAAGCCGTTATGCTGCCCGTTTTGCTAGTTGTATGTTTCCTCATTATGCTTTATTTATCTTTTTGCAAGGTAGTTTAGCACAATTGCATCCGACCAAACAGATGTTCCCCAAGCACTCTGGGTTAGAGGTCGCAAGCTTCATCGATCCGAAGATCTGATAGACGGACAACTAGTGTACCACTCATTACCCCCGGTTACTAGACGGAGGACAGTTAGGCAGAGGATATCAGTTCAGTAGTCAGTTCAGAGGGCTTTGTCTACCCCACTTGAGTACAGTAGGGATCAGAGTTCTATTTCTCCTGTAGAGAGGGAACATATACCGGTTATTCAGATAGATCAGTACAGTATGGCAGGTATGGAAGAAATGATGCGTCAGCTCCAGGAAAGTATACAAGCCATGCAACAGGATGCTGCCCATCAAGTAGAAGTGTCTGCACGTCAAGCCAAGGTAGTGACCCAACAGGCAGAGTTAATTGCCAGACCACAGCAGCAAACCAGGGCATCTTCTTTGCACACACCTCCTCCCCCACCCAGAGTTCCAATACTTGGGGAGACACCAAATGTCCAGGAAAATACAAACATTCCAACGGGGCCAGCTCTGCCCCCAATCCTACCCCAGCTATCCAAAACGCCCACTAACCTAGTGGATTCACCATTTGAATTGGAGGTGGATCCAACAGCGCTAAAAGTGAGCAAGCTAGAAAAGCTTTTCAAAAAGGCTCAAGGTGTGAAATCTATTCCGGATATAGAGGATGGGTATACCGACTCGGCCATGACTTTGCCGGACCGGTTTAAGATGCCGCACATCGACTGCTTTGATGGGTCTGGAAATCCTATGGTGCACCTGCGGCTATTTTCAGATATCCTAAGGCCAATGGGCCTTTCTAGATTGCAGAAGCTTTCTCTGTTTGGCTGGACCCTGTCAGGTGTAGCAGCTATTTGGTATGCAAAACTGGAAGACTCTGTTAAGAGGAATTGGGAGGAGATGACTGAGGCCTTTATAGCTCAATACTCCTACAACACTCAGATCGAGGTCACAACTTGTAATCTCGAGACAACCAGGCAAGAACCGAAGGAGAGCTTCTCCGATTTTGTGACCCGCTGGAGGGCTAAAGCCTCGATGATAACCATCAGGCCCGTTGATAAAGATCAAATACAGATGGTTGTGCGCAACCTCCAGCCCAAGCTCATGCAAAAGATGATCGTCCTCCCCCTACCCACCTTTGCAGATCTACATGAGATTGGGGTGCAAATCGAGGACGCGATGAAACAGGGCCTCATTGATCATGAAAGAGAACAGCCCAAGAGGGCATTCAACCGCAGTACGAATGCAGGCACAAGCAGTGCTGCAGGTGCCAGATCTTCAGATGTAGGAATGGTCACCACCACCACCACTCCAAAAGCCCTTGCAACTACACCCTTTACCGGTATGTCCGGAAGTAGCTCGCAAACAGCCAGATATGTCCCCCGAAGCCAAAGAACCTTCACCCCACTATACATGCCTTTGTCCAAGGCTTTGGGGGTTTTGATCAAGAAAGGGCACTTCAAGCCCCAAGAGTCGCGGCCCTTACCAGAAAAACTTTCTCCTTCGCGTAACTCGGCAAAGTACTGCGCCTATCACCAACAGCATGGTCACGAAACCGACCAGTGCTTTCGATTGCCTCATGAGATTCAAGATCTCATTGACAATAGGGTGATTATGCCTCCGGAGAAACTGAATGTCATAACCAACCCTCTCCCACCACATAACCAAGCTCCACCTCCCAAACGCATCAACCTAATCCAAATTGGGGTTGTGTCATACGACCCTAGCATATATATCATCCCTTTTCACCTACCCAAGCTGGAGGTGTTCATTCCTGATAGCACTGACTTGTGCATGTTGGACATCTCCCAAACTCAACCAGAACCGGTGGTGGTGACTATCAAAGATAGAGCAGGGATCACTCTGGGAGCAGAGAAGAATGAGGATTCAAAGCCTGAGGGATCTGTGAGTTTTGAGTACAACCCGAGCTGTTATATTACTTCAACGGATCAGTCTAGACCAAGAGTAGAGCTCCCGGTTGGGGCAGAGATCTGTGTAGTTCGAGAGGATAGACCTAATCAAGGGCTAGATGACCTAGCGAAACTGGAGGAGGACATTACAAATCTGCAATTCTTTGAAGAACAGGATTCAGGGGACGTGATGGTCAACTGGTTTGATCTGGAAGGGTCAGGAGAAGCTACTGGGTGGCTCAACGACGAGCTGGATGTTGTTGAGCAGTCTCAGCCAGAACAAGGTCCGTCAGAGACGGGGACATCAGCAGTGGACGGAATGGCCAAGAATCTGAATGGATCGCCGGGGAGCGCCGGTGTTAAGAATTTCGCTCAAAATCTGAACAGTGTGAGTACAGAGGATACTGAGCAGCAGGCTACACTGAAGCAGTTCGAGCAAGAAAATGTTGAAGATCCGGAAAGGGCCAAGAAGGCCAAAGCCCCTGTGGGGACGGAATGTGCTGTGGGCACAAGAACGGAATGTGCTCTACGCACAGGAATAGATGCAACAAAACCAGATAGCTGCTTATCGATGGCCAACGGTATGTAGTGGGAAGATGACGACCTATGTCTTGCCCACACTGACGAAGACTAGGGGAACAACCAGCCGGATGATACTTGGTATGTGGGAGAAGTGGACCACATGACTAGAAGTGGGCGATACTTTAAGCCCCCACACCTGGATCAACTAGAGGCGTCCGAAAAGGACAAGGAGGCAAAGAAGCAGAAAGAAAAGTTACTCGAGGAGGGGGCTATGTTGAAACAGCTTAAGAAGATATAAGCAGACATCTCCATCTGGGGACTGCTTATGGCCCTCAAGAGTTCATAGACAAGCTGTCCTTTCTGCGATGGACAGGGGCCAAACTTTCAATCGACACCATGCTTGAGTAGCTAGTAGGACTGGTCTTTTCCGGGAGGGAGCTTCCCCGACGTTGACCTTTACTGACAAGGAGTTGCTACCTGAGGGGCGCGAATCACAACAAACCACTCTACATCTCTGTGGAGTGCAGAGAGAAATGGATACCAGTAGTTCTTGTCCGACAAAGGATCTGCCATCAACATATGTCTGTCGAAGACGACATATGCAATCGGGTTGAAGCCCGCGGACTTTGTGCCTACTGCCTAGGTGATACAGGCATATGACAATACCAGCAGAGAAGTGATGGGGACTATGCAGATTCCGACTTAGGTTGGTCCAGGACAACACGATATTGACATTCATGTCTTGGACGTTCCCACAACCTTCAATCTACTCCTAGGGCGGCCGTGGCTGCACCAGGTGAAAACAGTCTCTTCCACCCTGCATCAGATGTTGAAATACCCCCACGGGAAGGGGGTGGCTATAGTTTTTGGGAATTCTTCAATCCATCCACCGCCAGAGGTGTCTACACCGGTTCTGGAGATCGAGCATGGCACGGAGGATGTGTTCCTATCAAGATTTACCTTAGCCGAGGCGCGGGTTATACAGAACATACTAGCTATTGATGAGGGGTTATATATCAGTGCACAGTCTGTGTACCTCATGAACAAGCTCTAGCACATCCCAGGGATGGGATTAGGGAGAAGTGGCCGAAAAGGCGTTGCAGCATCGGCTGAAGTGCCGCATAACCCGCATACCTTTGGCTTAGGTTATTTGCCTACCAAAGAGGACTAGGTGAGGAAGGGCAAAGAGATGGCTGGAAGAGTTAGAGCAAAGCAGACCGGGAAGCATTATGAATTGGTGCACCGGCCCATCTAGGGTGCCCTGAACGGACGTTTTGTCCGGGGAATGGGAGGACTTCCCTTTCTGTGGCTTCCCAGAGCCATGGCTAAATAAAGAGAGGCGACGGTTGCCGGGATTCGAGATATTCTTTGACTTGCAATTGTCTGGGGATGATGTTGCCGAGGAGCAAGCAAACCCACCAGCTGAGGCTGAGCAGTGCAGGGAAGAGGATTCTGAGAGCGCAGAGAATGAAATGGGGGTAGCACTGGCTTGTCTACTTTTAGATCCTCCGATCGTACATGAGTGCTTGGAGGATAACTTCTCGGTGTCCATGATCGGGAATGAAACGGCTGCGAGCCCATCTTCAAACATTCTGGATGCATCCATCGCACCCTCCCTCATCTGGCAATACGATGAGGGCTTCTTATCGAGCAGTACCGAGTCAGGTAGTAAGCCGGAATCTGATTCCACTGAGTCTGTAGAGTCAGAATCAAGTTCTAGCTCGTCTGAGTCTAAGTTTGGTATTCTTGAGGGTGACAACCCGGATGCCACAGTCCTGTCTAGGTCATCTTTTTTTTTTTTTCCTTTGAGTCTGTTGTAACAGAGGAATCAGGCAACTTGGAAGTGATTAATGAGAATTGTGCGGCTGTGGCCTTCGATTACTTTTCTGTGCCCTTGATTTATTGCATTAATCAGGACTTTCAAATTTTTGATAAAAATGACGAGGAGGAAATCCCTCCGGTTTTGAAATTTTTGCTTGATCAAGAGCAGGAGAGGTTTGTAAAACCCTTGGTTGATGAAATCACCACAATTAACGTTGGTACTGAGAAGGACCCGCGGCTGGTCCAGATTGGGTCCACGTTGTCTTCGGAGGAGCGCGAGCGCTTAGTCGCTTTGTTAAAAGATTTCAAATATGTTTTCATGTGGTCCTACGAAGACATGCCTGGAATCGATCCTAAGATTGTACAACACCGGATCCCTCTTGACCCAGAGGCCCGACCTGTTAAGCAGAAGCTCAGAAGGATCCGCCCAGACTAGGCTCTCAAGATCAAAGAAGAGGTCACCAAGCAAATTGACGCAGGGTTCCTACTAGTATCCAAATACCTAACTTGGTTGGCCAATATAGTTCCAGTGCCGAAGAAGGACGGCAGAATTCGGGTATGTGTGGACTTCAGGGATTTGAACAAAGCCAGTCCGAAGGACGACTTTCCTTTGCCGCATATCGATGAGTTAGTGGACTTCACTGCAGGGCATGCGCTGCTCTCATTCATGGATGACTTTTCTGGCTATAATCAGATATTGATGGCACCCGAAGACCGGGAGAAGACCGCTTTCACCACCCCGTGGGGAACCTATTGTTATAGGGTGATGCCATTTGGGCTAAAGAACGCTGGGGCTACATATCAACGGGCTGCGACCACAATATTGCATGACATGATCCATAAAGAGATTGAGGTGTACATGGATGACATGATTGTCAAGCCCAAGGAAAGAGAGGGCCACTACACCGCCTTGCAGAAATTCTTCCAACGGATCAAAGAGTATCGGTTGCAGCTGAATCCTCAAAAATGTACGTTTGGTGTTACAACAGGGAAAATGTTTGGGTTCTTGATCACACAGAGGGGTATCGAGGTCGACCCTTCCAAAATCAAGGCCATCTTAGAAATGCCAGCACTGAGGACTGAAAAGGAGGTGCGAGGCTTTCTGGGTAAAGTGCAATTCATAAGACGGTTTACTGCAAAATTAACCTTGACTTGTGAACCACTCTTTCGTCTCCTGAAGAAAGGAAAGAAGTTCCAATGGGACGGCCGATGCCAAGCTACTTTTGAACAGATCAAACAATAGCTACAGAACCCACTTGTGTTGTCACCCGCGTGAGCCGGGGAAACCGTTGATTCTATATCTTTCAGTGACTGAAACTACAATGGGTTGCATGCTTACACAAGAGTCCGAGGACAAAGTAGAGAAGGCTATCTACTATCTGAGCAAGAAAATGCTGGATTACGAGACCCGCTACACTCCGTTGGAGAAGGCTTGTTTGGCCTTGGTATGGGCTACCAGGAAGCTGCGGCACTACCTGTTAGCTCACTCTGTAATACTGGTTTCGAGATTAGATCCCATCAAATATCTCTTCGAGAAACCAGCACTTACAGGTAGGCTAGCCCGTTGGTTGCTTCTGCTTTCCGAATTTGATCTGAAGTATGTGACGCGCAAGTCAGTGAAAGGGAGAGCGATAGCGGAGTTCCTAGCCGATCACCCTGTTGAAGGGGATGAAGCAATTGAGTACTTATTCCCAGACGAGGCCATTCTGTACGTCGAAGAAGAAACTTGGACGATGTACTTTGACGGAGCGTCAAACCAACACGGGTATGGGATAAGGGTGTTGCTGATAGCGCTCGACAATTCCCGTATACCTCTAGCATTCAAACTCCGGTTCAGAGTATCGAACAATGATGCAGAGTATGAGGCATGTATTGCCGGTTTAGAAGTTGCCCTAGAACTAGGGGCAAAACGGTTGGATGTCATCAGAGACTCGAACCTTGTTATATCTCAAGCTAAAGGAGATTGGAAAGTTAAAGAAGAAAAGATGAGAATTTACCACCAGACCTTGGTCATGCTGATTCCTTGGTTTGAGAAATTGAACTTCGCTCATCTGTTAAGAGAGAACAACAGGTTCGCAGATTCATTAGCAACTCTATCTTCTATGATAGACATCCCTTTTGGAGTCTGGATGCGTCCGATCATCATCGAACTGAAATTTGTGCCGACCTACAAGCTGATTGCTGCCATAGATGAGGTACAAGATGAGAGTCCTTGGTATTACGATGTCTGGAACTTCTTAGAAAAAAAGGCGTATCCACCAGGGGCAAATGCCAAAGATAAGAGGGCAATTCGAAGAATGGCTGCTCAGTTCATCGTCTGTGGGGGTAAACTATACAAGAGAGGTCATCTGGGGATGCATAAGCTGTGTGTTGATACTGAAGAGTCCAAGCACCTAATGGAGGCCATCCATGGAGGAGAGTGCGGAGCACACATGAATGGGGTGATATTAGCCCAGAAGATCCTTAGACAGGGTTATTATTGGTCCACCATGGAGGAGGATTGTATTGGCTTTGTTCAGCGATGCCACAAGTGTCAGATCCATGCAAACCGCATGAGCATTCCGCCGTCGAAGTTGTACAATATGACTTCGCCATGGCCATTTTCAGTCTGGGGGATTGATGTGATTAGGGCTGTCACTCCAAAGGGGTCCAATGGGCATGAGTACATTTTGGTAGCGATAGACTACTTCACGAAGTGGGTGGAGGCCCAATCTTACGCGGTGTTAAAGGTATCGCATGTCGCTAAGTTCATTAGGAACAACATCATCTGTCGCTACGGGGTCCCAAACGAGATTATTTCAGATAATGGTTCCCACTTCAAGAAAGAGGTGATTGATTTGTTGGAGAAGTACAACGTGGCTTTTCATAAGTCGTCTACATACCGGCCGTAGACCAACGAAGCAGTTGAGGCCGCCAACAAGAACATCAAGCATATACTGCAGAAGATGGTGGAAACCTACTGGGACTGGCCAGATAAGCTGCCATTTGCTCTGTGGGGCTACCGAACTTCAATTCGAACTTCTACTGGAGCAACTCCGTATTCCTTGGTTTATTGGATGGAGGCCATTTTGCCTATCGAAGTTGAGGTTCCGTCATTACGGGTTTTGGCTGAGTGTCAGATAGCCGAGGCAGATTGGCAGCAGAGCAGGTTCGAAGAACTCATGCTCTTTGACGAGAGGGGGCTGAAAGCGCTGTATCATGTTTAGGGTTATCAACGACGAATTGCCAGGGCTTTCAATAAGAAGGTTAAGTCCAGGAATTTGAAAGAAGGAGATTTGGTGCTCAAAGACAACCGAGCTCCCATCCACGACCCTAGGGACAAGTTCAAACCCAATTGGACTGGTCCTTACATCATTAAGTCTATCTAGTCGGGTGGAGCTGTCGTTCTGATGGACCTAGATGGTCTGGAGTTCTCCCAACCAATCAACATGGACAAGCTGAAGAAATACTTTCCCTGAGTGGCTCGCTAGGCCAAAAACCCGAAAAGGCGACCTAGGCAAAAGTTAGAGCATAGAAAATTTGAAATAATAAAAACTGAGCTAGCAAAGTTGAAAACCCAGAAAGGGCGGCCTTGGCAAAAGTTAAAGCGCAAAAGGAGAGAGTTAATACACGAGTGAACCCGAGCCGAACTACGCAAGGCTTGATTCCCATCTTTGGGATACGTAGGCAACTTCATTCTGACGTCCAGCCATATACATTTCCCCAATCAACTTTGTCCGTGTGATCTTGTTGGTCATCTTTGTCTATTCTACGTTCAAGAGCTCGGTTTGTGATCTCCAATGCAGTGCTATTCAAACTAGGGGCAACTTTCCAGTTGTTGAGGATCCGGGGTTGTACATCTCAGTGATAGATCTCGAACATGTCCAGTTTTGATCCATATCGAAAATGGTTTTGAAAAGTTTTAATAAAAGTTGATTTTACTCAAATTAATCTTTTTACGACTTAGACCATTTTTGGACCAAATAGAAAATTTTTAGTACCCACAACCTTCAATTGCATTGATTTCAGTACAGAGTTCTCCTACTCTTGAATACAAATTGAAGTTTCTTTTATTACATTCATAAAGAAAACTTGAAAGTACTGATAAAGCAAATAAATTCGGGGCATAGTCAGGTGTTCCTGCGTCCCCTCCCAAAGCTGGTCGAAGCCTCTGATGCCAAAGTAGGCCCGATCTGCGCCTCATCATCAAGCCAAGCTATGCACTCATCAGAGAGGGTGCAACTGAAAGTGGGAGCGCGGGCCAGAAGCTCTCTCGTCCTCCATGCTGTGGCATACCAAGCTAGCTGTGCGCCTCGGACCAAAAATACAGCAGGGTACTCTATCCCTTCCTCCGGGCAAGTCTGATCATGACCAAACTGACGCCGGATTTGAAACAGGAAGTAAAGGACACGGTGCATCAGACCGATCAACTGAATCCCAGGCTGGCAAGTCATGCTGCAGCTCATCATCGGTAGATTAAGCCAGGGGCAGTGCCAAGCAATGTCAAGAGCAGTCAAACTGCGTATCCATTCGTACCACCATCCCTCATCAGGGGCATCGACTAAACGTCGCCAAAAGAAATAACTACGAGCTGAATATGCTGGGCATAAGTCCATAACCCATCAACCATATCTGGGGAGGGATGAAAAATGAGAGATTAAAGAATAGAGAGGTGTATGTGGATAGAAAAGTGAGAAAAGGGTTTTGAGAGAAAAACCAAGCCTGATGGCCGAGTGATGTGAGAAATATATGTGAAATAGGGTGGGAAACATTACCTGCAGCAGTAGTGGACTCCCCGCGAATCTAGTCATCTCTCGATGATGGAAAACGTCCAAACCCATCAATGTCTCAGCTAGTGTCATGGCGATATAGCTCTTGCCCTCTTTCAAGCCCTCGGTAATCTCAATCAAACGGGCACTAAACCCACCGGAGCCTGGGGCAAGCAAGAAATGGGACAGCATGCACAAGCAAAGCGCATGTCACCGAAAACCCTGCCAGTCATGATCGCCGCGGTCGCCAGCATCAGAAAACCGATGAATCAAACTTGGAATGTCCAGCACTCCGTCACAAATCAATGACCGAGCATCATGCAAAGTAAGCCCACACATCCGTCCTAAGGCTTGTACGTGGCCAAAGCGGAACTGGGGCACAATTTCTTCGTTGCATTTGGATTCCATCAAAACTTGAAAGTCTTCGAAAGTGGGACACATCTCTTGTCTGCCAAAGCTAAAGACGTGAGTTACCGGATTCCAACATCTTGCTGCGGCATGAAGGAACGGAAAACGCAGCGGGGTGCGACTCAACGTAAATAGTGCATTTATGCCGAAGCCCCAGAAGTTCAGCTTTTCCGAGCCATCTAAGTTGGTGATCCAATTTGTGAGATTTTGGACAAGAAATGCCTCCATTTTGGTGCAAAATTGAGTTGGAATGAGGGAACCACGAAGCTGGAACCTTTATGAAGGATAAGGCACTGTTTGGAGGACAGGTGTCACAAAACTGGAGGTCCCCAGGCAAAGTGGTCGGCCGACCACTTTTTCTGGTCGGCCAGCTAGTTTAACTAGTCGGCCAGCTACCCTTTTTAGTTTACAGACCAAAAAACTAGTCGGCAGGCTCCTATGGTGGTCGGCCATGTGCAAAAATGTGGTCTCCAGCTGTTTCTTGTCTCCAGAAGGAAGTCTCTAGCTTTCCCATGTGGTGAGATTGTTCAAAGTCCGAGTTTACCTCTGTTTCGGATGCATTTTGTCGGTTTGTTTGTCTCAAAATGCATTCACTTTTCGAGTTTTTAAGTTTTGCTTATCAAGTTGTTACTCTTTGATTATCGAGTTGTTGCGATTTGTTTATCGAGTTGTTGCTCTTTGCTTATCGAGTTGTAAACTTGCTAAGGTTTTGTTGTTTCTTAGTGAGTGAAGTTGTTTGGTTGGTTTTGTTGGTTCACTACCTAACTTGGCAATATAAGAATGTTCAGTTTCCATTCAATCTCATTTTTTTTTTGTGCAAAATGGTGCGATACGATGCTAAGAATACAAATACAACACTTTTTGAACAAAAAGTCATTTTCATTCCATCATAGCTTCTTTTTACAACATTTTACAAAGGGTACAAGTTTTGAAGAAAATAAAACTACCTAAGCTGTACAATGTGCTACAACTACATGTAAAAAGAAAAATAAAGCAAGAACATCTGGATCAATGCTATCAAGCTCAAGATCAAGAGGCCCTCTTCGGCTGAGCAGCCTCTGCACCACCGTCGTCGGCACCGCCATCTGAATCAGAGTCATCGTCCTCGGAATCCTCCTCGGCGTCGCCTCCACCCTCAAAACTGGAACCAGAGTCGTCATCAATGCCTACAGATGTCTCTGACTGTGGATGTGCTGACTCCTTCTCCTCACTAGACTCGTCATCCTGTCTAATAGGTGCTCTGCGCCCCCCCCCGGCCGTGTGCTGAGACTCCTCTCCTAGCCGCTCGAGAAGGCCTGGATGGCCCAGTCTGTAGAGGTGGGACCTGAAAAAGACAGTTTGAATGCATCAGCCAATATGTATATCAGATGCAGATACAAGAATAGAGTGGGTGCATACAGATATAGTATGTGAATATGATGTGTCAGATGTGCTCTACACATGCAATGAATCAATGCAGTGAAATGTTCAGTTTCCATATGTCATCAGAAGTATGATAAATGCAAGGGAATTGAAAAGTACCCGAACACCGGAGGCATATAGCAGCGTCTCCCTCCCCAGGGCCATGCTCTCGAGTGAGGCCACCACTCCGAGCAACCCCTCAGTATACTCTCTGGGAGGCTACAGATGCAAGTTCAAGTCATCAATGAATTAATGAATGTCTAAATATCTGAGTGATAAATGAAAATTGTAAAACATACCGGTGGTGAGTCAGGGTCACTGACGTATCGATGGTCGGGCATTGGAGGCTCCAATGGAATCGGGTAAGAAGTCCCATACTGCTAGCCCGTCAGCTCGGTCAGAAGATCTGGCCACCCAGGATTATGACAAGTCAAGGGCATCCCTCTAGCCCTACCTCCTGAACTGCTAGCCCTACTAGTGGAAGGGATGTCTGCAGCTCGAGCGCGACTCGACGACAACATATCAGCAGCCCTCCTCATAGGAGTACGGACGCCTGTCAGCGGAGGCATCAAGTATGTATGGCGGTATGTCACCCTTCCTCCAAGAATAGGACTGCGTTGGAACCTAGCATAAGGTCGTCAACCTCCCGGGGAGTGAGACTCTCTGTGGACCGCATGTCCAGTGAAGGTGCTGAGGGGATATCCTGAGTGGCATTGCCCATCGTCTGGCGCATAAAACGATCCCCGAGAAACTAGGCCCTGCCGACTAGTCCCTCAAACAAAACCCTATATCGGGAAGCGCCCCATACCCTAGGGAACTGGAACCGACCATATTCGGGCATCTTCAGCCAAGACTGCCAAGTGATCTGCGGGTAGCAAGTGCATAAACTGATTAGATGTCATAAATATGCAAGATAAATCAAAGCTGAAAGCCTAAAGAACTGAGAGTTCTGGTTTACCTCAGTCGCCCGCACAGTGTCGAAGTACTGCCTTAGATATGGCAGAGTCTCCTGGGGCCTAGACCGGCACCGACCATCGAATCTGCGTGAATAAGGGATCTCGAGAGGTGCCTCGACCTCGAGCTCAGGGGCGAGTGTCGGGAAGTAGGCATAAACCCATAGTTGTGAAAGGCAAGACAATGGCTGTCAGAATACATAATGTACAGAAAATACAGAATGCTGAGTGCAGAATGTGGAGTACATAATGTAATGTGTGCCATGTGCAGTGTACAGATAATGAAAGCAGAAATGTAAATCAAGAGGGCAGAATGTACCTCCCAGGCTCGCCAGTAGCCACCTACTATGGTCCCCCGCTCTCGGGAGGTCGCGCTCATGCAGCAGTAAAGGATAACGAGGCCAGCCCTAATCCAAGTGCCGGACCTGTGATAGGTCTACCAGAGCACTGAGCAGATGAAGCCCAACTGTGTTCCCCCTATCGGAGAACAGAGTGGTCCCGAGCAAGAACATCAAAAATCCCCAGGCATATTGCTGTATAGCCTCAATAATCTCGTGCATAGTCCATCTATACTGCTCAGAGAACCAGGTGTACCTGACCATGCCCAGTGATCTGCAGGGCGGCGGATGAGCTCCAAGCAAGTAAGTCCAAGCTGCCTCCCACTCACCCATGTCCGTGTCGTATGGGACCGGTCGGCCTGCCACGTCGAGGCCCGTCAGTATAGAGAAGTCATACGAGGTCATTGTCATGTCCCCGGTGGTAGAAAAATGGAAGGAGTTGGTGGTGTCCCACCATCTCTCTACAAGTGCACCCAGAAGGGTCCTGCTAGCCGGATGACGCGACAGTCCCGCACAAAATGGGCCAAACCCTACCTCATCCACAATATGCCGGACAGCATCTAGGAGCTCCATGTACCACTCCCTGGCAATGATCGATTCGTAACCCTATATGAAACGGGAAGATACCTGCATATAAAATGAACAGATGTAATCAGTTGCAAATTAAAAGAATGCTGTGTTATGGACTGTGTGTTCAGATTGAGCAGTGTTATGAGCTGTGTGCAAATTAAAGGAATGCTGCGTTATGGACTGTATGTTTAGATTGAGCAGTGTTATGAGCCGTGTGCAAATTAAAGGAATGCTATGTTATGGACTGTGTGTTCAGATTGAGCAGTGTTACGAGCCGTGTGCAAATTAAAGGAATGTTGTGTTATGGACTGTGTGTTCAGATTGAGCAGTGTTATGAGCCGTGTGCAAATTAAAAGAATGTTGTGTTATGAACTGTGTGTTTAGATTGAGCAGTGTTATGAGCCGTGTGCAAATTAAAAGAATGCTGTGTTATAGACCGTGTGTTTAGATTGAGCAGTGTTATGAGCCGTGTGCAAATTAAAAGAATGTTGTGTTATGAGCTGCGCGTTTAGATTAAACAATGTGTTATGTTATGAGCTGCGTGCAAACTAAACCAAACTGCGTTATGAACTGTGTGTTTAGATTGAGCAAAAACTGCATTATGAACTACATTATGAACTGCGTGTTCAGATTGAGCAAAAGATGAACTGTGTGTTCAGATTAAAGCGCGTTATGAACTGCATGTTCAAATTGAGCAAAAAGTGCATTATGAATTGCGTGTTCAGATTGAACAAAAAGTGCGTTATGAACTGCGTGTTCAGATTGAGCAAAAATTGCGTTATGAACTGTGTGTTCAAATTGAGCAAAACCTGCGTTACGAACTGCATGTTCAGATTGAGCAAAAAAAGTGCATTTATGAACTGCGTGTTCAGATTGAGCAAAAAGTGCGTTATGAACTGCGTGTTCAGATTGAGCAAAAAGTGTGTTATAAACTGCGTGTTCAGATTGAGCAAAAATTGCGTTATGAACTGCGTGTTCAGATTGAGCAAAAACTGCGTTATGAACTGCGTGTTCAGATTGAGCAAAAATTGCGTTATGAACTGCGTGTTCAGATTGAGCAAAAACTGCGTTATGAACTGCGTGTTCAGATTGAGCAAAAACTGCATTATGAACTGCGTGTTCAGATTGAGCAAAACTTGCGTTATGAACTGCGTGTTCAGATTGAGCAAAACCTGCGTTATGAACTATGTATTTAGATTGAGCAAATCCTGCGTTATGAACTGCGTGTTCAGATTGAGCAAAAACTGCGTTATGAACTGTGTGTTTAGATTGAGCAAATCCTGCAATATGAGCTGTGTGCCCAATATGAGCTATGTGCCCAAGACGAGCTGTGTGCCCAAATGCGCTGTATGCCCAAAATGAGTTGCGGGCCCAAAATGAGCTGCGTGCCCAATATGAGTTGTGTGCCCAATATGAGCTACGTGCCCAAAGTGAGCTGCGTGCCCAAAGTGAGCTGCGTGCCCAATATGAGCTGGGTCCCCAAGATGAGCTATGTGCCCAAATGAGCTGTGTGCCCGAAATGAGCTGCGTGTCCCATATGAGCTGCATGCCCAATATGAGCTGCGTGCCCAAAATGAGCTGTGTGCCCAAAGAAAGTTGTGTGCCCAAGTGAATAGAGTACTATGTCGTGAGCTGTGTGCCCAAGTGAACAAGGTGTTGTGTTGTGAGCTGTGTGCCGAATGAACGAAATACTATGTCGTGAGTTGTGTGCCAGATGAACAAAGTGTTATGTTGAGAGCTGTGTGCCCAAATGAACCGGATACTGTGTGCTAGTTATGTTCAGAACATGCAGAAGTACTGTGTATGTGAATGTGTTCAGAACGAACAGACATAATACATAGCGAAAGCATGGAAATGCAAAAATGAAGTACATACCTCTCGCGCATGATGAGATAGATGACACTCAGGCACCCGTAGCAGTAAGTCTGCGGGTGCTCGTCGCGCGAAGTCGGTAAAATGATGGAAGGTACTGGGAGGTAGTATACGCTCCTGCGGGTGGTACCTCTCCGGGCCGAATGGTCGAATCCTTGGAGGCAGTGGCATAACGTTGGGCTCATCCTCCACTCTCGGGGAGCCTCCGCCATATGGAATATCGTCGGCCATCTGAAGAAAGATGCAAAAATGAGCAAAATTGAGCGGAATGAGCCAAAATTGCAACAAGTCAACAAAAGTCAATTCTTGGGAAGCGAAAAAGTCAACAAAAGTCAACGCCCGAGAAAAGGTGCCAAAGTTCGAGAGAAACATACCTCAAGTGGTGGAAATGGAGAAAGAAGCTCCGAAAACAAATTCTAATCGGTTCAAAGCGAAGGGAATCGAAGTTTTCACGAAACAACTTCACGTGGGGCATTGGAAAACGCATATAAAGTGCAGATCTGAGAGAGAAAAGGGTCTAGGGATGGAGAGAAATGTATTTTGGCCTTGGAGGTGTGAGCAAAAGTGATTTGGAGCTATCCATTTAAAGATCCGGCCTTGAAAAGACAAAACTGCCCTGGATTCTGTAAACTAGTCGGCCAGCCAGTTTTTCTGGTCGGCTGACCACTTTGGTGGTCAAAAACTGGTCGGCCACTAATATAACTGGTCGGCCAGCCTCCTGGGTGATCTTCAGAGCTCCATTGTTCTCCCTGTGTGTTTTGGTAATGATTGGAGTCCTCGGCTCTCAGGAAAGTACAAGAAAAGTACACTTTTTGGCGCGAAATTGCCCCCGCGGGAACTTCAATTCAAGTCTTCGATGCATGGCTCATCGTCACTTATCAAAGAGTGAGGTGTATCCTTTTTAAGTATGTTGTGACCCCTCCGAGAGGTAAATCGGAGTTTCCGGTTCTCGTTAAGGCTTATGTTTCTTTAACCGGCGTTTTGTCTCAAGGCATGCTATTAAAGTCATATCACTCTCGCATTATTATGCACACTTTCCTCTCTTGCATTTATTATGCATACCACTTGTTGCTTTGTTATGCACTCATTACTTGTGTTGTCACGCTCATTTTGCTTACATTGTTATGCGTACTCACATGCATTGTTATGCAAACACTTAGGTTGCTTTTGTTATGCACCCCTTCCACCTGCATTGTCATGCACTCTTCACGCGCGTTGTCACACACATTCCGCCTGCATTGTTATGCACACTACTTGCATTGTTATGCACGTTTCACTAGCACTGTTATGCATCCACACTTTGCTTGCGTTGTCACGCACTTTTCACTTGCATTGCTATGCACTTTTCCATCGGCATCGTATGTGTCCACGTTTGATATAGCGTTGAACATGTGTTGCTAACTATATTGTACCTGTTAAGTTTCTTTCTTTTGTAGGCACGATATTGTATGTACAATTCATTTGAGGCTGGTGCGACCAGATGATGTTGTATGTACGGTTCATTTGAGACTAGTGCGACCAGACGGCATTGTATGTTCTCCCCGTGAGACGTAGCGAGAATTGTATAATTCTCTTACATCCTTTCTGCATGTAATGTAGCTTGATTTGTATTTGCTTGCTTAAACTATTGCATTTATTGTGCATATTTGCTTTATTACAACTTTCTTTGCATGATCATAAGTTATGTTCGGCTTTGTGCATGTTCTTTGCATCTTGCCCCTGCCTGCGGGCACATCTCTTTGTTATCTTGCCTGTTTGTCTAAGTCTTCGGCCTTGTCAAAAATGGGTCGTCTCTGGGCTTTGACATTCACTCCCATCACCTTATCGACTTCCGAGTTCTGTCAAAGAGGGGCAACTATAGACACCCCATTTTTGACCGACCTTAAGACTCAGACGTCATCGATTGAGCGCCCGGTGATAGTGCATGTTGTGCTCATTTCGAGTTTCCGGAGTTTCGGCCAAGTGCCTTGTCTCCGGGCCTCTGAACTCTTTGTGCTTCGGCTTGGTTTGCGGACTAAGCCTTGTTTTCCTTGCCCAAGGGAAGAAGAGGTCTTGTAAACCCCCTCTTGTGGTCGTAGACCACTTTTCGTGGTCGTAGACCACTTTTCCCGCTTGGAGACTAGTTTTCGGTTTTCGAAGCCTTCGACCGCGCACCTTGTCTCGGGACCGCTTAACGTTCTCCGTTTGGCGTGATTTTTGAACCACACCTTGTTTCCTTGTCTTGGAGGGCCACTGTGGTTTGGGAGACCACTTTTGTGGTCGCAAACCACTTTTGGTGCTTGTCAGCTAGTTTTCGAGTCTCCCGGCTGCGCGCTTTGCCTCCCGAACTTTTGTCTTGCATCCGTTTTGGTTTGTTTTTTATACAGACCTTGTTTTCCTTGTTTGGAAGATGGTACAAGGGTGGGAGACCAGTTTCTCTCCCCGCAAACCACTTTCCTTCCTGCCAGCAAGTTTTCTGGTCTGACAACTGGTCTCCCTGGTCTTTGGACCATCAAAAGTGGTCGGCCACCACACTATTTGCTTATTTTCGTGCTGCTGACCTTCTCCCACCATGGCCAACCAGTTTCATTTTTGGGAGACCACTTATAGTGGTCGGCCGACTACTTAAAGTAACTGGCCGACCACTTCAAGTGGTCGGCTGCTTTTTGTCACCTTTTTGGAGATATTTTCTTCCAGCTGACACAGTTGGAAGGCACTGAAACCATCCTCCATACACGTGTATGGAGGGATGGCCTTGAACCTTTAGCTTCTCTAAGAAGCTTGAGCCTTGCTTCTCTATAAGAGGGAGGCTCCCCCTCCCCCCTCCAGGTTCAGATTTTGTGCATTGAGATATACATACACATATATCTCTATATCTCTCTCTTGGTCTCATATTTGTGCCTTAAAGTGTAATTTCTTCATACTTTAACACACAAACACACACTCAAACACCATCCTTTTGTTGCTGAGGTGCTTAGGAGCTGGTTTTGAAGTTTTTGGTTTGGTTTGAGCTTGAAAAACCTACTGGAGTTGTGGTTTTGAAGGTGGTCTTCAAGGGTGAGCCTTTAACTCCTTAAACCCCCATTCTTGCTTAAGTTTTTGGACCCTTTTGCATGTTGATTTAAGATTAACTCTTAACTACAAAAAGTTTTGTTTTTCCATGCTTAAGATCTTTGTTTAAGGTCACTTTTGTGTTGGGGGTTGTCTACCCCCTCTTAGGCCTTGTTTGGCCTTGCTTTTGTGCCTTCTTTTTGAGCTTTTGGGACCACCTTGTTTTGACCTTCTCACCACTAAAACTCAGAGGAATTTCAGTGGTGGAAGTGGTGTTTTGAGGACCCAATAAGGAGAGGGTCATCCCGTCTCCTTGTGTCTTCAATACTTGTTTCATTAGCCTCATATGTGAGCATGTTTGTTAAGCTTATGTTTGCCATATCTTTGCTTGTATTTGGGGTTATTTTTCTGTGGCATACCACTGTTTTTACTTGGTTTTGTCACTCCATGCATGCCCTATACACTTGTAGTGTAAGTCTCATAAACTAGTCTTTATATGCTTCATGAAGTAGCATGTCATTCTAGCTTGATTAGAGTCCATCTCAGCACATTTTTGGTGATGTTTTGCCATGTCATACCTCTGTTAGGGTTTGGTTTGGTCGCCTCTTGCATGCTCTATGCACTTGTAGTGCAATTCTATGAAATAGCCTAACATGCATCATGCTTTAACATGTCATTCTAGCATGCTTTTGGCTCTACTTCAAGAAGATTTTGTCCATGTTTTAGCATGCTTAAGCTCTGATTTGTGTTGTTGTGGTCATGCATGACTTGCTTTGTATAGCCATGGTTCAATCTAGCTTGTTAGCTTTGTGTATTGAGTCCATTAGCATGCATTACTTGGACTATTTTCATGATTTGGCATCATTTGTTATGTGATTTCAGTTCATGTTTCATGGTCATGCACTTGCATTTATCACTCTTTCAATGTGTTGGAAGGTTCCCCCATTTATGCCTTAATATGAGCCATTGCGTATGCCTTCATGCCTAAGCTTGCGAGCTATCGTTTCAATGTGTCTTTGGGGTTATTTTTCCATGATATAACTCTGATTTTTGTTGGTTAATTCATTCCATGCTTGGTCTTAATAGGTGTAGTGTAAACCACCTTATTTGCCTTGCATTCACCATGCCTTATGCCCTTCATGCTAGCTTGTTTTGGCTTCCTTCCATGCATGTTTTAGACTCATTTTAACATGTTCTAAGACTGTTTTGGGTTGCCTTGATCACATGCTTCATGTTTTGCATAGTTGTAGTACAAGTGCCTATGCTAGCTTCAAGCTTCGGGCACCATAACATGCTTCATTTGTGTTGTGTACATGATTTGGTATCACTTAACATGTTATTTCAGAGTATTTAGCATTGCCATGTTCCCACTTCATTCACTCTTTAAGTGCCTTTGAGTGTTATGCATTGTTGCCTAGTTTGTGGCCTAGCATGTATGTCATCTTGCCTAGGTATTTGAGCCTCCATCTTAGCATGTTTTGGTCTTTGTTTAGACCTAATTAAGCTCTGTCCATGGTTGTTTCATGCACTTGTGCCATGTATTGCATGCCCCCTTTGTAGTCCTCTTTACTAGCTTTAATACTTAAGGACCTTTGCATGCCATGCTTGCTTTGTTTGAATGATTTGGCATCATTTCTTACTTAATTTTAGTGCATTTAGTGTTGTTACACTTCTGTATTTGTCACTCCTTGAGGCTTCTTGAGGGTTGTGCTCTTAGGCTTACTTGGTTGGCCAATGCATTGTACATGCATGCTTTGTATTTTGTGCCTTTATTTTGGTGTTATGGCCACTGATTTGGGCATGGCTGAGATCTACCCACATTCGGTTTAAGCCCATTCAGCATTGTGTATGCCATGTTACATCGCATCGTGCATGTTATGTTATTGTTTGCATTGCGCATGCCATGCTCTTGATTCACATTGTGTATGCCATGATCATATTGCATTGAGTATGCCATGATAGTCATTGCATTGAGTATGCCGTATTGTTCATTGCATTTGTGTATGCTATGTTCATTTGCATTATGCATGCTAGTTGTTGTTCATATTGTTGCATGCCTATGTAGTCTTGCATTGAATATGCATGCATTAGCATTGTGCATTGTGCATACCATTAGCCTTGTTAGGTTGTTCATGTTGCCATGTTGTTTGCATGTTTAAGTCATATTGCAGATTTGCATGCTTATGTTGCATTGCATTTTTGCATGCTCCATTTTACATAGCTTTGTGCATGCCATGTTATGTGTTGCATTGTGTTTGGAATAGGTGTTAGTCCAAACACGGGAAACGAGGGACGTTTCATACTTAAAGTGATGAAACGTGCCTCAATTCTCGGTCGCCGACACTCTTGATCATACATGATAGAGTTTTAGGCCTTATGTGTTTATGTGTGCATTCATTTTCATATTGAATTGTGCAACTTCGCCTCTCAGCCATCATGTGTAAACACCTCATTTTTGACCGACCTTAAGACTCAGACGTCATTGATTGAGCGCTCGGTGATGGTACATGTTGTGCTCGTTCTGAGGTTTCGGAGTTTTGGCTGAGAGCCTTGCCTCCGAGCCTCGGAACTTTTTGTGCTTTGGCTCGGTTTGCGGACCAAGTCTTGTTTTCCCTTCCCGAAGGGAGGGAGTGCTCTTGTAGACCATCTCTCTGTGGTCGTAGGCCACTTTTCCCGTTTGGAGACTAGTTTCTGATTTTTGGAGCCTTTGGCCGCGCGCCTTGTCTCGGGACCGCTTAACATTCTCCGTTTGGCGTGGTTTTTGAACCACACCTTGTTGCCTCTGCTTAGAGGAACAGTGTGGTCTGGGAGACCACTTTTGTGGTTGCATACCACTTTTAATGCTCGTCGGCTAGTTTTCGGGGCTTTTGGCCGCGTGTTTCGCCTCCCGATTTCTCGTCTTGTATCCGCTTTGGTTTGTTTTTGGTACAAACCTTGTTTTCCTTGTTTGGAAGGTGGTACAAGGGTGGGAGACCAGTATTTCTCCTTGGAGACCACTTTTCCTTCTTCCAGCTAGTTTTCTTGTTAGAAAACTGGTTTTCTTGGTCTTTGGACCATCTTTTCTGGTCGACCACCACACCACCACCTTGCATTTAGTGTGTTGACCTCTCCCACCTATGGCCGACCAGTTTCTATTCTGGTTGACCACCTAAAGTGGTTGGCCGACCACTTTTACTAGCAGGCCGACCACTTCAAGTGGTCAACTGCTTTTTGACACTTTTTTGGAGATATTTTGGGACAGCTGGCACAGCTGGAGAGCATTTGAGCCATCCTCCATACACGTGTATGGAGGGATTGGCTTGATGCTTAGCTTCTCCAAGAAGTTTTGGCTTTCCTCTTCTATAAGAGGGAAGCTCCCCCTCCCTCCTCTAGGTTCAGAAATTTGCCCTAAGAGAGTTACATATAGCTTTGTCTCTATATCACTCTTGTTCTTCATTTTTATGCCTTAAAGTGTAGATTTGTCTTACTTTAACACACAAACACACACTCAAACACCATCCTTTTGCTACTGAGGTGCTTAGGGGCTGATTTTGGTGTTCTTGGGTTGCCTTGAGCTTGAAAAACTTGCTGAAGTTGCAGCTTTAAAGAAGGTCTTCAAGGGTGAGTTTCTAAGCCTTAAAACCCCCTTTCCTGCTTAAGCTTTTAGCCTATCTTGCATTCTGTTTTAAGCTTAACTCATAACTGATAAAAGTTCTATTTTTGCATGCTTTTGATCTTTGTTTAAGATCACTTTTGTGTTTGGGGTTGTTTACCCCCTCTTAGGCCTTGTTTGGCCTTATTTTTTAGCCTTTTTTTGTGAGCTTCGGGACCTTGTATTGGCCTTCTCACCACTGAAATCCCTCAGTGGTGGGGATGGTGTTTTAAGGTCCTAGAAAGGGGAGGGCCATCCCCTTCCCTTGCATCTTCAATACATGTCTTAATAAGCCTCATGTTTGAGCATCTTTACTAAGTGTTTGTTGGCCACATCTTAGCGTGTATTTGTGGTTATTTTGTTGTGGCATACCACTATTTTTGCTTAGTTTGGTCACTCCATGCATGGTTAATACACTTGTAGTGTAAATCACACAATCTAGTCTTGTATGCCTTATGTTTGAGCATGTGTTTCTGGCTTGTTTTGGGGCCATTTCAGTAGGTTTTTGGTGTTATTTTAACATGCCTTAGATCTATTTTGGGTTGGTTTGGTTGGCTCTTGCATGGTTTATACACTTGTAGTGTAAATCACATACACTAGCTTTGTATACTTCATGAAGTAACATCTCATTCTAGCCTATGTTGTGTCCATTTCAGCATGTTTTTGGGCTTGTTTTACCATGTCATACCTCTGTTTAGGTTTGGTTTGGTTAGCCTTTGCATGCTCCTTGCACTTGTAGTGCAATCCCATTAAACTAGCCTAACATGCATCATGTTTTAACATGTTATTTTAGCATGCTTTTGGCTTAGCTCTGAGAAGATTTTGTTCATGTTTTAGCATGTTTAAGATCTGATTTTGGTTGCATTGGTCATCCATGACTTGCTTTGTATAGCTATAGTTCAATCTAGCTTGTTAGCCTTTTGCATTGAATCCACTAGCATGCATTACTTGGCTTATTTCAGTGATTTGGCATCACTTGTTATGTGATTTCAGTCCATGTTTCATGGCTATACATTCACATTTATCACTCATTCAATGCGTTGGAGGGTTTCCCCCTTTATGCCTTAACATGAACCATTGCGTATGCCTTCATGCCCTTGCTTGCGAGCAACCATTTTAGTGTGTTTTTGGGGTTATTATGCCATGATATAACTCTGATTTTTATTGGTCAAGTCATTCCATGCTTGGTCTTAATAGGTGTAGTGTAATCCACCTTATTTGCCTTGTATGCACCATGCCTCATGCCCTTCATGCTAGCACATTTTGGTTTCCTTTCATGCATGTTTTAGACTCATTTTAACATGTGCTAGGACTGTTTTAGGTTGCCTCAATCACATGCTTCATGTTTTGTATACTTGTAGTACAAATGCTCTTGTTTGCTTCAAGCTTTGAGCACCATTGTATGCTTCATTTGTGTTGTGTACATGATTTGGCATCACCTAACATGACATTTCAGAGCATATAGACTTGCCATGTTCCCACTTCAATCATGCATTTGTGCCATGTATTGCATGCCTCCTTTGTGTTGCTCTTTACTAGCTCATGCCTTAGGACCCTTGCATGCTTTACTTATGTTGTTTGAATGATTTGGCATCATTTCTTGCTTCATTTCTGTGCACTTAGTGTTGTTACACTTCCATTTTTGTCACTCATTGAGCACTCTTGGGAGTTGTGCTCTTTGGCCTCTTTGATGACCAATGCATTGTGCATGCATGCCTTACTTTATATGCCTTCATTTCATCACCAATGGCCACTGATTTGGGCATGATTGAGGTCTACCCTTTTGGTTTAAGTCCATTGAATATAACATGTATATTACATTGAGCATGCCATGCTTGGTATATTACATAAGTTGCCCTTGTTGCATTGCATTGTGCATGCATGCATTACATTATGCTTAGGACCTCATGAATGTCTTACATTGAGCATGCCATCTAGTTCTTAGCATTTGCATTGTGTATGCTAGTTGTTACATGCTTTAGCATTGTGCATGCCATTAGCCTTGTTAGGTTGTTCATATTGCATTTCATGTTTGCATGCTTAAGTCATATTGCATACTTGCATGCTTGAGTTGCATTGTGTATGCCTTGCTTGCTTGCATTGTGTTTGGAATGGGTGTTAGTCCAAACACGGGAAACGAGGGACGTTTCATACTCAAAGTGATGAAGCGTGCCTTAATTCCCGATCGCCGACGCTTTTGATCATCCATGATAGAGTTTTAGGCTTTATGTGTTTACTTGTGCATTTATTTCATATTGAATTGTGCAACTTCGTCTCTCGGCCATCATGCATTGAAATGCGCAATTGGTGACCCGAGGGTCGAGAACCACACCCCCTTGAGTTCATGACATGATAGGGAGGGTGGCTGTGCACACATATCTTGCAAATACATTGCCATGCCCTTTCTTGCTCTCTGTTGTAGCAAATTGCAGTTCAGCAGCAACAACTGGCCGGCCAGCCAGAAAAAGTAGCTGGCCAACCACTTTTCTTAGTTTTCAACAACAAAAAGTGGTCGGCAGGTGTCTGGGGAGACCAAAAGTCGTCGGCCACCCTCCCACAAGATTCCCAAGGTGAAGTTTCATCTTTCTGGAGCTTGGTGCAAGGTTCTGAGAACAAATGAAAACAGAGGCGAATCAGGACATCGCATTGGATTTCCGAACGAGGCGACCGGGCATACGTGCATTCCTCTACCTCTGAGGCTCCTGATTTACTGCTTTCCTTAGTTGCCATGCTTAGGTAGCTAGGTTTTGCTTTGGTCTGTACCTTTAATTAGTTAATGCGTTAGCTATTCAATTCGTTTTGTAATAATTAGTTAACTAAGATTAGTTAATTAATTTGTTTTGTAATAATTAGTTTAATTAGCTTAGATTAGCTAGTTAGCTCTTTATTCAGTCCCTCCCTCGAGAGGGCGCATTGTTGTAATAAGCGTGCGTGTGTGTGATGCATGTCTTCCAACCCCCATTTCTTTCTCTTTTTTACTTAACCGCTTACGATGGTTAGTTTTAGGGCATATTTCATTTAGCATACCTTATGTTCGCATGCGTGCATCCATTCATCTGTATTGCATGCACCGGGCTCGGCACATCATACTAACTGCATTGTATTTCAATTCCTATTTGAATACATGTACCAAGTTGCATTTCACATGACATTCTAGAATAGTCGAGCCTATTTTAGTTGCATTTTCGCATGTGTTGCATTAGCCATCTTAACATGAACTAGGATCATGCATGATTTCTAACTAGTTCTTTGTTTTGGCTTGGAGTACACTGTGAGTGTTTACACTTTAGCATACTGCACGTGTGTTAATGTGGCCATGAAAGCATGCTTGCCATGAGGCTATTTGCTTACGTGATTAACTGCCTGAATGCCTGTGGGTGAAGGTTGGATTACTTGAATTGGGATAATTCATCGAAATTCGCATTTTAGCCTACTTACGAGTAGCAAACTTCAAACTATTTTCCTAACAAACGGATATGCAATGCTTTGTTCTAAATTAGGCGATCTAGTCTATACTTGTGTGTTGTGCGCATCACATAGTAATTCTAGCTAATTAATCGGAATAAGAGCACATGTGTTTTCAAAAACAAGATATCATGCTTAGTACAGGCCGATCTTTGATCGGGCGAGCGGGGGTGCTCATAGATGACCTTCCCCAATCGTACCCAAGTTCCCGAGCCGAGGCAACTTTGGTGATGACAGAGAGTCAGGGTTTCCTAAATTCCCTCAAAATAAAATATTTAGGTGGCGACTCTGTATCTGGCAAAGCAGTCTATGTTTGGCACTTCTTTACAAAAATTAGTTTTCCAAAACGATTTGCCGGATTTGGACTCTTTGGTGATTTATCAATCTCACATCGCACATTGTGAGATCAGATTAAGAACCGTGACGTTTGAGTCCGAACTGTAGTAAGCAAAGCCCGAAGGGGCGCGTCTATATCATGCATTGAAATGCGCGATTGGTAGCCCGGGGGTTAAGAACCACACTCCCTTGAGCTTATGAAATGATAGGGAGGGTGGTTATGCACACATATCTTGCAAATACATTGTCATGTCCTTTCTTGCTCTCTGCTGCAGCAAATTGGAAGAATGCAGCAACAACTGGTCGGCCAGCTAGAAAAACTAGCTGGCCGACCACTTTTTCTACCCTGCAACAACAAAAACTGGTCGGCAAGTGGTCTCCCACACCAACAACTGGTCGGCCACCCTCCACAGGTCCCCAAGATGATTTAGAAGCTATCTAGAGCTTGGTGCAAGTTTCTGAGAGCAGTTGCAAACAGAGGCAAATTGGGGCATCACGACGGATTTCCAAACGAGGCGACCGGGCATACATGCACTCTTCTCCCTCTGAGGACATTGTTTTACTGCTTTACTTAGCTAATTTGCTTAGCTAGTTTATGCTTTGGATTCTATATTTAAGTAGTTAATGCGTTTAGCTACTTAATTGTTTTGTAATAGTTAGTTAACTAGGTTTAGTTAATTAGCTTCTTATTCAGACCCTCCGTCGAGAGGGCCAACTGTTGTAATAAGCGTGTGTGTGTGTGATGCATGTCTTCCAACCCCCATTTCTTTCTCCCTTTTACTTAACCGCTTATGATGGTTAGTTCTAGGGCATATTTTGTTTAGCACACCTTATGCTTGCATGCGTGCATCCATTCATCTGTATTGCATGCACCAGGCTCGGCGCATCATACTAACTGCATTGTATTTCAATTCCAAGATGAATATATGTATCAAGTTGCATTTCATATGTCATTCTAGATAGCCGAGCCTATCTTAGCTGCATTTTTGCATGTGTTGCATTAGCCATCTTGACACGAACTAGGATCATGCATGATTTCTAACTAGTTCTCTGTTTTGGCTCGGAGTACACTATGAGTGTTTATGCTTTAGCATACTGCATGTGTGTTATTGACTGCCATGAAAGCATGTTTGCCATGAGACTAACCGCTTACTTGATATAACTGCCTAAATGCTTGTGGGTGAAGGTTGGATTACTTGAATTGGAACAATTCATTGAATCCCGAATTTAGCCTACTTGCGAGTAGCAAACTTCAAACCATTTTTACAAACGAACATGTAATGTTTTGTTCCAAATTAGGCGATCTAGTCTATACTTGTATGTTGTGCACATCACGTAGTAAGATTAGCTAATTAAACTGGAATAAGAGCACATGTGTTTTCAAAAACAAAATATCATGCTTAGTACAGGCTGATCTTTGATCGGGTGAGCGGGGGTACTCATTTCATGACCTTCCCCTCTCGTACCCAAGTTCCCGAGCCGAGGCAACTTTGGTGATGACGGACACGTGGCCTTAGGCACGAGTCAGGGTTTCCCAAATTCCCCCAAAATAAAATATTTAGGTGGCGACTCTGTATCTGGCAAAGCAATCCATGTTTGGCACTTCTTTATAAAAATTAGTTTTCCAAAACGATTTGCCGAATTAGGACTCTTTGGTGATTTATCGGTCTCACATTGCACTTTGTGAGATTAGATTTAGAACCGTGACATTGAATCCGAACTATGGTAGCCTAGAACAAAACGAGATTCGCGCCCTCTCGCAGGCGCGGATATCGGGGAGTTCCCGGGGCGCGTCCACACCTCTCAAACCAAGGGGTACATCCCCTATCTTCTCCCAAACAAGATACATATGCAAATTATTTAAACGCTTCATTATATACAATGATCAATCCAGACACATACTCAATGTGTTAATTCAACCGTCACATGCAATGACATAATTCAGGTGATTAGTCTCAATTTAGCTAATCATCATGCAGTGTCAATCAAGACTATCCTCCACCGATAGCCCAAAACGGTTATTTCTAAACAAATCAATAAATCCCTCAAACAGATAATTTATTTCATTTCCCCATCGGTGAGTGATTTGTCAATCCAACTACACCATTCAACCATAATCCCATCTAATTTCATGATTTCCAAATCTATTTCATATTCCCACAATTTACCAAATTAATTATTTAAACTTAATTAGGGCATTTTTCCCTTTTACTCAAACATTGCACCCAAGGCCAAACTTTCCCCCTTACACACAAATAACCTCATTCTCAAGGTCTCATATACATAAAGGACCCAAAATAGGAGAACCCTCTTTTACAAATATCAAAACCCTAACCTCAATTTTACCCAAATCAACCACAAACCCACCATTTATACAAAATGTCCAATACTTAGGTTAAAACCCATATAAGAGAGTAGAATATCCCTACCTCAAATTTCGGAGCTCAAAAGAGAAGAAGGAAGAAACTCAAAGTGCTCCAAAGTCCAACTTTTTTGGATCAAAAGGAAGATCTTGAGAAGCTCTAACTTTTTAATGAAGGCACAAGGGTTAGAAATCACTAGATCAAGGCCAAAATGTAGAGAGAGAGTGTATTTTAGAGAGAGAAGCTCTTAACTTAGGGTTTTGGAAAGTTTTAGAGAGAGAAAAGACAGAAAAAGTGATTTAAAATGTTACTTACGCGATCTGATATACGTACAATCCGCTCGAGCGGAGACCTAGACGCTCGAGCGTCAGACACAAAAATTCGACACGCTCGAGCGCAATAAAGCCTGCTCGAGCTCCAAGAAACATTAGCAAAGCAACACCCGCTCGAGCATAGAATACACTCATCCAGTATTTTACAGACTTCAGACAGACGCTCGAGTGCAAGAAGGTCAGCTCGAGCTTAGACCCACTTGAACGTAAGAAACGACGCTCGAGCATGAAAAACACTTCTGTAGTATTTTTTTGCAGACGCACAAAATGCTGAGTGATTGCAAACCCTGCTCAAGCGCAAGAAGACCCACTCGAGCAGAAGACCAAAATTCTGGGCAACAACCACTTGCACTCACTCACTACCAATCTGTTCTAAACATGCCCAAATATTCCAGAATTCAAGTTCAAAGAGTAAGAGGAGGAAAAGACAAAACGACAACATAAAACCATAAGACCCGAGTCCGAAACACCATAAAGGTCGAGTTAGAAACCGGGATCGCTATAGTGTGGGTGTGGGTCGGGTCGGTTCTAATATTAATTTTTTAGACAAAATTTATTTGAATTTTTCCTAAATTTCTTGCGGGAAAAATTAATTTAAATTTTGTAATTTGAATTTGAATTCAAATTATTGTCCAAAAAAATTGTGTTTCTCCTTTTTATTCCATAACAGATTTTGCACCCAGACAGGATCCAACTGCTGGGCAGTTATCTATCCATAACTGTAGCAAATCTGTTGCAGCTTTGAAACCTATCTGTTCATTTCAAAAGTGCAACTGTTCAAGTTATATTCATACCTGTTCAGACAGCACTTTGTTGCTTATACATACCAAACATTTCCAGTAGTTTTGTTCATGGAAAAAACAATCTGAAAAGTATTCTTTTGTTGTCCAAACTTTTATCTTTGGTGCATTATTCTTTATTTTAGTTTTAGAATAAAATTCAGAGAGTTAGAACACAGGTTTGGTTCGCCGTACAAATTGTTTGGAGTGCTACTACAATTTGTGAAAATTATTGTATCTTGGGAGATAGACGCCACTTAACCGTAAGCACCGTAGCAGGGCGAATCTGTCTTAAGGACAGAGTATCACACACTCAACTTGGTCTTTTATTTTTCCATTCGGTTCGATAAAATAAATTATGTAAGTTATTTATTTTATTTTGTTTGATTTAGTTTCAATTTATTTTTTTTACACAGAAGATTGTTCCAACAATCTTAAATCAGATTCGAATTATTTTGTTTACAGAATTTTTCGTTTGTTTCTCTTTCTCTTTCTTCTTTTACAAAAATTATTTTCTGTGGATTTACAAAATAATATTCTGGTTGGAAAAACAAATAGTGATTATATGCTATTTGACAGATAGTAGTAATATACTGTCTATTTTCTTTGACAACTAGTAGTAATATACTTGTGTGATTAACAATTCAGAATATTTGTTTGTGGAATTTTGTCAGAAATTAATTTTGGTTTTTAGAAATTATTTTCTGAGTGTTCATTAATTAAAATTCTGTTTTAGTTTTTTAATTATTGAAGTGTTACAGAAATTTAATTTACTATGTGGAATTAATTTGGTTAAATAAAATTTTATTTTATTTCCAAATTAGTTGAAAAATAAAAGTTACATTTCTTGTTTCTTTTATTTTTGCAGAATTTAATTCTGTGAATTTGGTTTAATTTTCTATGTAGTATAAATTTTAATTCATGGCTACTGAAACTAATGCCCAAACAAGTACTAGTGTGATGGTTGCAATTGTGCCAACCCCCTCTCCTGTGGTGACAGTATCGGTAAATCACAGTGAGAAGCCAGAGAAGTTCTTAAGAACTGATTTTAAAAGATGGCAACAAAAAATGTTGTTCTATCTTACAACTCTAAACCTGGCTCGTTTTCTCCGTAAGGATGCTCCTATTTGGAAAGAGGATGAAACCAACCGGCAAGTGGTCGATGCGGTTGATGCTTGGAAATATGCCGATTTCCTTTGCCGGAACTACATCTTGAACGGACTTGACAACACATTATACAACATCTACAGTCCTACCAAGACAGCAAAGGAACTTTGGGAGTCTTTGGAGAAAAAGTACAAAACAGAAGATGCCGGATCAAAAAAATTTGTGGTTGGCAAATTCCTGGACTTTATGATGGTTGATTCTAAGACTGTGATCAATCAAGTTCAAGATCTCCAACTCATACTGCATAACATTCACACAGAGGGCATATTTCTCAATGAATCCTTCCAAGTTGCAGCCTTAATTGAGAAATTACCACAAGGCTGGAAGGAATTCAAAAACTACCTCAAACACAAGCCCAAAGAAATGTTTTTAGAAGAATTAATTGTGCGTTTGAGGATTGAGGAGGACAATCGCAATTCTGAAAAACAGGCTGGTGAGCATCCTATGGAGTCTAAGGCAAATGTGGTGGAACATACTTCAAAAACCAAGAAACGAAAGTCTTCTGAAGAAAGTTCATCACAAGGCTCTAAAAGGAGGCAAAATAAAAAGTACAAGTTTAATGGCAAATGTTACATCTGTGACAAAGAGGGACATCGGGCCAAAGATTGCCGTAGCAAAGGCAAAGGCAAAAGCAAAAGAAAAAGAAGCAAGAAGCCTACTCAAGCCCATATGACCAAAGTGGACAATATTTCCAATGGTGTAAATGACATCAATCTTTCTGTAGTTATTTCCGAAGCAAATCTTGTCGGAAATCCTAAAGAATGGTAGGTGGACACTGGTGCTACTCGCCATATCTGTCACATCTTATTTTACAGTGGACAATGGTGAACAACTTTTTATGGGCAACTCCTCAACTTCAAAAGTTTATGGACAAGGGAAGATTGTTCTCAAGATGACATCTGGAAAGGAACTCACTCTCAACAATGTGCTGCATGTACCAGACATTCGTAAGAATGGGTTTAGGCTAGTGTTTGAGAGTGATAAATTTGTATTTACTAAGAATGGGATCTATGTAGGAAAAGGCTACATGTTTGATGGCCTTTTCAAGATGAATGTAATGATCGTTGTACCCTCAGTTATTAATAAAAATACATCTTCTTCTTACTTGCTTGAATCTTCAAATCTATGGCATGGTAGACTAAGACATGTTAATTATGGATCTTTACGTAGATTAATTAATATGGAATGTTTACCTAAATTTGACATTGATTCAAATCATAAATGTGAAATTTGCGTTGAGGCAAAATTATCTAAAACTCCTTTTCATTCAATTGAAAGAAGTACGAAACCACTTGAATTAATTCATAGTGACATTTGTGATTTTAAATCAATTCAAACTAGAGGTGGAAAAAAATATTTTATCACTTTTATAGATGACTATACTAGATATAATTATGTTTATTTAATTCGAACCAATGATGAAGCTTTGGAAACTTTCATTCAATATAAGAATGAAATTGAAAATCAACTTGGTAAGAAAATCAAAAAACTAAGAAGTGATAGAGGTGGTGAATATGAATCACCTTTTGGTGAGTTTTGTAAAGAACATGGAATAATTCATCAAACCACCGCTCCTTACTCACCTCAGCCAAATGAAATTACTGAAAGGAAAAATATGACTTTAAAAGAAATGATGAATGCCATGTTAATAAGTTTTGAATTACCTCAGAACTTGTAGGGGGAAGCAATACTTTCTGTTAATTATATACTTAATAAAGTACCCCGAAAGAAAGTGAATCAAACACCTTATGAAATGTGGCATGGAAGAGTATCATCCTACAAATACTTAAAAGTGTAGGGGTGTTTGGCTAAAGTGGCTATTCCTAGTCCTAAAAAGACTAAGATAGGTCCTAAAACCATTGATTGCATTTTCATTGGTTATGCTAAGAATAGTAGTGCATATCGGTTTTTGATTCATAAATCAGAACATTCCGAAATACATGTAAATACTATTATTGAATCTCGGAATGCATCTTTCTTTGAATATGTATTTCCAAGTAAGACTGGACAAGAGACTAGTAGTAATAAAAGATCTCATGATGCTATTACTAGTCAGGATCAAGAACATGAACATGATCAAGAGCAAGAGCTAGATCAAAATGAGGAAGAGGAACCTAAGCGTAGTAAACGTGCTAGAACCTCAAAATCTTTTGGTCTAGATTTTCTAACATATTTGCTAGAAAATGAGCCTTTAACTTTTAAAGAAGCTATGTCCAGTTTTGAAGCTCCTTTATGGAAAGAAGCTGTCAACAATGAAGTTGAATCCATCTTGCAAAATCACACTTGGGAATTGATGGATTTGCCACCAGGTTGTAAACCTCTTAGGTACAAGTGGATTTTCAAAAGAAAAATGAAAGCGGGTGGATTAATTGACAAATACAAGGCAAGACTTGTGATCAAAGGGTATAGACAAAAAGAAGGTCTTGATTACTTTGACACATACTCATCAGTTACTAGAATGACATCTATTAGAATGCTAATTGCTATTGCGTCTTTGTACAATCTAAATATTCATCAACTGGATGTGAAAACCGCTTTCTTAAATAGTGAGTTAGATGAAGAAATTTACATGGAACAGCCAGAAGGTTTTTCTGTTCCAGGAAAAGAAAAGAAAGTATGTAAATTAGTTAAATCATTATATGGTTTAAAACAAGCGCCAAAGCAATGGCATGAAAAATTTGACAAGGCAATGATGTCAAATGGATTTAAAATTAATGAGTGTGACAAATGTGTTTATATTAAAAACACAGACAAAAGTTATGTCATCATATGTTTTTATGTAGATGATATGCTCATCATGGGAAGTAATAATGACATGATTAAAACTACCAAGAAAATGTTGAATAAACATTTTGAAATGGAGGATATGGGCATTGCTAATATAATTCTTGGTATGAAAATTACCAAAACATCAGAAGGTTATGATTTGTCACAATCTCATTACATTGAGAAAATAATTGACAAATTCAGCAAAGATGATGATCATCTTGCTAGAACACCTGTAGATGTTAATTTGTTTCTTTCTAAGAATGTATAGGAAGGTATTTCTCAATTAGAGTGTGCCCAAATTATTGGAAGTTTAATGTATCCGCTGAACTGCACTCGCACAGATATAGCTTATGCAGCAAGTAAATTAAGTAAATATACAAGTAATCCGGGAGTAGAACACTGGAAAGCAATTATAAGGGTTCTAAGATATCTCTGATTTACTCATAACATTGGGCTGAATTATACTAGATATCCAGCAATACTTGAAGGTTACTGTGATGCAAACTGGATATCGGATACAACAGACTCAAAGTCCACCAGTGGGTATGTCTTTACTCTTAGTGGGGCAGCTGTATCTTGGAAATCTTCCAAACAGACTTGCATTGCTAGGTCTACTATGGAATCTAAATTCATAGCTTTAGACAAAGCTGGAGAAGAAGCAGAATGGCTTTACCACTTCCTTGAAGATATTCCAATATGGCCAAAACCGCTGCCTACTATATGCATACATTGTGATAGTCAATCAGCAATAGGTAGAGCACAAAGTCATGTGTATAACGGTAAGTCACGACACATTCGTCGTCGACATAACACCATGAGACAACTACTCTCTAATGGAATTATTTTCATTGAATATGTGAAGTCTAAAGACAACATAGCGGATCCACTAACCAAAGGGTTAGCAAGAGAGCTAGGTGAGAATTCATCGAGGGAAATAGGACTTAAGCCTATTAAATAAGAGTTACCACAACGGCAACCCAACCTAGTTGACTGGAGATCCCAAGATCTAGGTTCAAAGGGACAACCGAGTTGTGATTGACTCAGAAGGATCACTGGAGAGTCTAACTCCTACCCATTTTTATGATGAAATAAGTGATGTCTACAGCGTTTTAGGTTAAGTAAAATTTTAATGATTCTTATATCTAGGTAAACCTAGTGGAGTATGGCAGGATACTCTTCATAAGAATCACCTGTGTGAGTGTGAACTGGGCTGGTTCTATGAGATTTGTGAAGGGCTACAAGTCTTTAGAGCACTCATGAAAGACCAGGTTGTTCAGGGCCAAAATGAACACAACAATGAGAACTAAAATGGGTCTGGGGATATATTGTGTGAGTTCTATTGTCTTGGTTTACACAAATGGCTGAACAGTTCAAGACATCATGTTCACTAGTTAACTAGTAAATCCGATAGTGTCTCACAAGAGAAGGTTCAAAGCCAAAAGCTACCTATCATTTGCAGAATATTTTCAATTTTTGTACTCTCTGCAATTAGATCATGTTGTTGCATTTTCTCTCCATCAAATTCCATTCATGTGGGGGATTGTTGGAAAATTGGTTTATATAAGGCTTATTTTGGGCCATCTTTGAGCCCAAAATTGAGTGGGCCCCGAACATCTTTTGGAGTGGGTCCGAAAAGGTGACGTGTTCCTTACCATATGGCAAGTCACACGATGAAGACTGTTCATCAAACCATTTATGAGTGAATGGGAAGTTGACGTCGTTTTCGGGTTTGTGGAATGAATAGTTAAAGAAGTAAATGTGGGTTTCCTTCAAATGGTTTGTCTCACATTGAAACTTTAAGAGAGCTTTTTTGTGTATATAAGCTCTAGACTACAACACTTGGGTTGGGCCCCAAGGGGCACCCCAAGTTTGTAGAATGGAGGAGTTATGGACAAAGTGAACCTTAGCCCAAACCACCACACACGTGCGCGTGCGTGCCGCCGGCGCCATCCGGCCGGCCGTGCCAAGCACGTGTGTGGGTGGTGGGTCGGGTCGGTTCTAATATTAATTTTTTAGACAAAATTTATTTGAATTTTTCCTAAATTTCTTACGGGAAAAATTAATTTAAATTTTGTAATTTGAATTTGAATTCAAATTATTGTCCAAAAAAATTGTGTCTCTTCTTTTTATTCCATAACAGATTATAACAGATTTTGCACCCGGACAGGATCCAACTACTGGGCAGTTATCTATCCATAACTGCTACAAATCTGTTGCAGTTTTGAAACCTATCTGTCCATTTCAAAAGTGCACCTGTTCAGGTTATATTCATACATGTTCGGACAGCACTTTGTTGCCTATATATACCAAACATTTCCGGCAGTTTTGTTCTTGGAAAAAACAATCTGAAAAGTATTCTTTTGCTGTCCAAACTTTTATCTTTGGTGCATTATTCTTCATTTTAGTTTTAGAATAAAATTCAGAGAGTTAGAACATAGGTTTGGTTCACCATACAAATTGTTTGGAGTGCTACTACAATTTGTGAAGATCATTATATCCTGGGAGATAGACGCCACTTAACCGTAAGGACCGTAGCAGGGCGAATCTGTCTTAAGGACAAAGTGTCACACACTCAACTTGGTCTTTTATTTTTCTATTCGATTCGATAAAATAAATTATGTAAGTTATTTATTTTATTTTGTTTGATTTAGTTTCAATTTATTTTTTTTACACAGAAGATTGTTCCAACAGATGCATCATCGTAATCCACCCTAAACACCTCCCCAAGCACTCTACCCAGTTGAAACCCAGCTTCTACCATTAGACACTCCAAAGGCAGCCCATGCAAGTGAACCCAAACAGCAAATTAAGACATCGGATGCTAATACTCAACAATGAGCAATGTGCCTTGGATGGCATAAGGACCTTGAGAAACCACTCGATGCATATCTTCTTCCCTCGTAAAACGGAAGATGTAATAATTCACATTTGTCCCAACAACTTCAACGTCCCCAATAGCAAGCCAATTCTTGTCAATAAAATGCTGTATTAGATAGGTCACGAACTGATATCGATCAAGCAAATAGCCCGCCAAACAAAAACGATAACGATGATTTCCCATAGCCCACACCGCCGATGACAAAGTCATCCTTAGACCCCTCCATTGTTGAAACTGTTGTTCCTCACTAAAAAAAGTTGGATGAGGCAGATCTCTTCGTTCCTCCGAGTACTCACTTCCAAACTTGGTGTCATTACTATCAATCCACCCTCCTTCCCTAATATGGCCAAACATGGAGTATCTAAAAGAACACTTTTAGCAGGCCACGCAAGTGGCTATATTCCACAAAACTCCAACTTTACCTAGAGTAGAAACTGACACCACTTCCTGGAAAAATGGGCAAACTAACTAATCATGAAAACCACCTACCCGCTTGAACTAACTTCAAAAACTTAACTTGCAACTCTAAGAAATGACCACAAAAAACACATTAACAGTAAAGAACACTGAACTCTCAAGGAGACCACCAGCTATCTCAACGATAGGAAGTTGATACTTAGGATTAGTATGTTGGATTGAACTAATGCTGACATATTGATGCTATACTATGTGTTAGCTCCAGCCCACATGGACGAGTCATTAAAGGATGGCTCTCCAAGTCAAGAAGTAGGAGGGAAGCTGGCAGGTGGCAACCAACCCAATAACTCTCCTCCTTTGACTTTGTTTCCCTCTCCCCGTGTATATAAAGAGGCTGAGAGGAAGAGAAGAGATAGGCAACACAGAGTGTATAATCTGTGTATAAGAGAGTGAATTCTATAGAGGGTTGTGAGGTGTGAGTTGTAATCTCCCTCAAAGATAATTCTATAGTGAGAAATATCTCTCCGTGGACGTAAGCTATTACCAAACCACGTAAATCTTTTGTGTCTCCTGTCTCTGTGTGTGATTGATTTCTGAGTGTCTTTAATCCTAACAAGTGGTATCAGAGCCCCGATTAGTGAAAAACAGTGTGGTTTTCAAAATTTGTCAAATTTTTGAAGTTGCTCAAAATCAAATTTTGAGCACACCAGGAGGTGTGTTTCTTCGAGACGATGCAGATGATATAAAATTCGTCAAAATTGGAGCTAAAACGAGTGCCGTAGAGCTTGCCGAAGATTCACCAAAATTTTGCCAGAAATTTCAATTCGGCGAAGCAATTTGAAAAAGAAGGCTAATGTCACTTTGACATCATCATTGCATCAGTAGAGTTTTGAAATTGCAATTTAGCCCCTAAAGTTGTGGTAAATTGTATTTTAGCAATTTAAGTTTTTGAAATTGCAATTTGGCCCCTAAAGTTGTGGTAAATTACATTTTAGCCCCTGAAGTTTTTTAAAAATGCAATTTAGCCTCTGAAGTTGTGATAAATTGCATTTCAGTCCCTAAAGTTTTGGGATATTGTAATTTGGCCCCTTAAGTTGGGAAAATTTTCATTGAGGTCCTTGAAAAAGTAGGGGAAGTGCTTTCCTGGCTAATTTGACCATTTCGGACTCAACGGTGTGGTTCGTTTGTCCAAATTCAAATTCTTTGTACAAGTAAGAAGACGATGGGGGAATCCACATCAATTTCAAGATCGATGATAAATTTAAATGTTTCCAATTATGGAATCTGGAACCCGCAGATTGAAGATGTCCTATACTGTAAAGACTTGTTTGACCTTATTGCTCTAAAAGAGGTTAAACCAGAAGCAGAGAAGGATGAAGATTGGATAAAGATGAACCGAAAGACTATCGGTCAGATCAGACAATGGATAGACCACAGTGTGTTCCACTATATCGCCTAGGAGACAGATGCATATGTCCTCTGGACAATGTTAGAAGGAATGTACAAGTCAAAGACCGCCCGAAACAAAGCCTTGGTGATGAGAAGGCTTGTGAATCTGAAGTTGAAGAATGGTGTATCTGTCGCTAAGCACACCAATGAATTCAATAATCTAGTGAATCAACTTGCAACCGTCAAGATGCCCTTGGACGATGAAATGCAAGCCATACTACTGCTCAGTTCTTTACCGGACAACTGGAAGACGTTGGTGGTTTTTCTCAGCAACTCTGCACCAGAGGGGAAGCTGACCATGAGCATGGTCACAGACGCCATGTACAATAAAGAGACAAAAAGGAAAGACATGGGAGATAATCAGTCTCATGCTCTTGTCATAGAGATAGAGACAGAGACAGAGGTAGCAGAAGAGGCAAAGGAAGAAGTAAGAGTAGAGGCAGATGGAACAACAGGAGTAAATCCAAAGACAGTAAAAGTTAAGGTAACTCTAGCTTCACTTACTTTCATAGTGGCCAGAAGGGTCACATAAAGAGGAACTGCCCAAATCGGAAAGATAAAGGCCAAAATAGTAAGTCAAAGGGAGATGAGAACACAACAGCCACAACAACTGATGAAATACTTCTTGCAGTTGGTGAAGAGGAGGATTTCCTTCACGTGGCTAACCATAGTTGTACAGAGTAAGTGATAGACACAGCTGCATCCTATCACACCACCTTCCACAGAAAACTCTTTAGCTCGTACAACGCTGAAGATTTTGGCATTGTTCGAATGGGGAATTCTAGCTATTCGAAGATTGTGGGTATTAGAGACATTAGTATTCAGACTAATGTCGAACACAAGCTGGTCCTCAAAGATGTGAAGCATGTTCCAGATTTACGCCTCAATCTTATCTTTGGAAGTGCTCTGAACTGACAGAGCTATACAAGTACATTTGGAAATGGTCGTTGAAAGCTAACAGAAGGAGCTTTGACAATCGCCAGAGGAGAGATATCTTCAACACTATACAAGACTCAAACAAAGATCTGTCTGGAAAGTCTTAATGTAGTAGAAAACAAGGAGTCACCGGACTTATGGTACAAAAGATTAGCTCACATAAGTGAGAAGGGATTGCATATATTAGCAAAGCAATCCAGGATACCCTTATTTAAAGGGAGTGCCCTAAAGCCGTGTGATCATTGCCTTTATGGCAAGCAACATCGAGTATCATTCATTTCAACGAGTAAGAGCAAAACAAAAATGCTCAGTGTGGTATACTCGGATGTTTGTGGCCCAATCAAAGTGGAGTCACTTGGCAGCCGCAAGTATTTTCTATCTTTCATTAATGATACATCAAGGAAGTTGTGGGAGTATTTCATGAAGACGAATGATAACGTATTTTAGCACTTTCAAGAATTCCATGCAATGGTGGAAAGAGAGATCAGGAAGAAGTTGAAGTGTCTTTGCACAGACAATGGTGGCGAGTACACTTCCGATGCTTTTGAAGCATATTGTGCCAGTAGAGGTATCCGGCATGAGACAACAGTTCCCAGTACCCCACAACACAATGGTGTGGCAGAGAGGATGAACCGCACTATTGTTGAAAAAGCCAGATGCATGCTTAGAATGGCAAAGTTGCCAAAGTCATTATGGGCTGAAGCCGCCTGTACAGCCTGTTATCTCATCAACAAGTCGCCTTCAGTCCCGTTGAATTTTGCGATACCTGAGGAAGTCTGGTCCAGAAGAAAGGTATCATATTCTCACTTGAGAGTCTTCGGGTGTAAGGTATTCACACATATCTCCAAGGAAAACAAACAGAAACTTGATGACAAGTCCACTCCATGCATATTTGTTGGCTATTCAGATGTAGCATTTGGGTACAAGTTCTGGGACCCAGTGAACAGGAAGATGTTCAGGAGCAGAGATGTTATGTTCTAGGAAGACGAGACAGTAGCAGATTTTGAGAAGTCTGCAAAGTCTAGAGATGTCATCACTCCAGACTTGTTACCATCTCCTGAGCCATCACAAAATGCTAGACGTGATGATATGCAACAAGAAGTGCTAGAGTTGCAGGATTCTATGCCAGAAATTGAGGACCAAGAGGAAAGAGATGAAGACCCGGATGAAGAGGGTGTTGAGCAGGGGGAGCAACACCCTCAACCAGAGGGAACTGGTCCTCAGTTGCAGAGATCTGAAAGAGCTGTTGTGCCATCAATCAAATATTCTGCTTCTCAGTATATTCTGATTACTGAGGAGAGGGAGCTCGAGAGTTTTCGGAAGCAAAAAGTCATATAGAGAAAGAATGTTTGATGCAAGCCATGAAGGAGGAAATGAGTTCTTTGCAGAAGAACCACACTTATGATCTTGTTCCACTTCCAAGAGGCAGGAGAGCCTTGAAGAACAAATGGGTGTATAAGTTGAAGAAAGATGGCAACGGTAAACTATTGCAGCATAAAGCTCGCTTGATGGTCAAAGGTTTTAGATAGAAGAAGGGAATTGTCTTTGATGAGATCTTCTCCCTAATTGTGAAGATGACTTCCATTCAAGTAGCTCTGGGATTAGCAGCTCGCTTGAATCTGGAAGTAGAACAGATGGATGTCAAGATTGCCTTTCTCTATGGTAATTTGAAGGAAGATATCTATATGGAGCAACCGGAAGGATTTGAAGTTAAAGGGAAACAGAATCTAGTCTGCAAACTAAAGAAGAGTCTCTATGGCCTGAAGCAAGCGCCAAGACAATGGTACAAGAAGTTTGATTCATTCATGGTAGATCACGAGTACACAAGAATGGTAGCAAACCAGTGTGTATATTTTCAAAGGTTTTTGGATGGAAATTTCATCATCCTACTGTTGTATATCGATGATATGCTGATCATTGGACATGATATTACTATGATCAACAAGTTGAAAAAGGACTTGTCGCAGTATTTTGACATGAAGAATTTAGGCCCAGTACAACAGATTTTGGGCATAAAGATTGTTCGTGACAGAAAAACTAAGAAGATATTGTTGTCACAGGAGAAATATGTAGAACGGGTGATTGAAAGGCTCAACATGAAAGATGCCAAGCCAATCAGCACACCACTGGCCAACCATTTCAAGGTGACAAAGCGTTCATGTCCTACGACCAGCTCTAAAAGGAAAGAAATGAAAGCAATTCCATATTCTTCTGCAGTAGGAAGTTTGATGTATGCTATGGTGTGTACCCGACCAGATATAGCTCACGCAGTTGGCGTTGTGAGTAAATTCCTCGCCAATCCAGGAAAAAAGCATTAGGAGGTGGTCAAATGGATTCTTCGGTACTTGAAGGGAACTTCAAAGATGTGTCTATGTTTTGAGGGAGCTGAACCAATTTTGGAGAGATTTACAGATGCCGATATGGCGGGTGATCTTGATAGTAGAAAGTCTACGTTAGGATTTATGTTCACCTTTGCAGGGGGAGCTATTTCATGGCAGTCCAAACTACAAAAGTGTGTTTCTTTATGTGCAACAGAGGCAGAGTACATTGCTGCCACAAATGCTGGAAAGGAAATATTGTGGTTAAAGCGGTTTCTCCAAGAATTGGGTCTACAGCAAAAAGAATACAAGGTACATTGTGATAGTCAGAGTGCAATTGATTTGAGCGAGAATTCCATGTACCATTTACGTAGCACATTGATGTATGGTATCATTGGATACGAGAAGTGATGGAAAAGCAGCTGATGCAACTAGTGAAAATTCACACGGACAAGAATCCTTCTAACATGATGACCAAGGTTGTCACCAGAGACAAACTGCAAGTTTGCAAGAATCTGACTGGGATAGACTTCAAGTGAGAAGTCAATTATCTATATAGGCGTGAAGGGGGAGAATTGTTAGCTCTAGCCCACATGGAGGAGTCATTAAAGGATGGCTCTCTAAGTCAAGAATTAGAAGGGAAGATAAGTGGCTCTCCAATTCAAGAAGTATGAGGGAAGATGGCAGGTGGCAGCCAGCCCAATAACTCTCCTCCCTTGACTTTGTTTCCCTCTCCCCGTATATGTAAAGAGGCTGAAAGGAATAGAAGAGATAGGCAACACAAAGTGTATAATCTGTGTATAAGAGAGTGAATTCTATAGAGGGTTGTGAGGTGTGAGTTGTAATCTCCCTCCGGGATAATTCTATAGTGAGAAATATCTCTCCATGGACGTAGGCTATTGCCAAACCACGTAAATCTCTTGTGTCTCCTTTCTGTGTGTGTGATTGATTTATGAGTGTCCTTAATCTTAACACTATGTTTAGCATTTTCTTACATTGTTAAGTATTTGCATCTCTAAACAGAACATTCCTTTGGACTTCGTATGGCCGATCAAAACCACGCATGTTAACGAATGATCTTTCTTCCTAGTTTCTTTCTTTCTTTCTTTGTACAACACGTTGAATAAATATACTTTAAAAGATTTTATCCAAAAAAATAAAAATAAAAAAAAGCAAAAGTATGAAATTGAATATAAATAAAATTTGATGAAAGGATTATCAATTAACTTAATTTTTTTTAAATATATTTTACTCGACGTGCCTTAAAAAATAAATAATTTAGTTCATCGAACTGAAACTTGTATGAACCTCATCAGCCATTCAACAATAGCTACTATGTGGTGTTCTGGGAAGTTAGTAAAAAGTTGACTTTTTTTGCTTTTTTGCTAAAAAAACTGACTTTTTTGTGTAAAAAAACTAAAAAGCTAAAAAGTCGGCTTTTTATCATGGTCCCAAATTGTCCCTATGTATTATGTGGAGGTTGGACAATTAGATTATGTTTGAAGCATAAATTTAGATAGAGATTTAGAAAAGTAAAAATGAAATAAAACATGGAAAAAAAATTCATTTATATTTTATTAACATTGCTTTTACCTTTACCCTTTTTCCTTTTTAAATTCTTACTCATATTCATAGTCCAACAGAGTCTTAATGCTTTCAAATTAAGTGTTTGTATTTGATGATTCATCAACTCACAAAAAAATATTAAAATTGTATTTAAATTATAAATTTAGGTAGAAATTTCAAAAAGGAACGGAAAAATATGAGGACAGTGTGAATGAAATATAATTTTTTTTATTTTTCTTTTTATTTTCAAATCTCTATCCAAATATATGATGCAAACACAACATAAATGTAATGCTACACCATCTTATATTGAGTTAACTCGCTCCAAATATTAATCCAATTATATCCCAAATCTAGATTATTTTTTTTTTAATCTATAATTTGAGTTAATGCAAAAATACAAGTTATTTTGTATTTATTTCTCAAATTTAAGTTGTTTTTGAAAATATATTTTCGAAACATGCCCTTAGGCTTAAGATTGTGTTTTGAAAATTTAACTTCAAAAAAATTTACATTATGTTTACTGAAATTGTGTTTTGAAAACACAATTTCATTAAATTCCTATTTTCAATCGTGTTTTGACTTTACAAAACAATATGAACAAAAATAAATTCAAAACTATTTAATTTTTGAAAAATTGTTGTAAAATTACAAGAGTTTGATTATTGAAAATAAATAAATAAATAAATCCTCAAATTCATCACAGGAAAGACATGTGATTTCTTGGAGGCATATTGTTTTCAATTCGTGTTGTTGTCTCCTTCGAAGAGATACAAAAAATTATGTAAAATAATGTTATATTTTAATTCTATTTTATTTTACACATGCTTAGGTAACGTTTGGTAACGTTTACGTATTTTATTTATGCTTACAAAAATTTTATAAACTGATTTTTGTTTATTTTTAGAAAAACATAAATTACAAACGCGTTTGGTTTGAACAAAATGTTTAAAAAGAATTTAAAATATAAACTAAAAAATATGTTTGTTAAGCCCTAAAATATTTATATTTATGTTTATTATTTATGACAATGGAATCATACACATTATAATTGAACAAAAATCAAATGAAAAATAATTGAAAAAAATTTAATTGAAAAAAAAATAATTGAGAAAAAAAATTATTTGAAAAAAAAAATTTTTAATTCATTAAAAATAATTGAAAAAAAATTTAATTGGGAAAAAAATATTTGAAAAAAAATCAATTGAAAAAAAAGATTAATTAAAAAAATTATTTGAGAAAAAAATATTTGAAAAAAAATATTTGAAAAAAAATAATTGAAAAAAAAAATTAAAAACTGAAAACGTAAACTCATTTTTTGAGTTTATGTTTTTTCCTCGAATTTATAAACTGAGACAACCATTTATAAACTAAAAAAATTATCAAATAAGTTTTTATGGCAAATTTTTAAATTTTTGTAAATATAAATTGAAAACGGAATGGTTACCAAACAAGCCCTTAAAATTGGAGAGAGTAGAACCTTCTTCCCTTTTTTAATTTTTATTTATTTATTTATTTTGAAGTTTAATGTGATTATATTAACAAAGTCACTTGGCCCACTCAAATTTTTTAAAAACTAGCACAAAAAAAAATTAAAAAAATTATAGCAAAGTATTTGTTTGATGAGATACAAAAGACCTTTCACAAAAAATATATATATATATATATTTGCTTGATAGAGATTCTTAAAAGGATTTCTACCAGAAAGTGCAAAATGGCTTTTGGATTGACTTGGCAAGAAGTTGTATAATTAATAATTACTAAAATCCTAATGTTGACTTTAAATTTTATTATTTGGTCTATTTTAGAAAGACTACATTTTAGTCAAAAGTCGCTACAAAAATGTCAATTTTCTTTTTATTTTGTCTTTATGTCTTTTTATAAAAAAATTTAAAATATCACTAAAAAAAGTAAATTCTCAAAACAATTCTCACTTGAAAATCAAGTAATCTTAGAGAATAAGAAATCTAAAATTGGAAAACAATCAACTATTCTAATTCTTAAAAAACAACTTAAAAATTAAAATAAATGAATCAATCTTAGTTTAAAAATTAAATAATCCTAAAATATTTTATACTAAATTACAAAAATTATAGTCAAATGGGAGGCAGGTGTTACACACTATAACATATAAGAGTTTTAGAGACCAAATATTTTGGTCTCTAAAAGTGAAAATTTTGTTGCAAAAGACATTTAGGGACTAATTTCTATCGTAATGATGATAGTTGTTAAAAAGTCGTCTTAAAAAGTCAAAAACAAGGCTTTTAGTGACAACATTTTAAAAATGTCACTAATAAGTAGACTTTTAGGAACAAAATAATTTGGTCTCAAAATAGTTTAATTTTTTAGACAAAAATTTTGGTCCCAAAAGGATAATAATTCATCATTAATGTCCAATTTTTTTTGCTAAAAATATAATGACGACACTTTTTGTAACAAAATTATTTAGTTCCTAAAAAATAATTTTATTCCTAAATTTTAGTCTCTAAAACCTTAATTTAATTTTTTTATAGTGACAGTGAGAGGAACTAGAGAGAGAATGGTGAGCGATAAGCCTTGGGCCCACGATTGAGGGTGTACAAGAAACAAAAATGCTAGAGATTTCAAAATTTCTATTAAAAGTTTTACTAAATGTCTCACATAAGTGTGACACCCACATAGGACCCACATTGTGTGGGTCCCACACTCCTGTGAGACATTTGGTAAAAACTTTGGTAGAATTTTTATGATCTCTAGTATTACTAACAATTGCATTGAGCAATCATCAAGGGTTTAGCTATTAAAAAATATGTATAATATGGTGTCATTTCGCATGAAAATTGAGTTGATTTTTTAACTAAATTAGTCATAAAAAGACAATATAAATTAATAAATTAATAAAATAAAATGTTACATCTAATGTCATACAATGTCATTTCCTCCCTAAATCCGTAACCAACCTTGTTGACTAGCTTAATAGGGACTTTTTACGGGGATTCACTTCTAACCGCTGCAAGATCCATGCAATCAAATGGAGTGATGTCACCAAGCCTAAAAGCCTTGGAGGTCTCGGCATTCACCAAGTCCACCTCAACAACTAAGTCTCTATGGCTAAACTCATATTACAACATATAAGAGTTTTCGAAACTAAATTTTTTGGTCACTAAAAGTAAAAAATTTATTACAAAAGATATTTAGGGATCAATTTATATCATTGTGGGGATAGTTACTAAAAAGTCGTTCCAAAAGTCAAAAATAAAGCTTTTAGTGACAATTTTGAAAATGTCACCAATAAATACACTTTTAAGGACCAAATAATTTGATCTCAAAAGGGTTTATTTTTTTAGACAAAAAATTTGATTTCAAAAAGATAATAATTCATCACTAATGTTCAATTTTCGTTACTAAAAATATAATGACAATACTTTTCGCAACAAAAATATTTGGTCCCTAGAAAATTATTTTGTTCCTAAATTTTGGTTTCTAAAACCTTAATTTTTTGTAGTGTCAGTTGGAGAATCCACACAAAAAAGGATACTCTTTAGACAAAAATCCTCAAAGCCAAGTATTCAGATGGCTCCAAAATCACTAGTAAGCAATCCCACATTTGGAGGAGCATTAGAAAAGGCAAGTATTTGTTTAAGAGAGGCTCACGAAAGCTCATTAGAAATAGTAATACCACTTCTTTTGGCTTGATGATTGGATGGGGATGGGGATCTTAGAAACCACATTCAAGGCCCATCCACTCTCAATGATCTCAAACTTAAAGTTAGTGATTGTTGGGTTAGAAATCACTAGAATTTCGACTGCCTTTCCACAGAACTCCAAATCATATCAAAACCAAAATTTCTAGCACCACCCTCCAATGGCATCTAAATGGTGAGGACAACATCACTTGGGCCTACTCTAGGAATAGGGATTTTTTTTAATAAATCAGCTTATCATCTTGCTCTACAACCTTCTTCTTCGTTGCCTTTCCAAAATTAGAACTGGTTATGGAAAACTCCAACTACTTCTAGAATTCACCATTTGCTCTAGCTTGCATCCCAACTCAGGCTTCCCACTAAATCCACCCTCCTCATTCGCAACATAACCACAGACAACACTTGCCCGAGATGCAAAAATCACCTCAAAACTATTACTCATACCCTTCGTGATTGCCCATCTTCCCAGGCAATCTAGAACCAATTCAACATACTCGAACCTCTTCAAGCATCCTTCAATCTTGACACCCTACTATGGCTCCAAACCAATTGCTCATCCTTCCTCAACCTTCAATAGTGTTGTTGGTCAGTGCTCTTCTGTCTTATCTAATGGACTATCTGGAAATTCCGCAATTCCACATGTTTCGATGCTAACTCACTACCTCCAAATCGCAAATCAATTATGGCAAAAGCCATTGATTGGCAATTCGTCTCAAATTATCCTTTACCCTTAAGGCACAAGTCCCTTTCCTTTGTGAGTTGGAGACCTCCTGATGCACATAGATTCAAGTTAAACACTGATGAAGTAGCAAAGGGTAACTCAAGAACAACTTATGCGGGTGGCCTAATAAGAAATTCCATGGGCTACTAGGCGTGTGGCTTCAACAAAAACATTGGTTTAACTAACAATGTGGTTGCTAAGTTATAGGGACTGAGAGATGGTCTTCAACTAGCCCTAGACAATAACTTGCGAAATATTGATGTGGAGATTGATGCCTTAATAGTTCAACAACTCATAAACAAGCCACACCGACAGCACCATCAACTTAGCAATCTAATCTCGGACTACAGGTACCTCATAGTGGGTGTTTGGAAAGTGAGTTTTTATGTAGGTTTTTTTAGTTGTATGATATTATTGGAGAAAAAAAAAATTATGTTTGGTAAGATAGTTGAGTTTTTTTGTGGTTGGATGTGATGTTTGTGAGAGAAAAAGTGAAATGATTATGGGATTAGATGTGATATTTTGTTTGGATATATTTTTTTTTGGTTTTGCAAAAAGTTTGTCTTTTTGTGAAAAAAATCAAAAAAAATCCAAGTTGAAGACTTCCCAACCACCACCATAGAATAATAGCTAGGGGTGAAAGAGGTAAAGCGCATTTTCCATAAAGCAAATGGATGCGCTGACCTTTTGGCCAAGAGAGGCAGCTCAATCAATGAAGAGATCATTATCTATGCTAATTTGCCTAGTTTTATTTCTGATAAATTATGTAACGATGCTTTAGGGACCTTGTATTCCAGACTTGTATTGGACTTTATTTAAGCTTTCTAAAACATCAATTTTATTACCACAAAAAAAATAAAAAAATAAAAATAGACAAAAAGTCAAAAAGTCAAAAAATCAATCCAACTTTCCAAACGAAACCTATATATCATCAAGGGTTTAGCTGGAGAAAGAGATATAGAGGAAGACAAGTGTTACAGCGAGATAAACTAGAGAGAGGGGTAGGGGGAAATGTCTTTAAAAATTGATATTTTTAGTGATTTTTTTAATATTTTATAAAGTTAAAAAAAAATTAATGTGTTTAAAAATGGCTTTTCTAATTATATCAAAAATCATAGATAACTAAATTTTTTTTTTTTTTTTTGACCTTTTAATATTTCGACTTTTTTAGTGACTTTTTGACTTAACCAAAAAGAAAATGTTACCAAATAGAGCGTAAATTTAATGGGAGATTAAATTAAAATTTTAAAAATTATTAAAATCAGGATAAGTTAATTCATAAAGTCTCTAAAATTAACAATTAGACAAACTTCAAACAACCCATTTAGAGATTTAAACTCAAAATCTTAAATCTTATTTTTAAGTGTTTTACCACTCAACCAACTCCTTAGGATTAATAACTAGTATTATGAAGGCATTTGAATTTTTAGCGATGAATTGGATTTTGGTAATATATTATATTTTATTAGAACAAATTTTGTCTAAAAAAATAAATCTTTTTAGCACTAAATTATTTTGTTCTTAAAAGTGCATTTATTAATGACATTTTCAAAATTTTATTGTCAAAAGTTTTTTTTTTAATTTCTGAGACAACATTTTAGTGACTATCCTCATGACAATTGGAATTGGCCCTAAAACTTTTTTGCAATAATTTTTTATTTTCTTTTTAAGGACAAAAATTTACGGATTGTTTGGAGATGATCTAAATAAGTGCACTTATTTGGATCACAACACCTCTCTATTTCTTTTCATAAAAAAAATTTTCAAAATTTGCACTAAATAAGTAATCCCAAACAATCCCTTAGTTCCAAAAACTCTTATATCTTGAAGGAAAAATTATTAGGTGCAGATAGGGTACCACGTGGCATGCCACATGGTGCCTTCAACCAATCACAAACACTATGGCCTCCCATGTTGTCTCCTCATCACCCAACACATAAATGTAGCCTCCACTCACTCAACCAATGAGAGAAGAGAAAGGTACCACATGGCATCTACCCTATTTGCACCCAAAAATTTCTCATCTTGAAGTGATTTATATCAATAAGGTTGTGTTTAATTGGAGGATTTGAAAAGGTAAATGAAAAGGGAAAGGGAAAGAGAAATAGAAAGAAAATGAAAAAGAATTGTTAAGATTCGAATTTCAAACTATATTTAGTTTAGCTAGGAAATGAAAAAAGAAAAAAGCATAATGAAATTCAAAAAACAAAAAATATGATTGCATTTCACTCTTACTTTTTTTTTCCACGTATTTTTCATTATAACTAAACAAAAAATGGGATTGTATTTTTTTTTTTTTCTCTTTTTGTTTCTCTCATCAAATTCTCCAACTAAACACAACTTAAGGAGAGTGATACAAATGACAAAGAGAAAGTTGGCAACAATAATATTTATATGGTAAAGATTATGGTACACATCCCTCAAAAGATATGTACCATATGCATCTTATAACTATAGAAGAAAATGACATAATTTTATATTTTCTAAGTCACAATTAAAAAAATAAAAAAAAGGTCATAACCAAACACAAAAAATTCATAACCAAATCTCAAAATAATATTATAACTAAAAAGTCATAACTAAAAAAGAAAATAACGTAACTAAGGATGGTAAATTACAAATACACCTCTTGAGTACACCTCTTGAGATTTGATTAAAATACAAATCACTCCAGTGGTTTTGGAAATTACATTCTACCCCCCTGAGATTTTTAATTTCATAATAAATCACCCCTTTTATTAATAAATCATGAAGTCAATTAACAGTTTTTAATATGTTATAAATGTGTTTCAATTAATTATTTAGGTAATTTTATTATTATATAAGAGAGTAATTATGAATTTTATTTTTTTAGTTAATTCTGTTAAATAAAAAAATTTAACGAGAGAGTATTTATAATTTTTTAAATAACAAGAAATAATCTGTATTTTAAGCAAATATCAGAAAGTATGTTTGTAATTTGCCCTAAAATCTAAGCTCGCTTTTGTTCTTCTCCTTCCCAACGATTCATGGCAATGCGTGGCAACCTCGACGGATTTGGTAGGTTTAAGTGAAGGAGATTGATTGCTTAGTTGCTTTGCTTAGCTCGGAACAATGGACAACAAATAGCTCTGAACACAAGGTAGGACTGATTAGCAGTCCACTGCGTAGGCTACCCTTTCAGATGTGGATAGGAACGAATGAACTTTTCGAAAAAGGAAAAAGAGGCTCTAAAATCAATCGGGTTTAGTGTGCTTATCCATTGTACGTGAGCCATTCCAATGCTTACCCATCCTAGTGAGCTAAGTCTAAATAACATAGGGGTACAAAAAGGGAAATAGCATTTCACTGATAATTTTAAAAAATATTATCACTTTCATGAAAAGTTTATAAATTTATGTTTTAATATTACACAGTTTTCCATTAATTTAAAAATATTTTTCTTAATTTTCCCCTTAAAATTATTTCCCATATAAAAAAGCATTTACCATTTGCGTGGCAATATCACTTTCAAAATTCAATATTGTGATTAAAAATTGAGACACTTCCTTATTAAATATCTTTTCACCTACTTATGCTGCATTTAGTTTACATTATTTTCTTATATTTTAATAAGTCCTATGAGTGACCTAATTACTAAAATATCTCTAATAATATTCACATTTATAGTGTGAATGTTCCGTGATGTGAATGTTCACGCTGTCAGTGTGAACATTCACTCGTCAATGTGAATATTCACATTGTAAAATATGAATGTTTACATTACCAAATTACTAACCGTTCAAATATTATTTATAAGGATTGAAATGTCCATAAAATACTTTAAATATGATAATTAGGATTCGATAGATCAAATATTCAAATAATAGAACTTATTGGAATATAAAAAAATCGTATGGACTAATTGAGATACAAACACTTAAAAAATAATTTTCTAAATCTCCCTTAAAAATTTGATATAAAAGCAAAATAATATTTTTTTTTTTTTTTTTCAGTCTCCCACGGTATCCTCAGGTTTTTTGGACTCAGGACTAATCCGCCGAAGAAGCTGCCGGGCGCAAATGCGAAGTCCTCTCCCAAGGGGATTTGCTGCATCCACAAAGGCTCGAACTCGAAACATTTACTTAAGCGACCCAAGTCCCTTTCTACTTAGACCAACCCCCATTGGTTATTTTTTATTTTTTATTTTTTGTTTTTTATTTTAAATAATTGGATGTAATCCTAGGAGGCAAAGATTGATCAAGGTCAGAATTTTATTAAAAACAAAACCAATAATTCAAAACAGAGTAAATAAATATTCAAAGAAATTATCAAATACAAATATTGCCCAGCACTCCATGGAATGCTTGCTACTAGCTGCATTTATATGAGTCAAGTCAACCAAAGTCACCATCATCAGAAATTCTCAGCCCTTTCCTCAATCCTCACCGGAAAACCACCTTTCATCTTAGATGTCAAATAAGATATGAACTCCGGCTCCACTCCTTCCTCAAACGCCGGCACCACCCTGAACTGCCGCAAGACACCCGAAACAACCCTCTTCATCTGCAAGAACGCCATCTCCTTCCCCAAGCAAATCCTCGGACCTGCCTGGAACACTGGATAAGTGTATGGGTCCCTCGCCACGAAGCTCCACTTTCCGACTTCCGCGTCTCTCGTTTCCAACCATCTCTCCGGGCGGAACTCTGCCCAATCCGACCCCCACAGCTTCTCCGACCGCCCCATTGCGTATGGATGGTAAATCACCCTCGTACCTTTCTTGACCACAGTCCCATCCGGCAACACGTCATCCTCCATTGCTTGTTTTCCATCCACGGGGACAGGCGGATAAAGTCTCATGCTCTCGCTCAGGGACGCGTGAATGTAAACCATGTCCTTCACTTCTTCAAAACTCGCAGCTTCGGACTTGTCATTGATCTCTTTCAGAATCTCATTTTCCACATCTTGGTGGCTGGAGATTAGCCAGAAGAACCATGTCAAGGCGGCCGATGTGGTGTCGCGACCCGCCAATATGAAGCTGATCACCATATCGGTGACGAAGTTTTCATCTGAATGTCCAGAACTCAAGAATCGTGATAAAAGATCAACAGATTCAAGCGATGATTTTTCTCCCAGTTCTTGCTTCTTTTCTTTGATTAGTTCTTTGGCGAATTCCCGAACTTCATTGACAGAAATTCGAAGCTGTTTTTCGGATCCAATGTCGAGAAACCGTTTAATTTTCCAATACACCGGATGAATGACATTGGACCTTTGACTGCTGAGTAAAACAGCTGTTTCGAAAGCTGCCGCGAATTTTTCTTGAGGGAGAGATGGTTGCAAATAAGCAGGATCGTGTCCGAAAGCGATCTTGCATATGTTGTCGAGGGCGAATCTCTGAAGAATGTCCTGAAGATCGAGCACAGTTTTGTTTGCAGCAGCGGCAGAGAAGATCGGAATGAGTCGGTCTGAGAGCTCGGTCTCGACAACAGTCTCGACAAATTTGCGTAAAGATTTGGTGTTGAATTCATGACTGGCAACTTGTCTCTGGAACTTCCAGTTCTCACCATCGACATTAAAGATGCCATCGCCGAGTAGGTCCCAGACATGGACTCGAGCGATTGGGCCCTTTTGGTAGATATGGAAATGGGACTTGAGCATGTGCTGGACATTGGAAGGATTGGCAGTGAAGACTCGGCGGCGGCCTAGAGCACTGTTGAGGACGACAGTAGAAGTGGGTGTGTTGGTCACCAAATCAGATGTCCATTGGATGAGTTGGTTTCGATTCGCATAGAATGTGAAGAAGGAGCCGATAAGTGGGTATGATCTTGGAATCTTAGAGGACTTGTTGGGAGAAAACAAGCTTGTGAAAATGGACTTGGAATTGAGAATGAACAAGAAGAACAAAGAAAGAAAGCCAAGAAGCAAAGAAGTTGAAAGCTCGAGGTTTAACATGGCTATAGTGTGAATGTGATGTTATTTGATTAATTCAGTTGGTCCGTTGAGGTGTGTTGCAATGCAATGAAAATTGGGGGTAGAGATGATGGGGTATTTATATGGGAAATTTTTTTATATATGTAAAACACCGCGTTCCATTAACTTATAGTAATCTTATAATAGTTTAATACTTTTATTTATTTATTTGCATCTCTGAACATTCTATTGGACTTTTTGTATGACTAGTCAACAAATTAACAAATTAATAACTTTCTTCTTCGTTTCCTTTTTCTTGCGGCCCAAACACTTTTTTTATTTATGATTGTATTTCAATTTTACAGTTAAAAAATAATTTTATTCTTATGATGATATAGGTTTCTTGTAGGGGCATTTTTTCGTAAATTATTTTTTATTTATTTATATTTCATTTAATCCATATTATTTTTTTATATTCCATTAAGTCCTATAGGTGATATAGTTATCAAAATACTCCTAATAGTATTTACATTTACAATGTGAATGTTTCGTAATGTGGATGTTCATATTGTCAATGTGAATGTTCACACCGTCAATATGAACATTCGCACGTCAATGTGAATATTTACATGTAAAATACAAATATTCACATTACTAAATTACTAATCATTCAAAAAATATTGTAAGGATAGAAATGTTTATAAAATACCTTAAATATGATAATTAGGATTTGGTAAATCAAATGTTCAAATAATAGAATTTATTGAAATATAAGAATATCTTATGAACTAATTGGAATACAAGCACTTAAAAAAAAAAATTAATAAATTTTTCTTTCTCGGATATTTGGTGTAAATCTTAAAGTAAATTTTTTGTGCATCAGATTTACATTAAAAAAAATTATATAATTATTTTTAAACAGTTCTGTTTATTTGTATATATATGTCTTTTTAGTACGATAGGAAGAAAAAATTATTCTTAGCAAAGAATCTAGATGGAAAGGGTGTGAACATGAATATGTAGAAAATTTCGTCAGTGGTGTCGTCACAGATGTAGATATCGTCACAGGTCTAGATGGACGGAACCAAGAATTTATTTGCGGGGTTGGAGACATAAATAAATTTTTTTATATAAATTGATATAAATTAGTAATTTTTTGAATTCAAAAAGTAAATTAAAATTTAATATTAAATTAATTCGTAAAAAATAAAATCATATATTTAGGCCTCGTTTGGGAATAAGCTAATTTAGTAATTTTTTGGCTAATTGGCTAAAAAGGTAGCTAAAAAAAACTAAGTTGTTTGGGATGAACTTTTTGACTTTTTACGAAAAAATGTGAAAAAATAATATAAAAAAATAAAAGTTTGAAACTTGACATTTTTGCCCTTACACGGAAATCGAAGCCTGAAAAGTGGAGACAGATGCAGCTACTGTCCTGGTATAGCTGCCCGTTGGAACTTTTGACCAATATTTTAATTTTTTTTTTTTTTTTTATATAACAATATACTGTACACTTTTTTGACTCATGTGCAACCAATGTCAAAGGGAAACACGTAGCGACATATGTAATTGCACAATCAGATTTGTGTGGTTCCAATGGTGATGTATTGTTTAATGAATTTTTTTTTTTTTCTTTTTTTTTTCGTTTTTGTTTTATTTTTAATTTCATGATTTTGACACCAACACATATGCATCATGTAGGTCTTGTTTGGTTCAAAATTGGAAAAAAAGATGTAGGGAAAATAATCTACAAATATTATTTCGTTTACTGGTTTTGAAAAAAAAAATTCAAAATCATTTTTTATGTCCTATACATAAATCAATCATTTTTTTTTCTCCGCTTTCCTTCTGAATCACTTTTGTCTCTCACACACATCCACTCAAGTACAGACTATACAATCTTTTTAAATTCCCACACTGGGAAACTATTTCCAAAATATACAACCAACCAAACCAAAAGAATTTGTAAATGCTTTCCCCAATTTTGTATTTTTCTTTTTTTCTAAATTTATCTCCCAAAACCAAACCACACACACCCATACTTTCAAAAATTCTCAAATTTGTAAACTTGGCAAATTTTCAATTTTTTTTTTTAAAAATTTGACATAGGCGTCCAGTCCACACACATGGTAATTTCTTTGATGTCCACAACAATTTCGAAAACAAATTTCGTAGGTGCCGTTTAGTAACACTTACGTTTTCAGTTTTCTGTTTATATTTACAATAATTTAAAAAACTCAAATAAAAACTTGTTTGGTAAATTTTTGATTTATAAATCAGTGGTCTCAGTTTATAAATTTGGCGAAAAAATGAAAACACAAAAAATGTGTTTTCGTTTTAAGTTTTGAGTTTTTTTTTTTTTTTTTACCACCCAACGCTAGCCACCATCGGCCACCATTTTCTACCACCATCTTCCGCCACCACCACCCCCTACCACCACCATCACCCACCACCCGCCACCACCACCCACCTGCCACCCACTAGCCACCACCACCCACCCATCGCCACCGCCACCACCACCACCCATCTGCCATCCACCCTCCACCACCCGCCACCCGCCACTACCATCCACCGCCCGCCACCACCGCCCGCCACCACCACCGGCTATCTACCCGCCACCCACCTGCCACCACCATCCACCGCCCGTCACCACCACCACCACCACCACCACCACCACCACCACCACCACCCACTCCCTACCAACCGCCACCCGCCACCGTCACGCACCCACCCACCACCCACCACCACCTACTCGCTACCACCCACCGCCCACCACCCGCCACCGTCACCCACCTACCCACCACCACCGGCCACTTACCCGCCACCACCACCACTCACTCGCTACCACCCACCACCCGCCACTCACCCACCATCACCACCCGCCACTAGGGCTATCCAAAAATCTGTTCAAACCGGTAATCCGGACCGAACCAGACCGAATCATACGGTTTGGTTCCGTTCTATTAAGAATTGGTTCGGTTTCGGATTAAGAAATATGAGAACCATAAAAACGGTTCGGTTAATGGATTTTATGAAAAAATCGTGGTTTGAACCGAACCGAACCGAATTTTAAAAGATATATATATATATATATAATATCAAGTTTTATTTTTACTAATTGGTTTTTTATAATTTTAATAATATTAGGATGGTATAGATATGTAATATTAAGTAATGCCTCAATATTATTAGTTTTTATCATGAGTTAAATGTAATTAGTTTTGAGTAATTATTTTGCTAATATTAACAATTTATTCTTGTAAATAGAAATTTTTGGAACCGTAAACCAAACCGAAACCGAACCGTTTTTTTCAGTTTGGTTCTGGTCCGGTTTTACAAGTGTAACGGTCTGGTCTGATTCTCAAAATCACAGAACCGTTAGGATCGGTTCGGTTCTTGGATTTTCTCAGAACCGAACCAATCCGGACCACGTACCCCCCTACCCGCCACGTACCCGCCACCACCCACCACCACCCACCATCCGCCACCCACCTACCACCACCACCCACCACCGGCCACCACCACCACCACCACCACCACCCGCCATCGTCACCCACCCACCCGCCACCACCACCCACCCGCCATCTGCCACCACCCACCACCACCACCCACCCGCCATCTACCACCACCCACCACCACCACCACCCACTTGTTACCATCCACCACCCGCCACCGTCACCCACCCACCCACCCACCCACCACCACCACCCACTTGCCACCATCCACCACCCGCCACCGTCACCCACCCACCCACCCACCAAACCGGAATTTTGCAATAACCATACACGCATGCAACGTACGACGAATTCGAAAGTTTTTTGAAAAATTCGTACATCTTCAAATATCTAAACAGTTTGGTACGTTATGCATACAGAATTACAAAACAAGACATTAGTGACGGTTTTCACAAAACACAAACTACGGAAACCATTTAAAAGCAGTCATGGTAAACAACACTGTCCGACTACCTACCATTGCGCCGAATTTGGTATAACTCAGCCCTTATCCGATGACGCACCTCCGCCATTTCAACGTCGTCGTCCGTAGCCATGACGGCTTCGTCTAGGGCAGCCAAATCTGCACGATCGGGAATATCGGCATACGTGTACTCTGCCGCATTTCTGACAGCAGCAATGGTCGCATCATCGTCGCAGTTTCTGCGCATGAAATTGTGTAATGCCATTGATGCAGCCACCAACAGCACCTGGACTCTACGAAAGTCAAACCGAGGCATGTTGTGCAAGAATCTCCACCGCGATTTCCAAGCCCCAAATGTTCGCTCAATCACACTCCGCAATAAAGAGTGGGCACGGTTGAACAACTCATCACGATTCCTTGGCTTGTGACGTTGAAAGTGTGGTTGGTGATAGTGGCTGCCCTTATATGGTGCGAGAAATCCCTTCTTATTACTGTATCCACTATCCACTAGATAATAACGACCTGTGAATGTGTACATATTAATACATATTTGTTTCACGTGTGGGCAAACAAATTTAACAAGTTATGGCATTAAATAAATAAACTGTGCGTACGTACCATCCACTGCAGTTGGAAAATTATATTGCGGATCCTCAGTGACAATGTTTAAAATCCGGCTGTCATGCATGCTACCCTCCCAACCACATGACACAAAGACGAAACACATATTGAAATCACACACTGCCAAAATATTTTGAGTGTGGCAACCCTTTCGGCTAAAATACGGGGCTGCTTCCGACTCCTTTATGCACGCCTGCACGTGTGTCCCATCCAAGGCACCTAAACAATCCTACACAATTCAAACAAGTAGGCAACGTATTAGTACCATGATGACATGCATTATAGCCGCACAATTTTTTAAGTCACATGGACGTAGAATTTTAAAAAAGAAACTCGAATTGTTGCATTTTTTTCGCACCTTAAACGGCAAATACTGTGGTTGGGTCTGCAGGTGGGGATCCCTCCTGTTTGGAAATCTGTGGGCGGCCGACAGTGCGCGACGGTAAACTTTTTCATTGCTTTCAAAACATTATGAAAATGGCGTGATATTGTTTCACCGGAGTGTTGGAATCTTTTTTGAAGCTCGCGGTTAGGCAAGTTTTTTAGAACATGAATGAAGATTGCAACACTCTCCTCAACGTGCAAGCCGTGCTCCCGCTCAGGTACATGCAACCCGAAGTCCTTCACTAGTGTGGCACATAAACAGGTAAAAACGACTTTGGGCATGCACAGTTCATAGCGAAATCTGCCACTGTGTCCATTATACAATTCCAAAATCCATGCCCTCCCCGTCAAGATGGACGTCCGACATGGAACTTTAAGCATGTGCGCCTTGTAGTAGTCCGAGGCAATTCTGTACGCTTCAACATAATTATTATTCATTTCAGTCTGCCACTCGATTGCGAGCGCCGCGACATCATCACACATTTCCTGCATCCGTGCATCGGTGTCATCGTCGCTTTCCATGCCTAAATCACATCACTTCAAATAAAATCAGAAGCATAACATGACAAACTACACCAAAATTAAACATGCAAAAATTAATTTTAGTTTCGTCAAGTGTAAAGGCTGTTAATAACAGGAATATTATGCATAAATAATCAATATATTTCATTTGCCATCCTTCTGAGACCTATTGTATTAAAGTAGATCTATTAGCAATGGTGAAATCATACAGATTGAAATTTGATGTATAAATAAGCAATTTTTTTTTTTCCTTTTTTCTGACTATAAGCAATATAGAAATTGCAATGAGATATACAAAAAACAATGTTAAATTAAAATATACAAAAATAATACCTTAAATTATTTTGTTTTTTTTAGTACCTTATAAAGGGTCAAACTTCCACTTTTTAAGTTGAAGCCTTCAGTAAAATGGACATGTCTCTCTACAAGTGGGAACGCTTTTGTTCAAATGGTCCAGCACAGCTGATTTACAACCACTGTTTACATAACTATGAAGCTGTAAATTGGAAGAGTGTAATCAGATTTATGGTTTATTGAAACTTGTAAAATCCATAGCCAATACCAAACCAATGCACATCCATAATTAGAAAATCAGGCAAAGCAAAGAAATAGCATAACCATCTCCCTACCAATTCTACTTACAAAGCATAGTTGAAAACATCATGTCATTAGCAAATACAAAACAAACATAAGCGAAAATAAGTCCAACACAAAGCATTGCATTAAAACACAGCCCGTTAGCAAATATAAGCGAAGTCCAACGCATAAGCGAAAAGAAGTCCAACACATAACTCATAAGAAGTCCAACACAAAGCCTAGAAACGAAGTCCTTGGTTGCGCAATGTGCTTGCAAGAGTCGGAACTGTTGTCGTCCTCTCTTTGTCTTGTTGCTTCACCTGGAGCCAGCTGATAATGCCTTCATCGGAAAGAATACTCATAACCATCTCCCTATTATTGGGCACCTCCATAAGAGAAATACCGAAATGGAGCAGTGGATTAGTTTGATCAAGTCCTTGAATTTCATAAAGATGTGCGACAGCTTCGGCTATTGTGACACTCTGTCTACCAACAACATGGTTAACAGTGAGTTCCTTACTTTGTGTCTTCACCGAATTCACCAAATCATCCATGCTTGTTGCCAATGCTTCTGCCCCGGTGACTCGTTTTTTTTTGCACGGCTGTGACGAATGAGTGCCTCCTTTTGCTCCCACTACCGGATGCGTTAATGTTTGCAGATTTCATCAAGTTTGCCGTCTCAGAGGCACCCATTTCGTTGTTGTCCGTGGAGAAGTCTGCACTACCGAACTTCCCTTCCACCTCCAGTTGGTTCCGCATCTCACCAGGCGTCCAAGCATTTTTTCCCGTTGCCGCAGCCCCCGTAAATACACGACGCATTAATTCCTCATGATCCAACCTCTTTGTTCTAAACTTGCAACACTCTTTGTCAACCTGTAGTACAATACAATGGGAGTACACCATTACCAAAATGAATAACTTACGAATCTGTGAATCTGTGCATTATGAATGAACCAAAAAAAATGTAAACTACCAACATTCAAGAAGTATTAATCAGGCAATATGAATAACAGATTTGTGTGGACAGTCCTGCTCAAAAAAGTTGATAATCTGTCCAACTGTCTGGGCAATTCTCTGAATGTTACAGTAAAAACAGGTAATAAACTGTCCAGGATTAATCTGTGGTGGTATTATATCAAATCTGAAATAAACAGGTAAAAACAGGTAAAAAACAGGTATTATATCAAATCTGTCCAGACATATTTTTGATATAATCTGTCCAAACATATTTTTGGTTATAACAGGTATTATAATCTGTCCAAAAACAGGTAACAACAGGTATTATGAATGGGAGTACACCATTACCAAAATGAATAACTTACGAATTTGTGAATCTGTGGATTATGAATGAAGCAAAAAAAAATGTAAACTACCAACATTCAGCAAGTATTAATCAGGCAATATGAGTAACAGATTTGTGTGGACAGTCCTGCTGAAAAAAGTTTATAATCTGTCCAACTGTCTGGGCAATTCTCTGAATATTACAGTAAAAATAGGTAATATACTGTCATAAACTGTCCAGGAATAATCTGTCCTGCTATTATATCGAATCTGCTATAAACAGGTAAAAACAGGTAAAAAACAGGTATTATATCAAATCTGTCCAGACATATTTTTGATATAATCTGTCCAAACACATTTTTGCTATAAACAGGTATTATAATCTGTCGAAAAACAGGAATATTTATGATATAATCTGATATAATCTGTCCAGGAATATTTATGTCACCAATTCCACACTACCTGTGTGGACAGTACTGCTCAAGGACAGAAAATATTCATTTCTTCAACTACCAAGGGAAAAATCTGTGTCTGAAATGGACCATTACTAACATCTCACACAGTAAAAAAAAAAAGGCACAAGGCAAGTGTTTTACTTTGAACATGTTGTCGGCATTCATGTGGTACATGCAACAGACACTTTTGTCGGTTATTTTGTATGTTAGCAAAACGAATTTGTAATTCCCAGGATCTTACAGTATAGGCTGTAAATAATAGAACCATATCTTGTCGGCATTCATTACACGTTTGCTGGAGTTCATTACATCAATTGATTTGTAACATGATTACAAGTCAATGACACCAAAAAATGGGAAAAATGTGAAAAAGGTCAACAAGGTGAAAAAAGGTAGAAAAAAAAGGTGAAAAATAGGTGAGAAGAAACACATGATATGTCATGGCAAAACGAGTGTAACCACAAAGTGAGCATCATTATACACTGCATTGCTTGTGCCGCTAGTATTGAGATAAATAGGTCATACAAAAGTTCACATCGCATCAGTTAATTGTATGGATACAATTAAATAATACCAAAGAAGGATGTTCAGCAAAGGAGGATTTTCAGCAATGTAAAATGAAAAATAATAAGCATCCAAAGGAGGATTTTCAGCAATGATTTCTGTAATAATACGAAGCACAAAGCTGCCTGCATTACAGTAGCTACAAATGTATCACAGTTGATGTATAAACAAAATAAAGTTGTAATCTTGTCCACAAGGATCAAATCCCATCACTTGTAATCCTGAAAAAGTATATCCTAATTTTCACTCTAAAGAATGTGTCCGTTGTTAGATCAGACTATGTTACATCAGACTATGTTGTACTCCCTCAGTCAACAAAATAAAAGAAGAAACGCGTTTCGTCCATTGAATAGGTGAATTACAGCATATTCAATTTCAACGACATTATGAAACAAAAAATTATGTAAACATGAGTTCAAGTCGTTACCTTCTCCATTGTAGCCCACCATTCGTCCGACGCATTGATCAACCCACTCTCTTGGTCAAACCCAATTCCGGTGGGGCCTTTGTGGCTATCCATTAGCTTCGACCATGCCCGCCACTCCGCCTTTAGTTGATTGTACCTATTTTTCAGTTGTTTCATGCTATGTATCAACCCAGTAGCTGCCTCATAAGTCTTCGCCAAAGACCGGTACCCATTCGGATTGATTGACGTGTGCGGCCTGTTACCTGCTTCAATTTCCTTAATAACAAGTTCCAAATAGATACGGGAGTTCTCCCAGTCCCAATTGGCTTTGTGATAAGGTTTTGGGCCCTTCCCTTTCCCGGATGGGGTATGAGAGCCGGATCGAGTTGAAGCCATGCGACTATAGAACATTATAATTTGCATTACTTATTAGTTTGTTGTGTGCATTACTTGTAGTTCTGTTAAACATATATTATTATGTTTGTCCAACACATATGCAGCAGTAAAATGACACGGATAAGTAATATATTACATAAAGAAAGCATAGTACGATAACAAGCAACACACGGATACATATATCACATACGGAAACCATAGTTCAGTAACCATCTAAACACGGATACATATATTACATACGGAACAACAAAATAGCGACAATGATAGACAAAAAACATGTGATCACTTTAAGTACACGCAGACTCTGCTCAATGTCAATCAAACGTGCCTCAAAACGACGAGCATTGTCTCTGTCATTCTCAGTAGCCGTTTGTCGGCCATATTCGTCATACCACCCAATCCAATTGACACATGGCTGAGGTTAAAAAACGTTATGAAATTATTAGTGACGGGCTGACAAGGTAATAATCCCAAAGAAGGTGAAGGTGGTTGTACTCACCACTCCACGAGGGCATTGGTAGTACGCACGTCCTGGATTTTTGGCGGACCGAGAAATCTTGACCACACAATGGCCGTACCCACAAGCACACATAGGGCCTGGTTGTGTTGATGTCGCAGTGGACATAAACGAGGCCATGTAGTCTGTGATGTCTTGTTCGATGACATGAGAAGCACAACAAAACAGGTCAACGGGTGTGACACTTATGGTATGGGATAAGTTTCTTGTGTAAACAAGTTTCTTGTGTTAACAGTTTTTGTCAGTGCACGTCATTTGTTATGTCCATAACAAAAAAAGAAATGAATAATTTCAAAAAGCTTTTTGAGTAAAGGATTAACGGAAAAAATAAGTTAATTGACAAAAGGAAGCAAAATTAATTTGTGTTGACAAAAATTGAAAACAAAATTATTGGGAAGAAAACAATTTCAAAAAAAGATTAATTAAAAAACAATTAGTTGAAAAAAAAGTTAATGCAAGCTGAAAATTAATTGAAAAACAGTAGTTGGGACAAAGGTATTTGGAAAAAGTTGAATTGAAAAAACAAATTTAAATGTATAAAAATGAATTGCAAAACAAGTGATTGAGAAATAAGTATTTGAAAACTAATAAGTGGAAAATAAATAAAGTAATTGAAACAAATTTATTTGGAAAATTATTTGAAAAAAACAATTATCTCCCAAAACATTACACTTGAAAAATACAATTGAAAAAACATTACTGAAAGCTATTCATGTAACATTATACTTGTTTTCCGTAAACATTGTAACATTGGCAAACAAATTTGTAGAAGAATTAACACAACAAACCAACATAGAAGATAAAATTGTATCCAGAAGCCTTGAAGAAGGATAAATACACATGTTCAAGGAAAAATGATATCCATTACTTGCACATATACCTCACTTTAAAATGCAGACAGTATGCAGACAGTATTGGAAAAAATCAAAACAAATAAATAAAACAAATCAGGAGTTGTTAACAAGGACCAACACATATACTTTTTGATCTGCCATTTGAAGGAGCACCATATTAGCACGTTTTGTAAAAAAATAAGAAAGCGTCAAGCAGAAAAATGAAAACCTTTAAACTATTTTGTGAATTTAAAATATAGCTCCATTACCTTACCTTAAACAGAGTACCTTAAACAGATTAAAAATCTTAAACGCATGCAAACAGATTACAAATTTTAAACAGATTAAAAACCTTAAACAGATTAACTAAAAATATAGGTCCATCAAATGCATACATTACCTTACCTTAAACAGAAATCTTAAACAGTTTAAAAATTTGAAACAGATTAAACATTTGTCAAATTTTTAAACACCTTACTCAAAAGATTAACAGGGACAACCAGATTGCCACATAAACAAAAGAAAATGACCAATTATTCACCAACTTTATTGTCATGTGTTCGTAGAAATCACAATGGTAGCATTTGTAGCTAATTTCACAAAATTTATAGGAATAGTATAAATGAAAATTTCATGTCACCGTAATGAACAATTACAACCACAGAGACAGACAGAATACTTCATCAGAATACTTCCAACTTGTTCAATTCAACAGACAACTTCATCCTATGTAGGTGGCTTTCTTGTTAGGGGAAAATTAATCAGAAAACTTCATCGTATTTAGGGGACTTTGTTGTTAATCCCCCCAAAAAAAGCGTTGTAATTTTTGGTTTTAGACCACATATAATGTGTATGAAATAGGCAATGCTTGATACACACACACATAGCGACAAAGACAAACAGAGAGCGAGAGGGAGAGAGGGCAGACTGTTCACATATACAAAAACCAGAGCATAGAAGTCATGGTTATGAAATCCACACCCCCCCACCAACGGACAACCCGCAAAACATTGGTAAACTGTGTCTATTTCCGGTACGTGAAACAAACCCTAAAACCCCCAACATAATAGGCGAGTTTCTGGAAAAATTTACCGAACTCGAATGTTGAAGACAAATTGGAAAACGACAATGGTCAGGTAGAGCGACAGACACACACACACAGACAGAGAGAGCGCGAGAGAGAGAGGAAGAGAGTTCATACATACGTACAAACCAAACAGATCGTAGGACGGTTGGGAAGCCATAGCGAAATAGAAACAAGAGAGGATGAACAGAGAGAGACAGAGAGCGAGAGAAAGAGAGAGAGCGAGAGCGAGAGCATACCTGCAGTTGGGGGGATCGTCGGAGGAGGGAGTGCTTTTCCGTTTGCCTTGGCGGACTATCGTCGTCTCTTCGTTCCTCTTTCTCTTTAGATCAGAGCTTCTACTATCCACCCTTGACCGAAGGGTCATCTTCATCTTCACCGTTTGATGTAGCTGCACAGCCGTAGCTAGTACACCCTGTGGGAGAGTAGGTCTGCTGATATTCCCATCAATGTTTGACATAAAGGCAGGGGTAAAACGGAGATAAACAAAATGAAATATGGGCAAAACGGTCATTTTACACTACAGCTGGCAGCCTTCACGTACAGCTAGTGTACATAAGTTTTTAGGGTGACTTTTTGGCTTTTTAGGTAACTTTTTGGTTTTTTGGCTAAAACATCACCATCCCAAACGAGGCCTTAGTAAATTTAATATACGAATAAAAGTAGAGTCATGTATTGTCAGCATTGACTTCTAAGGAACTTGTATTTTTTCTTTTAAAAAATCTATCAATTGTACATGACTTTCCCATAATAATCTACAAATCAAAATAGAATTCATTACATGCATGGTTAATATTCTATTAGAAATTAAAACCAATTGCTAATGTAATATATATATCACAGGACATAGAAAATTTTTGTGCCTAGAATAACAAATGTAATTAAAACAAATTTCATATAAATTTAAAAATTCAGAATTCAGATTCAACACATAAATTTTATACAAGTCTCAATTCATTTTAATTTTGAATTTATAATACTTAATCTAAATAAAATTAAATTTGCCCAAATATGATTTAAAAAAATCCTAATAATTGAAATTATACGTCCTAATTCATGATTTTTTTTTCTTAATATGTAAAATTTTAAAAATTACAATTGTATCAACATGACATTAAAAAAAAAGATAATAAAAATATTACAAATTGAAAACAATAATAAAAAAAATATGAATCACATACCTGTAATAATGAAAAGATTAATAACAGAAGGAAGAATTTTTTTTTATTTTTTTTTATTTTTTATTTTTTTATTTTTATGTATCCCAAATTGATTTAACTCAAAAAATATTCCTATCCTTGCCTCAATAAGTTGAGACCGAGTAGAGCATGTCATAGCAATTAGATTTTCTTTTTTTCTTACTTTTGTCTTCCTTAGCTATCTAATGAATAGGTTGAGCCCAGTCCACAAAACCCAGCAGGGCCATTTTACTTTATATTATTAATACTTTATTAAAAAGATAAATATATAAGTAAATATTTTTTTTTTTTTAAGCCGGGGGGGGGGGGTGTTGGGGGCCGTGTCCCCTGACAGTCCCAACGTCGGTCCGTCCCCGTTACGAAGGATATCATTGGCCAAAAATCATCGTCATCAGTGACGTCATCATTTAACTGTTGGTAAAAGAATTGAAGACTTTCCTCGAAGTCAATTATTGATCCATCTCCTTTAAGGAGTCGAGCTAGCAAGTGGACAATTATTATTGCTTTTATTACCTAAAAAAAATTATTAATGCTTTCAATAATGCTATGGATAGGTGGACAGTTTGCTTTCAAATTTGATGTTTATATAAGCCTTGTTTGGGTAGTGACTATTTTAGAGATTTTTTTATTTTTTAATTATTTTAGTAGATTATTTTAGTTTTGTGTTTGGGAAGATGGGATAGATTTTTATTAGAGTTGGTGTATTAAAAAATGTATTGAAATGATGTTTGCAATCAAAATAACAATTTTATCCCTATTCTCACATTTTTCAAAATAAATCAATAGGGGCAAAATTGTAATTCTACTACCTGTCACTGTGACAGCCTACCACTGTCGCAATGACAGCCACTACCGGCCTAAAATTTTTTTTTTTTTTTTGAAAACCTTTTGATTTGGAGGCTTTTAGGCTATTTTTGTTTTGGAGGCTATATTAGCCTAAACTACCTCTTCCCAAACACCCCCATACTTTAATAACGCTTTAATTGAGAATAAGTTTTTTTAATAATTTTTTAATTTTTTATAAATAGATGTGTAGAAAAATAAATAAAGTAATGTAATAAATTATAGTAATTTTTTGAATTTTTAATAAAATATGTAGTTTCCAAACGAGACCTAAGGGTTGTTTTGAGTATGATTTATAAATTGATTTTTTTATTTATTATGAAAAAATATGTAAAAAAATAAAGAAATTGCTTGACTTAAATAAGCCAATAAAGAAAATAAATTGACCATTTTAGATATTGTCAAAAGAGATCTCAGTCTAAATGCACAAAAATTAAACACATAATAAACATAAATGTCACATAAAATAGTCAATAATTCTTTTGTAGCATTTATATTGGTTTTGTGTCCTTAGTATTATTGTTTTATAGTTCATCAAACTCACACCAAAATGTTGATCCAAATCTTAAAAAAAAAAAAAAAGAATATATATAAAGATAGAATAAGATACAAACTTCTCACACGATGTAAATTCTATATTTTTATTGATTCTTTACTTACATAAGAAGATCATGTCCATATTATAATTAATTTATGTGCAAGTAGAAGAATTAAAGTCACAAATTCATTAATCCCAAGAGGTTTGCCAAGTAATAAAAATTTTTAAATAACGGGGTGCTGCATGTATCAATTAGTTATTAGTTAGTGTACGAATACTAGTTGATATTATTATTGACCCCACTCATATACAAATTATAAATATCAAAAATCTCTTAAATTATATCATATTATGAATTGATATATTAATTAATACATATAATATTACTCTTTAAATAAAATTTAAGATCTCAAATCCAAGTTATCATAAGGGACCAGTCGCTCATTAATTTCACAACCCTGAAATTGTGTGAGGTCCATACGTTAGTCCAAATACTCAGTTAAAATAAAATAAAATAATCCATCAAAGGAAAAGCAATAGCAGTAACTAGTATATGCACCTGATTTGTGGGCAGTGTATTCGTTCTAAGTTTCTTTTAGAATAGTGATATAAAAATAGAAGATATATAAAATTTATATATAATAATAATGTGATTACATTTGAATTTATTATTTTTAAAGAGTGTCAATTAAAATGATTTTTAATTAAAAAATATGAACATTACATTATTTTTGTGACAAATTTATGTAAAGATTGTATATGAATAACATATTTCTCTTTTTTAATGTCGACGTGAACAATTGTTTGTAAGCATTTTATAATGAAAAACAGAGAATATTATATCCATATTCAATGCACATAGCCACAATTGTTGACACATAGCCACAATTATTGATAAGATGGATTAAGATTCTCTCTATTAAATGAGTTAATGGCTGCACTTCGATCAAAAATTATATAAAGACTTTCTGATTTTATTTGAATTATGGAAGGGTAAAGTTAGGAACTGAGGAGGGTGTCGTGTCTATAAGGCACAATACTCTGTTGCGAGCGTATGGGGGTATTTTTTAAATTTATTTTAATGATTTGAATTGTTCATATTATTATTCAATTTGTGTGATTGAACAAAATAAATAAATTTATATTTAATAAATTAAAATAAATCCATACTTGACAAATTACATTATAAAACATAAAACAGAAATACATATCACATAAATTATTGAAAGACAAGAAATCAAACCAAATTCTGTGTCATACCATAGTGTCCTTAAAACAGATTAGCCGCCTCACCGTGGGTGTTCGAGGAACGTCGACTTTCGTCTCCCAGGATAAAATGGCTTAAACTGGCTAACTCAGAAGCACTTTCTGTTGGCTTTGGCGAACTAACAATAGCAGCACTCTCTCACACAGGAAGAAAATTGTAGACACAAGCAGACTGACTATACAATTCTGGAAGGGAAAAGTTGTATCTAAACCAAAGAAGATGGGTCTCCTTTTATACACCATGGGGGAGAGATGAAGAGTCTCTAGCCATGAAGGCTATCATCTAATACCCATGAAGGCTGGCCACTAATGGCCATTACTTTTGCAAAACTACTGAATAATGGACCAAATTGATGGGAGAAAATAACTGATATATATATTTTCTGTATACACAAGTGTGTATTTCTGCCACAATCAATATGGGATTGGTAGTTATACACAATTTCCAAAACCTCATTCATGAGGCCATCTTTATGAAACAATTTCTCATTCAATTCTCAATGGTTTTTTATCATTCTTTATGTGGTGTAAAGACCTTGTTACAACGAATCTAAATCCATTTAATCCCACCTCAACCAATGGTTGGGACCTACTTTAATTTCACATTAAAGTTTACCAAAAACTCATTTTTTCCAACAATCCCCACATGAATAAAAATTGACCGAATAAGAAAAACGGACAACGTTTACAACAAAGACTCTAAGAGAGAGCACACAGACTAACCCTGCATCAGAAAAGGTAACTGTTAGCCTTGAACCTTTCGTAGTGACAACCTATCGGATTTACTGGCTGACCAGTGAACGTGATGTCTTAAACTATTTTGCCGTTTGTGTAAACCGAGACAATAGACCTCACACAGGAGTTAGTCCAACCATTGTTCTTGTTCTCACTTGTGTGTCCGGTATGGCCCTGGAACACTAGCCTGGTTCAGTGAGTGGTTTTAAAGAATTCGACCTCACCAATTCTTAAAAAAGCAGCCCCACTTCGCATTCACATAGGTGACCTATATAAGGTATCTCATTGTACCACGGTTGACTATCATATCACTTAGGTCATTAAAAGCATTAGTTTAACCTTCTACCCCTATCGGGTATCACTGTACAAAGGAATGAGCAAGAGGATTTACCTCTTCAGTGACTCATCTATTACACGAAATTAGGTTGTCCCTTTGAACCTAAATCTTGGAATCTCCAGTCAACTAGGTTGGGTTTTCCGTTCCGGTAACATTACTAAAGGCCTTAACCCCATTCCTCTTGACGACGTTTCTACTAACTTTCGAGTTAACCCTTTGGTTAGCGGATCCGCAATGTTGTCCTTAGACTTTAGACAATTCCATTAGAGAGTAATTGTTGTATAGAATTATGTCTACGACGGATATGTCTAGACTTTCCATTATACATATGACTCTGTGCCCATCCAATTGCCGATTGGCTATCGCAATGAATACAGATAGCAGGCACAGGTTTCGCCCAACGTAGAATATCCTCAACGAACTAGTGAAGCCATTCAGCCTCTTCAGTTGCTTTATCCATCGTAATAAACTCAAATTCCATCGTTGATCTCAATATACACGTTTGCTTGGAAGATTTCCAAGACACGGCTGCCCCTCCAAAGGTAAACACACAACCATTAGTGGATTTGGAGTCTTTTTTATCAGATATCCAATTAGCGTCACTATACCTTTCTAGTACCGCTGGGTATCTGGTATAATGCAGCCCATAATCCCAAGTATAGCGTAGATTATCTAACACCTGCATAATGCCTCTCCAATGAGTGACATTAGGATTACTCGTGTATCTACTAAGCCAACTAACAGAGTAAGCTATATCCGGCCTTGTACAACTCATCAGATACATCAAACTTCCAATGACCCGAGAATATTCTGGTTAAGAGACACTCTCACCATTATTCTTGGTCAAATATAGACTCACGTCTACCGGTGTCCTAGACACACTTGTATCTGATTTACTAAATTTCTCAAGTATCTTCTCAACATAGTGAAACTGAGAAAGTACAATACCACTAGATGTTTTGGTAATCTTAATACCTGGAATGACATCTGCAAGGCCCATATCTTTCATGTTAAACTTTGAGTTTAACAATCTCTTGGTAGTTCGAACCATTTCATCATTACTACCAACAATGAGTATGTCGTCTACGTATAGACACAAAATGACATAACCTCTGTCAGTGTCTTTAACATATATGCACTTGTCACACTCATTGATTCTAAACCTATTTGACAACATAGCGTTGTCAAACTTCTCATGCCATTGCTTAGGCGCTTGTTTCAAACCATATAATGACTTGACAAGCTTACAGACTTTCTTATTTTTCCTTGGAGCTGAAAGCCCCTCAGGTTGTTCCATGTAGATTTCTTCATCTAAATCTTCATTTAAGAAAGTTGTCTTTACATCCATCTGATGTATCTTTAGACCACGTAAAGCAGCTATCGCAATCACCATTCGAATGGATGTAATTCTTGTCACACATGAATACGTATCAAAATAATCCAAGCCTTCTCGCTGCTTGTATCCTTTGATAACTAGTCTAACTTTATATTTATCAATTGACCCATCAGTCTTCATCTTTCTTCTAAAGATCCACTTACTCTCCAAGGCCTTACTGCCTGGGGTAGATCAACCAACTCCCAAGTATGGTTCTGTAAGATAGAGTCAATTTCACTTTTAATAGCTTCTTTCCATAAGGGACTTTCTGGTGAAGTCACCGCTTTATGAAAAATTCAAGGTTCTCCTTCTAACATATAAGTCAAGAAGTCCGGGTCAAAGGACTTGGTAGTCCTAGCCCTCTTACTCCTTCTCGGCTCATCTACTTTCTCATCTTGATCATCTACTTGATCATCATCTTGATGATTATCTTCAAGTTCCTTCTCAGAACTTTGATCCTCTCCTCAGGTTCGGCAAGGAAATGTGTCTTCAAAGAAAGACGCATTCCTTGACTCCATTATGGTATTCTTATGGATATCTAAAATATCAGACTTGTGCACAAGAAACCTATATGCACTACTATTCTGTGCATAACCAATGAATATACAATCTACGGTTTTCGGACCTATCCTAACCCGCTTGGGTGTAGGTACCGCCACTTTTACAAGACACCCCCATATTCGTAGGAAATTATAAGAAGGCTTCCGGCCTTTCCATAAGTCATATGGAGTCTTGTCTACTTTCTTCTGAGGGATTCTATTTAGAATGTAATTCGCAAGAGAATTGCTTCCCCCCACAAGTTCTGTGGCAATCCAAAACTTAACAACATTGCATTCATCATCTTCTTTAGCATCCTATTCTTCTGTTCAGCAATCCCATTTGACTAAGGAGAATAAGGCGCCGTGGTTTGGTGGATAATCCCGAATTGAGTACAAATCTCAATAAACGGTGATTCATACTCACCACCTGTAGACGCGCCCTTGGGCTTTGCTACTATAGTTCAGACTCAATGTCACGGTTCTTAATCTGATCCCGCAAAGTGCAATGCGAGACTGATAAATCACCAAAGAGTCCAAATCCGGTAAATCATTTTGAAAAACTGATTTTTAAGAAAGAAGTGTCAAACATGGACTGCTTTGCCAGATACAGAGTCGCCACCTAAATATTTTGTTTTGGGGGAATTTATGAAACCCTGACTCGTGCCTAAAGCCACGTGTTCGTCATCACTAAAGTTACCTCGGCTCGGGAACTTGGGTACGATTGGGGAAGGTCATCTATGAGTACCCCCGCTCGCCCGATCAAAGATCGGCCTGTACTAAACATGATATCTAATTTTTGAAAACACATGCGTTCTTATTTCGGTTAATTAGCTAGAATTACTATGTGATGCGCACAACACACAAGTATAGACTAGATCGCCTAATTCGGAACAAAGCATCGCATATCTATTTGTTTGGAAATGGTTTGAAGTTTGCTACTTACAAGTAGGCTAAAACACGGATTTCAATGAATTGTCCCAATTCAAGCAACCTAACCTTCACCCACAGGCATTCAGGCAGTTATACCACATAAGCAATTAGCCTCATGGCAAGCATGCTGTCATGTTAACACTCACATACATGCAAGATGCTAAAGCATAAACACTCACAGTGTACTCCGAGCCAAAATAAAGAATTAGTTAGTAATCCATGCATGATCCTAATTCATGTCAAAATGGCTAATGCAAAGCAAGCAAAGATGCAACTAGAAATAGGCTCGGCTATTCTAAAATGGCATATGAGATGCGACAATTCGATACATGTATTCAACTTGGAATTGAAATACAATGCAGTTAGTATGATGTGCCGAGCCTGGTGCATGCAATACAGATGAATGGATGCAAACATGCATAGCATAAGATATGCTAATTGAAATATGCCCTAAAACTAACTATCGTAAGCGGTTAAGTAAAATGAGAAAGAAGTGGAGGTTGGAAGACATGCATCGCACACACGCACGCTTATTACACAATTGCGCCTTCTCGACGGAGGGACCGAAAGAATAATACAAATTACATAATTAATTAACTAATAAGCTAATTAATTATTACACAACACTTAACTAATTAAGCAAATCAATTAAGCTATGAAAACAGTAAAAACAGCCTCGGGAAGAGGGATGTATGCGTGCTCAGACGGCTTCGCTCGGAAATCCATCGCCATGCTTCATATTGCCTTTTTTTGCACTGCTTTGTACCTCTGAAAACTATGCCAACTTCTGTGACACTTCTAAACCACCTTGTGGGCATGCTGGGAGTCCATCGGCCAAGAGATAGGGCCATTGGCCATGGGAAACTGGTCATCGACCAAATGTAACGCTATCGGCCAACAATGTTTAGCCGACCGGCACTGAAGATGGCCGACCGGCCATATCTTCCTGCAGAATGCTGTGTTGCTGCAGCAGAGGACAAACAGAGCATGGCAATACATTTGCAAGACAATGTTTGCATGACCACTCTCCCTATCATGTTATGAACTCAAGGGAGTATAGTCTTCGACCCTTGGACCACCAATCACGCATTTCAATGCATGATGGCCAAAGGAGCCGAATGTGCAATTTATATCAGATGAAATGCACATAAACATATAAGGGGCCCCAACCTCTATCATGGTTGATCAAGAGGCAAGGCATGCAATCATGCAAGAAAAACTAATGCAACATGAAGCATGTCAAGGACAATGCCATACAAGGCTAATGGTAACAAGCATGCCAAATGCAATGCAACCTAAACAATCATGCAAACATACAAGGCATGTGGCAACATTCAAGGATAGGCAAGCATGTAACAACATGTGGGGCAAGCATGCAACGACATGCAAAGGATAATACATGCAAACATGCAAAGCAACTTAACAAAAGAGGCATGCCAAATGCGATATAACTCAAGCATGCGACAACATGCAATAGGCCAAGTATGCAACAACATGTAAGGCGAGCATGCAACAACATGCGATAATGGTCTTAAACCAAAATGGACAGCTCTCAAATAGGTCCAAATCAGTGGCCAAAATGCAATGGAAATGAGGACGAAAACATATACAAACATGCATGCCAATTGGCCCAACACTTAAGCATAGTAGAACAACTCTTAAGCACACTTAGGAGAGGATAAACATGGACATGTGACAAACATGTTAAGCTCTAAAATCATGTTAGGAGAGGTGTCAAACCGACCAAAGTACATAAACAAAGCATGCAAGAAAGCTTAAAGCTTGAAACTAGCCAAAGGGTTCAAACCATGGCTATACAAAGCAAGCCCCAAAGGGCCAAGAGGACCTAAAACAGTCCTAAGGCAGGTCCAAACAAGACCGAAAGCAAGCTTGAAACTAGCCAACACAAGCTAGAACACAACGCCAAAACATGAGTACCAAAGAGGATGTTACACTACACCTATCAAAACCAAACATGGCATGATTTAAGAAATGAAAAACAGAGTTATGGCATGTCAAAGTAAGCCCAAAAACTCACTTAGATGGCATCCCAAAGACCTAAGCATGGTGGCATACACAACGACACATTCATAAGGCATAAAACACAAACCCTTTAAAGCATTAAAGGAGTGACAAATGCAAGTATATGAGCATACTATATGGACTGAAATAATATTACAAGTGATACCAAATCACTGAAATGATCCAAATAGAGCATGCTAGTGACTCAAACACCCAAAGCTAACAAGCTAGATTGCATGGTAGCTATACAAAACAATGTAAGCATGACCAAAACAATGAAAAACAGAGTTCAAGCATGTTAAAACAAGGCTAGAAGCTTCATGGAGTTGAGCCAAAACATGCAAGCATGATAGTCCAAATGCTAGATACACGTTGAGGCAAATGAGGGGATTGCAAGGTAAGCATATGGTGCATGCAAGAGACCACTAAACCAACTTTAAATAGAGGTAAATCATGGCAAAATAACGCCAAATACTTTCTGAAATGAAGCTAAAACAAGCTAGGCATACAAACCACCAACATAAGCCACTTATGCTAGTATTGAAGACAACAAGGAGAGGGGATGACCCTCTCCTATTTAGGACACCAAAACCACCTCTCCACCACTAAAAATCCTTTGGATTTCAGTGGTAGAGAGGCCATGCAAAGCTCAAAGCAAGGGCCAAAATGGATGGCCTAAAACAAGGCCTAACAAGGCCTTGAAGGGGGTAAACAACCCCAAACCTCAAAATGACCTTAAACAAAGTTCAAAAGCAAGTAAAAATAGAACTTTTATCAGTTAATAGCTAAGCTTAAAACAATAAGCAAGAAGGGCTAAAAGCCTAAGCAAGAAAGGGGTATTTAAAGCAAGAATGCTCACCCTTGAAGAACACCTTCAAGAATACAACACCAGCACCTTTCTCTAATCAAAACCACTCCAAGAACCCTAACAACAACTCCTTAGAACCTCAGCAACCAAGGATGGTGTAATGCTAGGTGTTTGTGTGCAATAGTGTGAACAAAAATCACTTTAGGTCACAAATACACACACAAATGATAGAGATAGGGAGATATAGAGATAGAGAGATACAACTTTTTCTAACCCTAATTTTAAAACCTCTGAGAAGGGAGAAGGGCCTCCCCTCTTATAGAAATCCAATTTGCAAAGCTTCTTGGAGAAGCTAAGCAAAGGGAAAATCCCTCCATACACGTATATGGAGGGGGTTAATTGTGGATGCCAGCTGTGCCAGCTGGCACAAAATATCTGCATAAAGCAGATGAACAGGGTTTGGCCACCAAAAATGGCCGATCGACCAACATAAGTGTCGGCCGACCAAATATAGTGCCGATCGGCCAATGCTGTTGGTCGATGGAAAGAAAACAGGGCCAATGGCTTCAAGCCTTGGCCGGTGGCTTGAGGGTATGGCAAACAAGCCACCCTCTTCCCTTAGAAGCAAAAACACAAGTGTTTGGTCCACAACCAAGCACAAAACAGACAAGTTGAGAGATCTTGAGGCAAGGCGCGTAGCCGAGACCTTCGAGAACTCAAAACGAACACGAGCACTGATGATCATCGAGTGTTCAAACGATGACGTCCAAGTCTTGAGAACGGTCAAAAATGGGGTGTCTACACCACCACGATCACTTCTTAAAGCCTTAATCTTAAGGCCTAATTGATTCTCAACTTCATTCTTATAAAGAACAAATTTGTCAATAGCCTCATCTTTGTTTTTGAGCAAATAGACATAACAATACTTAGTGCAATCATCAACAAAAGTAATGAAGTATTTATTGCCACCACGTGATTACTTTAAGTCACACACATCACTATGCACTACGTCCAACGGCTCTGAACTTCTTTCAATAGAATGAAACGAAGATCTTGCCAACTTCGCTTCAACACAAGTCTCACATTTGTGTTTTGGATTAATCTTAAAAGATGGTATGTGATCTAACTTGATTAATCTACGTAAAGATTCAAAGTTCATATGTCCTAGTCTACCATGCCACAAATTGGAAAACTCAAGCATGTAAGCAGAAGAAGATGCATCTTTATTCATCTTTGGGATAATAGTCATTACATTGAGTTTAAACATACCCCCCAACATATAACCCTTACCCACATACACTCTGCTCTTGGTCAAAACGACCTTGTCGAACTCAAAAACCATGAGAAAACCATGTTTGCTGAGAAGAGACCCTGAGACAAGATTCTTACGAATGTCCAGAACATACAGGACTTCGTTCAATGTCAGCTCATTTCCTGAAGTCAACTTCAGGACCACCTTTCATTTCCCCTCAACAATCGAGGTAGCAAAGTTTCCCATAAACAACTTCTCACCGTTTGTAACCGGCTCGAAAGTTGTAAGCAGATTTTTCTCGAAGCAGATGTGGCGTGTAGCCCCAGTATCAATCCACCATTCTCTTGGGTTTGAACCCACCAGATTCACCTCAGAGACAACGGCAGACAAGTGCATATCATCCTCCTCATGGGAGTGCTCTTGTATATCTGCCATATGAGCATGAGGTTTGGTCTTCTATGGCTTCTTCTGCTTGCGGCAGTCACTAGCCCGATGCCCCTCGCTACCACAGTTGTAGCACTTCCCTAAGAACCGATAACCAGGTTCTTGCGGCTTGTATACCGGCTTCTTTGCAACACCACCCCTTGGCCCCAGCTTTGAGCCCTTGTTCACAGGAGGCTTCTTCCTTACCCCAGAAAATTTGCCATGCTCAATGACATTGGCCTTCACAGAGGAGGAACTCCCTCCTTTCTTTCTATTATCCTCCTCAATTCAGAGTCGGACAATCAGTTCTTCAACGGACATTTCCTTGCGTTTATGCTTCAAGTAGTTCTTGAAGTCCTTCCAACTATTGGGAAGTTTCTCAATGATCATAGCAACTTGGAATGACTCGTTCAACTGCATCCCATCAGCATGAATCTCATGCAAGATCACTTGGAACTCTTGGACTTGGCTTATCACAGTTTTTGAATCGATCATCTTAAAGTCCAAAAACTGGCCAACTACAAATTTCTTTGCCCCGGCATCCTTAGTCCTGTATTTCTTGTCCAGAGATTCCCATAACTCCTTTACTGAGCCCTTGACACAAAACACATTGTATAGTGAGTCTGCCAAGCTGTTGAACACATAGTTTCGGCAGAGATAGTCTGTCTGCTTCCATGTATCAAGCGTCATAACTTTCTACTTGTCTGGCTCATTCTCTGTCACAGCTGGAGGATTCTCGCTCAAAACCTTTGCAAGGTGCAGCGTGGTCAAGTAGAACAGCATCTTTTGTTGCCATCTCTTGAAGTTCACCCCAGCAAATTTCTTTGGGCGCTCATGATGACTGAGCGGTCCTCTCGAAACAGCCGGAGTAACACCAGGGTTGACCACAGAGGTCACAGCAGTAGGGGTTGGCTACCCAGTTGCCCCGGGGTTCAAATCCCCACCAACGTTAGCAGTAGTAGCATCAGTGATAGTTGCCATTTCAAAAAATTACACCAAAATATCACGTTCTGTGTTTTCAGAAATTAAACTTAACACTAGAAAATCCCATAGTTGAAAAGTTAATTCAAAATTAGTCTCACCACTAAACCTATAATCGAACATGGTCAAGAATGTTCCCAAGAAGACTGGAGAGGTCACAATGGTCCCACTTAAAACCAAGTTAACCTTTTGACAAAACTCTCAAGAGCATGTTGACTCCTAGTCCGTGAGAAACAATTTTTAAAATTAAATTTTCAAGGGATGAACTAGGTTAAAACAAACCAAGGTCCAACACTTACAAGCAATTTAAAAATTGCTAACCAAATTACAAGCAATTTAAACATTGCTACAAATCTAAACAAAAGTAAACCAATCCAATTGAGGATTATAAGTAGTCCATTCCAAAATTCGTTTCGACGCTTAGGTATTTCTGCAAAGAAAGTTAGTAGAAATACAAAGCAACGAATTGGAAAAAAAATTGTACTTAACCATTCAAACACTATATAATGAATAACAATATTAAGTAAACATTAAAATGCTATATAAGTTATACCACTTAAATAAAACTCCATAATTAAATTGACAATGTAATTTATACAATAAACAGGTACATACATAGACAAGTTACAAAACCTTTTAATTCAAATAATCAAATTACACTTTACTATCATGAGTTATATATTAACAAAGCTTATAACTCCTAACTAATTGAATTAAATACTAGGAAAGAGTTACATATGAGTTTAATTTGCAATAAACATGTAAATAATGCTAGAAGTTATAAAATCATTAGTATGCAAATTACACTAAACCTTAGACAACAATTTAGCATGCACAGCACGTCACAAATCTAGAAATTTTAAACATGTGAATTATCCTAAGAAGATAGAACCAATGAACATGTATCATGAACTGTAGGAAATTAAACTAGAGACTCATGAGCATGCAATTTGTAATTAATCAGGCAGTGCTATATTTAAGAGGCACAAATATACTACTAAAACACATTCAAGTTGTTTCAAGGGGAAAAAAAAAATAACAAACTGAGCAATCCTATTAAATCATGAAACATTAACATGCATCTATCTATATTTATATATTTTATTATAATTAAAGATGGACACAAGCAACAACATATGTAACAGTAGCCTATTGATTCCAAGGAATTTAAATGCTAATTAAACTGGTGAGTGAAGTATTATGTACACAAATATCTTAATCATGCAGTCATCACCAACCAACTGTTTCCAAATCTTGTTTTGTTATTATACTCAACATAAATAACATTGGCCTTAAGAACAATGTGTAATCTATTTATACATGCTGGAAGTCCTACAGGAATCATGCCTCGGTAACAGTGTATATAGTTTTTTTTTTTTTTTTTTTTTTTCCAACTCACAGAATTATAATTCACCAAAAATGAATGGAATTGCTTTCATGTAATAATACACATGGACTTGAACTTTATAGGTAATAACATACACTTCTAATTTTTGCAAGAAACAGTAGCAATATGTAAAGACATATTATATATGTTAGACTTATTTATTTTGATGATTTATTTAATTATATTTTAATTTATTTGAAAGAGAAAAATAGAATTCAAAATTTATTTTGATAATTATATTTTAATTTATTTGAAAAAAAAAATAGAATCAAAATTTATTTTGTCCCATTATTTCTCACCTAAACCTTTATCCTAAATGTTGTTAGAATGTATTTAATATTTGATTAAATCAGGAGTTCAAACAGCCCAAAACAAAGGTTCAAACAGCCTAGCACAGCAGCAGGCCAAAAGGTTCAAAAGGTTCAAGGGAAAGATATTCAAATTAGTAATGATGGAAGTACAACAGCTATAAACGGCTATAAAGGTTCAAAAGGTTCAAGTGGAAGATATTCAAATTTGTAATGATGGAGTGGAAGATATTCAAATTGGTAATGATGAAACTACAACGGTTATAAACGGCTATAAATTCAAATGAATACAACGGCTATAAACAGTTATAAATTCAAATGAATACAACGGCTATAAACGGCTATAATTTTTATTATATATACCAAAACCTCTAATGTAAACAAATTACAAAAACCTAAAAATATTCTTTGATCTATAATCACTCACATCTATTCTTAGAAATTATACACTAAGCCTTATAGCATTAAGCTCATCTTTCTTATGTGAGATTTACAAAAAAATCAAAACTTCATTTTATATATCTATCTTTGAGATATATTTATTGTAAGCTTTCTTTGAAAGCAAAAATACCATTTCATCTTGTAAAAGTGTTGCAAACACTGTATTCTTGAAATCTTTAGAGTGATTGTGAATCACCTAAAATTTGCAAGGGTTCGGGCTTATAAAGTCTGTGTAAAATCCGTGGAGGACTGCTCCATTTGTAAAGAGGTTGCTAGCACCCCTATGAAATTAGAAGATAGTGGAAAATCTCAAGTGAAACTTGAGGAGTGGATGTAGGCTTGGTTGAAACCGAACCACTATAAATCTGTTTGTCTCCTCTTCTCTAATCTCTTTACTTTCCTACTACTGCTATAGCTATCTAATATTCATGTGTTAATCATTTGATTTACCATGTATGTTAGTTATACTTCATTGTTATTTTACTTGATACTGCTAAGTTCATCATTGTGCTTGTTAATAATTTGTTGTACTAGTAGTTAATTTTATTGGGGTATTATTAATTTTAATTTTAATAGTATATTTGTCACGACCCAAACCTGCCCCTATGGGTTTAGTATCGTAACCGGCCAGTAATCCGTGATTACCAAAAGCCTACTTAACAGTAATGACAGTAATACAGAGTAAGGAGCTGGCGGAAGCCAAATAGTAAATAAAAGGATGTCCAATGAGCTGTGACAATCTGAATGCAAAAAGACTTTTATGAACAAGCCACATTCATAACCAAAACATATATACATACGTCATATACAAACATCCAGGTTAGAGACCAAATCCCTTCATCATAACTGTACAGTCAAGTCTTAAACATTTCTTACAGATCAGAGACAAAAGGGTGAAACTGAGACACTCCAAAAATAGTCTTAGCTTGAACGGACTTGGAACCTCGAAGTGAGGCACAAAGGTTGGCTTGACAAAACGAGAGCTTAACTTGACGCTCCTAGCTTCGGTCCGGTGCCTGGACACCTACATGTAAATATAAACAGTGAGCTAAAGCCCAGTGAATAACATATGCGTAAAGAGGTTAAGAATGAATGTCTTTTCAGTAATTAAAACAGTCAATTGCATCAGTAAATCAGTTATTCGATCAGTGGCTCATTTTTCATGCCATAATAGTTATTTGGAAACCATAATAGTCATAGGTGGTACATCCAATAACAAAACAGTACCATAGGTCTTAACAGACCGAACAGTCAATTGATGGCCATCATAACAGTAAACAGTAGTAGTTCCAGACATTGGAACTGATAGAGATCTCTGTGATAGTAACAGTAACGGTACAGTAACAGTAAGTTGCTATGGATGCCACGGATACAGTTTACAAATAGGACAAATGTTCATTTAGTAAATGATGCCATTTCAGAAAGTAGTATAATCAATCGTTCGGAAATAGTTATAATTGAACGTATCTTTACAACATTGTTACTCACAGAGCACTGGGCTAAAGACAGGCTAGTCAGCGTCCTCGGATGCCAACCCTACACAGTTGCAGAACGAACACACATTAAGTTACACACTTGGGATTAATAACTTAGCCCCTTAACTTGACTCGGTGTGGTTCTATAACATTATCCTCATTAAGATGCCTTAAACTTGGCCTAGGAATGCCTAGGATGAAATGAGGATGCAAAAATGTACTTTAAAACACTTTTCAAAATTTGCTGAAACAAGGGTCCACGCTCGAGCGTGGCTTTCTACGCTCGAGCGGACGTGTAGACAATGAAGCTCCGCTCGAGCGTGACTTCCTTCGCTCGGGCGGGCTGCAAACTCATGAAAAGTACTGGTTGCATGATATTCATGCTCGACGAACGCTCGACCTCCGCTCGAGCGTAAGACTCAGATCCTCGCTCAAGCGTGAATTCTCTCGCTCGAGCGGACTGCAAAACACATAAACTTCTGGGCATATGCATTTCACGCTCGAGGGTGACTTTATACACTCGAGCGGAAGTGCATGTACTCAGAGTGTACGCTCGAGCGTGGATCCAAAATCTGAAATTTTCAGATTGATCCTCAAGCACAAAACTCAACCTTAAAAGCTTCAAACTCGATTCTTTTGGGCTAATTTTCTGGAAAACACTTAAAAACCCATAATACAACATGTTTCAAAGATCAATTTATGAAATCAAGCCCAAAGTTAAGCCAATTGAACACCAATTTCAAAGAGACTTGAAGAACAATGTAAGAACACAACATGCATGAGTTCTTATGAATTCCAATGCTCCAAAACATGGTCAAATGCAAGATTGAACTCTAAAACATGATGGATTCATGGACTACAACCAAAAATATGAACATGCAAGTAGGAATTCTCATGTAAATGACCTCAAAACTCAATGATATGGATATGCATGCAAACATTGCTACTCAATAGAACACTTTGAGCTAACTCTTGACTTTAATCACCAATTTTACCATGGACCATGCAAGAAACAACTTAAATTCACAATTACAAGAATGAATTCCCTACCTTAGGTCTTGAATTCCAAGTATGGAGGTCTAATTTTGCAAATCTTCTTCAATTCTCCTAATTTTCCAAGCCAAATCTTGTTGAAATCAATTCTCTCCTATCTCCCTCTATCTCTCACGGTTTTGGTCTAGGAAAAGTGATGAAGAATGATGCCAAACACATATATGACTCAAGACTAAATAAATGGCCTAGCATTAATCCACTCAATGGCAATTTGGTAGTAAATGCCAACTAATGTAATTTAACTTTATTTATTCTAATTTAATCATTCTAAATCAAATTTTAATTAGACCTACCATAAAATCACATAAATCCTAATTAGCACATAACACTTATCAATTTCCGATTCGGTCGCCGATAAGGCTTTCAATTCGCAGTTCAAAATCAAAACATGAACAGATCATTAAATGACAAACAGATAGAAATGCAATTAAAGCAACATACTCATGCAATCAGTTCAGAATTTCAGCTTAATCAATTACTTATCATGCTCAATCACAGTTTAACACTAATCAGAGGTGAGGGTTGTCACAATATTGTACTCATGAATTTTATAGATGTAACAATGGGCTTAACCCAGAAATCATTTCGGTAATTTATAATCAAAACCAAAACAGTGTCTAACCAAGGAGGAAAACTAATTGATTTATATATGAATCTATTTAACCAATTACATGGAAAAAGTATAATATGTTTTAAGATTGTTATTCAATTTGTGTGATTGAACAAAACAAATAAATTCATATTTAATAAATTAAAATAAATCCATACTTGACAAATTACATTATAAAACATGAAACATAAATACATATCATATGAAATATTGAAAGACAAGAAATCAAACCAAATTCTGTATGATACCACAGTGTCCTTAAAACAGATTAGCCGCCTCACTGTGGGTGCTAGAGGAACGTCGGCTTCTGCCTCCCAAGATAAGATAGCTTAAATTGACTAACTCAGAAGCACCTTCTGTTAGCTTTGGCGAACCGACAATGGCAGCACTCTCTCACACATGAAGAAAATTGTAGACACAAGCAGACTGACTATATAATTCTGGAAGGGAAAAGTTGTATCTAAACCAAGGGAGATGGGTCTCCTTTTATACACCATGGGGGAGAGAGAAAGAGCCTCTAGCCATGAAGGCTATCATCTAATGCTCATGAAGGCTAGCCACTAATGGCCATTACTCTTGCAAAACTGCTGGAGTAATGGACCAAATTGATGGAAAAAAATATCTGATATATGTATTTTCTATGTACAAAAGTGTGTATTTCTGCCATAATCAATATGGGATTGGTAATTATACACAATTCCCAAAACCTCATTCATGAGGCCATCTTTATGAGACAATTTCTCATTCAATTCTAAATGGTTTTTAGTCATTCTTTATGTGGTGTAAAGACCTTGTTACAAAGAATCTAAATCCATTTAATCTCACATCAACCAATGGTTGGGACCTACTTTAATTTCACATTAAAGTTTACCAAAAACCTATTTTTCCAACACATTATATGGTTCATCGAGTAGATCATCCATGAAAAAAATGAAGTCAATTAGACATCTGTAACCCATAACAAGACCACATTTTTATGTTTAAAAAAATAAATAGTTAGCGTAATTTTGATAATTTTTTTAAAAATAATTATGGCTTGATCCATAGGGCTACACATGTCCAATTAACCTCATTTTTTATATGAATGATGTACTCGACGAATCATATAATATGAACAGTTCGAATCATTAAAATAAAATCGTGACAAACCTCAACCAGAGCTTCATAACGGAGGCGGTGACACCACCCTTTCCAAGTCCTGTAAAGTAACCACATAGGGCTTTTGGATTATATTTGAACCATAGGGCATAGGACTTTCTAGCTATATTTGAACCATAGGGCATGAGACTTTCTGATTATATTTGAACCATAAGTGTTAAAGTATTTTCTGGTTATATTTTAGCCATAGAGGTAAAATACATAAGAATTTTCTGACTATTTTTAAACCATAGGAGTCTGGCTATATTTGAATCATTAGAGATAATTTTTTGGCTATATTTTAACCTCTTTAGACTTTCTGGCTATATTTAAATCATAGAGCATTAGACTTTTTGAGTATATTTGAACCATAAGTGTTAAAGTATTTTATGTTTATATTTTAACCATAGAGGTAAAATACATAAGAATTTTCTGACTATATTTAAGCCATAGGAGTCTGGCTATGTTTGAATCATAAGAGATAAAATAGGGGTTAAAATATTTTTTGGCTATATTTTAACCATAGAAGTACAGTATATGGGAGTTTTCTGATTATATTTGAGCCATAAGAGGTCTCGCTATATTTGAATCATAAAAAATAACGTGCTCTTTGGTTGTATTTGAGGGGTAAGTACTATATTTTAACTATATGAGATAAAGTATTTTGGGTAAATTACAAATCAGCCATATATAATGGACTTAAATACTAATATTTGTCATGTACACTTTTGTAAGGAACTAATAAATCCTAAAATGTTTATTTTATTCCAACACTTTTTGTAAATATTAATAAAAGAAAAATGAAGCAGGACTTTTATGGCATGTTTGATTGGGTGGATTAGAGTATGGGATTGGGATTATTAATCTGTGGGCCCAATTATCCTATATTTGTTTTAACATTTTGGTTTAGGATTATTAATCCAATGGATAATTAATCCAACAAACACTACTAGAAAACAGGGCTTTTGAGTCGACAGAGTGCCGTCGCAAATAGCACATTTGCCAACGCAAAAACTTTTTGCGATGGCGTTTTGACGGCAACTCAAGGGTCGAAAATGGTGGGGTCGCAAAAGGTTTTTGAGTCGGCAATATACCGACGCAAAAAGTTTTAATTTTTTGAGACGGTAGATTGCCGACTCAAAAAGTGGTTCAATGTTTTAAAAAATTTAATCCATAATTTTCTCATTGAGGCTCTCAAGTTTCGAACCCACTCCATTTGGAAGATTTGACCCAAAGTCACCGCACTAAGTCCACTTCACCACTCTACCTCTTTTAGATATTAATTGAGATATTTATTATTTATAGTGTATACATTCAATATTAATATAAAAGTATATGTATAAATAAATATATTTATTAAATATAATCAAGTAAATATATATATCTTGGCTATAAATTTTTTTTTTTTTTGCTACGGCATCAGTTGCCGACACAAAAAGGTCTATTTTTTTGCGTCGGCACAAATTTGCCGACGCAAAAGGTCTATCTTTTGAGTCGGCAAATTCAACCGACTCAAGTAATGCTATCAAATATTAATTTTTTGTGTCGGCCAACGGTGCCGACGCTAAAGGTTTGGTATTTGAGTTGGTTACTCTGTGCCGTCTCAAAAAGACTACCTTTTGCGACGGTAAAATTTGCCGACTCAAAAAACCGACTCAAAAGGCCCTTTCTTTAGTAGTGAAATTTGTAGGATTATTAGTAATGGGGTAGAGGTGGAATTATTAATCCAATTGAATAATGAATACCATACTAATTTAATAGGATTATTAATATTTCACTATTAATTTTGTGAATCAAACATGATCTTAGGTCATAAACCCTCCAAGTACTTTCTGATTATAGGGACTTTCTAGCTATATTAACCCCAAAGTATAGGAGGGTAAAATAAAATTTGTCCCATTTCTTATTTATCTTATATATTGTCCACACATTCATAATTTTAAAAACTGGACCCATTCAATCAGTTCAAATTGATCGAGTTGCAAAATTGAAAATTTTTGAGTTTTTTTCTTGATATTTTAGAACTCTCTTTTTATTCCTTCTTTTTCTTTCTTATTAGATATATATATATATATAAATTTTGGTTACAAACTCTCTTTCAAGTGTCTTTTGTGAGGAATCATATTGAGAGTTTGAAATTATTATAAAAGTCTCTACCTATTTATTAAAAAAAAATTCTACCAAAAAAACTCAAGAAATCTATTTAGGATTCAATTTAATTATTTCAATCAAATTTATTGGAGGGAGACTTGAAATTTTGATATCTCTTCAAAATTTTGTTCTTCTTTCAATCAAATTATTTGAATTAAATCATATAGAAGGAATATTGAATATTTGGTTTCCTTCCAAAATTAAAATTAGTTATATTTTAAAATATTTTTTTATATTTTTTAGTATAAAAAAAATATTAGCAGAAATATTTTAACATTTTCAATTTTTTTAAATTTATAATTTTATTGTTTATATTTATAATTTTTAATATATTTATAACGTCACAATTCGATTCTGATTTAATCCAAATATGAAATTAATGACTCGTCTACCGATCATTTTTTCAATTCACTCAAAAGTGTTTTGGAAAGTTTGTAAAAAACTAAATTTTTGACTTTTTTTTGTGACTTTTTTATGTAAAAAAAAGTAAAAATGTGATATGACTAAAAAACTTAAAAACTAAAAAACTAAGGCTCCGTTTGGTAAGTAATTCAAATTATAGTTTCACTCATTGATTTGAATGTGTTGTTTGTTTTGAGTTTTCAAATCATAATTTTACACCAATTTCTCAAAACTCAATTCAAAACATAATCATTACTTTCCAAAACTCATAACCAAACACATAATTCAAAACTCTTTTCAAAACTCAATTCAAATCAATATTTTAATTTTTTAAATATTTTAAATATTTAAATATGTTACGATTTTTTTAATTTTTTAATTTTTTGAATATTTTTAAATATTTTAATTTCAAAATATTACGATTTTAATTTTTTAAATTTTAAATTATTTTATAAAAATAAATTCAAACTCTATTTTATAAAAATATTTTTAAATATTTTAATTTTTTTGTTATGTATTTGGTTACGATTTGAGTGTAGAGTTGTGAAAGTAGTATAGAGTTTCGAATTATGTGTTTAGTTATGAGTTTTAAAAATAATTTCTTAATTGAGTTTTATTTTATGTATTTGGTTACGATTTGAGTGTAGAGTTGTTTTTAAATTTAAAATATTAACATTTTAAATTATTTAAATTTTTTGAATATTTAAATTTTTACGATTTAAATTTTTTGAATATTTATTTTAAATTTTTACTTATTAAATTTTTTAGATTATTTAAATATTTATGATTTAAATTTTTTGAATATTTATTTTGAAAAAAAAAATTATTTCCTTTATAGTATTTTCAATTTAAAAATTGATTAATGTTATTTTCTGTTAATAATAAAAAAAATTAATTGAATTTTAAAAATATTTTGGTTGTAAGTGTTGATCAGAGTTTTAGTGTGAAAGTAGTATGTTTTGTTATGAGTTATAACAATTTGAATTAAGTTTTGAAAACTCTTTTCAAAAGTCATAACTAAACAAATTTTTACTTTGCATGTCAAATCAAACTTTCAAAACTCAATTTCACACTCAATTCAAGACTCAATTCAACACTCTATTTAAAAATCATAACCAAACAAATTTTCTACACTTAAATCATAATTCCATAACTTACAAACTCAAAATACAACTCATACTCTCAAATCATATTTATAAAGTTCTATCAAACGCAACCTAACCTTTTATTGTGTTGTCAAAATTCCCCCTTCTGATTTCAGTGGTGCTACATACCACTAAAAAGGGATCACTAAGCCAGGTCTAATGAGCTGGCAGTGCTGAAAATTAAAAAAAAAAAACAAAACAAAAAATAAAACATCACATCAATTTAGACTACAGTATTTTTAGAGCTATTAAAGCTCATTATTTTAGAGCTCTTAAACAATTTTCTAGCCCAAACATTTTATTTTAGAGCTCTTAAACAATTTTCTAGCCCAAACATTAAATTAGACCCGTCTACCGATCGTTTTTTCAGTGCACTCGCCTTCTCCAATCATGTTAAAGGCTAAATGCTTTTGGGCTCGTAAAGTATTTTGGGCTTCTTTCACAAGAATAGATTATAGCTGTGGGCACAGTATTTGGTGTTTTATTGGGACTCCGCATTTCAGGCCCAGACTACTTGTTGAGTACACAGAAAATCCATTTTGGGCTTATAATTCAACGAAAATATTTCGTGCTTTGGTTGAGACCTCGGGCTCTAACTTCGTACTGGCCCTATTAGACCAAAGCAGCATTCACAAAAATTTTGTACAAGATTGGGCAGGGGCCGCGCGAACGCAGGCCCCCACTAACACAAATTATGACGTAGGCTCCACCACTTGGGTAGACCTTAGGCGGGCGCCCCTCCTGCGTGCAATGGAGGCCGCCAACCTAGGCCATGGGCCTTGTTGATCGCCCATCGACCCCGTCCAGGTAAGTATGTTTCTCTTCCCCTCCCCCTTCCCTTTTCAGATCTCTCCCTCCTCTCCCATTTTCTCTTTCTACCGATGTGGGACTAAAACCAAACCTATGGTTTCAACAACTTTGATCGATTCATCAAAGGGGTTTCTCTCTCTCTCTCTCTCTCCCTCTCTCTATATTACAATGATTTTTGATTTCTTTGATGCATGATGTGGGTTCTTGTTTACACGCTACATTTTGGGGGAATGAGCAAAAATTCAAGGCTTCTTGCTGATGTTAGTGGGCTTTTTGGCTATAGGGTTGAGAAGAATTTGTGACTTTAGTGTCCTTTGATGTAGTGTTGTCGTTCGTTCTAATCATGGAGTTACATCATTTTGAAGAAGATAATGAACTGGGTTTTTTTTGGTTGGGCAAACATCGTTTTGGTCTTCACAGTTATTTCAGGTGACTTTTGGGTTCTATCTAACTGTTTTTCTTTTATGGTTCTTGATCGAGATTTTTTATATTAGATATGGGTTTCTGTCTAGACGGTTGATTTGGGTGGAATAAGCAATTTTCGTGATTATTGATAATGTTAATTTGTTTTCAGATAATTAGATTAGATGCTGAGCTTGAGGAATTGTTTTTGAATTTAGAATCTGATGTGTGGAGTGTTGCCAATCAGTTCTTTAAGTTCTTTGCATCACTGTGAAGTGTTGGGGTGTTCCCTTTCCTGGGTTAGAGGGTTAAAATAGGACACCTCAATGGCTTAAATCGCTTGACCCAATGAAGAGGCTCAAGTTTGATTCTCCTAAATTACTTACATGTTCTGTTTGGATCTTGAATTTGTGAAGAGATTTGTGGAGGGAAAAGAAAAGGAGCGGAATTTGTGGGGAAAAAACACACGCACGCATTAGCATCTATTTCATTCACTTTTCTTTTCCCTTCGCAAATCTTCCTCAATCCAAGATTCAAACACAACTTTAAAAAAATATTGGTTTTTGCCAGCTTCATTAGATCGTTGTACCTTTCTTTGGCAATAGCAGTAACTTAACATATCCAAAAATTGGAGATAGGAGGTCAAAATGTCATGATTTTTAGTTCATGATGCCTTTCACTGGAGAAGTATTTAGATTCCCCCCTTTTAATGTCATTCTCTTGTTTGATTGTGTTATTTGTTTTTGAGTGCTTGGGGATTATACTATGTAAAGTTCTTGTGGGAGTAGAAATGTAGTTGTGTGCGCAGTACTTAATATAAAGTTTATGATGTTCATTATCCAACTGAGATTCAATTCAACACAAATGAGGAGTTCAAATTGGGAAATTATGAAGCGTATTAAAACAACAATATGTTGAACCTTCTCTTATATATGTATCGGGGCACTAATACTATCACTCCATATTCCATATATATATATCATGTAGTTTTCATGTTCAATGAGTGAAGTGCCCTCTGAAAATTTTTACTTAACTAAGATTGCAAATATACCTTTGTATACTTGTGGAATTTGCAGTTAATTTGGCCGTGGCACTTGCCAATAAGTGTAACCTTAAGAGTAGGCTGCTTGATGCTGATGTCTATGGGCCATCTATGCCTACCATGATTAAACTCAATGGCAGGGCCTGAAGTATATGAAGGTAATTCTTTAATCATCTGAATCCTTTCTGACATGTTCCAAAAATCTATGTTGTCAATGATGTGAAGTACACTGAATGGATGATAGTGAATTGCTAAGGGTAGTTCTAAAAGATATAGATTTGCTTTTAATTTATTGCTCACAATTTACTGGTTAATTTAATATCCCCATCTTGCTCACATTTTAATGTGAATATGCCTTGCTTATGTCACATTGGTGCTGGATTGGACATTTTTGGTACCTTTTGAAAATGATTCCATTTGAAGCCTATGGAATCTGGTGTGTATGTAAATGGGGTTTCTTGTCTTCCCTTACCTGTTACTTCCCCTTTCTTATTTTATTGTACATATGTGATTTGAAGTATTTGTGCTTCAAACTGTAACTCCTTTTGAAGGATTTGGTGATTATTTTTTTTTTGGTTAACCTGTTAAATGTATTTTACTATTAATTGTTGTTTCTTTATCCAAAACTTACGTTGATTTTGTTCTTGCAGGTGATGAAAGCTCTTGAACATGAGTCAAGGGGAGTGGATTGGGGAAACTTGATATTCTAGTGACGCTCAGATTTCTATTTCTCAGAGGCTTCAATTATCAGGTTGATAAAAGAATATGAATACAGTTCTAGAGGTTTTGATGCTTCAACTAGAGGATCAACAATTAGCACAGGAGAGTGACATGGAAACACATTTATGGCTCAAAGGCTCTACCTTTGTTAGATTCATGTCTCAGGTCTTGGTTTATACTCAATACTGAATTTACTAGTCAGATTATGTGTGAAATTGAGAGAGCCAAATGTCATAGGCTGATATATTTCCTTCTTTTTAGTTTACCAATCTATCAAAAGTCAAGTTGCGAGTGATGCTTCATTTACTTATCACACACACACACACACACACACACACACACAAAGAAGCAATGCCTTTATTAGAATTATCATATTTGAAATTTTATACATCCTCTAGTTAATGCAGGGATTGCCATACAAGGATGTTTTAGGGGATTTTGTGTGTTTAGCTTACAGCAAAGGTTGACTCTGACATCTCTGCAGTATTTTAATCACTTTTTTTTATTTTTTTCTGATCATCTGAAGAGTTAGCCCAAATTTCTTGAAAACCATAGATGAGATGAGATTATTATCTCCTAGAGATTTTGCGTTTTCAGTACTAAATACACTTTTCTCAAATGCTATAGATAACTAAAATGAATTAATCTAGAGACCTAGATTAATCCACCCAGAAAATTCTAGGTGGGTGATTGTGTGGTAGAGATTAATTTTTGTACTGTGGGGTTCATTTGGAGTCATGTGTAGAATAAATCTGAACCAGAAATTGAAGATTCTGAGTCATTTCTGAGTTGATAAGGGTGGGTTCATAGTATTACTGAACGAAAATTGCATACTTCAATACAATAGAAGTATTTAGTGAGATGATTTCATTCTCATTTGATTTCCCTTCATTTGTTCAGTCCTTTTCACAATTGAAACAGTAGTTAGCAGTACATTCTATTCATGTATAACTCTGGCTGCTTTTTTGTGAGTTAAACCTCTATTGTAATGCTGTGGGTGAAACATGTGAATGGTTACTGTTACATCTCATGGATTTGTAAATTTTCTTCCCTAGTGGTATAATGCCTTTTGTCTGTAAATCCATGTCATTACATTACACTTTTACACCTTGTATATTTCAAGTGTTGGAGAATTTCTTCCAAAATCTAATTTTAGTCACTGAACAGAAACAAAGGGGGTAGAACCCAAATACGCAGAGTATCAGGCACAAAAAAGGAACTCATTTGCACAATCAAATGACAAAAATCACAATCAGTATAAGGGATATCCTTATGTTTTAGTGTAATATAAATCTGTCATCTTTTATAATTACTTTTGCACATGGTATGTTGATAATGGCTATAAATTTTTCATACAATGATAGGCTGCTATGATTTTTTAGTAAATGAATTGATCTCTTCTGTTTATTTCATTTTCTGAAACGTTCAGTCGCTTTTCAGATTTTGGTTGTCCGGTAGAACATGAGCTTCAAGTGTCCACACTGCGGTGAATTTTGGGAGAGGAGGAGCTCGTAAATGGCGGATGAAATGGGATTGCCATTTCTTGGTGAGTTATGTGTTCCTATTTAAGATTGTTGTAGTACTGCTTAGGTTATGTTCCTACACCATTCATCCATGATTTCAAAATGTAAATTTCTGGCTCTTCTGCTGAATCTTTTAAATCCCTTTAAAAAATTGGAATTTGAAAGCTTCACTAGGAGGGAATTTGGGATCAAGTCACAGCAGCATCTCCATGGAACTTTGCTTTTGATATATTTTCCATTTCTTACAAATGCACTTCTGCAAACAGTAAGAATTGTGTCTCGGTATTTTACTCGTTCAGATAACCATTGGAGGTGAAGATCAAGAGTAGTTCTGATGAAGTTGTCCCTGTAGTGAATATCAAATCCTGATCCTGCAGTCTCGAAAGCATACAATGACTTGACTCGTAAAATTGCCGCAAACTTGAAGAATTGTCCGAGCAACTGCAACTCTGACCGGAGATAAACCTGTAAAGCTGCTACCACCACTCCAAAGCCAACTTAAGGAATTGTAGATTACTAAATTCTGCTTTGTGTGGTTTATCTGCTGTAGGTTCTGTTTTCTTTTTCTCAACAGTTTCCCAGACACCGGTTTAGCATAGTTTTAGACAAATTTGCTACCTGACCTGGATTCTATGTAATCCTCGACCTCACATTACATAAACAAGATAAACTTAAACAAACTACTACTCGACTTACTCGCTTGGTTTGCAATCCTATTAATGAGTAAGAGTGAATTACACTGATCTCCCTTGAGTTTTAGAGAAAATACAATAAACTTTGTAGTTTTGACATAATTATACTAACATTCTTTTTAGTAAAATTGACTAGAAATAATACAGATGGTATAAAAACACATAGGTTAACAAGGTAAATTATGCCACAAATGTTGACAAGGTAAATTATACATTTCAGTTTAAAAGATGGGATATTATCAATTTTTATTCATATAACTAATGAATTATTGATGAAAAGAGATTAAAGTGTTATATAAATGACAATATTAAGAGAGTCTAATATAATTATACTAAATTTGTAAAGTTCATTAATATTTATCTTTAAACTTCAAGGAGGTTTGTGTAATTTATCATAAAAATAAAGATTAAAAAAATAAATATAGATTGAATTAAGGGGATTTTTTTTTAAGGTCCTTGGTATTAAAATTTTATAGCATAAAGGACATCAAATATTTTCATAATGTCTAAGGTCCCTCACACATTGATCCAGAGAAATTTTTTCCAAATTTCTCTGGATTTCCCTTACCCATTTTATTGTCAATAAGCAATATTTTGATAAATTTTGAAAAACTAGAACCTACTTTTGCACTTGCCAAGCTTAACATGTAAGTTTAGAATTGAATGGCTCATTACGATATGACAGAGGTAGCTGCCAATGATAATCAAACACATATAAAAGACAAATGTAAACGCAAAAAGATTAGATATGGAAGAGCCTTGGGTTAGCTAGAAACCTGTTCTTTGCATTGAACTCTATTAAGGGACATTTAATTCTGATGCCTTAAATATATTACTAGCACACACTATTCACCAGTAATAGTTTCTACTACTATTTTAAGATCATCTCATTCACCATTATTGCTTTTACCATATCCAGAGAAATTCTCTATATGGACTTCCAACTCTCCAGAGAAATTCTTTCCAAATTTCTCTGGACTTTCTCTGGATTTCCCATTCTCTAGAGAAATTCTCTCCAAATTTCTTTGGACTTCACACTTTCTAGAGAAAATTCACAAGGCTTCATTATTATTTAGATTTCTTCACTATTTTCTCTGGTTTACAAATCTCTTCAAGCTTACTCTTTTCCCACAATTCATCTATTTATGATATCTCTACCACATTGCCTTTGATAAATGTAGTGGTGGTCGTAGTGGTGGTTTCAAACCAGAGAAATTTGAGAAATTTTGGACTTCTCAAACCCAGAGAAAATTGAAATTTCTCTGAGTTCAAATTTTTGCAACCTACAACTCAAAAACTAGTACCAATTGTGGAGGTAAATACCAACATTATGACAATCTAATTCACAATCTTTTAAAAATGACTCACAACTAATACTGATCCTACTTCAACAACAAAATTCTAACTTCCATCACTCAACAAAATGCACTTAAAAATTTCTCTTTTGTCCCATTTTGTCACAAGGTTCTAACATCTCAGAGAAAATTATTCAAGACAAAGAAAATTGTGTTTTGACTCAACTAGAGAAAATTGATCAAACCAGAGAAAATTACAGTTCTCTCTTCTTTTCCAGAGAAATTCTAAACCAGAAAAATCCAGAGAAAATTAAACATCACAGAGAAAATTAAACATGCCAGAAAAAATTATTTTTTGACTCATTTAAAGAAAATTGATCAAACTAGAGAAAATTGCAGTTCTCCTCTCTTCCAGAGAAATTCTAGAATTTCTCCCGAATCAGAGAGTCATGGGGTGGGCAGTGTAACATATTAATCAAAGCCTAGTTATACTGAAACATGCTGATAGATGGTAAACTTAACCCTTTATTGCGAAAAATCTTAATAATTTTGAACACATGCTCACAGACGTTGCCCATTTCTACCCAACTGCAATCACAGATTGCAAACTCTGTACCTGGGTTAAATACAACATGAGCTCTTTTTCGATCTTCCTGGTCAATAACTTTTGCACATTTACCCTCCATGACAACATCGGAGTCGGGAATCTTCAAAGATTTGTGCGAAGATGTTAAACCACTCGTCCATTCATCCTTCTAATATCGTACAAAATCATCTTTTCCTGAATACTCATCAAGCCAGATAGAGGAATGCACTTTAGTACCCAACTTATCAACCAACCAATCAGCACGTTGATAAACACCAGAATCATTATCATTTAGCAACCTAAGCTTCATTTGGTTATGGTAAAATTCCATAGCTATACAAGTCTCTTGGCTTGCAAGCGGAAGAGTTTTGAGGATAGTAGTCCACGAACCTATTCTAGGATACCAAATCGCCTTGAAATAATCCATAAAATCTGCTCCATCAATGAAATCTTCTATGAAATTATCTAACAAATCCATGGTTCCATGTCCTCTATAGATGTTGTACACTGTCTGACCAAGCCGTCTTGATATCTAATGGCGGCGCCACTAGAGACCAACTTTTTCTTCATTGCTCTTCCTTCTTTAGGATGCTTTGAGCTTCGTTTGATGGAGGAGAGAGAGTTAGAGAAGACGATGACAATGATGAACTCCGGCGATGGAGGTAGAGTGCGTCGAAGAAAGAAGAGCAGAGAGAGAGAGAGAGGAAGAGGCAGTTTAATTTGAGGGATCAAATTTCTTAGTGATATATGGGTGTCGGGGTTGAAGGACCTTAGACATCATTAAATAATCAGCAGTGATTTAGACCCCCTCAAACTTCAACCCCCACCACCCCCCACACACGTGGCGGGTGGTGATTGGAGGAGGAGAAAAAAAAGAAAAACAAAAAGAAAAAGTGACCAATCAAAAAAGAAAGAGGGTCAAAAGGGGGTGGGGGAAAGGGGGTCCTAATCTTTATTCTTAAATAATATTGTGGATCTTTTCTATTACTGAAAATGGGAGAGGGACTTTAGACTAATTTTTCCTTTAATTTAATACAATTTTAATTATATTTGTAAATAAATAAAAAAAAAGAAAAGAAAAAGAAAAAATCCAGATAATATATGATAAATATGATTTAATATATATTTTTTAATAAAAATAATTAATTATTATGTGAAATAAAATTTTAAGAGCCTCATGCCTCGTTTGGAAACAGACTTTTTTAGTAACTTTTTGACTTTTTAACTAAAATATTATGTAAAAAAAATATTATATTTTGAGATAATTTTTTAACTTTTTATAAAAAAATATACAAAAAAACAAAGAGAGAAATAAATCTTTAATTTTTTAATATGAGTTATTGACTTTTTTATTTTTTTTTTAGTAACATTTTAACTTTTTAACTAAAAAACCAACTCGCTAAACAAGGCCCCAATGTATAATTTTTGAGGCACAACTCTTGATAATAATAAAAATACAAATAAAAATAAACTCAACCTAATCAGATTCCTTGAGGACCTAAATGCCCCGTTTTTGGTAGCGGCACTAGATTTTGACCTTGGAAAACTCCGATACCCCATCTTCTGCCCTTTTGCCCTTCCCCAATTCTCTCTTCTCTTCTCTCTCTCTCTCTCTCTGGTATTTTCCTCTCTCTTCTCCACCAAAACAAATTACTATCTGCTCTCTCTCTCTCTATGGATTTATATACACTCCCATCAATATCAATGCATCTGTAAACCCTAATTTGTAATTTTGAAATGTTTGTTTGATCACTGTCCTAATGATATGTTCCCTTTTATCTCAATTTTGCAGGTTTTCTTGGTTGTCATCCTGATTTACAAGTTGTGCTGGGAACTCTCTCCTGTGCATTCAGAATTAGGGTTTTGCTTCTCGGTGAGCTTCTTTGAGCGATTTTTGTTTTTCATTCATTGTTCGCTGTTTGGTTGCTGAGAAAATGGGGGATCTAATGTTTTTAACCGGACTTAGCTGAATTTGGTTATGGTTTTGATTATTAGAGTACACCCACTTATTGACATTAACATAGGATTCTAAAAATTGATGTAGTTGCATTACATTTTTACTGGCAACTCAACCTAGCATTTGCTCTTAGTTGTGATTATCATGTTAACTATGTTAATTGAATGGCTTGAATTATAGGAATTCATGTAGCACTGGAAGCTTCAGGGCAGTTCGAAGATTTTTTTTCCTGCAAAGTCCCTGATTTGTTGTGAAAAGTAACAAACAAGAAGCAAATTTAGGTAACAAAGTTATATTGTGTTTTGACGATATGTTAGTTGTTTTTCCTTTTTTTCGCTTGTTTGTTGTAACTGATGGGAGTGGAAGAGAGAGAGGAATAAAAAATAAAAATAAAAAGTTGGATTCTGATTGGTGTGTAGCTTTTATTTGAACAGGTTTTCTTGGACGTAATTAGTAGACGAGAGTTTTGAGCAGTTGCTTGAGCACCTTTGTCTTTTCTTTTCTTTTTTGGGTATTGAGATTGTTTGCAATATTTTGAGTAGATTATTCATGGCGAACCATGATATGATTCTTGGGCAAAGTCGGGATTTTTCACTGTTACAGAACCAACATTTGGGACTAGGGCATAATCATGATCTCATAATTGGACAGGGTCAAGATTTAGGACTTGGACAAACCCATGATCATGATGATCTAGGTTTAGTGCATGCCCATGATCACGAGTTAGCGCTAGGTCAGGCCCATGACCATGAAATGGCTCTACAGCATGCCCAAATGCAAAGCAATGAACATGAGAACAGATATGAACAAAGTCATGACGATAGAATTAATTCAGGTGAAGATGATAAAATGGCTGCTGATCAAGACAACACTGACCCTGAAAGCCATGGTCATCAGTTGGTTCTTACTACTCAGAATCCCGAATTGGGTTTATTGGAGAATGATGAATTGGCTGTTGTTGAGAACCATGACATAGATGATAACTTACAGCTTGCTTTGGATGAGAATCAGGACTTGACTCCAGATATGTCAGATGAGCATGCCCACCTTGTAGTCACTCCTTTCATTCAGTCCCGAACTTTGGTTCCTGCTCCAACACATGAATTGACTGTTGGGCAAGAGTTTCCTGATGTCAAGAGTTGCCGGAGGGCACTAAGGGACACGGCAATTGCTCTGCACTTTGAGATACAGACTGTTAAGTCTGACAAGACTCGTTTTACTGCCAAATGTGCAAGTGAGGGATGCCCTTGGCGGATTCATGCTGCAAAGCTTCCAGGTGTTCCTACCTTCACCATTAGGACTATCCATGAGGAGCATACCTGTGGTGGAATTACCCATCTAGGCCATCAACAAGCTTCAGTCCAGTGGGTTGCGAAATCTGTCGAACAAAGCCTTAGGGAAAACCCCCATTACAAGCCGAAGGAGATATTGGAGGAGATTCATCGTGTTCACGGGATAACATTATCGTACAAGCAAGCCTGGAGAGGTAAGGAACGGATCATAGCAGCTGTTCGTGGATCATTTGAAGATGATTATCGCCTCCTTCCTATGTATTGTGACCAGATTAGGCGAACAAATCCAGGAAGTATTTCATCAGTTTATGTGAATCCAGTGGATAACTGCTTCCAACGTCTGTTTGTTTCATTTCAAGCATCAATCTATGGGTTTTTGAATGCATGTCGCCCACTTCTTGGGCTTGATAGAAGTGTCCTGAAAAGCAAGTACCTTGGGACATTGCTTTTTGCCACTGGTTTTGATGGAGATGGTGGCCTGTTTCCTTTGGCATTTGGGGTGGTTGATGAGGAAAATGATGATAATTGGATGTGGTTCCTTTCTGAGCTGCACAACCTGCTTGAAACCAACACAGAAAACATGCCAAGGCTTACAATCTTGTCTGACAGACAGAAGGGTATTGTAGAGGGAGTGGAAACAAACTTCCCAACTGCTTTTCATGGGTTCTGTATGAGCCATCTCAGTGACAGTTTCCGAAAGGAGTTCAACAATACCATGCTCGTCAATCTTTTCTGGGAAGCTGCCAATGCTCTCACTGTTATTGAGTTTGAAGCAAAAGTCCTCGAAATTCAGGAGATATCTCAGGAAGCTGCTTACTGGATTCGTCGGGTTCCACCTCGCTTGTGGGCCACAGCATATTTTGAGGGAACAAGGTTCGGTCATTTAACTGCTAACATAGTCGAATCTTTAAATTCTTGGATACTCGAAGCCTCTGGGCTTCCAATAATTCAAATGATGGAATCTATCCGTCGGCAACTGATGACTTGGTTCAATGAGCGGCGAGAAGCAAGTATGCAGTGGGCATCAATACTAGTTCCTTCTGCCGAGAAGCATGTGTCGGAGGCTCTTGAGCGAGCACGTACCTACCAGGTCCTCCGAGCAAATGAAGCTGAATTTGAAGTTATATCCCATGAAGGAACAAATGTTGTGGATATTCGAAATCGTTGTTGTCTTTGTCGAGGATGGCAACTATATGGGCTGCCTTGCGCTCATGCCGTGGCAGCTCTCCTTTCATGCAGGCAGAATGTCCATCGGTTCACCGAAAGTTGTTTCACCGTGGCTACGTATCGTAGGGCATACTCTCAAACGATACACCCAATTCCAGATAGAACCCTTTGGAAGGAGATGTCAGATGGTTCTCAGAATGAAGCCAATGCAGTTGAAATTGTCATAAACCCACCAAAATCGCTTAGGCCGCCAGGTCGACCAAGGAAAAGGCGAGTTCGTACAGAAGATCGAGGTCGGGCAAAACGGGTTGTCCATTGTAGCCGTTGCAATCAAACAGGCCATTTTAGAACAACATGTGCAGCTCCCATATAGATTTCATTTGTCTGCTTATTTGCGTTCTCTCTGTAAAGAATTCTAGGTCTTTTTTTAAATTCTTCTATTTACCTTGATTTTTAGTTTTATTATTTTTAATTGTTATATGTAACTGGAGATTCAAGTAGTAGTGCATAAATTTCGGCATAGCTACCCAATGGGGTGTGTTTGTTAGAGGAATGTGACGAGTCATCATGCTTTGCTTTGTGTCTTTTTAGTGCCATGATGTTCATTCTTGTGGATGTTCACCTTGAGACGTTCTTCTTGGTGTTTTGACTTTTGAGTTTTCAAAAGATACATGTATTTTGAAAAAATACCTGAAAAAATATTTTGAAAAATGAAGTGATATATGCAGTCTATGCTACATTTAGATGCTTTTAGCAATACCTATTATGCAAGGGAAGTTATTGGTGCTCCTGGAGTACGGTTGTTTTAGAAGTATTGTGATTGGTAAAAAATGTGAGATTTATGATTTTGTGTTGAGTGATAGTGAAAAGTATTTTAACAAAGAGAGGAGAGAGAGAGAGGGTTGACAATTTATGTTTTTAAATTTTTATTATATCTGTTTAACTATATTATTAAAGTACTCATTCACTTACACTCGAGACACAAAATTACATTCTACTTCTATCCTTGTTTGTCAGTTAACAAATATGTTAACACAATTTTAATCATCCCACTGTTATTGTTCTTGGATTATTGGAATTTGTCATTTCAGTAATTATGTTTCTAAGACATTGGCAGCAAATCTATAAAACAAAAATAAAAGAAGAGACATTGGCAGCCTTTTTTTCTTTTTCCTTTTCGTTTTTTTGGAGTAAAAGGTTATAGAATATATTAAGCAGATAATCCATCCGACATACAAAGAGTTCTCTTCCAATAACAGTAGACATCATACCCAAACAACATCAGCCAAAACACATATACACACAAAAAAAAAACAATACAAAAGATCCCAGAACCACACCTAAGCAGCCACCAATCTTGACTTGACGAGATCGTGAGTTAATCTTATCTCCTTCCTGGGAACTCAGCTGATGCGCACAAACCAAAATTACTTCAATAGTCCTGCAATATCAACCATGATAGGTCCAATGTTCCATCCTTCGTTACACTCAGTCACCAAATCATGAACAGGCAATCAGTGTGAATTTCTATCCGACCAAAGCCACTTCTTGTTGCCCATTGCATTGCTAGAAGGCATGCCCGAGCAATGCTGCAGATTCAAAAGCCAGAATCTGCACACCATCATTCGTATATACCCATGCTGCTCCACTTTCATTCGTTTCCTGCTTCCATGCACCATCAAGAAGGAAGTATGCTGGAGAAGCCTTTTTGCCTCTTTGACAGAACTGCTTGTGAAAATGCATCTAATGGAACAATGCACTTAACAATACTCTTTGACTAGGTTAGATGAAGCCATAGTATTTAGTTTTCTTTCCTTTTTTTTCACCCCTTCCACCCTCTCCCCAATTCATCAAAGTTGTCTTTAAATTTAGAATATGAAATTTGTGAAGGAATTTATTTCATTCAAAAAAAATATATATCCACAACATTTGGAAACTAATTGACTTTTAGAAACATGCAAAACCCCCTCTCATCATATGCAATGAAAATTGAGAGCTTCTAATAGCACACCAATCTTTTTCTCAATTCACACCACTTGCTTGTTGAGATCAAACAAGTCCTTTTATTTGGTAATTGATATTCGAACTTTGAAACTTTATTTAATAATTAATATTCAAACAAAAACTAGTGTGAATTAAGATTTTTGTAATATGCAAATTGAAACTCCCTTAAAAAATTTCATAATTAATTCTTAAGCGTAAGACAAGATTGGAAAAGCCACAGTAGCCCATACCAATAGCTAACTTTAGCTGTGGCTTTTAGCATTGTTTTGTGATATTTGCCTAAAATTTTGCTAAAAAATAACTATATTAGAGCATCTCCAACGGTGAACTTCTTTTTTCACCAAATTTGAGTAAAAAATGACTCATTTTCTCAATTTGATATCAGTTGTTCTAACGGTGCATCAAAATCCCGTGGGTCAACCGGTTGGTCGACCGGTAAAGCCAATTTTTTTTTTTTATACCTTTTTGAACTGTTTGAACCTACCAATTTGAACTGTTTGAACCAGTTCGCAGGCCAATTTTTGCATGCACTAGTCGACCGGTTGGTCCACCGGGTGGTCGACCAAGCAGTCGACCAGGTGGTCATCCAGGTGGTCGACCACCATGTGTAAAATTCTCAAACTTTTCTGCTGTAATGGTCACGCACAGTAATTTGGTGAAACCTGTATTCTGTTATTAGTTTGATAGTTTTTTTGTTCAATTCTCAATTTGATACTAGTTTGGTGAAATCGTTAGAGCTTCAAAAAATATATTTTTTATCAAAATTTAAATTTGATGCCAAATTTACTGAACCGTTAGAGGTAGTCTTAGGTGAGTAAATCTTTTAAAAATGCACGGGAACATGCCTTCTACAAAAAAATCTTAGGCAAACTGACAAAGATACCAATCAATTATTTTGTTATTGACTTTGCTAGGGCAGTATCAATCAAATTACTATAATAATTACCTTACACTTGTGTGATTATGAGACATTATTCAGATCTAGAGGTTAGTGCTATTTGAGGGTAGAATGTAGCCTTTTGTGTAATGCTATTTTTACTAGATTAGAAGCTAGCTTTTCCGTTGACCTTATTGTAAAATTAATAAAAAAATAATTTTAGTGCATGAAACTTTCACTAATGAGTTTGTTTGGAAAAATATTAGATGTACCTAATTTTATTTCGCATACAAAAGTATTATTTGTGTAAACTTATATACTTAGGCCTCGTTTGGGAACATGCTAATTTAGTAATTTTTTGGTTATTTGATTAAAATATGAGCTAAAAAAACTAGTATGTTTGGGATGGCTTTTTGGCTTTTTACGAAAAGATATGCAAAAAGTAGAGAGAAAAGAGAATCTTTGACTTTTTGGTATAGGTTGTTGGCTTTTTGACTAATTTAGTAACTTTTGGACTTTTTAGCTAAAAATGAGGGTTCCCAAACAAGACCTTAGATTGCAATAAAGCAATCTTACTTTTGTGTTAAGATAGACTCTTTTTTTTTTTTTTTTTTTTTTTTTTTTTAAAGTACACCTAATTTATTTCCTAGTTTGCGTTGTCCTCACCATCACTAGTATAATTTGATCCAAAAAATGCTAGGTGTACAAAAAAAAAGAACACAAAAAGTCAGATTTCTTCTTAGTATAATGCAGATTACGCTTACAATAATCTCAACTACATAATGCATTTTTTATGCACTTTTTGTATTTTAAATTTATGCACATGGCAACCAAGAACTACATAACCATTTATATATCTATATATTATATAAAATAAAATAAAAAAAAGTGGGATTTTCGTTAGTAGCATTGTGGGAGTTATAAAATCTCATAATAAATTTGAGAATTTATTAAATTAAAAAATAAAGTTTAAAAGTAGTATTTTTTTTTTTTGGGTGGGTAATTTAAAAATAAAGTTTAAAAATAATTTTTTTTTTGAGTTTAAAAGTAGTATTGGCTAATCCATTAAAGTAATAATTTTCAAAATATCAATAATAAAACTAATTTATAGTTTTCAAAAGGAACGATAAAAAAATATTCCATATATTTCCAACCTAATCCTTTCCAATTGATTTTTATTTCCTTTAAAAAAAATTAAAAACTTGTTCCTTACTATATTACTAAATTATTCATACCATATATAACTATTCTCAAATCTTTAAAATTCATGATAAAAATTAGAAACCTTCAAAATATTTTGATTTAATTACACACATTTAATTTTTTTTTATGCCTAAATTATAAAATTTTAAATATATGTGATGGGTGTGAAAAGAAATTAAGTGTATAATTTATAAGCACCCTTCATATTAGCCTCATTCATTGATTTTTTTTTTTTAAAATTATATATCTCATCAATTTAATTCTTTAGTTAATTAATTTTCACACTACTAAAAAATAATTTTTTTAGTATTTTTTATAATGGTAACTTCATTTCACAAATAATTAATTATTTTTAAAATATTAAAACATTTTATGTGAAAATTAGTATTAAATAAAAATTTAATAAAATTTAAATTGAAAATTATGATTTGCTTCGAGACTTCAGTTCTTTGGTCAAGTTCTATGCTAAAAATAAAATTTATGAACTAACTTAGGCCTCTTTTGGCAAGTGGCTTTTTCAGCCAAAAAATCAAAAAGTTACTAAAAAAGTCAAAAAGCAAACAACATATACCAAAAAGTCAAAGATTCTCTTTTCTCTCTATTAGTTGTATATTTTTTCGTAAAAAGCTAAAAACTCATCCCAAACATACTAGGTTTTTTTACATCATATTTTAGCCAAAAAGTCAAAAAGTTACTAAAAAAGCATGTTCCCAAACGAGGCCTTAATCTGATCTTAAATAATTCTTTCAGATGTAAATATAATTTAATATTAGACATATTTTAAGAATATATATAATTTCATAATTGAAGTTTTAGAATATTAATAAATATGCCAAATATTTAGTCATTTTTTTATTTTGGTTATAAAAAAATTTACAATATTTTTACTATTTTAAAAAATAAATAAGTGGGCAATGTGATGGTTGGATATGAACCAAAACGATTATTTAAAAATTGGATTGATGTCCAGCATAAAATTCAACCAAATTCAATTTATGCACTACTTTTGATATTTGATCCAGTATTAACTCATACCCATCATAATTTAAGAAATTATTAATATAAGCTTGAATTGATTATTATTAACTATTTTCACTAATTGAGCAATCAATTTTTAAATCAAGCCCAAGGTAAGACTAGAACAACCTTCATATTTTAGGTCGACCCAGTATTATATAATTTTTTCATACATAAATATACTTAATTATTTGTGTAAGAATTTTCAATACAAATATATAAATTTTTACAAAAAATAAATAAATAAATATGCCAAAAATATACATACATTTTCTTATTTTGGTTATAAAAATAATCATAATGTATTTACCAATTTTGAAAATAAAAAAATAAGTGAGTTAAGTGATCATGAATTGGGTATGAATGAAGATATATAATTCTCCAAGAATGTAATAGTTGGCATAAAAATTGATCTTAATCTAACTTCTAAACTACTTTTAATGTTTAATGCAAGTACTATCTGTCAAATTAGTTCATACTATTCAAAACCTAAGAAATTATAATATAATTTAATCATAAAATTTAAATTGATTATTACCAACTATTTCTATTAATTCACTGATCAAAATTTTAAATCAAATTCAAAGTATGGTTAGAACAATGCCCATATTTTAGGTTGACTTTTGATAGTTTTTTCACACATAAATATACTTAACTATTCATGTAATAATTTTAAATACAAATATAAATTTTATAAAAGTTTGAATTTTTTTAATAACTATGCATAAACATGTACATATTTCTTATTTTATAATAAAAAATACTAACATATATTTATTCACCAATTTAATAAATAAATGAGTTAAGTGGTTCATACTTAGGCATAAATTAAGACAATTCTATAATGATTAGGTCGTGGCCAAATTGAGATAAATGTTGAATCAATTAGTTTATGTTACTTTTAGTGTCTAGCACAATTATAAATCCTCAAACCAACTCTTATTGTTTTGTATTGGTAAATTATAGCATAAGAGAAACTATAATTTTATGCCTAAGTAGACATATTTTTAAACTTTTACAAAATAGACAATGGATAGTTAATAAATTGACAAATATAATTTATTATATGATTGGTCTATCTCTAACATAAAATAAATTAAATTGCAAAACTTATATGACAAAAGCATTTATATTTCATTGTAAATATAGTTTTTGTAATTTTATTGCACTTTTTTAAAAGGAAGATGCACCAATAAATCCCAAATTAATAACTTATATACTGTTTAGTCCTAAAAGTTTTCTTATTGACTGAAAGGTCCCATTACAATGTTTCAAACATCAGATTAATATTTTGAACATTAGATTTCGAACATCAGATTAATGTTTCGAACATTAGATTGATGTGCAAATGGGACTAAATGGAGCATAAGAAAACTTTTAGGACTAAATGATTCAACTTTTCAGAAACTAAGACTTATGGGTAAATTTTCCTTTTTAAAAATACATTCTACCATAATTTATTTATTTTTCTTATAAATAAATTTTATATTATTATTTAATTTCAAAATTAATTTTTTTTATTTATTTAAACCCGTGCTATGCAGGGGTATTATGGTTTATAAAATAATTTTAAAAATTACACCCATACTATGAAGATTGGTTAAAAAATAGGTGAGTAAAAGAGGAGAATAAAAAAAAGGCCCAATGTGAGATACCAAAACTAGCGAGTGTGAGAAAATCTAAAAGATGTACTTGGTAGATAAATGTTGATTTCAAGAAAAATAAGAGGATAAAGTTCACTGATAGTTCAGTGTTTATCATTTTCATTTTGTTGTTCAATTTTTTGATTTAAACAAATTTTGGTAGAGAGTTTCACAAAAAAATTATTATTATTATTATTACTATTATATGGCAAACTAAAAAAAATGTATTTAGTAAATAATAATAATTATTATTATTATTATTATTGAGTTTCACATAATTTACGATATTCTAATATATGGCAAATTAAAATTATGAAACCCTTAAAAAATAATAATGTATTCATGTTTTACAATAGGTGTAATTTTTGTTCCTAAAAATAAAAATTAAAAAGTGTAATTTTATAATTTATCATAAATTTTTTTTAATTTTTACTAATTACATTATAATTCATGTTATTGTTATTTAGAACTTAAAACATAGCATTAATGGTAAGGGGGAAAACCATAAGCGAAATCGTGATAAAAATAATTAAAATTTAATTAATTTGATTTTTTTATTGTTTAATTTTAATTTTAAAATTAATTGTTAATTATTTATTTAAAACCTAATTTTTTTATAACGAGAACAAGTGAATTGACGTCTATATGGATTAGTACAAATTAAAGCATAAAGTTTACAGAAGTACTTCATAATCCGAAAATTACGTAGAATTTAAAATGTGCCAACACACCAAGATTGCATTTACATTGATGAGTTGCTTGGGAGGTCCCGTTTATCAATTATACATTTTAATCAAAAAATTATTATAAATTATCATATTATTTTCTTTATTTTTTTATATATCTTTTCATACAAATTAAAAAATTACTAAAATTATATATTTCCCAATAAGTTAGTCTTTGGATGGTGGAGTGCTTACTTTTGTCTTTGTCTTTGTCTATTGTTTTTGGCTTTTTCTCTGTTTTCTTGTTTGGTTGGTTCCTCTCCAATACGGTGGTATGTCAATATATATTGTGCTCTCATTTTTGTCTCAATTTAGGGTTTATTTGAGAAGTGGATTAGTTTTTTAACTTTTTAATTTTTTAACTATTTTAATTTAGGACTAAAAAGTTTTGTTTGATGTGGACTTTTTAGTTTTTTTGACTTTTGAGACAGAAAAAAAATAATAATTATGAGTTGGATGCGATGTTTTGTCTTATTAGACTAAAAAGTCTATTTTGTTTTTTTGTGACTATTTTAGCCAAAAAAGCCCAAAGCTTATCTTTCCAAACAGAGGCTTAGTTAGAATTGTTTTGTGTAACTATGATATTTTTTACACTCATCTCCCCTTATTTCTATTGATGTACTTCATCTTTGTTTGTTGACTTATAACAATTGTGATTGGTTGGGCTTTGTAATCAATTTTCCACCCACTGATTTGAAAGTTCCGTTTGGTTTTAGTTTTCAAAAATCATTTTCACACCTGCGTTGGAAAACACGTCTACCTGGACGTCTCCCCGGACATCCAGCCGGTTGACCGGAACAATGTTCATTTTTTTTTTTTTGGCACCTGTTATTTTTATATTTTAAATAAAAAATTATTTTCTGAATTTTTTTTAAATTTCTTATGAGTTTTGAATAGAATTTTAGGTTGTATGTTTGGTTATGAGTTGTAAGTTTTTTAATCAAATAACATATGTCACATCACTGAATTCAAACTCTTTTCAAAATTTCAAAACTCATAACCAAACAAATTTTCTACACTTAAATCATAATTCTAAAACTCACAAATTCAAAATGCAACTCTATTTTCAAATCATAATTCTAAAACTCTATCAAACGCTACCTTAGATTTTCCTTTTTCGCTGATTGAAAAAAAAAAATGCATTTACATTGTCAACATATCATATAAAAATTTTGAGTTCCTTTCTTTTCTCTAAAGTTTAAGCTACATTCCTAAGTGTGAAAAAGCATGTTTAGGGGTGGTGTAGAAAGTGGACTCCAAGTCATATGATCCAAAGAGAGAATCTCTTTTCATCCTTGAGTATAGAAGGATCCCATGAAAAATAATGCATGGCCGAATCAAAAAAATTCTCTCCCTCTCTCTCTCTCTCCTTGTTTCTCGCTTTTTTATGATAAATAGTTGAGGAGAATGTTGTCTGGTTCAATATCATTCATGTGAGGCTTGAACACTATCTGAATGATTTCGGATCAGGCTTCATTCTCCTCAACGGGAGAAACTCCATTGGCAAGGCCCAAAGTGCAAGTACATGTGAATGATGGCTACTAAAATGTAACTATAGCACAAATTAATCGGAGCACACAAGTGAACTATGAAGTACTTAGCATCATAAGCAAGGTGAAGTGGTGAGTTACCAGAATCCAGAGATCACAGTGATCTGCAGCAGGTGGGTGCAATTCACTTTCAATCTTTTTCTTTTTTTTTTTTCTTTTTTTTAAACTGAGACTTTTCATCTTACATGCTGACAGTATCCAGTTAATGTGAAATTTGGTGATGATAATCTTTAGCTCTTCTTTATTTGTTGGGGACTTGGGAGTGTTGAATTACCATGCGTGTTTTGCACAGATTTACAAAGAATACAGAGGGAGAAAGGGAGAGGTAGAGAGGGAGGGAGATCCATTGAAGTTGAGCATTGAATTTGCCACTCAGGCCTCGTTTGGGAACAGATTAATTTAGTAACTTTTTGACTATTTGGCTAAAATATGAGCTAAAAAAAACTAGTATGTTTGGGATGACTTTTTGGCTTTTTACGAAAAGATGTGCAAAAAGTAGAGAGAAAAGAGAATCTTTGACTTTTTGGTATGGGTTGTTGGCTTTTTGGCTAATTTAGTAACTTTTTGGCTAAAAATGATGGTTCCCAAACGAGGCCTCAGGCGTTGTTTGGCAAGTGACCTTTTTAGTCAAAAAGGTAAAAAGTCATTAAAAAAATTAAAAAGTCAACAATTTATACTAAAAAATTAAAGATTTTCCTTTCTCTCTATTTTTTGCACATCTTTTCATAAAAAGTCAAAAAATTATCCCAAACATACTAATTTTTTTTACATCACATTTTAGCCAAAAAGCTAAAAAGTTAACTAAAATATCATCATAGTCAACACGATGGATTAAGGCCCTGTCTGGGAAGATGATTTTGGATTAAAATACTTAATAAAATAAAATAAATTAAAATAGTTAATAAGTTAAAATGTCACATTCAAACCATAATTATTTTATTTTTTCTCTTACAACCATCAAATCAACTACAAAAAAAAAAAAAAGTCAACAAACTTTCCAAACATAATTTTTAGTCAGGCTTAAATAGTTAACTTCCCAAATGATCCCTAATTCTAGGCAAATTATATCGGTAGTTCTTATATTTTACTCTGTGTCATTTTAGTTTCTACATTTGCAATTAGTTATTTTAATTCTTAATTTTAGAATTTGTATTTATTTAGTCCAATTGATACGCGTTAGTGTTTTTCATGGACAATGACCACTGAATTTATTGAGTTTAACTTCCTGAGTTGAGCAAATTTATAATTATTTCTAAAATCATGACATATGACATTTAAGTATATATTTTTCATTAAAAATAATAACAGCTATAATCAACTGGACTAAATTGAGAAAAAAAAATTATAAATTCATGATCAATATTGAGCCAATTAAAATTATATAAACTAAAATAACACAATAACCAAACTATAAGCACTACTGACATAATTTGCACATAATTTTGTATGAACCCTACTTGAAAACACTCAGAAACTATATGCGTTAGAATTCAATGTAAAAATTTATAGGGTAAATTAAAAATACACTCATTGAAATTTATTTAAAATATAGATTGTCCGTTGTCATGATTTTAGAAATTACAAATACTTTCTTATCAAAAAATTTCATTTGAAAAATCTATTTATAAATTCCATCTTAAGGAATGGTGATCCGTTAGTCTCAAGAATTTTTTTATAGACCAATTAGTTCTACTGATTTTAGAGAAATAAATTTAATATATTATTTGAAAATTAAATTTATAATTATACCCTTATTTCTATTATGTTTCTTTCTTCTTCTTCTTTTTTCTTCTTTTGTGCTAAAAAAGTAAGATACACAACTTATGAGAATCAAATTTGGGATAAATTTTTATATGAAAATCTTTTTTATTTGCAATGATTTGAAATACAAGATTCTTCAAACATTCCAAAACGAGTACAAAAATGACTTGAAATATGAGATTCTTTAAACATTCTAAAAAGAAGTGGATTCTTCAAATATTTCAAAAAGAGTACAAAAACTCCTTAGTAAACTTTGTATAAATGTATAATTTCAAACTGTAATATTTCAATATAACACTCAAACGTAACATTCTAATATAATATACCAAAAACACTCCTTAGTATATTTTTTTCCAAATGTAACACTTCAAAAAAACTCATTAGTGTAACACACAAAAACTTCTTAGTGTAATTTTTCCAAACGTAACACTACAATCTAACTCTCCAAAAAAACTCCTTAGTGTAACATTCCAATGTGACATACAAAAAAACTTTTTAGGGATCATTGCAAATGTAGAAACTAAAATGAACAATGAGAGAGAGGGGGGGTCCAAAGGGGGTCCTAAAAATGGGGGATGAATCATTGTTGTTTAGCAAATGTATAATTTCAAACTGTAAGTGTTACATTTTAAAAAAATACACTAAGAAATTTTTTATATGTATTACATTGGAGTGTTATGTTTAGGATTATATTTATTAGAGTGTTATATTTAAGAAAAGTACACTAAAGAGTTTTTTTGGTGTGTTACGTTGTTACGTTTGAAAAAAATAAACTATAGAGTTTTTTTAGTGGAGTGTTACGTTATTGGAATGTTACGTTCTTATTCGTTATGTGAAATTTATTCCAAAATGAGAGAAAATCCAAAACCTCAATTATGCGGATTGCCCAAATGTATAATTTTACATTTAGAGAAATCCATTTTTATTCCTCAAAAATTAAACCCAAACGTATAGGTGACTACCCTTTGGTGTAATTTTCATTTTAATGGGACCTTTGAGTTTATATATATATATAATTAAATTTTAAAAAATAAACTAAACAGTTTACAAGATCACATTTTGAAATTTATTGATGCTTATTCATTTCATTTAACAAAATTAACAGAAAAAATAAAATTCCTAACAACCTTTCTATACAACAATCAAATTGCTCGAATTGTTAATTAAAATATATTTATAATATTATTAAAAATTATTAATTGAATTAATGATTTATTAATAAAATGTATCATTTATTATGCAATTATAGATTTAATGAAGCGGGATATAACTTTCATAATTATACGAGACAATCTGTCTTATAAGACCATCTCCAATGGTTACTCAAACCTTTTGATGAAAACTGAGTCCTTTTGTTGCTCTAACAGTTGCATCAAATAAGTATCAAATTAAGAATTTCACTTTTCTGTCATCAAACGGATGATTAATGTGTCTTTCATTAAATCACTATTCATTACCGTTGCCGGATGTCCCCCCGGATAATCACCTCAAGCAAAAATTTGTAAAAAAATTACACTGGCTGGTTGACCGTCCGGTCATCCTCCCAATCGACCACCTCGAGGCAAAAATAAAAAATAAAAATTTTAATTGGCCGGTCGATCGGTGTTCTGATGAAATTTCAAAATCTTCCGTTGAAACACTTGATATCAAAGGAAACTTTTACTCAAATTTGATTAAAAAAAAATTAATACACCGTTGAAGATGCTCTAAGTAAACCTCTTTATCCATTTATTTTATCAGAATAAAAATTATTTATTCATTTACATATCAGTACTGATGTTGGATAATCTTTTAATAAACCCACATGTCATCTCGAAAACTAGCTGTTATTTCAGAAAACAGTGACCAAGCCGTCACTGTAACCTTTGTACCAAAACAAATATGACGATTAACCAGCAGCTCTAACAGGCAAAACAGCATACCAATGAACAAATCACTACCTTCTTCAATCTCCATATCATAATAAACAAAATTCTCACTCATCTCTTTCTTGGTTATCCAAGACATGCAGAAAGGTAACCTCTCTCTCTCTCTCTATATATATATACTGTAATTCTTCATAGGGACAGAACTTTGTACATCTTTATTATTTATCTAATGAATAAAATAATAATTGGTGTGAACAGATCTCAATAGCAATAGCAAACCAAGTGGGACACAGATCCTAGTAGCATCTTCCATTGGAGTGATAATGGCAGCAGCCATGCATTATTGTCTCAAGAACATAAGGGATCGAAAGATCGCTCCCCGTATCAAACTCTCTGATGATGGCCACGTCGAGAAGGTTGAGAGGTTCTCCCATTATGTAGGTAATATTTATATTATGTGATCCATTTTTTTTTTTAAATACCGATTTGGATTTTATTCATCTCATGAAAATGTTGAATAGAGTAGCATGAAATGATGTAAGAATAGAATGACACTTTTTCATTCTCATGTGTAGTTATACTAATAGTGGAATGAAATATTTTTTTATTCAATGAGTAGTAACAATTAATTTAAAATTGTTTAGATCATAATATTTTAGTAGTTGTAGAAGTGGTGTGAGTAGTGATTGTAATGGCAGTGGCAACATCGGTGGTGGTTGTAAGTTGGTATGGTGTCCTGGTGGGGGTAGGATGGTTAAGGTAACAATAGTAGGATGGTGGAGGTAATTGGTGATGATGGTGGTAGGGGTAAGGGTAGGATGGTAGTTGTGGCGGTGGTAGGGATGTGGTTGGCTGTGGTGGTGGTAGGCGATGATGGTAGGATGGTAGAAGGGGCACTGTGGTGGAGCAAGCAAATTGTGGTAATACGCTCGTTTTAAAATGATTTCATGATAGAATGAAATATCTATTTCTTAAATCAGAAGAAAAAAATAAGTTTTGTCACGTTTTGTTGGAATAGTTATTCCTACTTACATAAGTATATCAAATGCCAAACAAGGAAAAGGAAATGCAAAGCGAAAATGAACATTCTCTTTCAACTCATTTCAAGCACAGATACTTCTAAAATAAGGCCGTTCCATCTTATTTTCTTCTCTTGTCTCAAGTAGCTATACTTGTACCATGATACTTACAAATACATATTCAATACTTGATATTAATTTAATTTTGAGAAATATAGAATATTTTTTAGATACTCCATGTTACATATCTAAATTATAATATTTTTTGCATAGTATTATAATATGATTGTTAAGAGAAATACAATAATATTAGAGGGAGAAAAATAGTTAAAACAGTGCCTTGTTTTTTAAGACCTTAGCCTCTTAAATTAATACTTAATTCTTAAAAATAAATTCACGTCATCCTTTTGAGCTTATATGTAATGCAATACTAAAAATTTAAATAATTAATTAATTTTTTTTAAAAATAATAAAAATAAGACCTTGTCCAGAACATACCCATATCTTATTTTTTTAATAAATTTTGCTATTTCGGCATATTTGTATCATATTGTGGCGTATCGATATCATATTGTTCAGTGCTTCATAGACAGCCTACAAAAACCTTTTTCAGACTCCTTCAGACTCCATAGTGACAAAATTCTCGTGCACTAAACTGCCTGTTCGTCTTATTTTCATCCTCCCTTCTTAGACCCTGTGATGGTGGTCTCCGTCTCGTGCATTGAACTGTCCTTTGATCTGTGTCTCTCTGGAATGGTTGCAGCTAGGCAAATGGGTTTTGCAGATAGAAGGCAATGTCCACACCTTTGCAAGTTAGCTTCTGATTACATCAGAAAAGCTGAAGGGTGTGAGGACAACATATATGCATTCTTTGCTGACGAACCAGATGCAGATTCCTTGTTCATAAAGTTAGTTGAGGAGCTTGAGAGGTGCACTCTTAGCTATTTTGCATTCCACTGGAGCCAAGCAGATCAAATGATTAGTCAGGTAAGTACTAATTAAACTCTTTAGCTTCATATGAAATACAACTATAATAGACAAATTCAAATGCACTGTCTTAAAAGTTGGCAAATTTTGTTGAGGGAATTAACATCGATCATCTTCTGTTTAAAAACAAATTAAACATTCAGGTGCTGGGTGCTGATGCTGAGCAAAAAAAGAAGCTCAAGCACATTGTCATGGAAGCAACAAGGTGGGTTTTTCTATTTTTCCTTTATTTCAGATTGCAAATACCACGTTGTTCACAAACATACAGAAAAATGTGTCAACCGGTGTAGATTACATCTTTGGTTCTCACGTAAGCAGAACCCGAAAAAACAAATCTATATAAGCACTTTGAAATTAAGTTTAAGCAAACAAAAGGGGAAGGAAGAAAAAATCAACCACTATGCAACAAATGATTATTTTTTAGTAACAATTAACTGAAAACTACTTTACTAAGAGTGTTCTTTGTTTCTATTTTATGAATAAGTCCTAAAGAATCCTTCTTCTTTTTTGTTGGTGAGATACATAGGGAACATAGATTTAAAAGGGTGATGAAGAACCTCAAGGTGGCAAGAGTTTTCAATACATTGGTGGAGGAGTTGAAAGCTATCGGAGCTCCATCAGTTGATGATTTACAATGTACAGACGTGATGGCTCCGGTGGATCACAAAGACAGAAGTCCAGTTCTACTCTTCATGGGTGGTGGGATGGGAGCTGGGAAAAGTACCGTGCTTAAGGACATTCTCAAAGAGTAAGAATAATATTCACTTGATTATTTCCCTACGAAGTAATCAAGAAAACAGATGGAGAATTCAAATTTTCAGTTCTATGTGTGGATACCAAGAATTTGATGAGGAAAAAAAAAACCTTCAACTGATTCAATTTTTTGGGTTATTATATGGATTACCATACAAAGAAATTAATGTCAGTCATTTTCTTCTTGTTTTCCATTGTTTTTATTTTCTGTTCTCAAAGATAGAAAATGAGAACTGATACTGTATACTTGTTTGACAAACAATTTTCAAAACCTGTTTTTGGAAAGGTCTTTTGAAAAAGACTATTTTTCAAGAAACAATATTAAATTACTTTTTATTCATTTTTTTCGAAAACTATTTCTGCACAAAAATGAAGATGAAAATGAGTGGTGTTTCCGAATTTCTCATTATTTTTGTTTTGAAAAACACAGAAAACAAAAACAAAAATTTGAAAACAATACCAAGACCTTAGCTTTCATTTTCCTTTTCATTCATTTGCCCCTGAAAAATTCCAGTTCCAAACATAGAATGTAGTATACAATTCAGATCTCTCTTGTAGCAATGCAAAGTGCAATTACGCATTATGATAAATAATGACAAAAGGTGCATGGGCTTCATACTAAAATGTGCACAGACCATTCTGGGCAGGTGCAGCGTGGAATTCGGTGATAATAGAAGCAGATGCCTTCAAAGAGTCAGATGTCATTTACAAAGCCCTCAGCTCTAGGGGCCACCACGACATGCTTCAAACGGCTGAATTGGTATTTTTCTCTGTTCTCTCTGGTATGCTCTTGACGTCAACTTAGCCTGCATGCCTAATTCACCATTTGTAGTAGGATGAAAGAAGCAGCTTAAACTTTATCAAGTACAAGTTATCTACTTAGCAGTATACATCATTTTCCTCGTGGAGTTTATTAGGTAAGAAATTTACCTGTAGGCAGTGCAGTTGTAACAGGGCTTCACACGATCTCTTTCCTCACAAAAGATTAGAATACTACATACCCATTTTGAGTTTTCTTCAGAGACTCCTCTTGAATCGCATATTGCATTCTTGGCGATAAAAATGAGACAGCATATTCCATTGCATCACTCTTGGTAGCCCTGCTGTCCTCATCTTCCAAGGACAAGCTTCTACTCTGCTTGAAACGATTCCAAAATCGCATACATTCTCACTCAATTCTATTTCAATCCCCTCCATCAAATGTGCCTTAAAATAAATAAATAGTTATCTGGAAATAGCCACTAGTGTTTGTTGGACATCTTTCAATTACAATGCACAATAATTCAATGAAAAACGTATCCATTAAGAATGAGAAAAATTGGAAAGAATATAGAAGATAAAATCAAAAAATAGAAACAGGCTGATTGAATTTTAGGATAAAAAGAGAGCATTGATATCAACCAACAGATTCCATATAAATTTATAGAAAAATCATGAAACAAAATTTGTAACAATCGACTAAACATCTCAAAACTTCTCTTGAACATGTGCTCTTCATAATGACAAAAGAATGCCACAAGCTTCTCACTTGACTCATCTATCAAGTGACAATAGTATAAAACCCCAAAAAATGTCTCTTACAGCTTCAGTGACTAAGCCTACCTTTTAGATGAAAACTACAACCAATTATGTGGTCAATAAACTTGAATTTTTCATTGACCCCATACAAAATTAAAATGTAGCAGCACGCCTCACTGAAACATTAAAGAAGATTAATAACTTGCTAAAGCTAGGGGAAAAACAAAATCTAATGCAAAAGCAGAACTCTGCCCAATTGTCTTGTGATTAAGCAACAAGACGATTCTAAAAGGTATGTATTGCACTATTAATTTGGCTATGAAAAACAAGTTCAACAAGACCTCACTTAACAATTGAACAATTACAACAAATCTTAAACCTAAACACCCGTGTACATGTGAGAGAAACTGCTCCAAAATTTATCAGGATAAAAGATTTAAGTCACCATACATCATCACTTGCCCACCATCTATACTATCTATGTTATATTTAAATGTCAACACTAAATTTGGTACCTTGAGGTCTGCATCCATCAAATAAGCCACAAAATTAAAAATCAAAATTATTTGGGTAATTGGCATTGACCTCCCTAAGATTTGGAGAAAATATAAGGCTGTGTTTGGTTGGTAATTCAAACCATGATTCCACACTAATAAACAACCCTCTATTTATTTACAGTTTTCAAATCATAATTCCAAATCAATTTTAAAACACATTTTGAAAACAAGTTTGGTAAATCACAGAATTTTTGAATTTTTGATCTCCCCGGCTGTCCCCCCGGACATCCTCCCAAACGTCTAGCCGGTCGTCTGACCGGTTAACCGGAATTGTGTTTTTTATTTTTATTTTTAGCCATTGGCACCTGTTATCTAGAAGAAAAAAATAAAAATTATATTTGGTTTTGATATTTTTTAAATATAGAAAATATTTGTTTGAGACCAAAATGACAAATTATTTGGAAAAAATTGAAATAAAAATTAATTTGTCACAGTAATTTTTAAAAAATAATAATATATTTTTTTAATATTTTAAATAAAAAAATATTTTTAGAATTTTTTTAATTTTTTAAATAAAAAAATTATTTTTGTGAATAATTATTTTTTTGAATTGAATTTTTAAAAAAAGTTTGGTTATGAGTTTCCAATAAAATTTTCAATAGAGTTTTAAGTTGTGTGTTTGATTATGAGTTATAAGTTTTTTAATTAAGTTTTGAAAACTCTTTTCAAAACTTATAATCAAATAACTTTTTACAAACTCAACACTCATTTCAAAAATTCAACACTCCATTCAAAATTCTTTTCAAAACTCACAACCAAACAAATTTTCTCTTTTCAAATCATAATTCCAAAACTCACAAACTCAAAATATAACTCTACACTCAAATCATAATTCTAAACACAAACCAAACGCTACCTAAGTACTCTCACAGTTTTGACATAATTATATTGAGTTCCCTTAAAATTTTAATTCACATAACACTTAGTCCCAGTTCCATTAATAATTTGTTAATCATATGAATTGAAAAATGATAATATCATATGTTTTTATACTGAAATGCATATTTTTCCTTATTTATTTTTGTAATTTCACACTATTTACATTAATTTCAATAATTCAGCTTTCCTAGAACAAAGGTCAATATAATTATGCTACAACTATAAGACTACATGTATAGTCTCTATTTCTCGAGGAGGTCAGTGTAATTTACCCAAATTATTTTTAAATTCATTTGGTAACTATACAATTTAGAACACCAATACTCCTAATAAGTTACAATTGCAGCTACAATAGCACAACTCATGATTCACAAGCAGCCATTAACCACAATTTACGATTCTCATACTCAATTGCATAGTTTCTCTTTTTAATCTCTATTTATTCTTTATTTTATTAATTTTAATCATTTTAATAAATTATATTTAATATAACCAATAATACATATGCATGGCATGTTCGTCAACTTCTAGTTAATCATATATGCTCACAGTTTATGAGTAAAGCATACCTTAACACTAACAAAGGGTTACAACCTTTGATTAAAGCTCTTCTTGTCCATCTTCAAATCAATGAATATTTCACCATGACATTGCCATGCTAGTACAAAATTGTATGCCTATGCTTACAGTGAAATTGCTCAGGTTCACCAGCCCAGGATTGAGGCACATTCTTATAATGAATGATGTTAATAGACACTTTCGGTTATTTCAACTGAAAACAAGAGGAATTCCTGCTCATAGGTCCACCCGCTCCTGACTGAGTAGCAGCTCTGGCTTGGGGTGCCTTATTAGGCTCTTGACCCCTCGATTCCCGAGAGCCAGAGAAAGAATCAATATGAGAGAAGAGAAGGAGAAGCCTTGCACCATATGCAATTAGGTGTAAGAGTGATGCTATGCAAAAAGAATCGTAAATGATCACTACTAAATAATTTCAGAGCGTAGAGTTTTTTAAATCAAATACATGACCCTTTAAAGGACAAAACTTGAGCATAATTGCATAAATTAGACAATAATATGAAAAATATTTGGATGAAAGCTTACCGGACATGGCATCAAATTCAAGTACATTTGAGCCCCCAGCTTGAAACCTGCCTGTCTCATTTATCAAGAGTGGCTAGTTTGAGGCTAAAATTTGTCTCTTGCATCATAGTTTTGATAAATAACCTCCAAAAAGAAGCCAATATCCCTTAGTTTGCCACTTTGATTCACGGTCTTAAAATGCTTCAAGTGTTTTTGGTACTTCCCATTCACCGTCTTCACTTTGAAAATCTTTTCTCCAGTCTCTGTTACACCTTTCTGGCATAAAAGGAAAACAGAGATGGTTACCACTATAAATGTGTATATTATTATCATTAAACTTTGTCTTGATTACACTACGTTCTCATAATAAGCTTAGATAGTAAAACTCAACAAATACTACTCCAAATAGGTACACCAATCATCCACCGACGCAGCATCATCCCTCTTGGTAACAGCACTCAATGAAGGGAGGGATGTGATCATGGATGGCACTCTCTCTTGGGTCCCCTTTGTTGTGCAGACAATAACCATGGCTAGGAATGTTCACCGTCGCCGGTACCGCATGGGAGCTGGTTACAAGGTGGGTGAAGATGGAGTTGTAACTGAAAATTACTGGGAACAGACAGACGAAGAAAGTGACCAAGATGGAACTAAGAAAAGAAGACCATACAGGATAGAGCTGGTTGGAGTTGTTTGTGACGCTTATTTAGCTGTTATTAGAGGCATAAGGTATGTTATCAGACACAGATTATTGTACCATTATTATCAACATTACAGAACAAATATGAACTTACTAGAATGAGAACAGCCAAATTTTTTAGAGAATGCTGAATTTGGGACACTATCACTTTTCGTTTCTTTTTTCCCCTCTCCTTAGAACTTTCCTACCGGTAAAACCACATGAATCTCTAATTGAATCATTTTCTTGCTTGGGCTCTAATTTGTGAACTCTCCTTTAAATTTTGAAGGGATGCATTTCCAGGAACAATCTTCCTGATTTGCTTCGAATAACATCATACCATTTTATTTGTCATTTTTAAAACAAACTAGCATTTTGCAAAATGAAACCTAAAGCGTTGACAGTTGTATGTTCTTAACCCTAATAAAAGATGGAAAATTTTGTTATGGCCCATTTGTGAATTTTGTGTTTACAGGAGAGCTATCATGATCAGAAGAGCTGTGAGGGTGAAATCACAGTTAAAATCACATAAAAGATTTGCCAACGCATTTACAAAATACTGCCAACTAGTAGACAATGCTAGGCTATACTCCACCAATGCTTTCGAAGGCCCACCTAAGGTACAACTCTCAACCCTTCCTTTTCTTCATTCTTTTTTCAGCTTTTCTGAACTCTTCTTGACCAGAAGACTAAATGGGGCAGAGAATACAGCACCTGGAACCCAGGATTTGGAAAAAGGCATTGATATGCTACTTACTTACTAAAGTCTCTAGCATATCCAGCCTGTGACAAGCTATATGTGTTTAGAAGTGGTTAAAGTCCATCAGACTTGTAGATAGAAAGTTTTCATCTGTTTCCTTTTTTCCTATTTTTTTTGTTCATTTTACAAGGGCTATTATTTCCATGAGCTTCGAACCAGGCAGTTCAAATGTTCAAAGGTCTGAATCGGCCACACAATACAGTAATGCTTCATTGTACCAAAACCTACCAAAGCTAGAATGAGCTTAAACTGAGCCAAATTCCATCTTACTATATTGCATGTTTTGCTAAGCAGTTGTTTATAGCAATAGCTTTCATTAAATGTGTCGTACTGACAAACTTTGGTTGTGAAGTTGATAGGGTGGAAAGATAGAGACAAGACTTTACTGGTTGATCCAGATGAAATAAACTGTTTAAAGACGGTAGGCAGGTTGAATGATGAAGCAAACTCCATATACCAACTCTACAAAAGCCCAAACCCAGCTTATGAAGCTGGATCAATTTGGAAAGACATTGTTTTGTCACCTTCAAGGTTGAACATTCAACAAGAGCTCAAGTATTCCATCCAGAAAGTTGAAAGATTGAAAGGATAAATGTATACTGCAAGGTTGCAATTGCAAACTGCTTATGTTGCATGTCCAAAAAGATGGAAGCTGACGAGGTTTTAGATTTTCACCTAGTATCATCACCAGAGTTATTTTACCTGCTCTGTATTAACAAATTACAGCTTAAAAGTAAAATTCATTTCAACTTCAAAATTCAGTTTAAAAAATAGCAATTGAGTATTAAACAACAATTCTCTGATGTTGAGGGTGTTTAGGAGTGAGCAATCTTACATGCATATATTTAATGTATATCATACAAAAATATGATATCCGAATTGGACGAGAGCAGAAGAAAACAACCAACAGCCAATCTTAAGCCAATTTACAGAGTTTCCATTGGTTTTATCCTTTCAATGGACAAGGAGAACTTTTGTTTTGTCTATTGTTGGAGACTTGGAGGATGCTCTTAATATAAAATACACATCAAAATTCTCGATATGGGAATTGCTTGAATGAAACAAGCATATGACCACCAATGTCTGAATATTTTAAGAACATCCTCCAAGTCATAAGCTGTCATTGAAACTTCATCGGGTTGCAATTCACTCTTGAGCAGCAAACCAACAAGCAGTTATACACCATTATTGATACTAGTTAAATTCTTATTTTCTCAGATGCTACAGGAAGTCACAAACTAACCTCTTTGTTGTTTCCGACTCACCCTTTCTTCATTTGTTTCTTAACCTTTGTTGCAGAGTTATATAGCTGCATCAACTGCTGCTTCACGGACCATGATGGCTGTATTTGGACTGTCGTAGAAACAGAAACAATGGAACTGCATAGCATTTCAGAAAACAAAATATGCACCTTAATCATACAATTATTCTCTATAATAGCAGTTTACAGCTAAAAACATTTAAATTTGACATGCACAAGAATAATCATCTTTATAACTCGTTTGGGAACAGGCTAATTTAGTAACTTTTTGGCTATTTGGCTAAAATATGAGCTAAAAAAAACTAGTATGTTTGGAATGACTTTTTGGCTCTTTACGAAAAGATGTGCAAAAAGTAGAGAAAAAAGAGAATCTTTGACTTTTTGGTATGGATTGTTGGCTTTTTGGCTAATTTAGTAACTTTTTGGCTTTTTGGCTAAAAAGGAGGGTTCCCAAACGAGGCTGCAAGTGTGCAATCCTAACTCAATCACTAGGTGCTTCCTGCACTTGCTCAACAATCATAACGTGCAAGTGGTAATTTGGTTCTCAATAAAATCTCTAGATATATTTCATTGTTAAAGCAGAAGTTCTCATTAAAGCTTTGTAACCATCTGCTACCAATGACCCAAGTTCACATAGCACATCAAACCATGATAGTGCATACATAAATTATAGTTAAAACATTAATTGCAACTTTTCATATTCCAAGAAAAACAGAAATCCCTATGAGAATGTTCAGTTTTATATATATATGGTAGTATATATATTTTGTCTATATTAGGGATTGAGTAAATATTCTTATTTCCTTTTCAATCCTAGATTAGATTGTTATATAAACCGATGTACTCTTGTATTACAAATACTATTCAATATACAACTTCTTCAAAAACTTACATTGTATCAAAGCCGTCTCTAAGCCAAAACCCTATCTCTGAATCGACTTCTTCTTCTCCTTTTTGTTTGTCTGGTTCGACTAAACCCTAGGACCAAAACTCCATTTTGTGGCTTCCATCTCTGCCGTTCATGGTTGTTCCTTGTTCACGACACTTAGCCTAGGTCACAACACCAGCCTCTGCTTCATGACTCATCTGAGTTTGACTCTGCCTGTGCTTCGTGCCCTTTGGTTCTCTAGTTGGTGATCAACCCAAAATTGTGACCCATCTGTTCGCTAGTTCTCCTTAGAACTTCGACATATCTAAGCCTCAAATTCTTCTAAGTTGCAATCGAGCTCTCTGGTCCCCTCTCTCTCTCTCACATGAAGACTTTGTCTTCTCTGGTTCATGTATTGATTTATTGATAGAATCTTGGCTTATTACAGTGTGACCCCTTAGTTCTTAGTTTATTACATTTTGTTCCATCATATATCTATTTTGTGTTTGGTTTATTACAATATCGGACACCAAAATCCAAGCCATCAAATACAAACTCACTAGTGACAATTACGCTTATTAGGCCAATGTTATGAAAAATTTTCTTCTTGGTCAGAAAAAATGGGCCATGTTTCTGGATTTGTTACTCGTCCATCAAACCCGAAAAAGGAAGACTATCGGACTTCCTGTGACACTTGGGATTGTGACAATGCCCAAGTTCTGACCTGGTTTCATAATTCTACGAATGACCGTATTGGAATGATGTTTTCCAAGTACAGTACTGCCAAGGAAGTGGAATTATTTACTTGGTGTTTATCAATAGTCCAACTTTGTCAAGCAATATGAGTTGAAAACAGCTATTCAGAGTGCTCGTCTACGAGATCAGACTATTTAGGATTTCTATATGAAGACACCTAGTCTCAAGATACTAGATGCTTATGTTGAGTTTTGGGAGCAGGATCATTTAGTGCAATTCTTAATGGCTCTCTCCTCTCAGTAAGAGGCTATCCGTGGTGGCAATCTTCACCGATCTCCTCTTCTCTCTGTGGATGTTATTGTTCGTGAGCTCCTCTCCGAGGAAACCCATCTTAAGATGGCTAATTAGACTCAACCTCCCTCCACCTTCTTGGCTCCTGCTAAGCCTTCTCTGTTATCGACCCCACCTCTTCATCAGCTTCAAGCCACTGCAAAGCCCAAGAAGGGGCCATTAGGTCCGAATAAGTGTGCTTTCTATCATCAAAAGGGTCATTGGAAGTACAACTGTCCCAAAAAGGGACATCAGCCTACTCCATCTTCTCAGCCACCTCAAACACAGTTCTGCCGTTCTACTCTGAGTACTTATCGACCCCCTGCCGCTTATACTGCATCTACTCCGACTCTGGATCCTAATTTGGCTTCCTTAAATGCTCAGATTGCTCAACTTCAACATATCTTGTCTACCTCTCAGCCATCCCCATCTACCTCCACTTTTACCTTTCTTCATTCAAGTTTGCTTTGGTCCTTTTCATGTATCCCATCTTCTGTCTGACTTTTTGATTCTAGTGACTCATCATATGACTCCTCACCTTTCCTTACTTCAAAATGGTATTCCCCCCCCCCCCCCCCCCAAATTCCTATTACTATTAATACTACTAATGGGTTTAGTATGTATGTTCTATCTACTGGGTTTGTCTTACCCTCTGCCATGTCTGCTATTAATAATGTTATGTTCCTCAGCTATCTGTCGATTTATTATCTATCAGTCAACTTAATACTTCTGCTTTTGATGTTATCTTTCCCTCTTTTGTCTGTTGTATGCAGGATCGGGTGTCTAAAAAGCAGATTGGAACTGGCCATAGAGTTGGAGATCACTGTGGTAGAAAGCTTGCATCTCCCTCTATCCACCTCTCTAGTTACACTTTCCTCGTTTCAGTTAGATTCTCAATCGAGTCATTTTTATTTATGACAATCTCACCTAGGTCATTTGTTTATTGACTGCTTACAATTTTTAGCTCAGTCAGGATTATTGGGTAAAATTTCTCCTAGTCAAATTAATGAATGTGGGGAGTGTAAACTTGCCAAAATGTCAGCTTTACCATTTAATAAAAGTACTTCTATTTCTGTTTCTCAATTTTCTCTTGTGCGTACTGATGTCTGGAGACCCTCTCATGTTCTCACTAAAGGAATTTTGCATACTACGTGTCTTTTGTTGATGATTGCACCTGCTATACTTAGATTTATCTTATGACTCATAAATCTGACTTCTATCAAATATACCGTACCTTTCAGTCTATGATCACTACACAGTTTGGGTCTACCATTAAATTATTACGGTCCGACTTAGGTGAGGAATATTTTAAAACTAAATTCTGAGTATCTGGCCAATTTGGATATCATTCACCAAACTTCCTGTATTGATACACACGCCCAAAATGGTCACGCTAAGCGTAAACACTGTCATCTCCTTCTTTTTGCACCTATTCTGACTCCTTTTTGGAGTGAAGCAGTTCTTATAGTTGCTTTTCTTCTCAATCATATGCCTACCCCCACTCTCTAGTCATTTTCCCAACTTTCCAATTACTCTATCATTCATGTTGTTGGGTCTGCGTGTTTTATCATTCTTACCCAGAAAGATATGACAAAACTTAGTGTCTACTTTGTCCTCTGTGTTTTTTTAAGTTACAGTCTTACTCAAAAAGGCTATCGCTATTACGATCTTATTTCCCACTACCTTTATGTCTCCCCCTATGTTGCCTTCTTGGAACGTATGTCTTACTTTCAACTTTCTCCTCTCACTACCCCAATTTCCAAAAAGGATTTGGTTCGTATTGATTCATTTCCTTTTAAGGTTCCTCCTAATGAATACATTTCTACTGTTCTCCTTGAGTTGGTTTCCTCTTCTCCTTCTACTCCTCATCCTGCTCCTTCACTTCCTCCGTTGTTAGTTTACTCTCGTCGCAAGGCTATTCCCCCACCAATTGTCTCCTCCCTTACTAATGCTCCCTTTATTTCTAAAGACATTGATCTTGCTACCCGACGATATCCTAATCGTGAACATCATCCCCTGGACAAGTTGGGTTTTTTTAATACGTGTTTTTTTGCTTCTTCTCGTACATTCTTGTCTGCTATTCATTCTTTTTCAAAAACCCAGTATTACAAGGAAGCATGTCAGGATCTTAATTGATGAGTTGTCTGCTTTACAGAAAACTAGTACTTGGGAGCTAGTTCCTTTGTCTGCTGGTAAGAATCTAGTTAGTTGCAAATAGATTTACAAAGTCAAGACTTACTCTAATGGATCTCTTGAACACTACAAAGCTCGCCTAGTTGCCAAAGGTTTCTCACAAGAGTACAATATTGATTATAAGAAAACATTTGCCCATGTTGCCAAGATGACTATTGTCCGTACTTTAATCTCTGTCGCTGCTATTTGTCATTGGCCTTATTATCAAATGGATATTAAGAATGCTTTTCTTAATGGCTATCTCATTGAGAAGATTTACATGCGTCCTCCTCCTGGCTTTCCTCATTTCTCTGGATAGGTTTGTCATCTTTGGCATGCTCTATATGGTTTGAAACAATCTCCTTGTGTTTGGTATGATTGTTTTCAAATAGCTATTACTAAACTTGGGTTTCGTCCTTGTGCCCAAGACTCCGCTTTATTTCTCTTTCACACATCTGCTAGTTTTGTTGCCTTATTACTATATATGGATGATATAATCATCACTAGCTCTAACTGTTTTGCTATCTCTGAGGTCAAGCAACATCTCTTCTACATTTTTGAAATGAAAGATCTGGGCTCATTGTGGTGTTTTCTTGATATTGAGATAGCTTCTTCTCCCCAAGGCTACTTTCATTCTCAGGCCAAGTATGCCAATAAAGTTATTCATCATGCTGGTCTTATTGACACTAAGAATGCTAATACCCCCATTGAGCTTAATGTGAAGCTCAACACTACTGATAGAATTCCTCTGGATAATCCTACTTTATATCGAGAGCTTGTACGTTGCTTAATCTATCCGACGATTATTCGTTCTGATCTTGCCTATAATGTTCATGTAGTTAGCCAGTTTGTTTCTGCTGCTCGCTCCACACATTGGGCTGTATTGGTTCGGGTTCTTCGCTATCTCCAAGATATTATATTTCAGGGTTTATTATTTCTACTTTCTCTTTAGACTTGGTGGCCTATGCTAATTCTAATTAGGCTAGTAATGTTACTGATCGCAAGTCAACATCTGATTTCTATATGTTTCTTGGCAATTCCCTAATCTCTTGAAAAAACAAGAAACAAACTATTGTTACTCACTCCACTGCCGAAGCTGAGTATTGTGGTATGACTCATGCTACTGTTGAGATTGTTTGGCTTCGCTGTCTCTTGTCTGATTTGGGTGTCCTGCAGTCTTCTCCAACCTCTCTCTACTGTGACAACCGCAATACTATTCAAATTGCCCATAACACTATCTTCCATGAGCGAACAAAGCACATTGAGATTGATCGTCACTTTGTTTGTCAGCATCTACAATCTGACTCTATCTCGTTTCCTATCGTCTCTTCGGCTCTGCAACTTGCTAACTTCTTTACTAAGACTCACACTACTGTTCGGTTTCAATTTCTTCTTAGCAAACTCTCAATATTTTTTGCTAAAACACCTTGAGTTTGAGCAGGGGTGTGAGAATATTCAGTTTTACGTATATGTAGTATATATATTTTGTATATATTAGGGATTGAGTAAATATTCTTATTTCCTTTTCAATCCTAAGTTAGATTGTCATATAAACCGATGTACTCTTGTATTACAAACACAATTGAATATACAACTTTTTTAGAAACTTACAATGCCAACAAAAAAGAAAAAATGAAAGAAATCTCAAGGAAAATGCTAAATTATTCGAGAGAACTCAAAATAGCATTTCATTTAAAACTCCTATTGCAAGTACATTTCGGGGTACCCTGAGGCGAAACATAACCCAAGTCCAGTGTGTAAACTCAACACAGTTGTGCTAGATACATACCAAAAATCATTCAGATGGAGAGGAAGAAAATGAATAAATCAACCCAAAAATAGCACCGAGTTCACAAAAATGAATAAAATATGTTCAAATATCCAATATGATAGGTACTTTGGCCATGCCAATATTTCCTAAATTTAGGGTACAAGTAAACCATGACAGAGTGAACAAGACGTTGTATAATTCATATGATGGGGAAAGACAATAATTGCAAACGATGCTACAAATATTAAAGGAAAACCATTTTGGTAGCCTCTTAAATAATTGCAATAAAAATGATTAATATGAATTTATTACATCCTATTGCATCACTGTAAAGAATGATACATTGGAATTGTCAAACAAAAATCCATAATTAAAGGTATTGATTGGCAACTTAAATCGCAAACGACCTCAATATCCCTGGTTCTCTTGATTCTTGAACCTAAGAATCACATACACAAACACGCAACACAACACGAACATGCCGACACTGCAATTTTCAAAAAATACAAGACATGACACATGAGAAATGCACACAAAATATATAATTTTATAAATTTATTGCATGCCATATACTCCCTCCATCCCATTTTGTTTGTCCATTTTGGGAATTCCAACTTTTTAAGGGGACATGCAATAAATGCACTAGAATTCAAATTCAAAGGCATTTTATTTTCAACAATTGACCCTTTATTTTCTACTTTCAAATATACATATAACTATTTATGAAGGATAGTTTTGAAAACTTTATGCTTCGACTTTTCAAAGTGGACAATATTTTTGGACATTCCAAAATGAAAAGATAGGTAAACAAAAGGGACGGAAGAAGTACATAAATATATCATTCAAAGATAATAAAGAAGAGCAAATTACAAACACACCCCTTGACTTGAGGTTTGCCTAAAATAGAAATTCCTACTATGGTTTGAGAAATTACCATTAACCCCTATTAGAGTATGTCATTTAACAGACGAAACAGGACACAAAAAAAAACTTTCTTGCCCTTCTATACTAGAGCAAAATTATCATGTTACCCCATTCTTTCTCATTTGCCCAATCTCCCAAAAGATGTTAACAACTCTCAACACCACCTCCCACCACCACGATCAATCTCATTATCATGTTGCCTAACCCCAGCCCCCCCCCCCCCACCACCCCACAACCACAACCACTATAATCGGTCAGAGACTTAGAATCACAAAATTACAATTAGAGAGAGAAAGACCACACCGACTTCCATAACACAACCACCACCAAGAAAAACTACGTCAAATTCTAGAAGAAAAGGCAACCGGGGGGGCACGCACGAGAGAGAGAGAGAGAGAGAGAGAGAAACACAAGTGCTAGTTGGATCAGTGGACTTTTGGGTTGTTCGTAATCTTGGGACGTTTGTTGAGAGAGAGAAACACAAGTGCTAGTTGGGTTAGTGGGCTTTTGGGTTGTTCGTAATCTTGGGACTTTCGTTGAACACATTGCCTTCATCCACCACTACTGTTGACACACTGTTGTTCACATTCATTCTCCTTTATCCACCAGCTATAAAACACAATCATTGTTCCACCAACTTGCTTTTGCACCACCTCCTCCTCTGAGCACCCAGTCCAGTTGGTATGTGATTAGTTCAATTGAAACCCATCCTGTACCAACAATTGAAACCCATTGTGGACTCAATTGGTTCGCCGACCAATCTTACCCCTTCATGCAACAAGCAATCACCAGACAATCGCACCCCTCCTTTCCCACACACACAATGACCATCACCCACCATAACTACAACATTGTTTGAAACTTGGCACAACACTTGGGCGCATCATCTCCAAGCCAATGATTAGAGCACACTTCTTCAGATTCTTTATCTTTCTTTGTTATTATTCAACTAGATCTAGATGGGTTTTCATTGCGATGTTGCTGGGAAAGGTGAGAAAATGACAGTGGAGGATGTAAGAGGGGTGTTGATAAGTAGGGGAATGGTGGAGGAGGGTGGGGGTTAGGTGTGGCAAAAGAAGGTGGTGGGGATGGTGTTAGGGATATGCTATTGAGGGGGGGGGAAAAAAAAAAAAATTAAGATACAAGGAGAAGAGAGGTTCCCAGGTTTTAGGGTTATGAAGGTAAAGTGAGTGTTTTATAAAATTATATTATTGATGTTAACATTAATATTTAGATCAACTTACAATGGACTAACAAAACGGCCAATTTGCTATATAAATATAAACCTCAAGGGGTGGAATATAATTTCTACAAACTCAAGGAGTCAAAAAAGTATTTTAGGCAAACCTCACGGGGGTATTTGTAATCCTCCCATTTAAAAAAAAAAAGGTAAAACATAAAACTAAATCATATAAATTTACATTGTTTTTTTTTTATCATTGTATCTCAAGTTATTTTGTTCTAACTTATAATTTGTTTCATGTGTCGAAGTAATGGATTAGTGTCATATAAATGTGTCTGAAGTGGGTTTAGGTTTACAACAATCAAAAAATAATACAAACGTTTGGACAAGTGTTTGGCATGTGTCGGAAAGTGTTGACACATGTCAGCAAGTCTCCAACTAGTGTTATTGTCCACCACATGTTGAACAAGGACACACCACTTTTTTAAAAGTGCTTGTGCTTCTCATTATCAACAATAACCATCATGAATATATCTATTAACTTCCAAAAAACACTGAAATTCTCACTGGTAAATAAGGTTAGAGAAAGTGCCTTGTAAAGCAAACTATATAGATTTTGAAAACCAAACCAAGCGTGGACTCCTTGAGAAGTGCCTTGTTAAGCAACCTATAATTATTAAAGGGTTTCGAAAGAGTACACAAAACAATGGAGCATGTTGACGTAGACTTGATAGTGGGAGAGATTTGTTCTCCAGCCAAAAATCACATGATTATGTCAACAACACTTACCATGCCTTTGTAAGATGCACTTGGCTCCACCATTACGATGTAATTCTCTCAATTTATCACAATACATGAAAGGTACATGGGACAAGAGAGTGGTCACCATTATGAGCTCTCGAAAACCTTTCCACTCGAATAAGGCTTATATATTTGATGAACTGTTTTATATATCAAGCTAGATAAATAAGACATTCATTTCTCTCCACAACACATTCCCATTCCCATTCCCACATAGGAACATCTCCAAGGAAGATCCCGCTATCCCACTCAAAAGAAATGGTTGCAAGAAGGTGGTATTTCCCAACTCAATAAAGTAACTCGAGTCACCAAGTACAAAATGCCAGCAAAACAACCATCTATCATTTCTGACAATATTCAGAGTTAATATCGCCTCCCTCTGAGGCCGATCCAACCAAAGTGTCGTGAAAAGTTTAGCTGGGTGATCAAAACTTTCAAACTCCGTAATCTTTTTAGGCTTGGTATATTTTTAGTTGAGCAAGTGTGATGAAGTTCAAATTGCAATCAAGTCTTCTTGGATGTTGATTTTCAAGTATATGATCTGTTTGAACCTTTGCACAACTCACTTTGCACTTCATTCACATCTATACTTTGATTATTTGAGTTTCATGCCAAATTTCATTAAGTTGTTTCAAAGTTTTTGGACCCCGCTTGCCCAAAGCTCAACAAGCACTCGACTCAAACTCCTACAAGGTGTATTTGACACTTGAGCACTAAAACCTTGAGAGGTGCACTCAACAGACTCACGAGCGCTCAAACTAGGGGTGCACACAATTCAAATCGAGTCGGGTTTGGCTATTACCCATTACTCAAACTAAACTGATTGGGTTGCCCATTATGTAAACTTCTCCTGACCGCACCAACTGTTCAAGTTTACGGTCTGGTTCGTCAGTCCTACATCAACAGCCAAGATTCAAAATGAACATCAAATTTGAGACCCCCCAAAAAAAATTTTAAATAAATAAAATGCAACCGAGGAATATAGAATCCTTACCTAGGGTTCTTGTTAGTCTAGGATGAATACACCATTGACACAGAAGAGAAAATGAATGGCATACTAGATTGTCCGAATAGATTGAGAGATTGGGAGGCTTTGAAACTCAGCTTCTAAGGGGGCTTTAATATTCAAATTCATGATAGTGTGGATCGTTTTAGGATTACAATTTTGTAAGAGAGAGAGAGAGAGAGACAAAGACGGTTGGTTGTAGGAGTTTTAGGGTTAGGGTTTTGTAATAGTTAAACAAAAGAGAGGAAATATCATTTTGTCCTCCAAATTATCACTCAAAAATCAATTCAACTCATGTTCTTTTAATAATATCAGTGTTACACCTAAATAGGATCAATTTTACCTTGTCATTAACTGTCGTTTATAATCAAACGAAAGTTGCTGACGTAGCATAACACTAAAATTTCATTTGAAATTTCATTTTACCTTTCAAACTATCTTTAAAATATCAATTAGACCCTAAACTTTATTTTATTCGAATAAGTTATGTTAGGACCCTACTTGTTGTCAAATTCCGTGGACAAACTTAGGGTTTATTGAGTTGTAATTTTCCTTTGGTTTTTGTCTTCCCGCTCGAGTGGGGAACGTAGCGCTCAAGCGGAGATTCCACCATCACAGTATTTTGGCTTGTCTGCAAAATATACTGAGTGGTGTGTTTTTACACTCGAGCATGGGATCTTACGCTCGAGTGTGAACCCTAGTTTGGAACACACGATATAGAGTCCCGGCTTGAGCGTCCATTTCTACGCTAGAGCGGACCTGGCAATTTTAGATTCTATAAAACCTCAAGTTGCTCCAAATCTAGGATTACGTTTTGTATATCTTCTTTAAGGGTTTTAGGGTTTTCTTTTGGGGATATTTTTCTGATTTTCTTTGATGTTTGATTGAGTTTTGAACTCATGTTCTTATACGCACACATCAAGGAGTTTGGTTGATCTTCTTTGAGAGTATTCTTCTTCTGTGGAATCCGAAGATTCAAGCACAGAGTAATCAAAGGAGTTCGATGGTGTGTGCAATCGTTGATTCGACAATGGATGTTGTGGATTCAACATCAGTCTAATCAATTCCGAGACGAAAGTTGCGGTAAAAGATATACAGAAGTTTGAAGACAAATTGAAAGCATTTGGATAATTTGTTTGGTATCTTTGAAATCTTTCTTTCTTCAATAATGGATTGATTTGTGGCGTTTCGTCTGTGATTTTTTTATCACAATTGAAGGTGCTCCAATTGTGATTTTTCCACGTAAAAATCGTTTGTGTAGATTTATTATTTCAAAAACAACAATGTAAATCACATTCGTACGTGCTTAATGATTTAGATTGGTAAGTTTTGTTGTTTGGGAATTGATACAATTAGTTCTTGATCTAATCACAAATCACTTAGGTTTTTCAATTAGTATCAGAGCAGGTCACTCTTTGTTTTTATCAAAACTATAGGAGTGTGATTTTGTGTGATTGGTGATATGGATTCAATTAGCAAAGGTAACTCGACCCATAGACCTCCGTTACTAGATGGTACAAACTATTTTTATTGGAAAGCTTATATGAGAGCGTTTTTAAAATCTATCGATGAGAAAGTTTGGCACTATGTGATCTATGGGTGGAGTGAACCTATTGTCACCATTGATGGTGTTGATATTCCCAAACCCCTTGATAAATGGGACGCATTCAACTATCACAACTCGAGTTGGAACAGTAAGGCTCTCAATTCCCTTTTTTGCTTTGTCACACCTAAAGAGTTTCGTCGTATTTGCACATGTGAGGTAGCAAAAGAGGCTTGAGACATTCTTGAAACAATTCACGAGGGTACTACTTCTGTTAAAAAGTCAAAACTTCAACGTCTCACTTCTGCCTTTGAAACTCTTTTTATGCATGATGATGAGACGTTTGATAATTTTTATGCTAAACTTAGTGACATCATGAATTCTTGTTTCACACTCAGTGAAAAAATCCCTGAAGCTAAGGTTGTTGGAAAAATTTTGAGGTCTTTACCCAAAAAGTTCCAATCAAAAGTGACAGCTATTAAAGAGGTTCAGAATGTTGATACCCTCAAGCTTGATCAGTTGGTTGAAAACTTACAGACTTATGAAGCCCACCAGATTTCTAAGAAAAAACAAAAAGATAGTGTGGCTTTTACTAGTGCTCATGAGACTGCAAAAACTCCTCAGATTGAGTTTGATCTAGAGTCCGAGATGACGGCTATGATTACTAAGTAGTTCAAAAAAAATTTAAAGAAAAATAAGCCTAATTTCAAGGACCCTATTTCAAAAGATAAGAGTAATGAAAAACCCAAAACTTTTCCACCAAAGCTTGCTCCAAAAACTTAAAAGAAGATTGTGAAGGGGCAAGGGGTCAAGTGTTATGAATGTCAAAGGTTTGGACATATTGCTCTTGAATGTCCATCGAAAAAGAATTGGGATGATGAAAGCGGGTCAGAGCAAGAACCCGAAGAAACTGAATCTGGTGAAGACAGAGATAGTGCTTTCATGGCATTCTGGTCCACTTTCACTCAACCTCCTCTAGAGCCAGTGGAATTTGCTCGTGGTTAGGATTTACACCGTGCTCCTACCTTTGATGGAAGTAATTACTTGTACTAGAAGATCACAATGAGGGCATTTCTGAGAGCTTACGACCCTGAGGGTTGGCAAGCCATTAAAGAGGATATTGAAAGTACTGACAATCCGAGCAATCAGAGAGTTCTGACTACCATTCGTAGAGCAATTTCTGATGAAGAACAACAACGGGTTGCTTGCTGCACAAAGGCCAAAGATGCATAGGACATTCTGAGTCAATTTCATGAAAGAGGAGTCATCTTCACCACCATCTATCTCCTTTCCTGCCTTAGTTGCTCGACTGGATGAGGTCTAGGAGAAAGGAGCAAAAAAAAGATGATGAAACATCAAAAGACAATAATGAGATTGATGGTGATGATCTACAACAAGCTTACGAAAAGCTTTACAATGAATCTCTGAATCTGTCTCTCTCTCAAGCTCAAAGCATGTGAAAGCGAGAATGTCAAGCTAAGAGGAGAAATTGTAACAGCCAAGCAGAATGTCATCAAGATCTCTAATGACAGGCAAGACCTTTATGGAAAACTTCTATCTTGTGAGACCAAAAGGAATGAACTTCTGAAAATATATGTCACATATGAAGAGAAGATTGAAAGCCTTGAGATGTCACAAACTACATTGGAAGAGATGGTTGGTCAAAAACATGAAGAACTCAGAGATGCTAGAGCCACAATTGCCATGTGGAACAAAGGTTCCAAGTCATTAGAAGACATCCTTGGGTCTCAACAAATGGGTTGTGACAAAAGTGGGTTAGGTTATGGTAATGCAACAGCTCACAAGGGACAAGCCTCTTCATCACATGACCTGAAAACTCAAGCAAAGGGAAAGCTAAAGGTGCACCAGGGTGATCCCTCTCATCATCTGCCTAACGGAGGGTAAGATCAACAAAAAGGAGGTAAAACCTATTTTTGTTTGTCATCATTGTGGTAGGTATGGCCACATTTGTCCTTATTGCTTTGAGTTGTTCGGTAAAGTGTCTCAAAAGGGTAGAAATTCTAATACTTTTTGGGTTAGGAGACAATCTTACATGTCTAGGCAGAACAACAAGATTCATGAGGGTGTTTACAACGCTAAGACATTTACCAAGACCGCCAGTCCTAATTTTGTTAAGACCAAAAAGATATGGGTGAAAAAGAATAACTTGACTTGTTTTGTTGTTCACACTGCTCTAAAAGCACGTGACTCACACATGTGGTACCTTAATAGTGGGTGCTCTTGTCACATATCAGGTGACAAATCCTACTTCTCTTCCCTTGAAAAATATGAAGAAGGAATTGTTACCTTTGGAGGTAGTGGCACTTCTAAAGTCATTGGTAAGGGCTCTACAAGTGTGGCTAGTCTTCCCAAGCTCGAAAATGCATTACTTGTTGATGGCCTTAAAGCAAATCTTTTGAGCATCAGTCAAATGTGTGATTCCCACCATGAAGTATTATTTTCAAAAAATAAATGTGAAATTTTAGATAAAAAGGGAAATACTGTCATGCATAGGATTCGCACATCTGATAACTGCTACAGGATTGTTACCATTAATGATCTCACTTGCCACTCAGCTATCATAAGTAACATTGATCTGTGACATCAAAGATTAGGTCACATGAATTTCAATGCCCTAACTAAGATAACCAACAAAAAGCTTGTGAGAGAAGTATCTAAACTGGGTAAGAATCTGAACCGTGTGTGTGGACCATGTCAACTTAGGAAGCAAGCTCGTGCCCCTCATAAAAAGGTGAACAGCTTTACAACCAAACGTCTTCTTGAATTGGTTCATATAGATCTTATGGGACCCACTCGCACTGAAAGCATTGGTGGTAAAAGATATATTTTTTTTAATCGTTGATGATTTTCATAGGTAATCCTTGGTTTAGTCATGTCCATTTCAAAACATAAGAAGTCAACTGCCTCTCGCCCCTCTTTTAATACAGACCGGTTTCCCTCAGCTGAAAAAGCTAAGTTGTTTAGAGAGTCCTACCCCTCTAGGACTGTTCATCTTGAACGCAATGTCCAGCCAAACACTTTTGAGTCCATCCACATTCGCCCTTTGTTTGATCCTTTGGGTGGGGATTTGGTTCTTTCCTTCTCGGGCCGTCAAAATCTTGATTGGGTGCGGGAATTTTACTGTAATATAGAGGGGATTGACGATGTTGGTCCTTCGTTCAAGACTTGAGACAGGTCTAAGTCTATCACAATTACCCCTGACTTTATTCGTGAGCTATTAGGTATTGGTAAAATCTTTCCTATTTATTATCCTTTCCCTGTTCGACCCACTTATGATTTCAACGAGGTGGCCACTGCTTTATGTGGTACATCTCGTTCGTGGCTCCCGGGCTCTTTGATCAAACAAAATAAGCTCCTTCCCCAGTTTCGTTTACTCAATCTCATTGTTTATGCCAACATCATTGTGACCACCCACAGCTCCAAAATAAATCAAGAACAAGGTTGTCCTTTATTGCATTGCTCACCACCGTTCTATCGACCTTGCCACCTTGATCATTCAAAAAATGGTCGTTGCCTTTGAGCGAAATAACCTTGGTCTTCCTTATAGTTGCCTCATTAACCGGCTTCTCGCCAAATTTGAGGTTTCCTGTTTTGATGAGGATGACTTTGCTTCTCCTTCCCAGCCTTTCACCAAAAAAACTGTCTCTCAGAGTCAGTCTTATGTCAGGGGGTCCCTTCTGGAGTCGGTAGTTCTAGTGCAGGTGCAGGGGATGCTGCTGTGGCCGAGGAGGCCAAGTATGATGCTGCTGCTGCAGCCTGCAGGTGAGGCTACTGGTGAGGGGAAGCAGCTTCCTCCGGTTCGTGCTATCCGAGGCCAGCTGCGTCAATTCGAGCAGTCCATGGTTTCATATTTTGATTTCCTGGAGGGCCGGATGGATATCTTTGATACCCGGCTTACTGATCTTGAGACTACAGCCGATGCTCGGCTCATAGCATTGGAGGCCTCATCTAGGCGCATTGAGGAGTCAATAGCTCAGTCCTCCGTTCATCTTTCCCAGATCCTGTCCCTCCTTCAAATGCAGCCACCTCCACAGCCACAGGCTCCGTGATATCTGTTTTCTTGGCTAGTATACGTTTTGCACAGTTTTTTTTTCTTGTTTTTCGTTTCTTTTTCACTTCTGTTTTCACTTATGTTTTCCTCCTGAACAAAAAAGGAGAGTATTTTTGGATATGTGTTGGGTTTTGGGCATGGATATTGAGATATTTTTTATACATGGATATTGGGAGATGTGTTGGGTTTTGGGCATGGATATTGAGATATTTTTGATACATGGATATTAGGATACTTTTGACATTTGTTTAGATATATATTTGAATTCTGTTTAGATATATGTTTGGTTATTTATCCGGTTCCACAGTTTTGGTTTGTATGGTTGTTTCCACAGGTGGATTGTTCAAGGATTAAGTGTTTCATATTCACTTTCAGCTCTTGTGGGTTTTTTTTTTTTTTTTTTTTTTTTTTTTTTTTTTTTTTTTCAGTTAAAATCCAAGTTGTTGATTGTATTAGTTAGTATGTTTAGTGGGTGTATTTGTTAGGAAAATTGTTAGAAAAGTTTTGTCCGAAAATTGACAAAGGGGGAGATTGTTAGAACCCTACTTGTTGTCAAATTCCGTGGACAAACTTGGGATTTATTGAGTTGTAATTTTCCTTTGGTTTTTGTCTTCCTGCTCGAGCGGGGAACGTGGCGCTCGAGCGGAGATTCCACTATCACAGTATTTTGGTTTGTTTGCAAAATATACAGAGTGGTGTGTTTTTACGCTCGAGTGTGGAATCTTACGCTCGAGCGTGAGCCCTGGTTTGGAACACGCGATATAGAGTCGCCGCTCGAGCAGGCCTCGCGATTTCAGATTCTATCAAACCTTAAGTTGCTCCAAATCTAGGGTTACGTTTTGTAAATCTTCTTTAAGGGTTTTAGGATTTTCTTTTGGAGATATTTTTCTGATTTTCCTTGATGTTTGATTGAGTTTTGAACTCATGTTCTTATAAGCATACATCAAGGAGTTTGATTGATCTTCTTTGAGAGTATTCTTCTTCAGTGGAATCCGAAAATTCAAACACAGAATAATCAAAGGAGTTTGATGTTGTGTGCAGTCGTTGGTTCGACAATGGATGTTGTGGATTCAACATCAGTCTAATCAATTTCAAGACAAAGGTTACGGTGAAAGATATACAAAAGATTTGAAGACAAATTGAAAGCGTTTGGGTAATTTGTTTGGTATCTTTGTAATGTTCTTTCTTCAGTAGTGGATTGATTTGTAGCGTTTCGCCCATGGTTTTTTTATCACAATTGGAGTCCAATTGTGATTTTTTCACGTAAAAATCGTTTGTGTCGATTTATTATTTCAGAAACAACAATCTAAATCACATTCGTACGTACTTGATGATTTAAATTGGTAAGTTTTGTTGTTTGGAAATTGGTACAATTAGTTCTTGATTTAATCACGAATCACTTAAGTTTTTCAATTTAGATATAAAAATTAATATTATTAAAAGAAAAGAAATTAAATTGATTTTTGAGTGATAGTTTGGAGGGGGGCAAAATAATATTTTCTCAACAAAAAAAATAGAAAGTGACAAAGACATCAGTTAGAGAGAGAGATGGTAATACGGTAGAATCTATAGAGTTTCAAATTTTTGGAAGTTGTAAGACTTTTGAAAGTTGTGAGATATGATAAGGTTCGGTGAGTAAATGAGGAGTAATCTCCAAAGGGTTAGATGATATGGTTAGGTCAGAGATTAGATATGGTTAGGTGGGATGCAAGCAGGTGGCCATTAAAAACAATCTGTATTATGGCGGTTGGCTCGGTTTCAACAAGTTCAAAATACCTAACCCCAGTCTCCGAACTAAAACCCACAAAACTTGATCAGCCTGAATTGCAGGAGACCGAAATTGCAATCGAAACCATCCATATGGTGTGTGGGTCGGCCGGGTGGGTCACGCTCCGCGGCTCCTTGAACACCCCTAGCTCAAACTCATAAAGGTGCGCTTGACGCACACACTCAATAAGGACTCAAGCTCTAAAAGCCCTGACAGAAATGCTCGACAAACGCTCAAGTGTGAGTTGGTTATTGAGCTGTAAAAAGCCAAACAAGTAAGAGATGATTAATGGGCATTTAAGAGGCAAGTTGTTGCTCTCTAACCCGTTTGAATTCAGTGATTTGGAAAGAAAATAAATGCATTTCTGTCATTTTACATTACCTGTTTGGATTAGTAAAGAGAAAAGAAATGGGGCGACATGGTAAGAAATAGATAATTTCTTTATAACCCTCATTTTGAGTCTCTCCAAAAGAGGAGAGATGGAGAGAAAAGAAACCAACAAATTACTTTTTTTTCATAATACCAAAACTATCCCTATAAATATAGAAAAATAAAAAGAATAACAACCATAAAAAATTACTTTGGTAATATAACATGAAATAATTTTTTTTCTTATCTTTTATGTCAAAACAAGATAGGAGAGAAAATACAATCTTCTCTCTTCTCTTTGTTTCGTCTCCTACTATAATCATTTCTTTTCTTATCTCCTAAGTTCACTAAGTTCTCAAATGGAATGTAAACGTTTCATTACTCAGTTATCAAGAATTTGAAATGTCAATCTCAATTGTTCATCAATCTAAAGCTTTAGATCATGAATTGAGTTTGATTTGTCCGTCTTGATTGTATCATCTCACACAAAAATGTTCAATCACTTCTTTTATTTCTTAATACCATGGTCACTGGGTAATAAATAGCCTTATTCAAGAACAAATATCAAAGTGAGGAGGTTCATGGATGCTATTGAATCAAAAGAAGTTGACGCCGTCAAAGCCACTTCAAAGTAGAGATCAAGCTTGGTAAAGCTTGTGGTGTACTCTATCATGTAGGTAAACTTGGGTACAAGTTGTAATTCCTTCATCTTGAGCAACTGTTTCATTCATTAGTTTATTTGATTTAGGTGTTGGGATCACGGTTTTTCGTATAGAGTAATCAGCTTCTGTAGGGATTTCCATATTAAATGGCTTGTTGATCTTCATCACGTTATGAATGGTTTGGTTAGATTATAATCACATCGAATTGATCTAGGGGTATATAGGATAGTGACCATAATATTAACCATAATACCCTAACTAGGGGTATATATATACGGATAGTAACCATAATATTAACACACACACCGCTAACTTTTAGGAAAGTGTCCAGGATTATCACCGAGGGTGCAAAAGTATGTTTTAGGGTGCAAAATCCTAAATATTTTAAATTTTTCAATATAATATTTATTACCCCCCCCCCCCCCTTTCCAAAATATTAAATGAACACTTCAAGAGAGGGATCCATCCTTAAATGAACACTTCAAGAGAACATATATGTAAGTAAGGTAGACAAGATACATCCAACTTTTGATCAAATGTGAAGTTGCAATTGAATAATTTAATCTTTCACTAATTCTATTTATTAAACTGCCCAAAATTCACTGAATGAATATACATCTTTTTCAATAAAAAAGATAACTATGAACTAAATAAATCCAAATCTCATCTATATATAGCAATGCATGAATCAAATATTTGCTATAGGTACCAATAACCCAGGATGAAATAAATTTAAGTCAGTCAAACATGTTATTAACAACCAAAATAAAGAAATTGATAGCACTTATCTTTGATGCGCAATCCTTACAGATTGTTTGCAGCACAGCCCCCAAAATTCAACTCTTTTCTTCCACATACTTGACAATCAAAACATAACACAACAAATTAATTTTGTCCCCAAGCTTCAAGCTAGGCATTTCAAGTACCAAAATTTTAAAATAATTATTTACCTTCCATAAACCAATAGGGACCTCCACCAGCTCATATCAGTCGTCAAACCTCTTGGCATGCGCCTCAATTCAGATCTAACAAAGTTAACCCTAATCATTCAGAACATTTTTCAAACTCTTTAGTGAGAACAACAAATTCACATAATCACACATGACACCAACAATGTCACTCAAAATTCGCATGAAAGTACTGAAATTCTGCAATATAACAACGAAAATTCTGAATCGCTTCAGAATTGATTGAACTGATTAGTACATCTAGAACTGATTTTGGATTAACAAAACCTAAATAGAGAAAATTAAACAAAAGAAATAAAAATCCGATGCTATAATTTGCATGGGTGTATAAACCCAAATACACCCATAAAGACAAAGAAATTTACAAGACTACCCCTACAGATACAACTCTCACCCTCTCATTTCCTTCCCCTCTTTGCGGTGGCTACTTTCTTCGCCGGCGACTTCACTGTCTTGGCCTTCGCGCTCTTAGCCGGCGCCTTCTTAGCCGGGGCTTTCTTCGGCACCGGCTTAGGAGCCGCGGCTCTCTTCCCCGGAGATGTCCGAGTGGACGTCCTAGACGCTTTAGCCGGCTTCTCCTTCGGCTTTGGCTTGGGCTTCGCCACAGCCTTGGGCTTCACTGCAGCTTTCGGCTTCACGGCAGCCTTCGGTTTCACAGCAGCTTTTGGCTTCGCAGCTGGCTTGGCCTTTGCCGCTGCCTTGGGCTTCACAGCGGCTTTAGCTTTTGGCGCAGCAGCTTTTGTCTTAGCCGGAGCCTTCCTTTCCTTTTTCGCTTTTACAGCCTTCGGCTTTGCAGCAGCCGGCTTCTTCTTTGCTGGAGCACTAGCAGCTGGCTTCGGTGCAGGAGCCCGAGCCGCTGGAAGCTTAAACGAATTCTTAACCTTAACAAGCTTATCAGAAGCAACAAGCTTCTTCAACTGAACCAACAAAAGCTTCTTGAAGTTAGGTGGTAGATGCTTTTGCTTCTCCTCAATGAACTTCGTAATCGCGTACTGACTCGATCCATTTTTCTCCTTCAGCGTCACAATTGCATCGGTAATCATCTACACACCACGAAAAACAACAAATTCAGATCCAAAACCTCAAATCACAAACTCAAATGACACAAATTCAGATAAAATTTAAGCTTTTCAGTACCTCAATGTATGGAGGATGCAAAGGAGGGTTTCTAGGCTTTCTCGGACCAGCCGGTTTCTTTGCCTTTGGCTCCTTCGCCTTCTTCGACTTTCCACCCTTCGCCGCCGGTTCCTCCTCTGCCGCCGGCTCAGCCACCTCCAGTTCGGGAACAGACTCGACCGCTACAGCTACTTCTTCGGTCGCCATTTGATGATTCCGATCAGAAACTTGGAGTTAGGGCTAGGGCTAGAGTGAAGCAGAGAAGAATCGAGAGAGGGATTAGATCTATAAGACCGTATGGCATTTACTGGTATTCTCGTTGGTGTGAGACGAAGATAGAAACGAGTTGATTTAAATAGTAAAGAGTACGAAAGGCCATCCCAGAAGCTGAATGCTGATTGGTCGAATAACTCGCACGCGGATCACTGGATTTTAAATGTGTGCCGTTAGATTAGTTGCTATCGACGGTTAGGAGTGCTAGATAAGTGAGCCTTGGATGGGTATTTTGGAAAGTATGCTGTTTTGGTGACTTTGAGGTGTGTTTTTGTGCTCAATTGATCTGGAAATAACTTGGGCTACACTGAATGGATTTTTATGGGATTTTGATGGCTTTTTAGGAAATTATGTAAGCTTTCTAACGAGCATTTACATGGATCTAGATGATGATCCATTTGGGAGAATTTTGAATTTAAAGCTACGATGGTCGGGACGGAAGTTTACCTGGAGTTTATTGAGGTTTTGACGCGTTTTTGGAAAATGCTTGGAACCATTATGCATTTTCTGCATCAGATGTGATAGTAGATTTGTAGATGAATCCATTGAATCAAGAATCACGAAAAATGGATTAGATTTGATTGTAAAATTATTGATTACAATGGTCATGAAGATGAACATCATAAAGTGTGCCTAATATCAAATTTGATGTCCGGAATTGTTTTAGAAAATTGCTTGCAGCCATCACACAATTTTTGCATCAGATGTGATAATAGCTTTGTAGATGAATCCATTGAATCAAGAATCACAAAAAATGGACTAGATTTGATTGTAAAATTATTGATTCCAATGGTCATGAAGATGAACATCTTCACAAAGTATGCCTATTATGCAATTTGATGTTCTTAGTTGTTTTAGAAAAATGCTTGGAACCATCATTCAATTTCTGAATCAAATGTGATAATAGCTTTGTATATGAATCTAGTGGATTGAGAATCGTGAAAATCGGATTCGATTTGGTTATAAAATTATTGATTACAATGTTAAAGAAGATGAACATCTTCACAAAGTATGCTTGTATTTCTTTTTGATAAATGTCTCATTAACCAAAAAAATCGTGAATCCTTTATATTTTGATTGTATGTACTATGATCAATCTAGATCAAAGAATATTAGATATCTTAAGTTGAATGATCATGGAAACAACATTTCCATTGTAGTAGGTTTGACCATTCTACTTTATGAAATGTAGTAGGGTTATGCAAAATATTAGCCAATCCACTAAAACTACCCAATTCGCACAAATTTGGCTGTTAATCACAGGTTGGTCTAATCCGCAATTTGAAATTTATAACTCACATTCAAAATCGTCCCACCCTACCATAATTAATACACAATTTTTTTTTACTTTCAGTAAAATATTAAAGTAAAAAGTAATGTAAGAGAGATCTAAGATATAGAAGATAGTGTTATGGGTGAATTCATCCATTATCTTTCATGACCCCGTCGTTAATCACAATTTTAACCTATGAAACCAAATATATTTATTATTTTGTATTTTTCACATACAATTTTAAGCCTTTGAAAATGTTTAGCATTTAATTTTTTTCCCTTCAATTAGATGGAAGCTTATTGATTAACTTACCCATGGCATTTAAAGGTGTTAAGTGAATATAGTATCAAAAATAAATTTAAAAGATCATCTTAAAACACTTGTAGCATGCTTTACTTTGTATCTTAGCCGTGGAATTGATAGTTTCAATTGTTATTGTATAGCTCATATCCTTGAATTTACAATGAATAAGACAATGTTGTGTCAAATCTAATAAAATGATAAAAGTAGCACTTGGTTAAGCTAATAAATTGAGGATAACCCTATTGTGCAACAACTATGTGATCAATCCTCTACACCAGTCAACAGAAAAATCAAATTATTGTTACAACATATATATTTTCCTTAACCTTTTAGGTTTCAAAAATCATACCGCTCAAGGTTCCATTTTGTTTAGTGGTACGGTATATACCAATACTGGTAAGTTTTCCGTATCGTTTTAGATTTATCGCTATAAATTTTATATACTTATAAAAACATATTACCTTATACTGAATTATTTATGCATAACATAAATAATTTCAAAACACACACAAACACATATCCAAAATTAGGTTTCAAAACAACCAATAATATGTTCCAAGTACCTCAAAAAGACCAAAACACATACCATTGTACATATCCAATACAAGTTCCCACCATTTATATAATAAGCTATCACCAAACAAGTCTTACTAGAAAGAGAGATAAGAAAGGAAAAAAAATATATCAATCAACATAGTTATAAGGATCTTGCTCTCCATCAAAGTAAACATTTTCACCACCCCAATCATATTGGCTCTCATCCCATTTGGAGGGTCGTCATCAGCGTCATCAAAACAAGGTTCGGGATTCTCCAATGTCAATGTTTGTAAATGTGGTGGTTCAATTGTCTCCCATTCAAGATCAGGTCCTCTTCATCAAGTAAAGTATGTTCTTCGGATACCAAATCCTCCATTACATCAATGTTGTCAAGACTAATTGGATCGAGGGTGTCTTATCTTTAACTAATATTCTTGCAAACATAAGATCACATTTTTCGTTACATTGATATTCATAATACTTTTATTGTTCAAGTTTTTTTAACAATTAATTTATTTAAATTATACCTTTCTCGAAGTTTCAAGTTATAACAAACAAAGACTAGATCATTTGATCTTCCACAATAATTTTACTAATCTCCTTCTCCATACTACATTTTCATAACGAGAACCAAGCCATTTATCAATTATGAACATTTGTCTAAGCTCTTTCTTAAAAGTGAGAAAACATTGGAGACTTAAAAAGTTTGTTGCAAACCTTGTAATGTGGGAGTAACATAAATCTCTACCATCTGTGAAATATTTCCTCATTGTATTAAAAACCCATGCATGATTGTAGATATATTTGCTAATATGTTTAAGTATTTGAATGGTAGCGTCAATATGAAGAAAGTAGTTCGACTTGGCAAAATTATCTAACATTGAGTCCAAGAATGAGTTGCACAGGGGGACCAAAAGAAGGTTTCATAATTTGCTTGCAATTTTTTTCCTACAGCTTTGTAAGAAAAATTTATTTGTAATAGACTACACAATATTACTTAGTCGCACAAGTTTAACAACTTCATCAAAAATACCAAGCAATGTATCAAAATCCTTAATGAGGCATGATGTATCAACTGACTTTTAAAAACATAGTGCCTTTTGGACTATACACAAGAAAATTTATAACTGACACTTGATTTTGACTTAACTATCGATCAGACATAGCCGAACATCAGTGTAACAACATTCATACAAATGCGAAGAGAAAAAAAACAGCGTATTAATGAAAACAAAACATAGGGCTTGTTTGGTTTGTGTTTCAGAAACATGTTTTGAAAAAAAAAAGTACGAAAACATGTTTGGTTTGGTGTTTTGGAAAATTTGTTTTGGAAAATTGTTTTGAGAGAGAGTTTTGGAAAAAGTGATTGATTTGATGTGTGTGTGAGAGAGATTTGTTTGGAAAAGTTGTTTGATTTGTGTGTTTTGGGAAATTTTTTTGGGAAAATTTGTTTGGTAGAGAAAATTTCTGAAATTTGTTTGTAGAGAAAATTTCTGAAATTTTTTTCAGAAACATCAACCAAACAAGCCCATAGAGTTTGAGGGAGAAGAAGCATTACAAGTATCATAGAGATGGGGAGGCAAAATAAGGGCTATAGTCGTATAAGAAAACAAAAATGTAGGTCCACACGAATCCTTACTTTCAAATTTAGATCTATAGATCTATTCTATGAGTAAAAAAATTCCAAATGTTCTCATTTTGTAAAATTGTTATACAAGCAAAGGCAAAATCTAAAATGAACTAAACACATATAAGTATTTTATTTATTTTTTAATAAATAATATATTTATAAAATTTTATAAGTGGGTTAGGTCAGCCTAACTAGAAACATAAATCGCAATGGGCCTAAAAACAAGTAATCCAGCCCAGTTTATTAGCCAAAAGTACTATGCCCAAGTCCTAAAAAAATAAGGTTAGGTTGGATTGGGCGGGCCAACAACCCGATGTCCATCCCTAACTTTAGTTGAGGTGGGTTCGTAGAAAGGGAATAGGACATTGAAGATAGAAATGAAGTGTCGTAAGAAGACAAATAGAATAAGAAAGAATTGGTGGTTGTCAAGTTTGTAAAGAGAGAGTAATGAAATGAAGTCAAAATAGATGAATTTTTTAGACGAAAGAGAGAGGAATGATATGAGGTAGGTGTTGCACTTTTATATTTCACGAGGTTGTCGCGGTATACTGGTGTCTTTGGCGGCTGTTGTCGACTCCAACCAATAAGCGTTGGCCTTACTATCAATGCCAATCTATATGTGTCTCGGGCCTGCTATCAGCCTTACGCTGCTAATGCTTTGGGGTCTGCAATTGACGTCTAGCATCTATACACTACTTTGTATGGAGGAGGTCTCTCTCTAAGGCTGCTATCACCTTGGGGAGCTGTGCCTCAGAAGATAGTTGCGGAGGTTTAAATTGCCTCGGCTTGCTTCCCCTTAGCAAGTATCAAAGGTAGCGTCGCAATAATCTTTTGATAGGATGGTGAGGCTGAGGTGGGGTTTGCATCAGTAACTGGGCTGCGGCAAATAATGCCACAGTAACTTTCCTTAGACACTTGCTCTTGGACTATTTGGCCCAAACAGGTTGAATATGGTTCGGTCTGCTAGCTAACCCATTTCTCTTGGGTTTTGACCCAAGTTCATTTAATGATTTTTATTTGCCTAATAAAGATGCCTTCCCACAATTAGGTTAACCGTTTAAATTCTGCCCTTCTACACTTGTTCAGATACCAAAGTAAATTTTCAAATCTAACATGTGATTTGAAACTAATATCATACTTTTTCACCTTGGTCATGTTAGTGAAGATGTGAAGTTGGAATTTGGTCAAGCAAGTAAAATATCGTAATTTAGAGTTGTGATTTTAAAGGCAATTTCAAAAGCCACTCAAATCTAATTTAAAACAATAAATAAAATACCAACAAAATCTAGAGACACTAAATAAAAATAAATCAACAGTAGGAAAGTAACACTTAAATATTACTTTTCTCATATTTTATGATTAAACTTATATAATCTATCTTATCAACCATTTATTTTTCAGCAGACACAATAATTAATATTGTCAATCTTCTTTATGACAATGTTAATTGAAGGTAATATTTGATTAACAAGTTTTTTTTTCTTCAGAGAAAATTGTAGCCACTATAGTTATAATAAAATTTTATAAATAATATATACATTTGAGAAACAACCATACATTTTTTTAAATAATTCACTTCAATTGGGGCCCTTCATTTAATTAAGATCTAATAAAAATATTTTTATCAGTATACATATAAGGGTTTCACCTAAGTGGGAGTCTTATTTTTTGAGCAAAATTTCGGGCCCCAACCTACCATCAAGCCTGCCCTGCCCATTATAACACACAATGAGTTGAATGTACTTTTTTTGTAAAAATTCACTCATTTTATTATCTATAAATACACATTTATCCATACTAAATTGGAATCCACTCTTGCCTAATACACATTTAAACATATATGTATTGAAGTACCATGCACTGAATAAATTGGCAAATAATTAGTAAATAAAATAAAGTCTCAATTCTGCTTATTTGTGCCTTTTAACACACTTTCTAACAAACAATTTTAACATAACTATTTGAGATACTCTTCTAATCATAATATCCCTAATATGATGAGTAACCGCCATTTCATTTTCTCATATAGCCATCATTTTCTCAAAGCTCTCTTTGAAGCTTTAGTCATTGCCACCTTCACCCATCCATCTTTACCCCAACTTCACCTTCATGCTAACACTATCATTGACTACCATTGACCACTCAAGACCCTTAATTGAATCATGTATGTCTCTCTCACTTTTTTTTTTTATCTCTTTTAGATCTTTGTCTCAAATCTGTCTACTATTTCTTAATTTTCAATATCAAAACCCCCATTTCCTTCTACATATCCTTTTTGCCACTCATTTTTCCTCTTTTGTGAAGGCTAAGATGGAGTGAACTTCCCTTAAGAGTGGTGAATATCGAACAACTAGTTGTATGTATCGTGTGCAAGCATGCCAGGACTTAGCGAAGTTTAAGTGTGACAATATATTATTAATTCTTGAGGTTACCTAGGACTTAGCGAAGTTTAAATGTGACAATATATTATTAACTCTTGAGGTTACCTATTGGTGTTTGACACGTACTGGGAAACACACATGCAAACACCTTAGGGACATGCAACAGACATAGGCCCTGTTTGGTAGAGCTGTGGGAAACTGCTTATAGCTTATGCTCAAACAGCTTATAGCTTATAACTTTCAGCTTAAGCTGATTTCCAGCTTATTCTAAAAGCATCTCCTGCCCCCACTCAAAGAATAAGCTGATTTCTGACTTCCACAAAGCTATAAGCTATAAGCATAAGCTAAACCAAACATATCAAAACAGCTTAAATTAAGCTGAAAGCTGAAATTAATCTCTAACAAACAGGGCCATACTAAAGATACATTGGAATACATTCAAGCTGGGTCAAAACTAATTTTTGCAAAATTGTTAGTGCCATTAAGCTAAAATAAAAACTTTGTTAGGTACGGACACACATTGGATACACAATAAAAGTGTCCTATTTTTGATGGACAATGCTAGAGTCATACGAGTGTGTGGTTAAATTATCAGTACTGCTGGGACCCCCAGTGGGGGTGACCCTCAGCACCCCCACCTCCATGTGGGGGACTGTGATAGCAGGACTTAAAAATAAATAAATAATTTTCCACCAATCAAAAAATAGTAGGGGTGGTGGGGGTCACCCACACTGGGGTCTGGGCCATTTTCCTTAAATTATTATGTATAAAATTAGGCACGCATATCATTTCTTATTTTATATTTCATTCAAGCAAGATGATGACAAGTGCTTGACATACTGATGAACTTAGAGTCAAAAAAAAAAAAAATTTGAAAAATTGGTAGTCCGATCAAACTAAAATAACAAAATTTATGGTAAATTGCACTCACAGCTCTTGAGATTTGAGAAAAATACAATTAGCCTCATATTTATAACATAACTAGTATGTCACCCACAGTGGCGGAGTCAGAAAATTAAATCACAAGGGGCACTTATTAATTGCAGCTTTATTTTTTTTTTTCATAACCAACAATAAGAAGATAATAATATTTTTTGAATTAATATTAAATACAAAAAATTAAATAAATTGTTATAAAAGTATTTCACATAAAATTTTACAATGAACTTCGAATAAAATCGAAAAGAAAGTATTGCGTGTAACTAATGTATCATGAACAATGTAAAAAGTCATATATTTAAGCAGTTCCGATTCGTAACTCGAAATTCGGAGGCTCGAATTTGGCTCGACACCAAAACGACGTCGTTTTGGTGTCTTTTTTTCTTTTTTTCCTCTCCCTGTTCTGAAACAGAGGGGATGGAGATGAAGAAGAAGAAGAGAGATGGAGCAGAGGAGACATCATCATCAACAACCAATCATCAACAACCAAAATCAAAAAACAACACAACAACTATTCAAATCATCATCAACAATAACAAACCAAACACAGATCTATTCTGTAGATCAACACACAGATCATCAACAATAACGAACCAACTATTCTGTTCAAAACAACCATTTCGAGCCATCGTCGAAATCAACACACAGATCATCAACAATAACAAACCAACTATTCTGTAGATCTAATCCCATAAAAAAAATGGTTGTTTTTTGTTCAAAATCAAAATAAAATAAAAAAAAAACAAACCAAACACAGATCTACAGATCTACATCGTTGCCATCGTCGACCGTCGCCAGCCGTCGCCAGCTCTCTCTCTCTGTCGCCATCGTCGACCATCGCCGACCATCGCCAGCTCTCTCTCTCTGTCGCCATCGTCGACCTCTCTCTCTCTCTCTGTTCGCCCTCCTGCTCTCTCTTCTCTCGCTTTCTCTCACATTCTCTCTCCCTCCCCTGTCTCAGATATAAAATGAAAAAAAAAAATTACAAAACGACACCGTTTTGAAAAATCGGGCCAATCGAGCCTTGCAACTTTCGAGCTACCAACCTTTATTCTATATTTAAGTCATAAAATAAATTATATAATGGTAAGGTAAATCAAATTTTTACAAATTTTGAGTAAAATTTCATATAATAGTGATATCACATCATTATTGACATATGATATCACCAACTAATAGTAAAACAACATATGAAGGATGGACTCCACATGCAAATATAACTAATACTCTAATAATTTTTACATATATATAGTGAGATTAATTATATTTGCATATCAATAATGATGGATAATACCTTTATATTGAGATTTTTTACAAAATTTTCATACATAAGAATATAATTTGTTGTAATCACTTCATTTTCAATAAAACAATCACTATTGTTTTCATAAATTTAAAAATACCCTTGATATTTTATTCTAAATATTATTTTTGTTTAAAATTTTATTTATATACGTATGTAAAAAAAAATGAAAAATCCAGGAGGGCACGTGAACCCCCTAATCCCCATGTGGCTCCGCCACTGGTCACCCGTGCTATACACGAGATAAAATAATATATTATTTATTAATAATACAATAATTATATTTATTTTTTTGTATTTTGTCTCTCATAAATAAAATTTCATATATAAGTTTAAGAGTTTTGTTTAAAATATTCTTTTACTATAATATATAATATAGATAGATTAAAATTGTTGTATTGACAATTAACAATTAAAATTATGCTTTGTTATTAAAAAAAATGATATAGTTCTAATACTTCACTATTTTAGAATAAAAATATATGAATTTCAAAAAATTGTTATATTAGTTTTTGAAAGGGAAATAATTAAAAAAAAATTTAAAAACTTAATGAGTAAAAAAGAATCACGTAACATGTAATTTAAAACATCAAATAAAAAGTTAAAAAATGAATAAAGACTTTAAAAATATGTGATCACAATTAAAACTAATGTCATATTTATTAATAAGTATAATTTCATTTGGATATCTATTTATACTTTAACATGCTTATTTAAAACAAAAATAAAAATATTAATAATTTTGAGTTTTAAAATATGATTTTGTAGACTTGCTATATTAACTTTTGGAGAATATATTTGAATTCTTTTACAAAAATTGAATATAGTCATTGAACGAATCTTAAAAGATTTAAAATAAAATTTATAATAGGAAGAAATTAATGATATTGCAACATATGCATTTTAACAAATTTAAAGTTTGAAAAAAAAATAGATTAGGACTTTGAATAGGTAATAGATAGATTAAAATTAATTATAAATATAACTATATTTAAAAGGATATGGTTTTGTATAGCTAGCTATATTTTAGATTTCAAAATTTATTTTTTAACTTCCTATATAAAAAGGTTCAAAATTTTAAATTACGTATGATTTTTTTCTAAAAACATATGAACTCACAGTGGAGTCAAGAGAGAAGTACTATAAAGGAAGAGAAAAGCTCCACATATTAAAGATAAATAATTAAATAATTGACTAACACCTTTAATAGTTTTGAAAAAGTTGATTAAAATTAATATTTTCTTTTTATAGCTTTGGAAAACTATTATATGCCTTTGAAGTAATGCTCTGCACCAACCGTCAATTAACACATCATGATATCAAAAAAATATTAAAAGTGATTTTTTTTTTTTTTTTTAAAGTAATGATATACAAACATAAAATCAATACAAAAAATTTATTAATAATGATTCTATTTAGATTTTGATCTATCACTTTATAATGAGTGACATGTTTTTTATCATACAAATGACCCTATCACGTCATTTTTGTATAAAAATTCTAGTAAAACAATATTAACCAACAAAAAATAGTTATAAACAAAAAATAGATAATGATTGGTAGAGAGGAGGGAGAAATGACACACAAAATATGAAATACAAAAACAAAAAAATGATCATAGATAAAAAAGAAGAAGAAAAAATAATGTACCTAAAGAATAAAAGAGTCTATTTAAATAGTACAATAGATTAAACATAAACTATCCTCCAAATTGTTTCATGAAAAGAAATTTTAAAAATAATGAGTTTCATCGTTCCGTGAATGTAACATTTATAGGGCGAGAAAGAGATGAATGACTTGAAAAAAAGAGTGCATAAAAATAATTTTTTTCATCTTTCCTTTTGTGGGGAAGTGGTTCTGGAAATACTCTTCCGATCCTGGGAGACGCTCTTGATCCTCAGCTAGTCACCTGCAAAGACAAATACTCCGGTCAGGGGTACCGGGGTTAGCACTCCGACGGGCAAGTCAGTTCTTATACTCAAGAAAGCTTGTTTTCTAAGTTTAGTGAAGTGATTCTTACATGCCCTTCCAAGAACGCTGCTTCTTTATTTATATCTGTTCCTTCTGAGGCCTCGGAGCCTGGGCCTACTTTTCAATCATTACCCGTTCCTCTATTCGGCCTCAAAGATCCTTTCTTAATCGGCTTACGTATTGTATTCGGCTCATCCTAGTCTTGCAGGACGCAGCCGGTTAATGTCTGCAGGATGCAGTCGGTTAATGTCAATCTACTAAAATATGCCCCTTCCGATTTAGCCATATATTCGGCTCCCACAATTGCCCCCCGAACTCCCTATTGACGGTAGTTAATCGGCGTGTTTGGCCTAGAATTCGAAAAGCTTAGCATAGATCAGGCGGCTTCGTGTTCCCCAAGACATCAGAGGATGTCAGAAGGCGCACACCTTTTCGTTTATCATTACACTTTCCCGCGCCATTCATGTGTCTCTCGCATTTATTGCGATTTGAAACTTCAGTCCTTTTGGGTGCACATTTCATCGATCATCTGATACGTTTGGACCGCCAACGCGCATCTTTCCTCTCACTCACATTTTCTGCAACTTTCGTCCGTCTGCCTTTGCCTCATCTGCTCTTCGTAAGTCTTCTTCCATTTTCTTTGTAATCCTATTCTCTGTTTATCGTTTTTACTTTCGATGAGTCCTTGGGTCCCCGTTGGAATGGCTAAACACTTGAAAGACCTCCTTTCTGAGAGTCGCATTTCCGGATTCCGGCGACATTTTTCCATTCCCGATGACGTCCATTTGTCTCTCGTAACGGACAACACTCTAGATATGGAGAGAGAGGATCAGAATACGATCGTATTCCCCCTACTGTCCATTACGAAGGGCGAAGTTCATTTCCCCTTACATCTATTGGAGTCTGATTCCTTCTCAACCCAATGTAAATTTCTTTCGAATCATTATGGGGGTTATAGAGTTGAATCGACGCCTTAGGATCAATCTCAGAATTCCGGCCATTCAGCACTGCTATGCTTTAGCCAAATCCTCTGGTCGGCTGGGGCGGTACTTCCTCAGGGCCAAGGATACTGACCATCATTTGGTGACTATACTTGCCAGTTCTGGTAAGAGGGTTGACGATATAATGGTCAATGTCCGAGGTAATTGGGAGTTTGCTGAAGGCGAAGATCGCCTAGACCCCATTCCCAGACATAAGGGTGATCTAGGTTACCATGTAGTATCTTATGTTTGTCGATCTGTCTTTTAATCGGCTCTCTTTCCTTAAGCTCTCCTTATCTTTTGCAGGTAACAGATTGAAGAAGATTCTGACTTCAGTTGACGACGCGGTCCTTAGGGACATTAAGACTGCACTCGACTACTTCGGTCGCCCAAACGTGCAAAAACAAGGGAGAGCCGCCCACATTTTACTCAGGTACGAACCCACTTATACCACATTCTCGGCTGCGGACAACATCCCAATTCCATTCAGCGATCAGCACCTCTCGGCTCTTATCTTCCCCAGCTACAAGAACCTTAGGTAGATTGGTCTCGAAGCTTCTGATTCGAGGCAAGACGCAGAGCCGGTGATAAAGGTAGTTGCCGACCCGGCCAGAGAATTCACTGAGGAGGGTGAAGAGGTTGACGAGGCCGTGCGTTCGGCGTTCGAGGCTGCCGGACTCAACCAGCCTTCCTCACCATCCGCTTTGGGTCGGGCAGAGTTTTCTTCCGGGGATATTTTCGCGAACTTAGGAGATCTACCTGGCGATTTCTTCGGAGGTATGGCAAAGGAAAGCCTTACGCAAATGGCGCGTAAGCGGAATGCCGAGCGGATGGCTGCTCGAAAAAAGGCCGAGGCCGTCGAATCCGATCCCAGGTTGACTAAGGCCTCTGTACCCATTATTGAAGGAACGGCTCAGGTTACGCCGGTCGAAACAGAAAAAGTGGTTGAACAGCAGGCCGGCGAAGAACGGCTGATTCCGGAGGGACGCGGCCAAAAACGTAGCGCCGAGGAGGAGGCTAGTTCAGAAATTAGTCCCGTTGACAAACGGCATCGCCTCGAAGAATCGGACGTGGTTGCTCCTTTTGTTATTCAGCCCAAGATCAGAGATACGCCGATTCCTTCCAATGCTTCGGCCATGGAGGATCCGGCCGTTGCATTGAGCCTGGCGACTTCAATTTCCTTGCCGGCTGACAACGCAACCTTTTGCGCCGTGCCGGATATTATGGCCGTAGCTCTGTCTGCGCAGTCGGCACTTTTGGTAGGTGATTCAAATTCGCTTAAATCTATTTGTATAGAAGTATCTAACGATCGCTTCTTGTTTGCAGACCGTCGGCCGGATCGCCGACTTAGGACGCCGCCTGCATGATGCTCTTGGCAGAATTGACCGTTTGCAAACAGAAGTGGACGGTCAGAAGAGTAGGTCCGAGTTTGAGAAGATGAGAGCCGCAATGGAGAGCGCACGAGCCGAAGCGGAGAAGGAGAGGGCTCGCACTGCCGAACAGCTTCGTTCTAATACTGAGGCCAGAGCGAGTGCGAGTGAGGAATCGCTCAAGCTCTCCAAAGACGAACTTGCCGAGGCGACGAGTCAATTGGAGGAGCTCAAGGCGGCCCAGGAGAAAGCCGAATCTGAGGCTTTTGAGGCGGGAAAAAGAGCCACCTTCACGGAATACGTTGATGAAGTTCCCAAATTTGAGAATCGGGGGTTCAAACACGGGTGGCTCAAAGCCCTTGCTACCGCTGGGATTACATTGGATTTGCCAATTCCTTACGAGCAAGTGGATGTTGAGCCCCTTGAATCCGACACCGAGGAGTGATCTGGGAGGCGTTTCCTAATTCATTTAGTTTTTTTTTTTTTTTTATTTATTTATTTTTGTTTGGTAGAGTTTTGTTGGTTCAGGGTGGTTTTCATATATAAATTGGTTACTATCTTGTGCGCAATTTATTAATGAAAATTTCCTTGTAATTTCATTACTACTCGTACACAATTTATGTGGTTATGTTAATGAAACATTTTGATTGAATATCCTATGGCAATATTGACTCGTCTTTCTCATGCCGACTGGATTCGAATTATGAATTGTCGATTTGTGAGCCGGCTGGGGTACTTTAGCCGAATAGATTGATGAATCTGCCCCTGCCCCAGGCGGTTCCTGCAGAGGTTAGAATCGATTCGGGAGCCGGCTGGGGTACTTGAACCGAATATTTTGATGAATCTGCCCTTACCCCAGGCGGTTCCTGCAGAGGTTAGTATCGATTCGGGAGCCGGCTGGGGTACTTGAGCCGAATAGATTGATGAATCTGCCCCTGCCCCAGGCAGTTCCTGCAGAGGTTAGTATCGATTCAGGAGCCGGCTGGGTACTTGAGCCGAATAGATTGATGAATCTGCCCCTGCCCAGGCGGTTCCTGCAGAGGTTTGAAGAATCAAGTTGTGAGCCGGCTGGGGAACCTGACCCTTGCCCAAGGCGGTTCGCGATATTCGAATAGATGGTAAAATCGTGCCCCTGCCGTCGACTCAGCAGGCGTCGGGCGATTCAGGATCTCCGATTAATGAGATTGCCTCGATCGTGCTGTCTCTGTGAAGGATAAATGAACAAGGGTACATCCTTTATGAGCTTAGTAGACAACTGACTCGAGCTCCTGGAGGAAGACTGATTGCTGTGAATGTCGAACCGACTCTTCTTTAACAGTAAGAGGGAAGCGAAGACCCTAGCTCTGAGCTAGGCGGAGATATGAATCGAGGTGGTGAACCCTCACGTACAGGAAGTAGGAGTTCCAGGGGTCGAGAGAGGCGTTAGTCCTCCCCAACGTCGCAGTAGATCGCCCAGGTGAGACAAGCAGTCGCAGGGTAAATCTCCACAGTCCTGAGTCGAGAGGAGGTCTGACGCGAATCCGTGCCCATTAAGCTTTGCGGTATTTGTGAAGAATAGACCCATGACGGAGGCGGACTCGATCGTTCAAGACCCAGACGTAGCGGTCGACTTGCCCGACAACTATTTCCTCCTAAGGTTCAGCAATCAATGCTGGGTCGACAGGACTACGAGGTGTTTCGCGAGGGCATTCACGGCGCGGGTGAAGGGGCTTTACACTGCTTACGAAGTCGGCATGCGACTGCGCGCTACCTGTCAAGAGATGGAGAAGGAGGAAGAACGTATTCGAAGTTTGGAGGCCCGCGTGGAGGCGGCCGAACGGGAACTAAGGAAGACCAAGGCGGCTCAGGCACAATCCACCGCGCACTGCGAACCCAATTGTGGAAGAAAGGGTCACTAGTCGACTTATCAGCTCCGCACTTTGCCGACCGAGAGACGGCAAGTATGTTCGCAATAGAGAGCGCAAGGGGGAGGGCCTATGAGAAAGGTTTCCATGAGGGCCGAAAAGTGGGAATCGAGAAAACCAGGGAAAAATTGGCCGAAGAAGTGTGCCGATGTGAAAACCGTGGGTTTAAGCACGGTTTGATCAAGGCATCTCAAGTCGCAGAAGCTCTTCGAGCGTCGGGAATTGATTTGCATCACCACGCTACAGGAGTAAAGATTTTCCGTTTTCTGCTTTTGAAGTTGAGAAGAGTGAGAATGAGGGTGACGCCGTATGAGTTTAATAGTTGTAAGATTGGAACGCAGGGCGCATTTGAAACTATGTAACTTGTTGTTTTATTGAATAAAGAATGTTTCATTATAAATGTTTCGTTGTCATTCATATTCGGCATATGTGTATTTCGTGTTGCTTAAATGTTTGAATGAATGTCTAAATATTGTCCGAGCCAGGTAACTGTTAACTGTCCGGCGGTACGCGGGCTTATCGGCAGGATCTACACATGGGGAGGATCGACACATTCGTGACGACCGTTAAGGTTTTATTGAGGCTATTTCAACGGCCATTTATCTTTGACCTTGGGTCAGCGCATTGATGCTTGGCCAGTTGGATTAGTGGGCTGGTCGAGGGTGATCGGCATGTGAAGACTTGGCCGACCGGTTTAATAAATCTATTTCGCTTTAGCCCAGCCAGTGCGCGTTTCGGCCAGCCGTCGGGATGGCGGTCGTGGCGAATGTCAATCAACGCTTGTCTTATTCAGCCAATGCGTTTTTTGGCGTTAATAAAATTTTCTTGGGATTGGGACCTCGAGATCGCGGGTCGTTGCTGAGAATAAAAGGAGTAGGCGCTTCGCACCCAATAATTCCACTTGACTCATCGTTCCTTGTGTGGGATGGTGATTTTGGTTACAGAGGCTCAAACTTCGGTCAAGTTTTGGTGTTGAGATGGTTTGCAGCAAAAAACCTACCCGTGAGGGAGTTAGGTCATCCAAAGAGCTTGAGATCTGTGAGTCTCCAAGTCGTCGAAGCAGATCACCCCCGAAAGGAGAGTCAACAACTGTCAAGTTCATTCTTCCTTGTCCTGGATCTTTGCCTTGACATTGTCAGTGGTGTCAGGGGAAGCTTGGCGCTATGCAAGTCGTGGGGCTTAAGCATAACTGGTTCAAGGTATTGCACGCCGTGGAGGGGTTTAGGGCGACGGTCGTCGATCCGGCGATGCTGCTTTACCGGCGCGTCTTGTTCCTTTTTTGCTTTCGATGTTGTAATGCTCGAATGCGGGTTGTGTTTATGTAACAACTGTTTAATCAAATAAATGGTTTTATTTTAAATCTATTTGCGTGTTATTCTGAATTTTGCTTGTGTACTAAAGCACATTACTTCGAATGTATGATCTGTTCTAGCGTGTTACATAGGATCAATTATCAATATCTTTTGTTCGTGCCAACGTTTGCTCCGGATTCGGAGACGTAATTAGCACTTAGCACTGTAGACCGATTAGAATGGCCAAACGGATTAATGCAATAATCCTCTGAAGCACTAAAGCGGGCTTCGTATTTGGAGGCTTGAACCCAGGGCCCATTCAGCCTTAAGGAGATTAATCGGCTCGAATCCGAAGTCTTAATCGGCCCTAAGGCGTCATGCGCCAAGGGGGGCTCCGAATCCGGAGACTTGATTTGGCCAGTCGCGATATCCACGAAGGGCGCTCCGAATCCGGAGACTTAATCGGCCCTCAGGCGTCATGCGCCAAAGGGGGCTCCGAATCCGGAGACTTGATTTGGCCGATTCGTGATATCCACGAAGGGCGCTTCGAATCCGGAGACTTAATCGGCCCTCCAGGCGTCATGCGCCAAAGGGGGCTCCGAATCTGGAGACTTGATTTGGCCGATCGTGATATCCACGAAGGGCGCTCCGAATCCGGAGACTTAATCGGCCCTAAGGCGTCATGCGCCAAAGGGGGCTCTGAATCCGGAGACTTGATTTGACCGATCGTGATATCCACGAACGGCGCTCCGAATCCGGGAGACTTAATCGCGCCCTCAGGCGTCATGCACCAAAGGGGGGCTCCGAATCCGGAGACTTGATTTGGCCGATCTTGATATCCACGAAGGGCGCTCCGAATCCGGAGACTTAATTTTGGATGATCGTGATATCCACGAAGGGCGCTCCGAATCCGGAGACTTAATCGGCCCTAAGGTGTCATGCGCTAAAGGGGGCTCCGAATCCGGAGACTTGATTTGGCCGATCGTGATATCCACGAAGGGTGCTCTGAATCTGGAGACTTAATTTGGCCGATCGTGATATCCACGAAGGGCACTCCGAATCCGAAGACTTAATCTGCCCTAAGGCATCATGCGCCAAAGGGGGCTCCGAATCCGGAGACTTGATTTGGCCGATCGTGATATCCATGAAGGGCGCTTCCCGGAATCCGGAGACTTAATCGGCCCTAAGGCGTCATGCGCCAAAGGGGGCTCCGAATTCGGAGACTTGATTTGGCTGATCCTGGTGAGTGCCCCACTGGGGAGTTGACATATGATTTTGAGCGACGAGGAAAAATAGTTCGTATTGCAGAGGCGAAATATATTTGCAGGTATCAGAGCCCACAGATCGGGTCAGTGATAGGGTTTTCATCAGAACTCTGCTTGTGCCGATTGGGGGGAACCACGTATTTCTTCAATGCCGTGGGTTTGTTGGGAAACGCAGGATCTGATGGTAGGTGCTTGGGACGGCCTTCATGACATGTAGCCAGGTTCTTCCCATGATGGCATTATACGGCGAGGGAAGCTTCACGACCAGGAATTCCGCTTCGACCGTTCTGGAACCCGCTCGAACAGGTAATGTGACCTTGCCCAATGGATATTCGGGATTCGTATTAAAGCCCGAGCAGTGGGTGAGGCGCCGGAGATAGATCCGACTCGTTGAGGCCGAGCTTGATGAAGCTTGGTAGTACATGACCTCTGAACTACTCCCTGGGTTTATGAGAATTCGTTCATGATGAACCGGTTTATGTGTAATCCAATGACCAACGGATCAATGTGGGAAGCCGTTGAGTCATTGAGGTCGGAGTCGTTGAAGGCAATTGTCGGAGCTTCTTCGGACCGGTCAATCGAAATACGGCGCCCCTGTAGAGTTGGATGCGGTCGAATTGTGTGCACGGCTGGGGGTGTAGGCAGGCTGTAAATTACATGGATCACGGCCAAGTGGGGGAGAGTCATGCCTCAATGCTAATGCCTTGATTGGCTTTCCCTGTTTCACATACTGCTGGCAGTCGGCCGTCTTGCACCAGTTCTTCCAGGTGATCTTTTAATGCGTAGCAACTCTCTATTTCGTGGCCGTGATCTTTGTGATATTCGCACCTCCGGTCCCTTCGTCGTGTATCGGGTGGCCCCACCATCTTTGACGGCCATCTGAAGAATGGAAGGGTGTTGGATTTTGGTCATTACGCGCGTGATTGGCTCTGACAGGTCCATGTACTTTTTGTCGACGCGCCTCGAGCGTCTATTGTCGACTTGCAATTGTTCATTCGTCGGGTGGGAGCATTGATCACTTCGATCGATCGAGAGTCCCGCCTTTGTCTCGTTTAGCACGTTGGTCGCGGCTCAGGGCTCGGAGGTGGCACGGAACTTATCGGTTGAGCAATTTCAGGAGGTGCCGATTTGGTGGACACTTGTTTGGCTTAATCCTCAAGGCATCGTCTTCCACTTTGCAATACTCTTCGACTTTCTTCATTCAACGCCCAGACTGTTTTGGGGTGGTCTTCTGGTCAGGGAGTTGCGAAGAGCATTGTCAGGATGTAGTCCCATTTTGAAGGCGGTGACGGCCATGGAGTCGTTGCAAGTGTCGTCAACGAGATTGAAGCACTCCCAATATCGCGCCGAATATGCTCTCAGCGTTTCTCCGAGTTGGATTTGCATAGCCCAGAGAGAGTCGACCTGTTTCGACTGTACCTCGTTGGTGATGAACCTGGCCCTGAAGGATTTTTGTAATTGATGGAAACTTCTGATCGAAGCCGGCTCCAGCTTGTAATACCATCTGACAGCTAATGGCCCCAAGCTGCTGGGGAATATTCGGCACATGAGGGCTTCATTGTCTGCATGCAACGTCATGGCCTGCTTGTAGTGACATATATGATCAGTAGGGTCTGATTTTCCGTCGTAGAGAGTAAATGATGGAGCTTTGAACTTCTTGGGCAGGGCCGCCCTCGCAATTCGGATAAAGGGATCGTGCCGGTCATCTTCGTCTAAACTGCTTCTTCTGCGCTTGTCCCTTGTGTGTGGACTTTTTTTAGAGGAGCTGGAAGTGTCTGAGCGTCCCTTGTTATGCTCCGTGGATAATGAGTTGGAGTCGCTATCAGTTTCCCTTGGTCGGGCTCGAGGTCGTTGTCTACCTGCCCTCAGGGGTCGTTCGGGGTCTTGGGGCGCGGCATCTTTGGATTTTGCTACTTCCAGGGCCAAATCTTAACGGAGGCGTTCATTTTCTGCGGTCATATTTTCCAGCCTTTGTTCATTCTGTTTAGCTTGTTCTATGATGGCTTGCATCGTCTCCTGCGCTGAAGTCGTTGGCGAGTCAAAATTCAAGGCGCGTCTCGCAGCGATGGTTTCCTTCCCGAGCATATTTGCCGGAGTGATGTCGTCTCTCTGTATAGTCTTGTCGGTGGCTATCGGAGGATCTTGCGTCACGCCTTCCATAGATGTACTTGAGTATTCCCACAGACGGCGCCAGTTGTGGGGAAGTGGTTCTGGAAATACTCTTCCGATCCTGGGAGACGCTCCTGATCCTCAGCTAGTCACCTGCAAAGACAAATACTCCTGTCGGGGGTACCGGGGTTAGCACTCCGACGGGCAAGTCAGTTCTTATACTCAAGAAAGCTTGTTTTCTAAGTTTAGTGAAGTGATTCTTACATGCCCTTCCAAGAACGCTGCTTCTTTATTTATATCTGTTCCTTTTGAGGCCTCGGGGCCTGGGCCTACTTTTCAATCATTACCCGTTCCTCTATTCGGCCTCAAAGATCCTTTCTTAATCGGCTTACGTATTGTATTCGGCTCATCCTAGTCTTGCAGGATGCAGCCGGTTAATGTCTGCAGGATGCAGCCGGTTAATGTCAATCTACTAAAATATGCCCCTTCCGATTTAACCATATATTCGGCTCCTACACCTTTTCTAAATTATAAATTATGGAATCATTATAAAAGATAATAAATTGTGAGATTTTAAAAAAAAAATTATGTATAGTATATATGATTAAATTCATTTGGGAATACAATTGTGTTTAAGTATGGAATAGAGAGAGAATTTAGATATAAGATTTAATTTCTAGGAAAATTAGTCTAAGGTTCCTCTCCCATTTTTAGTAATGGAAAAAATCCACAATATTATTTTATGATGTCTAAGATCCCTCAACCCTACACCCATATATTACAGAGAAATTTGTCCAACTGTTTATCTAATGCCTCGTTGATTTGTTTCTGATCCAACAAAGCACCGACGATCTCCGACTTCAAGGATCCACCTCCTTCTCCTCCTCGATCTCTATATATATTTTTGTCTTCAAATTTGAGAATTACAGGTCTGGTTGGAGATTTCGAAGATATTCATCGAATAGAATGGAGAGAGATCGGAGAGAACAATAGAAAATATTGAGAAAGGAGTGATAGATTAGGGTTTGATAAAGACGGTAAAAACTAGGGTTTCGATCATGGCTTCTTTACTTGTTGGCCTTTCTTACTTCCATTCTCTCTTTTTCTCTAAATCTCTCATTCTCTCTCTAACCAGAGCGGCAACAAGAGCCCAAATCAACCACCAACTATTCTAGCATTGGGTTTTCGTTTTCCTTTTCTTTCTTGGTTTTTGTGTCAATGACAAAAGTGAAAGATCATGAATTTACTCAAATATCGGATAGAAAAACACAAACCTTTGTTGGTTTTGATTAAATTTGCAAATTTAATTTCTGGGTCTTTGGTGGATTCATGATGAGTTGGAGATATAAGCTGGTTTGTTCCTAATTGCTGCTGTTGTTATCATCTGGGTCTCCTCTGCAGAAGTAACCCAAGTCACACAGTTCTTCCTCTAATTGCTTTTGCTACCATAGTTTTTAATTTTGCATTTTAACATACAAATTTGTATATAAAAACATGTTTGAATATGTTTTGTGTATTCAAATTTAAATAGGGAATTTTATGTTTGTGTAAATTGATGACTTATTTGTGTTTGATGAATTGTGAATTGTTCTTGTTGTTGATCGATTTTGATTCTACAGAAGTAAAGGATTTGATTATATGAATGTGTTTGTAAAAGAAAATTGATTTCAATATTTGCTATTGATTGTTGTTTAACACAGAGATGAGGGATGTGTACGTAGTCTGGCCAGAGAAAATCACAGGGTGAGTATGTGATTTGGTCAGAGAAAAAGAACAAATTTCTCTGGTCATCACACAAAGAAAATTAAATCAAAGAAAAAAAAATTTGGTTTGTAAGTAAACACCATTGATGTAAAGCTCCCTCTCTTACTCTCTGGGCCACTGTAATGTTGAATATACAAGTATTCCAAATGGAGTACAATGAATTGTTTTGTATTTGTAAAGTCTAGTTTCAAAAATGAACAATTTTGTTTAGAGAAATTTTCAATTTTCTCTAGTTTGATTCCAAAGTAATTCTCTACTCGTAATGAGAGAAATTTCTATGGTTTGGAGAGAATTTCTCTATGAAGTCCAAAGAAAATTCGACCAGAGAAATTCTCTGTGAACCAGAATTTTTCTGTGAAGTCCAAAGAAAATTCGACTTGAGAAGAGAAAATTCGCACAATGAATTTCTCTAGATTGAATGTTTTTTGGTTTGGACCAGAGAATTTCTCTGTATTGAATTTTCTCTAGTTTGGACCAAAGAATTTCTCTAGTTGAATTTTCTCTGGTTTGATTTGAGAGACCTTAGACATTATGAAAATATTAGATATTCTTTATGCTATAAAATATTAATACCAGGGACCTTAAAAAATTCCCCTTAATTTTTATTTTATGTTAGACTTAATTTTAGGTTTATATAGATCAAACCAATCATAAAAGATATTAATAGTATACATTTTATGGGAGGTGAGAGAGTTTTATTTTAGGAGAGAGAAGATTGTATGAGATTTATATTCTTTTTAAATAAATGCTTAATTTATTTTGAGAGTGAGAGGGGGGTTGAGAATTATGTGCTTTTTTCTTTCTTTCTTTCTTTTTATCGGTAATATATTTGCATTAAATAATTTTAAAGGTTAATATTTATGTCATTGGAATAACCAATAGGTGTTTTATTTTATTTTTTTATAAAAATCAAAAATTCAAAAAATTAGGTTTAAGATTTTGAAACACTTAGGGCTTCTAAGATGAAAAGTCACTTTGGTATAATATATAACATAGACAGATAGATTATGAGATTTAGGAAATAGATAAATATTAGGAGAGAGATTTTTTTTTTTATTTCTTTTTAAATCTATAGTTACTTTGTTAGCTAATAGTATTGTTTTTAAATATTTTTAAAATTACAAAAATTAGCAATTGTGGTTTTACATTCTTTTTAATCTATAATTTTTTTTAAATATATAATTATTTTGTTCTGAGATGAGATTTGTGTTTTTTTTTTTTTTTAATGTATAGTTATTTTGTTATGAAATGAGATTTAGGAAAGAGGAAAATATTGGGGGAAGAGATTTTAAGAACTTGTAATTCAAAATTTTAGGTGATTTTTTTTATTTTTTTAATCTGTAATTACTTTGTTAGCCAATAGAATTATTTTTATACTTTTAAAATCACAAAAATTAGCAATTGTGTAGTGAGACTTTAGAGCTTTTGCAAGCTTTCTCACTAGAAACCCCATTTTCCCTATACAATATACTAGTGGTAACCCGTGCTATGTATGTGACTTTATAAATTTTAAAAAATAATCATTATAATTATCTTAAAGTTATTTAATATTTTTTCTTGTGGTATATATGAAATCTATAAGTTAACTTTTATGTTTATAACTTTTAAAATTTTTAGTTTAAAAAAATAAAAAAATATATATAAATCTATTTAGTGCAATTTTGATAATTTGTATTAAAAAAAAGTTAAACCTGATTAAATGAATGAGTTATGGCATATCTCTTCTTGTTATGAAAATATACAATTTAAAAGTTATAATTAAGACAAATATATAATTTTATTATTAAATGTGAAGTGAAGTGATATTTAATAATAATTAATATGATATTTATATTATTAATCTAATAATTTAAGTTACATTTCTTTTCAATTTCATAACTAAAAATATAATATGGATATAATACACACGAATTTCTAGTCTTTAAGAATAAGAAGATTTAAAATATTTTCAAACTTTCATTATTTTCTTTTAATTTTTTTATCTAATTTGATTTTAAATTTGAATAAAATTTTTGATTTGATATGAATTATTTTAACTTTTTCATTAAAATTTTATCAATTTTTAAAAGAACTTTCATTCTTATCCCAATTTTTTTTTCTTGTCACCAATTTTGATGGAAAAAATAATAATTTTCAACGGTTCATCTTTTTAAATTTTTATCAAATTATAATTTGATAAAAAAAAATATTAAGGGTTGAAAATTCTCTTAATTAGAATTATAGTGAAATAACTACTTGAAATAGTCAAAGTTTGAGTACGTGATTGGTTGAAATGTATAATTTAATTAATTATATTCTCATATTTGTATAAAAATTGGCACTTATGACTACATCATTATAAGTCAGATTACGGAAAAAAATTGACATGTCAAACATTTTTCATTTGTAAATATCCTACATATTAGAAAAAGAAAAAGAAAAATAATGTATAACTTTTGGATATGTGTTTATCAGTTTTGTTTTATGGACATAAACAATTTATGTTTCAATTTAAAAAATTAAAAAGTAAAAAAAAAATAGATTGGGTTTTTTACAGACAAAAGAAGCCATCTAACTCTTCTACATATTATTTAAGATGGACTATTTAATCACATAAAAATATAAAAAATTATAATTAGAGATTATCCCTATATATTATGCTATTATATACAATTATAGCTATAACAAATTAACTATAATATATATGAAAAGTTATATTAAGCTCTCATTTTCAATTAATTGAATTATAATTAACAAACTAATAAATAGCAGTAATGGTATAATGGGATAGAAAAAAGATAAAAATAAAGAAAACCATGATATTTAAAAGTTTTAAATTTACCTAGTTATACAAAAATTTAATGTTATAGTAAAATCTTGAATTTTCAATAAATGTTCAATTTTTCTATAAAATAAAATGACAATTAAAAAAAAAAAAATTTGATACCCATTTTTTTTACTTCAATTTTACAGTATTCATTAAAGAAAACAAAATCCGATCAAAATTCTTGGCATAGAATGGACATAGATTCTTCTATTGCAACCTTAATCACCAATAATTCTGCTCCACCATGCAAATCTGTAAACAAACACATAAATCTCACTAAAACCGAAACCAAAACCAAACCAACAGTAGAGAAAGAGAATCACATAGGGAAAAAAATAAAATTAAAAAATAAATAAATTTATGGAGTGGGAGAATGTTAACTCCAATGATTTAGACCTCACCTAGCCCAATCCGTTAGCTCCTCCGCTAGTGCCCGAGAAGTCTAGGAGTTAGAATGATTAATCAGATTATTCTTCAAATAAGACTTGAAAATTGATTAATTTGTCCCATTAAGTGATTTAAAATTTTGATATATATATGTGGGGGCCAAATAATTATATACTAAGGAAAGCGAAATTTATTTGAAGGAAAATCAGGACAAAGACGATTCAACTCTGTCCTGGGGGGTCCTGAAGCCAAATATTTAAGTTGGCCATGCAATCGGCCATACAAGGAGCCGAGCAGGAATTGGCATACGACAAAAAGGCTGAATAAGCAATTATGCGCTGGATTAAGAGTGGGCCTGACCCCTGGGACCAGATACTAGTACAAATAAGAGGAACATCAACCAAACAAAGATATGTGAGAATAGATTAAATAACTTAAGATAAAAGCAAACTTGAGAGCATATACTAACTTGTCCGTCGAAGTGCTAATTTCGACACCCCTGACGAGAGTGTTCATCTTTTTTCAGGTGGCAATCAGAGGATCAAGAACGTCTTACAAGATCTTGGAGTATTTCCAAACCACTTCTCCACAATTGGTGCTGTCTGTGGGAATACTTAAGCACATCCATGGTGGGCGTAACAGATGATCCTCCGGTAGTCGCTAACGACATTACGCCAAAAGATGACATCACTCTAAGAAACATGCTTGGACCGGAGAATATCACTGCACGACAGGCCTTAAACTTCGACTCAGTAGCCCAGACCTCACCCTCGACATCAGTGCATGAGACAATGCAGACGATTATGGATCAAGCAAAGCAAAATGAACAGCGGCTGGAAAACATGATGGTTGAGAATGAGCGCCTGCGCTAGGATTTGGCCTTAGAGGTGGCAAAATCCCAACAGGCCACATGCCAAGACTGGGGTCAACCTTCGAGAAAGAAGGATGGTCGACTACGTCGACTTTAGAAACACGATAATGACAGTGATTCTGACTCACCATTCCCAGAACCTAGAAAGAAGGGACAAGTCGATATATCCAGTTCATTTGAAGGAAGTCCCTATGTACAGCGCAAGCAAGGGAGAAGAAGTGATGATTTAGATGAAGAAGACAAGCATGACCTTTGTATGTGACGAATTACAAGGGCAGTGCTACCTAAGAAGTTCAAAGCACCGTCGTTCATCCTGTACGACGGAAAATTGGACCCCACTGATCATATTCGTCATTATAAATAGGCGATGACACTGCATGTTGACGATGAAACCCTCATGTGTCGAATTTTTTCGAGTAGTCTGGGACCACTGGCTGTCAGATGGTACTATAAACTGGAGCATGCATCGATTAAAAGCTTCCATCAACTCCAAAAGTCCTTCAGGGCAAGATTCATCACCAATGAAATCCAACCAAAACAAGCCGATTCTCTCTAGGCAATGCAAATTAAACTAGAAGAAACCCTTCGCGAATATTCGGCACGCTATTGGGAATGCTTTAACCTGGTAAACGATGCCTGCAATGACTCAATGGCCATCACCGCTTTTAAGATGGGATTACATCCTGATAGTCCCCTCCGCAGTTCGCTAACCAAACGACCCCCCAAAATAGTATGGGCATTAATGAAAAAAGTCGAAGAATATTGTAAAATGGAAGACGATGTCCTGCAAGTCAAAGCCGAATAGAAAGTCGTTAAGACGGCTCCACTTGGAATTGTTTAGCCAGTAAGCGTCGTGCCATCAAGGAGCCTCGAACCGCGGGATCGGGCTAAACGAGACAAAAGGCATGACTCGAGCCGATCAAATGATCAATGTTCACATCGATCAAATGAACAATATCAAGTGGATAGCAGACGCACAGGACGCTTGGACAAAAAGTACACGGAGTTGGCAGAGTTGGTCAGCAAGATTTTGTCGAAAGTTCAACACTTTCTGCTCTTTAAATGGCCATCCAAAATGACTGGACCTCCTAATACTAGGAGAAGGGACAAGTGGTGTGAATACCACAAGGACTATGGTCAAGACACCGACAGTTGTTATGCACTGAAGGACCACCTGGAGGAACTGGTACAAGATGGCCGGCTGGCACAACACGTCCAAAAGAATAATCCATCGAATATGGTAGCCCTAAGGCCAGATTCACCTCCATTTGGTGTAATTCACATGATATACAGTCTGCTGTCATCAGCTAAGATACAAACAATTCAGTTACAACCCAGTCTCCAAAGGCCGATCACACCGGCAAAACGGCCCCATGAAACTCGGAGGATCAGTTTCGACGACACCGACTTAGTTGGAGTAACTTTCCCATACGCCGATCTTCTCGTCATTGAGCTATGCGTCAACAGATTCACCATTGAATGTGTTCTCATCGATCAGGGAAGCACTTCGAAAATAATGTATTACAAGACATTCGTCAAACTCGGCTTCAAGGGCTCGGATTTGTTGCTGGCCGATTACCCATTATTTGGCTTCGACGCTAACCCTAAGTATTCATTGGGCAAGATCACATTACCAGCTCGGGCAGGTACCATATCAGTAGATATAGAATTTCTAGTCGTCAAACTTCCGTCACCATACAATCTCATCATAAGAAGAACTTGGTTGTATACAATGCAAGCTATTCCGAGCACTTACCATTAATTACTTCATTTTCCGACCGAGTATGGCATTGAACAAATTCGGAGTTCTCAAAAATCAGCACAGGTATACTACCTTGTTGCTGCTGTTAAGAGACCAAAGGAAATGGAAGTGAATTCAATTAAAGTACCAGATTAGGAGAGCCTTGAGAGAAGATCCCTAATGAAAAGGCAACTGAAGATTTGGATCGGATCGAAATTAATGGGAGTCCTGACAAGTTCTTCATGATTGACACTTCCTTGAACGAAGTTGACAAGCACGAGCTTATATCTTTCTTACTCGGCAACCTCAACGTGTTTGCATGGACGCCGTATGAGATGCCGGGGGTGGATCCGTCTGTGGCCCAGCATTACTTAAATGTTGATCCAAAATATAAACCAATCATTCAGAAAAGTCGCCGGTCAGCCGCGGAGCATGCTTCTGCCGTTGTTGAGGAAGTTGACCGATTGCTTGATACCGGGGCAATTCTTGAAATTACCTACCCTACATGGTTGTCCAATACGGTGGTTATAAAGAAGAATAATGGATCTTAGTGTGTTTGTGTGGATTTCACGGATTTAAACAAAGCTTGTTTCAAGGATTGTTTTCCCCTCTCCAGAATGAACCAACTCGTAGATGCAAAGGCGAATCATCAACGTATGAGCTTCTTGGACACCTACAGAGGCTATCACCAAATTGCCATACGCCCGAAGGACCAAGAAAAGACTGCATTCCTCACCAAGGTCATACCTTTCGGGCTGAAGAATGCGGGGGCAACTTACCAGATACTAGTTACTGTCATGTTCAAGGAACAGCTCGGCCATACCATGGAAGCATACATTGACGACATGGTGGTCAAATCCAAGGAAAAGCACGCCCATCTAGTCGACTTGGCAAAGACATTTGGCATTCTTCGAAAGTACAAAATGAAACTGAACGCCTCAAAGTGTGCATTCGGCATAAGTTTCAGCAAATTCCTCAGCTACATTGTTAACCACCGTGGAATAGAGGCTAACCCGAGGAAAATCATGACAATTCTAGAACTCGGCTCTCCTCGGTCGGTCAAAGAGGTTCAGAAGCTAATAGGAATGGCTGTCGCACTCAACAAGTTTATCAGTCGTTCCATAGATCGTTACCGACAATTCTTTCATACACGTCGACAAAGTAAAGCCTTTGAATGGACCCCCAAGTGCCAAGCCGCTTTGGACGGTTTGAAAACTTACCTCCGATCAATACCACTCTTGACAATCCCCTCGGTAGGTGATCCGCTCATTCTGTACCTGGCGGTCAACGCAGTACTTTTAAGGGAATAACTCGGGGAGCAGCAACCAGTTTACTATGTAAGCAAAGCAATGGCTGACGCCAAAACACGCTATCTACCAATGGAAAAGCTCATCCTTGCTCTCGTTATGGCTGCAAGAAAACTAATGCATTACTTTTAGGGGCATACCATAGGGGTACTAACAGACTATTCCCTCCGGTCAGCATTCCACAGCGCGAAAGCATCAGGGTACATTTCGAAATAGGCTTTGGAACTCGGCTAGTATGATATCCAGTTCTGCCTAGAACTTCCATCAAAGGGCAAGTTCTCGCCCATTTTGTAGTCGAATTCACAGGATGCCTCGCCGACTTCAAATCCGATCAAATGCAACCTAAACCCAACTGGAGGATATATGTTAGAGATATTTGGCAGATGTACTGTGACGGGTCATCCAACCAGCGTGGCAGTGGGGCAGGCGTAGTAATCATGACCCCTGAATGGGCAATAATCGAGCAGGTGGTCAAACTAGGCTTCGATGAATCAAACAATGAGGCCAAATACGAAGCATTGTTAATCGGCCTACGGAATGCACTTCACCTTGGTGCGCAGCAGCTGCTTGTTTTCTGTGACTCGAAATTAGTCATCAACCAGTTGAAAAGAGAATACGCAACATGGCAACCTATATGAAAATGACAAATTCCTTGCTCGCGAAATTTGACCACCATGAATTGAATCAAATTACCCGGGATCAAAACACGCATGCGGATACCCTAGCTTGCCTAGCCTCTGCCATCGATTCAAAAATCAAATAGACAATCGAAATAGGATTCGTCCCTGAGCCGAGCATTGCCTCTTCTGAACCAGTTCAGATTAACTTCATTGAATCAGGTCTATTGTTGCATTCCTTTCCTTAAAGTAACTCCCAATGCATAAGAAAGAAGCCCACAAATTGCAAAATGAAGCCCTGTGATACTACTTGGATCCACATGGAAAGCTCTACAAAAAATCCCTTTCCGGACCGTAATTAGAATGCGTTCATCCAGACAAAGTTGAGAAACTCTTTGCTGAAATACACGAAGGTAGCTGTGGTGCCCATTTTGGAGGATGCTCGTTGGCCCATCGAGCTGTAACACAAGGGTATTATTGGCCTACCATGCAAACAGATGCCGAGAGTTATGTCAAGAAATGCGAACAATGCCAGAAGTTTTCCCCTTTAACTCATCTGTCTGCCGAGGAGTTAAGCTCTATCACTAGTCCTTGACCGTTTACTTAATGGGGACTTGATATCGTCAGACCATTACCGCGGGCTCTAGGGAACAAGCTATTCCTGATTGTCGCAACAAATTATTTTACAAAATGGATCGAAGCTGAGGTGTTAACACATATTCGAGATGTCGATATTAAGCATTTTATATAGAAAAACATCATAACACGATTCGGCATACTAAGGGCACTTGACTCAGACAACGGTACCCAATTTGATTGCGGTGTCTACCAAGAATTATGCAACACGTATGATATCAGGCCATACTTTTTCTCGCCGGCCTATCCACAAAGCAATGGTCAAGCTGAGTCCTCCAATAAAATCATCATGGACGGCATCAAGAAAAGATTGAAAAAAAGCTAAAGGTAGATGGGTCGAAGAGTTGCCTGGGCTCATCGCACTACTCTAAGGCGATCCACTGGGGAAACGCCGTTCGCTTTGTGCTTTGGAACCCAGGCAATTCTCCCCCTGGAAATCGGCCTACCCACGCTGAAATCCAAGGTTTTTGACATGGGCCGTAATGACATGATATTGGCCTTAGACTTGACTCTGATCGAAGAACGCCAAGATCGTGCCTTGGCATGCATGGCTCAGTATCAGAAACAACTCGCTAAATCATACAATCAGCGTATACAGTTGCGTCGTTATACATCTGGAGAACTGGTCCTTAAGAAAGTATTACCTGCTACCAAGAATTCGGCATATGGAAAATTAGGCCCCAATTGGGGGGACCCTTATCAGGTTAATTCAATTGCCGGAACGTGGGCGTATCGGCTCAAAGACATGGCTGGGAGAAGTTTTTCGCGCCCCTGGAATTCCACACAGTTGCGCAAATTTTATCATTAAGCCAACATGTACAGCATGCTAGTTTGCTTCGAATTTTCGCTGATGTATGAACTTTTGTTGATATGTATGTATTTCTTTTAAATTCCCCAATGCAATTCCCTTTCTTATCCCAGTCTTGTTAATAATGGTTTGATAACGAATAAAAGACTCCAAATCCGGAGTCCCATCCATGGTTGCCACGTTTGGGCCGAATAAGCCTCCGAATTCGGAGCGCCCTTCGTGGATGTCACGATTGGCCAACACTAAAAGACTCTGAATCCGGAGCCCCATCCGTGGTTGCCACGTTTGGGCCGAACAAGCCTCTAAATTCAAAGCGCCCTTCATGGATGTCACTGTAACACTTGGGTGTTTTAATCTATTAGAAGGTGTGTTTAATATCTTTATTTTTGTTTTGGGAGTCTTTAGAGTTGTTGTATATTGGTTTTGAATGAGTATAATCCGATTTAAACTCGTTGGGTTTGTTCGTTCGCATTTGTTCTTGTCAAAAGTTCCTTGAAAACTTAGAAATTTTGCCTTGGGGTCAACACTAGCCTTCCTAAGGGTTGACCCTTGCATGTTGTAGTGTTTCTGGAAGTGTTGTTGGAAAATAGGGTAGACACCAGCCTTCCTAAGGGTCGACCCTTACCTGTTGGTAAAGTTCTTGGAGGTGTTACTAGAAAATAGGGTAGATACTAGTCTGGGGAGGGTCGACCCTCTTATGTTGCAGAATTTCTGTGTTAGTTGCTGGAAAATAGGGTCGACCCTCTCCTGTCTAAGGGTCGACCCCCTTGCTTGTTGTCAGATTGTCTTTCTACCTAAAGGGTCGATCCCTGCGTGTTTTTTTCAGAATTTTAGGCTTCGAATGGGCCTTATTTTTGGGGTTTTTTGGACTTATCTTTTTCATTGACCTTACGGCTATCATGTAATACTATAAATAGACCCAAACCCCATAATTTTCTCCTATTTTTCTTCTCAAAACCGAGAGTCTCTCTCTCTTTCTCTCAAAAACACACTTTTTTCACTTCAATCCTTAGATCTACACTCCTAGAGGTGTCTTTTCACCTTGATCCTTTGAGATAACTTGAAGATCTTGTCAAGGGCTCTCCATTGGTCCGTGAAGTTTGTGGCTTCGTCAACTTTGAGTGTTTTGGGTTTTGTTCCTCATGACTTGAGGTAGGGACACTTTTACCTTAGTATTTCTTTGTTTTGAAGGGATTTCATGGTATGGTTGTGATTTGTGAATTAATTGGAGAGCATTGTTGGATCGATCTCATGTTTTAAATAAATAAACCATTTTACTTGACTCTTGTTTGAGATTTCTTTACTCCTTCTTTCAAAACATGTATATAAATGATATTACAAGCCATATCTATAATTAAGGAGAAAAACCCCCAAATTTGGTAAAAACCCTAGGTTCTCCACTTGAGTTAAAAGCACCACATTGAATGGGGAATGTGATAACCCTGGTTCATATTATGTTAATTAATCTTAATTGTGATTGTGATTGTGTGTTTGATATGATTTTGAGTGCCATTTATATGAATATATGTGGTTTTGAATTTCTATCTGTTCACCGTAAGAAAATCTATTTGATTTAACTGCTTTAGAATTTAATTGAAGGCCTTATCGGCCACAGAAGCCAAAATTGACTACGTCATTGTGATTGGCATAATTTTTAGAGCCTATGGTGAAATTTAATTGAAAATTAATTTGAATCAAAATAATTAGATTCAGAATGATTAATTAGAGCGCTATTATTAACCTTAATCAATTTGATTAAGTAGAAGACTATAAAAGGGGGCATTACACTCACATTTATTTAGTTTTGAGCCCATTTCACTCATTTTGGCTGAGATTAGCTCTCTAGAGAGAGAGAGAGGGCCGAATCTAGTGAGAGAGAGGGGCCAACATTGAGGAATTGCTAGAGAATTCAAGGAGCTAAGGGGATTAGCTCAAGAATTAGCCATAATTGGAAGAATTGAAGCTCCTAGGTGAGTGATCAACCCTTAATTCCTGAATTTGAGTTTGTAATCATGTAAGTTCAAAGAGAATATGTGATCAAGAACAAGAATTGTGTTGTAATTGATGAATTTGAAGTCAAAGAATGCATGCATGAAAGGAATTGCCATGAAATTGTATGTTTGAGCATGAAGTACATGATCCATGTTGAATCTTTGATTGAAGTTCATACTTTTGATCATCTCTTTATCATTTAAATTGAGAATGGGAGCTATATCTCACATGCATGTACAATTCATAGGAGTATGAGTTTTGAATACATGAATTTGTAATGTTGGAAATAAATTTGGTATGATTTGGGACATGCATGTATTTGATTCATGGGACTTGAGCTTCATAAAGTTGTAATTTGGTGTTTGTATCATGCTAGTATATATTTATGAGAATTATGGCTGTAAAATGCAAGAAAATATCAACTTGAATACATGATTGAAGCTCAAATGGAATTCTGGAAAACCTAGAATTTGGCATATCCGCTCGAGCGGGGAAAGCGCCGCTCGAGCGTGAAATGTGAGCTCTCAGAACTTTTTGCAGACATGGATGTCCGCTCGAGCGGGGACATTCACGCTTGAGCGGGGAGCCATGTAGTGTGACCTTCAGCTCGAGCGTCGGAATTCACGCTCGAGCGTAAAAGTGAGGTAACCAGTGCTTTTGCAGACCATAAGGGTCCGCTCGAGTGGCGGAACCCACGCTCGAGTGGGGGACCCTTGTTTCAGAAATTTTGTAAAAGTGTTCTGTGTTTCATTTTCCGTTCTCTTTCTTTTCTAAGCACTCTTAGGCATGCATTGAGCATCATAAATGAGTTAAAAGGATAAGAAAGAAGCCTAAGAGGAATGTATGAATTAAGAACGGATTGAATTGTTTGTGACCCATTGTGTTCATGAAATGTGTAGGGTTGAGTTCCAAGGCAAATCCGCCGGCAGAACACTGTGAGTAATATCTTAGTAAAGATATTTTGAAGTATGTTATTTGTCCAATTGCTTATTCCCAGATAAGTCTTATAAGTTGTTAATTTGAATTGTGGACAAATGTTTGTTGTGCCATATGGTTGGGTCAAAGGCCGTTGGGCACAATTGATTGGGTCGAAAGCCGTTTGACATGCATGAATGAATGGGCCAGAGGCCGTTTGACATGAATGAATGGGCCAGAGGCCGTTTGACATGAATGAATGGGCCAGAGGCCGTTTGACAGGAATGAATAGGCCAAAGACCGTTTGACATGAATGAATGGGCCAAAGGCCGTTTGACACGAATGAATAGGCCAAAGGCCGTTTGACACGAATGATTGGGCCAAAGGCCATCGGACAGGAACGATTGGGCCAAAGGCCGTCGGATATGAATGAATTGGGCCCGAGGCCATTTGATGTGTTTGGAACCGCAGTCACTTGATATATATATATATATATGTATATACTAGATAGAAATATGAATTGGGCCCAAGGCCGTCTGATATATGTTGTTCTAAATACCATTCGTATATCTTCTTTATTTGAAATAGGCTTTTACTCACGCTCATTCATGTGTCTGTGGGTGAGCCAAGGGAGGTCCAAACCCAGCCTCAATGAAGTTTGTGTGAAACAGTCAAGGTTTTGAAGAGTCAGCCCATACGTCTCACGCACGAGACTTGTTTTCGCCCTTTTGCTATTTTGTTATATTTTGTCATGTTGGCGAGAACTTTGGATTACGGTTGTATATAGTTTTGATTGGCTGACTATGACTTGAATGATCCTATTGTGTAAAGCTTATATGTTAACTTTCCTTGACGTAAGTTATTAATGTATGTTTGTGAAATGTTATGATGTGCCATGTAAGCATAGCTCTATGGACAAAAGTTTGAAATTGCTTCCGTTTGGCCCCCTTAACTCTGTTAAAATATATCTGATTTGGTTTAAGGCCGTAGGTAATCTCGTGATTACTGGCCGGTTATGTCCTTAACCCATGGGGGAAGGTTCGGGTCATGACAGGGAATTTCCTTGATTCATGAAATATTGTGAAATAAAATAGATGAAGGATGTGGATGTTGATATAGTAAAAGAATTGTGGCTTGAATGTTATTTGTTTTCTTTAAATCTTGTGTTGTATTTAACTCTTGGGTAATGTTGGATGGTTGTTGATGGAATAAAATATGAATGAATTGTTAATTGTGCACGAGTCCAGGTAAGAGTCAGTTTTCCAAGTGTGGTGTTGTGTTGGTACCTGTGCGAGGACTTTAAAAAGGTGCCCAAATGCCTTGTCTAGGCTTATCGCTGCAAGAATGTGGGAAAAATATTTTTGGGTGTCTGCACAGTCCTGACGTATGATAGCCGGCAAAAAGTGAAAAAACGGAAGGTTTTCTTTGGGGTGCCAACTCCCTGCCGTATAATAGCCGACAAATGTGGGGGTTGGTTTTAAAAACAAAAGTAAAGAGTGCTTTAAATTAGACTCTTATAGGTGGACTCATGGTTTGCGTACTATGGTTGTGAATGTTTGATTGTTGTGCTTGATGGCATGAATAGCCACTGTTATTATTTGGTTGTAGTGGATCTGTATGTTTGTTAAGGATTACATGTCAAGATAAATTTCCATGTAATGTTTGGTCGCAAAGATACTATAATCTTATTCAAAGAATTAAATACTTGGGTAAATGCGTTCCTACTGGGCATATAGCTCAACCCTATCTTATTTTTTTCAGGAAATGATGGAGTTCCACCTCCCTGAAGAAGTGGTCAAGCAATAGTTCCTTTTTGGAAAAGTTTATCCATGTGTATTTTGTTATTTTGAATTGAAATTTTTGTAACAAGACTATTAGTTTATTTTGTTGTAATTGTACGCCCCAGAGGCTTATATTTTGTAAGGTCACCTAGTTCATTGAACTGTAATATGAATTCAGAACATTATGAGAATGTATATGGTGAATTGTAACCTCTTATCTCTTAGTTCAATGAGAATGTGGACTTTTTAGGTATATTGTTGTATTTGTTTGGGCATATTCTTGTGGAAAATTTCAGGGTGTTACAGTCAAGATTGGCCAACACTAAAAGACTTCGAATTTGGAGCCCCATCCGTGGTTGTTATGTTTGGGCCGAATTGGCCTCTGAATTCGGAGCACCCTTTGTGGATGTCACGATTGGCCAACACTAAAAAACTCCGAATCCGGAGCCCCATCCGTGGTTGCCACGTTTGGGCTGAATAAGCCTCTGAATTCGAAGCACCCTTCATGGATGTCACAATTGGCCAACACTAAAAGACTCCGAATCTGGAGCCCCATTTTGTGGTTGCCATGTTTGGGCCGAATAAACCTCTGAATTCGAAGCGCCCTTCGTGGATGTCACGATTGGCCAACTCAGCCCCTTCCGTGGATGTCATGTTCGGGCCGAATAATCTTCTGAATTCGGAGCGCCTTTCGTTTATAACCACGAATGGCCGAATAATCCTCCAAATTTGAAAGGACCAAATTTGGTAATATAATGGTATGGATCAGTGTACGATTACCACAAGCAAAAACAAACATTAATCGAAACAATATAGAAAATGTTTATTTAAAGGGTATAATGTGACATTTTAATTTATCGACATATAAATTTATTCAGCACCCTCTTCATCATCGGTCTTCTCGGCATCATAAGCCTCGAAGGGAAATTTGTAATTCTGATATAGAGATGACACCGAGTCGATACCTGTAGCCTGCAGTGCCTTAGTCCACTCGTGCTTAAATCCACGATTTTTGTACCAACAGACGTCCTCAGCTAACTTTTCTTTCGTCTTATCGATACCAAATTTCCCACCATCAAAAAAGCCTTCATTGTAGGCCTTTGTTCTTATCGCTTCTCTTCCGAACATGCTCGCCGTATCTCGGTCGGTAATGGCACGATCTAAAAGCCGCTGATTTACCCTTTCCGCCATGATCGGGTTAACTTGACTTGCCGAATGCTTTTCGAAAGTTTTTGCCTTTTTTAATTCGTTCTCGGCTTTTTTTACACGTTGTTCCAAGCTTCGAATGCGGCTGTCTTTCTGCTCTATCTCCCTTCGTGCGACCCGAAGACGCATGCCGATTTCATAAAAGGTGTATAGAACCCTCACCGCTCCATGGATGCCCTCCTGAAAAACTTCGTAGTCAGGCCGACCGACCATTGATTGCTGGACCTCGGGCGAAAAAACTATTGAGCAAACTCGACTGCCACATTTGAATCGCGGACGATCGAATCCGCTTCAGTTATCAGTTTATTCCCAACGAAAATCGAAAAACTCAACGGGCACGGAACTCTGCTCGACTCACTTCGCGCAGCATTCTGACCACCGGTACAATTTCTTAATCCCCCTCGTTGCTGCACCCCATCCCTGGGAGACTTTACTGCGTCACCTCTTCTGGGGGACCTGCTCCTACGCCTAGGCGACCGACGTCTCTCCCTCTCCTCCGTTGCTATATCCCTTGTTCTTTGAGCTTCACTTCTAGTAGTGCAATGCATTTCAGTGTCCAGTTCAACTAAACTTCTTGCTTCTCCTTTACTATTGAAGAACAGCCTCTGTGACATCTATGGTCTAACTCACGTCTCTACTCTTCCTCCAATTATCAATTATCGTCGTCTGTGCCAGATTCGTACCATAACGCCCGCAGTTTCTTAAATACTAAATACCTCGTTCATTAATTACGAATGCAGCATTTTCGATGCGCCCAACAGTTAGCCTTGCGTCTTTAGCAGGGTTTGAAATATGTTTAAATTGACACATGTTATTTGGCGTTGTAACGATATGCCCAAATAGGGCAAGGGCGTCACTTTAATCGGCATCTGATGATATAGCCGAATGATAATACATTACCTCATTTGGCCAGATGTTTAGCTTCGAGCCGAATATTTTATTCACAAGTTGCAACCTGTAAGGGACACATATTATTCGGCATTATAACGGTATGCCCAAATGAGGCAAGGGCGTCACTATAATCAGCATCTGATGGTATAGCCGAATGATAATACATTACCTCATTTGGCCAGACGTTTGGCTTTGAGTCAAATATTTTATTCACAAGTTGCAACCTGTTAAGGGACACATGTTATTCGGCGTTATAACGGTATGCCCAAATGAGGCATCCTCATTGGGCCAGACGTTTAGCTTTGAACCGAATATTTTATTCGCAAGTTGCAACCTGCAAGGGACACAGGTTATTCGGCATTAACTTGTCCAAACTGGCAAACTATTGAGCCCATCATACAATTTTATAGCCGAATTGAGCTGCGTTTTATTTTGATTGACTTAAATTAGTTATCGCCTACTGGCGTTGCACAATCAAATTAGTATGCAGAAAATAGACAACAAGACGATTTTCATTAATAAATTGAGTACAATCAGTTATCATTTTATGCATGAAAACTACCTTACAAAAATCTACAAAAAATTACATACAAGAAAATACTAATAAAAAAGCAAAATTATACAAAACTACTGATTCCTCAGGATCAGACTCCAGCGGCTCAACCTCTAGCTGCTCATATGGAATTGGCTACTCCAATACCATATTAGCGGCCGCCAGAGCTTTGACCCAGCCATGTTTGAATCCCCGATTCTCAAATTTAGGTACTTCCTCCACATATTTCTCCAAGGTAGCGATCTCGCCGGCATTGAACGCTTTGGAAATCTTGGAGTCGGTAATTTCTTTCGCCTTCTTCGATTCTTTCAAATCGGCCTCTAGCTTCGCAATTGCTTCCTTGGCTAACTTTAACGTTTCTTCACTAACGTTTGCTCTATCCTCGGCGACTATCCTGAGAAGATCTGAGCGTTTAGCCTTCTCTTTCTCAGTATTGGCCCTTGTTCGCTCTTTCTCTGCATTCTTGGCTTCAGAGTCGGCCCTGAGAGATGCCACCGCTAGTTCGGCCAATGCCTCTTTAGCCTTACCCTTTTCGGTTTCAATTTTGGCTTGAAGAAAGTCGATTTGCTCAACGGCGTCATAATGACGACGATCGATCTCTACGATCCTGCCCGTCGCCGCTTGAAGCAAAGCACGTGTAAGTTAATCGGCATTACTTTAAATAATAATAATAATAATAATAATAATAATAATAATAATACGTGAAGTACATACCAATACCGCCGACTGAGCAGCTAGTGCTATTTACACCACGTCCGGCTCTGCACGGAACGCAACCCTGTCAACTAGTAAGGATATTGACGAGGCCACACTTAGAGCCACAGCGGGGTCCTTTAAAGCCGATGCGTCAGCCGAAACCGGCGTGTTCTTTATTTTAGGTTGGATAATAAACGGTGCCGTTATATCCTGTGATTCTTCCATGCGTGGCCGTTTATCGACTAAGTCTTTAGAGGAATTGGCTCCAACCTCGGCGGGGCGTTTTTCCCCCATCTGTTTGGCCAATCGATTGTCTGATTACTCACTAGCCGACTCATCCACAATAACTTGCTCCGTTTCTTCAACAAGAGTTGGAGAAGTTTCAGCCTCAACTAGAGCCGGAGGAAGAGAGTCAGTCTGAACAAGTGGTGGGGGCTCAGACCTGGCGGCCTCGGTCCTTCTTCGAGCCGCCATCTTCTCGGCATTATTTCTTCTGGCCATCTGTGCAAGCGACTCCCTGACCATGTTTTTAGGATCCTTGTCGGGAAAATCTCCTAAATTGGTGAAAGTATCGTCTTCCAACGATATGTCAACCCGGCCTAAAGTGGACGGAGAGTTAATGCTGACTTCCTCAAAAGCCAAGTTGAGAGCCGCGTCGACTTCCTCCAAATCGGTCTCGTTTGGTTCGACGACCTGATCACGGACTTCACCTTGCTCCAAATCCGAATCTCCAACACCAATTTCCCTAAGGTTCTTATAGTTCGGGGAAATGAGGGCCGTGAGCTGTTGTTCGCCCTTCGGAATCAGAATGTGATCTGCAGCCGAAAAAGTATATAGACGTCGTCGACCGAAGGAAGTACTTTCTTCAAATCGTTACTTGCACAAATTGAAACGATTAGTACATGGGATTTAAGCCAAATGAACGTATAAGAAATGCATGGAAAAATGGAACTACACGGCCACCTGGTTCACCTTTTTGTCTAGGCACAGGATCTAGGCGATCTTCGCCCTCGCCGAATTCCCAATTGCCTCGGACAACGACTATGACATCATTAACACGCTTGCCAGAGCTGACAAACATAGTCACCAAATGGTGGTCGGTGTCCTTAGCCCTAAGAAAGTAATGTCCCTGTTGACCAGAGGATTTGGCCAAGGCATAACAATGCCAAATAGCAGGAATTCCAAGATTAAGCCTAAGTCGGCGGTTTAATTCTACTATTCTCGTTATGATTCGGTAAAAGTTTATGTTAGGTTGAGAAGGGAGTAAACCCCAATAACGAAGGACGGCCCTAAAAAACGGGTGAAGAGGGAAACGAACTCCACCTTCAGTGATTGACAGGAGAGGAAAGATAATTGTACTCGCATCGGTCCTTTCCATGTCAACTACGCTCTCTGCCACGAGTGACAGATAGACATCGTCAGGATTAAAAAAATGGCGTTGAAAAGCGAAAACACAATCCGTAAAAAGAAGGGCTTTCAAATGTTTCGACATTCGAGCCAGAATAGAAAGTACTCTAAACTAAAAACAAACAAGGAAGTGGGAGTTGGAATGAAGAAGAGAATAACTTAAAAGGAGCAGAGAGGACAATGAGGAATGGGTAGAAGTTGTAGAGGTCGTGAAATGAAAAAGAGATGTTAAGAGGCAACCAAGAAACCTTGCGTATTCAAAAAAAATACATTCGAAGGGACAACACGATTTCAAATCGCATTAAATGAACGACGCGTACAAAGGGGCGGGAAATTATAATGATTTCTAAAAGCGTGGACGTTCTGACACTTCAATATTGAAAGGAGTGCAAGCAGCGTATTTTTGACTTTCCAGGTTTAGAACCAAACATGCCGACTAATTGGCGGTAGTTGGATGTTTGGGGGCAATTGTGAGGGCCGAATAATTATTTACTAAGGAAAGCCAAATTTATTTGAAGGAAAATCAGGACAAAGACGATTCGACTTTGTCCCGGGGGGTCCTGAAGCCAAATATTTAAGTCGGCCATGCAATCGGCCATACAAGGAGCTGAGTAAGAATTAGCATATGACAGAAAGGCCAAATAAGCAATTATGTGCTGAATTAAGAGTGTGCCCGACCCCTTAGACCAGATACTAGTATAAATAAGAGGAACATCAACCAAAGAAAGGTATGTGAGAATAGATTAAATAACTTGAGATAGAAGCAAACTTGAGAGCATATACTAACTTGTCCGTTGGAATGCTAATTCTGGCACCCCCGACTGGAGTGTTCATCCTTTTTCAGGTGGCAATTAGAGGATCAAGAACATCTTACAGGATCTTGGAGTATTTCCAAACCACTTCTCCACAATATACATCAAGAAAATAGAATTATATTACTAAATCATAATTTAAATTTAGATACTATCATATTTTTTTGAGATCTATATCTAAATTCTTATCTTTTTTTTATTATTTTTGTGTGGTTTCTATTTGGCTTTTTTCTTCAATTTATTTAAGATGGACTTATGTGTTTCTATTTAAAAAATAACAATAATTTATCTGTGGTTTCTATTTGTTTTTAATTATTATTATTTAGGTAAGTTATAATGTGAGTTAGATATGTGATAGACATGTGAATTTTATTGATTTAAAGTATGATGGTGAGAGATATTTTCAAATCAGATTTGTTTAGGTAGATTTTATAGATTTTTAAAATTTAAAATTGGATATTGAGAGACAAAATAAATATTTTAACTGAATAAATAAAAATCTAATTTATTAATTTTATCTGTTTGTATATCTGATTTTTATTTTTATTTTTTTGGGTTATGTTATAATATAATATATAAGATTTAAATAGACACCCACAACTTTCATGAAAAATATTATCTATTTTTGGGAGAAGAGAAAAGAAATGGAAGTTTTAATTTTTTTTTTTTTGAAAATTGGTGAGAGAGATTATGAAATATTTTTGTTATCTTCCCATTTAAAATCCATAAATTAATGGATAATTATTATCTCTAAAATAATTAAATAAATAAATTAGCCAATAGGTTTTTTTAATCTATTTTATAAATTGAAAAATCAATAATTTAAGAATAAGAGTTTGAAGCTCTTAGGAGACTTCTTATTAGAAATCTCCTTTTTGATATATAATATATAGATAGATATAGATAATGTGTTTAAAAGTGATAGTAAAAAGAGAGCGAATAAAAGGAAAGAGTAATAGTGTGACATTTGTGTAGCTGTTGATGAAAATGAATCAACAGTGCTATGGCCTATTTTGACAATTAAGAAAAAAAAAGTTAATTTATTGATTTATTATTTTATTATTTATTTATTTATTTTGTATTTTTTAAGGAACACTAAAAAAAGTCAATAAGTTTTTTCCTACTTCTCGAAATAGGTCATACACAATTTATTTTTCTCACAATTTTATTAATGAGATAATGAGACAAAATGCATGTAAGGAGAATTTTGAGAGGATATTTGAATGTGAGTCAACTTTTTAAATTTTATTTAACACGACATTAGGGGAATTGTGGAAGATAGAAATTGTGTGAATAAAACATTTTTTATGAATCAATATCTTAGAATCTATTTATATGTCTATCTATGTCATTATATATCTTAATTCTTGAAGTGGTATTGATACAAAATATCTCATGTTTTAATTTTTATTTAAATATTTCTATATTCAAAATATTTTAATAATTGTTATTTATGTAAAAAATTATATTAAGATAAATGAATTAATATCTATCTATCTATGCATGCTATGTGGCTTTAGTCTTTGTCTTTAAATGATATTGATATAAAATGTCTCATATTTTGAATTTTTTAAAAATATTTCTACACCCAATATATATATACACTAGTGGTAACACATGCAATGCCCAAGATTTTATAAATTTTTTTAAAAAATATTACAAATATGTTGAAGTAATTTCATATTTTGTCTTGTGGTATACATGAAATTTATAAGTTAATTTTTATGTTAATAACTTTTAAAATTATTAGTTTAAAAAAATTAAAAATATATATATATATATAAATGTATTTAGTGCAATTTTGATAATTTGTAATAATAAAAAAAAAAAGCTAAACCTAATTAAATGAGATTAAATGAGTTATGATATACCTCTTCTTGTTATGAAAATAGACAAATTTAAAAATCATAATTAAGACAAATATACAATTTTATTATTAAATGTGAAGTGAAGTGAAGTGATATTTAACAATAATTGATATCATATTTCTGTTATTTATCTAATAATTTAAGTTACATTTCTTTTGATTTTAATTTCATAACTAAAAATACAATATGAATATAACACGCACACGAATTTTTAGACTTTAAGAATAAAAATGTTTTAGAATAGTTCCAACCTTTCTTCATTTTCTTTTAATTTTTTTTTATCTAATTTTTTATTTTAAATTTGAATAAAAAATTTGATTTGATATGAATTACTTTAATTTTTTCATTAAATGTTTTATCTGTGACACCCCAAAATATTTAATTAATACCACAACCAACCACGATTATTAATAAAAAATAATAATAATCTATGATAGTAAAATAGAAGAATTATTTTTGTGATTGTATGTGATAAAGTAAAATTTAATAATAATAATGGAAGTAATAAAATAAATAAGCTATACGTGTTATGTAAATTAATTTGTCATTGTGGTATCAAATATGTGATGAGGAAATTTATTTAGGGCTAAGGTAATCACTAATTAATGTGAAAAGATTAGCATGTATAAATATAATTGAACGAATTACACACCACACAAATATTTATAATTAAATATATTTATGGTTATATGTGATGATATATTATTAAATAAATAAATAATAATAAATATATAAATCTAATTCGGCATTAGGTTATCAAATATGAGATTAATTATGGATTATTATTTGGGGCCAAATTAACACAAATATGGAATTATAATACTATTTGGGCCAAATTAGAGTTAAAGATAATAAATAAATAAATACAAAAGTAAAAGTAAATAATAATAATAATAATAATGGGTGTGGTAATAAAATAAATAATTAATTTTCTGTGGGAATACGATAAAGTATAATTTGGGCCAAAATGTAATTATCTTAAAAAAATTATTTAGATAAGAACGAATCTACGGTTTTAATGAAGCAATCTGGGTGAATTATGGAAAAGGATTTGAGAATCGGCAAGATCTGTCACGTGTCGGCCATAGAGCACTCTTGCTTCCCTATAAATGGGGAAGAACTGATCAAGAGCCATAGAATCACTGGAATCAGTGAGAAAGGAAAGAAAAGAGAAGGAGAGGTACGTAAATAGGAAAGTTGTGTTAGTAAAAGAAAGGCTAATGGTCAATATTAAGGTGAGTTATATTATACATTGGCTTACCATAATATATTTTACGTATGTTTTAACTTACCATAATTTATTTTATACAAGTTATGTTTTATAAATTATTATAAACTATACTAATATTTCAGTTACGTGAATTATTTTCTAAACTCTATTTGTTAAAAATAAAACTCATGGATATGTTTGTTTAAATTTTAAAGAATATTTGACTATGACTTTATAAACAATTATGTTTTGTAAGTACCACTACGGGAGTCCCACGCCTTGGGGGACTTAAATAACCATTGGTTTCTGTTTGGCCATTTCGTGGTCCTCTGTTTGTCATGGATCCATTGACCTCTATTTTGATTATCACTTCTGTGACCTCTGTTCTGTTATGTTATGTTCTGTACCGTGGTTATGGTTAGTTATTTACGTAATTTCTGTATTTCAGTTTCTGCCACTTAAATGATTTATTTACCAAATTGAGTTATGTAAATGTTTTGGCTTAACTAACTATCCGTGGTTATTTTGTATTCCCCATACTCTTGGCTTAATATTTCTCACTCTATTGTGTGCTTATAACTGTTACTCTTTCAGGTGACGAGATGTAGGGGAAATCCATAACCTCACGAAATGGAACCCGCACGTGGATTGATGTTGAACCACTTTTTTTTTTTTTTTAACTTTCTTTTTTTTTTTAAAATATTTTTGCTCCCTTTTGTTCTACTCGGGCCGGTCACTGAATAGTAAAATAGTAAAAACCCTATAAATGTATTTCTCTTATTAAAATAGTAAAATGGAGTAAATTCCTGTTTAATTATTTTTATTTCCACTTGCGCAGCTTATTTTGCTATAAATAGAAAGAGTTAGTAAGTTGCGATTCCAACCCTAAGTCCTGGGATTGGGTTGTGACATTATCAAATTTTAAAAGAACTTTGATTCTTATCCTAAAATTTTTCTCTTTTCATCAATTTTGATGGAAAAAAATGATAATTTCCAATGCTTGATATTTTTAAATTTTTATAAAATTATAATTTGATAAAAAAAAATTAAGGGTTAAAGATTCTCTTAATTAGAATTATAGTGAAATAACATATTGAAATAATAAAAGTTTGAGTATGTAGTTTGTTGAAATGTATAATTTGATTAATTCTCTTATCATATTTGTATAAAAATTGAAACTTATGACCACATCATTATAAGTCAAATTACGGAAAGTTTTTTGAGGTGTCAATCAATTTTCATTTGTAAATATCCTACCTATTAAAAAAAGAAAAAAAATGTGTAACTTATGGATATGTGTTTATCAATTTTGTTTTGTAGACATAAACAACTGATGTTTCAATTTTAAAAATTTAAAAAACATAAAAGAAAAAAATTGTCATGACCCAAACCCGCCCCTATGAATTTAGTATCGTAATCGGCTAGTAATTCGTGATTACCAAAAGCCTACTTCACAACAATGACAATAATACAGTATAAAGGGGCTAGCGGAAGCCAATCAAAATATAAGTACATCGTCCAATAAGCTGTAAGGACCTGAATAGAAATAAATTTTAATATACCTAGTTATATACACAAACATTTATGTCCAAGAAACACATACGTACAAGCCAAAATGCAAGTTAGGGATTTAAATCCCTTTATCAAAAACAGTAGTAACAAAAGTCATAAAACATTCATTGACTCCAAATAACATTAAAAAATGGTGGGTTTAGATCGCCCCAAAAGCCTTGACATTAGATATTAACAGTTCGGAACCTTGCATTGAGGCACAATAGGTTGGCTTAACAAAACGAATCAGGTTGGCGCCACTAACTTTGCTTCGATGCCTGACTACCTACATACATATAATAAACTGTGAGCTAAAACCCAGTGAATAACAAATGTGTAAAGGGGTTATGAATGAATATTCTTTCAGTAATTAAAACAATCAATTACATCTATAAATCAATTATTCAATCAATGCCTTATATTCCATGTCATATTAGTCATTTAAAAATCATAGCAGTCATACGTGACATATCCAATAGTAGAACAATACAGTAGGTCTTAATAGGCTAAACAGTCAGTTGATGGCTATCAATACAATAATAGTAGTTCCAAATATTGGAACTGACAGAGATCTCTGTAACAGTAACAGTAACAGTAATAGTCAGTTGCTATGGATGCCACGAGTACAGTTCATAAATTAGGACAAACATTCATTCAGTAAACAATATCATTTCAGAAAGCAGTCTAAACATTCAGAAAACAATCATAATTAAACATAGCTTTATAACACTGTTACTCACAGTGAGCTCCTTGAAACACGTGCTAAAATGCACTAAGGATGCGGCGTCCAACCTAAACAAACAAATTCAAGCACAACAATTCAATTACATTTGTATCGTTAGCCAATCCTATTTGATTCGGTTGTTACTTATTCAATAACCAATCGTCTTTACTCGTTTGGTTCTAAATTTTCATTCGTTCATTCAAATGCACTTATGAGATGTAAATGTATATGAAAACACTTTAAAACTATGCAAACAGAGGCCTGGAAGATGAAAAAGAGGGGCGGAAATAAAACCGATTTGCCCAAAAAGGGCCGCACGTGCAGTGACCACCATCGCACCTGTTCCCGCAGGTGCAATTTAAGCAGAATACACACTAAGCACTGCCCTATTTTCCGCACGTGCGGGGCTCCAAGTCATACGTGCGGTGTTGTTCCAAAACCAAACCAAAATCTGCTATTCTTTGGCAATGCATTCATTTTGTAAAACTAACCTCAATTTCATATAATTCAACCCAAAATTCCATGAAAATAACTTTGAACCAGAATGTTTGAACATCAAACACAAATCATGGTTGTAAAGCAACCTCAATTGCCATGTAAAAATAATCAAACCTTTAAATTGAGATATATAAACATACAAGTTGAGTGCTAACTCTCCAAATCCCATGAAATTCCTTTAACTTTTGAAGAAGTATAGATGAATTAAAGTGTGTGAAAACAATCTTCAAGACAACTATGTCATGCATGTTAAGCTTTAAGGCTCCACTCATCCAATCTTTCACTTATATAATCACATATTCACAACTCTAATTTCCCTTCAAATATAAACATGTATAATCATGAAACTTGCAAAATTTGAGCCCAAACTCTCATCTCCCATAGAGGTTCTCATCAATTTGAAAATCTATCCAAGAAATTGAATATATTACATGATTGTTCACGAATTACGCCATGCATGTGAATGTATTACACTAACTCCTTCAATTCTCCACTTTATGATCATATATGGATTCTCAACTTTATTTCTTCTCCAAGAACTCCTAATTTCTCATAAATCCTTCCTATGTGAACTTAGATACTACGGAATTAGGAGTGTATCATTTCAATTTCATGAATTTTGAGATGAAATTTACCTTATTTTGGTGATTTGTTGAAATATAGCTCAAGCTCCTACCTTTCTTCTTTCTTCTTGAACTCTTGGACTCAACCTCAATAACTCTTTCTCTCTCCCTCACTCCCTCTACATGTATCACTTAGAATTCACCAAAGCCCATTACTTCCTTTTGTTTCTTAGTAATTAGATGAATAGAATAACTCTAATTTAATAATAAGAATTCAATTCCTAGTTTAAATTGTATTTAATTAACTCAAATAAATTAATCTCCTCCTATTATAATCTTAACTACACCAAATTAAATTATATTAAGGTGAATTAGGCTTTAATTCCTATCAAATTTCTTAATTCAAACTTGTTGAAATTAGCAAATCAGACAGGTTTATTTCGTCTCTTTACATATTTGTTTCCAATAGCACTACAATACCAATCAATGCAAGCAAATATCATATGGCACACAATTCACATAACACATAATCACATGATTAGCAATAAGCATATAATTAATATAATTAGTTTGCTTAATTAAGGAGGTGTTCGTCACAAAAATAGATTGGAGTTTTTGGAATAAAAGAAGCCATCTAACTCCTCTATATACTATTTTAATCACATAAAAAAATAGAAATTATATTTGAAGATTGTTCCTATATATTATGCTATTATATACAAATATAGCGGTAACAAATTAATTAATATATATGAAAAGTTATACTAAGCTTTCATTTTCAATTAATTGAATTATGATTAACAAACTAACAAATAACAGTAATGGTATAATAGGATAGAAAAAAAAATAAAAATTAAAAACACAATGATATTTAAAAGTTTTAAATTTACATAATTATACAAAAATCTAATGTTACAGTACAATCTTGAATTCCCAATAATTTTTCACATTTTCTATAAAATAAAATGATAATAAAAAATAAAAAATAAAAAAATTGGTACCTATTTTTTTATTTCAATTTTATGATTTTCATTGAAAAAAAAAAATCCAATCAACATCTTTGGCACATAATGAACATAAATACTTCGATTGCAGCCATCGTCACCAATCATTCTTCTCCACCACCATGTAAACCTGTAAACAAACACATAAATTTCACCAAAATTGAAACCAAAACCAAACCAACAACAAAGAAAGAGAATCACACAGAAAAAAATAAAATTAAAAAACAAATAAATTTATGGAGTGGTAGGATATTACCCTCCAACGACTTAGTCCTCACCCTACCTAATCTATCAGCTCCTTCGCGAGGTCTAAGAGTTTGTATGACTAATCAGATTATTCTTTAAATAAGACTTAAAAATTGATTAATTTGTCTCATTAAGTGATTTAAAATTTTGATAGATATACATCAAAAAAAATAGATAATTATATTATTAAATCATAATTCAAATTTAGATATTATCATATCTTTTTGAGATCTATATCTAAATTCTTATCTTATTTATTTTTGTGTGGTTTCTATTTTTTATTTATTTATTTAAGATGGAGTTGTGGATTTCTATTTTTTAAAATTTAATTTATCTATGGTTTCAATTTATTTCCAATTATTATTATTTAGGTAAGTTATGATGTGAGTTAAATATGCGATAGGCATGCGAGTTTTATTGATTTAAAGTATGATGGTGCGAGATATTTTCAAATTAGATTTGTTTTTGATAGACTTTAAAGATTTTTAAAAATTAAAATTGGATATTAAGAGGTAAAAGAAAGATTTCAATTGAATAAATAAAAGTCATATTTATTAATTTCATCTGTTTGTATATCTGATTTTTATTTTTATTTTTTGGGTTATGTTATAATATAATATATAAGATATAGATAGATATCCATAATTCTCATGAAACATATTATCTGATTTTTTGAGGGAGAGAAAAAGAAGGCAAGTTTTAATATTTTCTTTTGAAAATCGATGAAAGAAATTACAATGGAGAGATTATTAAATATTTTTGTTATCTTTCCATTTGAAATCCATAAATTAAGGGATAATTATTATTTCCAAAATAATTAAATAAGTATGAGAGAAGTTGAAAATGGTGTGTATGAGAGAAATCAATAAGTGTTGAGTTTTTTTTTTTAAAATAAAAAAATTAGGAAATTAAGATTGAGGTATTAGAACTCCTACAAGGCTTGTGAGTTAGAAACTCCATTTTTCTTATATAATATATATAGATAGATAGACTACACCAACCTCCCTTTAATAACACTAAGGCCTCGTTTGGGAAGTGGCTATTTTAGTAGGCTATTTGGCTTTTTGGCTATTTTAGTGGCTATTTTAGTTTTTGTGTTTGGGAAGATGAGATGATTTTTTAGTTGAGTTATTGTATTGAAAAGTGTGTTGAAATAATGTTTAAATTTAAAATGACAGATTTATCCCTAACTTTTTATTTTTTGAAATTGATATAAAGGGTCAAAATGGTAATTTCGACCTTGCTGCAACACTGTCCGGCTATGACAGTGTAGGCTGTCCGGGCAGCAGGCTATTTTTTATTTTTTTATTTTTTAAAAATGATGAACAGTACCGCTTTTTGGTTTGTTTTCAAAAAGAGGCTATAATAGCCCGAACTTCCGAATGCCAAACACCGCCTAAATTGACTAAAACAGTGTGGATAGTAGGTAAGCATTGAAATAAACAAAGATAAATATACATTTTAGTAGATAAGAGATGATAATAATATTATTTTTTTATACGACTAAGGAATTATTGATGAAAAATCTATAATTATTATGTAAGTTAAAACTTTAAAAAATATTAATGTAATTATGTCAAAAGTTTTATGGATTCAATTTTTAAAAATTGAGTTTTTGTTTTTCATATTTTTTTTTATTTTTAGTGAATATTTTTGAAATTTTAAGTGATTTTTTTTTTACTTTTTTAGATGTACCTTATTTAGATATATTAAAAAGTAAAATATTTTAAAAAAACTATTTTTGGTATTTAATAAAATTTTTAAATATTTTTTTACAAATATTACTTTTAAGTGTATTTATATTAAGACAAGTTTGGCATCCTCTAAAAAATTCAAAAAGTCACTATCTTATTTAAGTCACATCACATCTCTACTATATCACTTCAAACCTAACTTATATTTCATAAAAAGTCAAAAATATACTTACTTAGAACATTTCAAACAACCCTGTAGCATATCTAAAAATTTTAAAAATTACTTAAAATAATAAAAATTAAGTAAAATATATATCCAAACTTAAACTTACCCAAAAGTTTAAGAAAATAAAATAAAGAAAAGAAAGTGAAGACGGGGGGGCAGTGGAGAAAGCCCTAGCCGATTGTGGAGAGGAGAGGAAAGAATTGAGCGAGCTGAAGGTTGCAAAGCTGAAGCTTTGACCGGTCGAGGAATCTCTTCATATTCAGGTCAGTCTTCGTCCCCCCTTTCTCTTTCTCTTCTTCCTTCGACCTTCTTTCTTAGTTTTATTTATTTATTTATTTTTAATAAATATTTTGGAAATGATTTGTTTTAATTTTTTAATTTTTCTCTTTGGCATATGTTCCAATGAATTTGATGATAGATGTACTTGCATTTTTTGATTGCTGTACGTACATTTTGTAACTGATAGCTGCACTTTTTTTTTTTTTGCTGATACCTTCATTTTTTCAAAAATCTTTTTTGGTACCTGCAATTCTTTGCTGATAGATGGAATTCACTTCTGAATCTTTAATGGAATGCAACTGTTATGTGATATGTGAATAAGCCATGGACTACGGTTTTATTTTATTCAGTGTTATATTGCAAATTTTTATTAATATTAAAAAATCTGACATACAATGTGGGGGTTTGGGAAGTGAGTTTTTTTTGCAGATGTTTTTAGTTGTAGGATATTATTGAAGAATTTTTTTTTTTTTTTTGTGTTTGGGAAGATAGTTGTGTTTTTTTTGTGGTTGGATGTAATGTTTGTGAGAGAAAAAGTGAAATGATTATGGGGTTTGATGTGATATTTTGTTTGGATTGATTTTTTTGGTTTTGTAAAACATTTGTCTTGTAGTGAAAAAAATAAAAAAAAAACCCAAAAATCTAGTTGTCAAACACCGCCAATATCCGCGTCTAATGTATTTTTAAAATTTATATTTGTGTGTTTGTATCATGACAAGATAACGAGATTGAAAGCATAAAAATGCTGCTTGGAAACGAATTGCTGAAGATTGCCATTAGTGAAAACAAACCGAGCGCAATTGAAAAGCAAAATATAGATGCTAGCAAAACTAATTCTAGAAACTACCACTAAAATGGCCAAGTTCCCAAAATATAGATGATTTTGTTGGAGATGATGTAACATATTTAACATTGGAACACGCAAATATGTTAATCATCTCCAATAAAAGAGAGAAATAAAGGTAGAGTGGAAAATAGAAAAATGATAAAGGGTAAAAAGGCCGTTTAACCATTTTTGTTAACCCCGTTAACAGATAAAATTCTAACAAGGGGGGTCTATAATTTTTAAACCTCAAAAATGAATCTGTATTAAAGACAAACCTCAGGAAGTGTAAGTGTAATTTACCAAAAAGAAAATTATGTAGTTATTCTTTTTTTCCAATATTGGGCTTATTGTTCTCTCTCTCTCTCTCTCTCTCTCTCTCTTTTGTTTGTGTGTGCGTGTCAGTGTCAGAATTCTGGAATGAGGATGTATTCCAGAAACTGCTAGTCCTTTATGTGGTTGGTACTCCTGCCTCGAGGCTTAATTGGTTTTGATGCTGTCAAGAGTATTACTTTTTATGGTGGAGAGAACTCCCATTCCTGTTTATTTGAAATTTGATTGTAAAATGTTAATTCGAAAAGTACAATACGTAATACTTGATATTTAAGATAATACAATACGAATTTGAACATTTTGTTTTCTTTAATTGAAGAAATGTAATATAGATAATATAGTGGTGAATCTATGTTATAAAGCACATCAGTTTTGAGTCTCACTTTTACAATGGTCTGATCTGTTTGATAAACTTTGAGAGCCCAGCTACCTCTCTTTCTCCCTTCTCTCTGTTCTGCTATACCCTTTAGCTATCCCACCTACCCTTTAGCTATCCCACCTACCCTTTTGCAACCACTCATGACCTTAGCCCTCAAAATTGCAGATGATGAAGATGGGTTTGTTGGGTGCTGGCCTTGCTGGGTCAGCGGGTCTAGATCTACGGCATTGGGACATCAACAATCTTTTGCCTTGATGGTGATTTCTCTCTCTCTCTCTCTCTCTACATATATATAACATATGTATATACATATTTGTATGCATAATTGTATATACACATGTTCATATTAATTCTCTGTTTTTTCATAATTGGAATTGAATTTGGATGTAGTATAATAGAATGCAGATTACTTGGTTGAGATTGATTGAGTGGTTGTTATTGATTTAAATTATGTTAATAAGGTAGACAAAAATGGTAAAGTCATGTAGGTTATTGATTGTGAATAGAAAGAGATGATCTGTTACATTTTCTTTCCTAAGGTTTAATAGAGATTGAATAGGAGAAAGAAAAAGAAATTCTAGAAGTTTAATGGGGAAAAAGCCGAAGATATTTGTAGTGGGTTTCTTTCAATTGTTCTATGTTTGGTCCTCTATCATTCCCTTTAAGGAACATGTTTGTGCAAGTTTTTCGTGGTGTAAATATAATGTGTATCTATTTTCTGTTTTTCCGCGCTGTGCAGGACCTTAACATTATCCGCAATCATGGGGCGAGCCCACAAATAAAATCTGTGTTCTTATCATTTTAATATATATATATATATTTTGAAAGGAAAAAGAAAAGGCAAAGGTGATGTCCAAGGGAATAATCTATGGGCTTCTTGTTATCAACTTATGACTCTATATAGGAATAATTTGTTGTCTAACTGTAAGGATTGAAATTACTTAAATGATTTTTCCCTCAATGTTATTATCACTCATATATCCTGAAGGGGAAGGTAACCTTAAGAATATGTATCTTTCTTTCTTTTCTGTTTTTTTATCCAGTTCTTTTAAGATGCATAATTCTCCTTTGTCCACTTGGCTTAGTAACTGAATAGTTCTTATCCATGTTAACTGATTGGTTTAAGAGATTTGAGATTATGTTTGATTTAAAAAAAACAATATTTAGGGCTTCTTTTCTATGGTGGGCAAGTTTTGTGTTTGGGTTATGCAACTCTTCAGTTTCTCTCTGTAAAACGTATCGCTAAACTAACTTTTATCTTACAGGTGTAAGGTGCACAATCATGGAATATGAAAAGAGTTTTGCTTTCATGTTTTTATTCTTAAGATACCAAAATCCCCTCTTGAAAATCCTAAGTGATTCGTGATTAGATCAATATTAAAATATTTCAATTCCCAATCATTCAAAACATACAATCTAAATTATCAAGCACTTACGAAAGTGATTTAGATTGCTGTTTTCGAAATAAATAATAAATCGACACAAACGATTTTTACGTGGAAAAACCACAATTGAAGAACCTTCAATTGTAATCAAAAACCACGGGCGAAACGCCACTAATCAATCCACTACTGAAGAAGTAAAGATTACAAAGATAACAAATAAATTACCCAACTCATCCAATTTGTCTTCAAACTTTTTGTAACCTTTCACCAAGCCTTCGTCTTGGAACTGATTAATCTGAAGTTGAATCCACAACTTCACTTGTCGAATCAACGACTACTTACAGAATCAAACTCCTTTGAAACTCCACGTTTGAATCTTCGGAATTCACCGAAGAAGACTGCTCTTGTATGTAATCAATCAACCTCCTTGATCTGTGCTTGTCAATTCATAAGTTTAATACTCATTCAAATTATCAAGGAAAACTCACAAAAAATACTTCAGAAGAAAACCTTAGAAAACCTCAAAGTAGATCTAAAAAACCTCATCCTAGTTTTGGAGTAAAATAAATACTTATAGAAATCCTGGACTATTCGAGCGAAGCTTCTCTCGCTCGAACGAGGAACTTATCTCGCGTGATTTCCATAAGTGGCTTCGCTCGAGCCACGCAACCTGCGCTCGAGCGCATATTCACCTCTCTCAGGTTTTTGTCAGACGCAGTCTTCGCTCGAGCGAGGACTCCTTCGCTCGAGCGAGCAAGACAAAACAGCAAGGAAATTTACAACTCAATCACACAAGTTTGTTCGCGGGATTGACAAGACTAAGGGACCTAACAATCTCCCCCTTTGTCAATACCCGGACAAAACTTTCAATACAAATAGTTACTCCCATCAAAGGTGGGAGCATGATGCAGGTTCTGACCACGAGCTAATTCCGCTGGCTTTGGAAGAGGTTGAGTGAAAGTGGACCAAAATGACATGAAAGCACTATCTCCGTCTTCACCGGATTCAGGTTCTTCGGGTTCTTGCTCCGACTCGCTTTCATCATCCCAAGTCACTGTGTAGACTTTCTTTCGATTCTTTTTCGAAGGACATTCAAGGGCAATATGGCCAAACCCTTGACATTCATAGCACTTGACCCCTTGCCCCTTTACAATCTTCTTTTCAGTTTTTGGAGCAAGTTTTGGTGGAAAAGTTTTAGGTTTTTCATTACTCTTGTCTTTTGAAATAGGATCTCTGAAATTAGGCTTCTTTTTCTTCAAATTTTTTTTAAACTGTTTAGTAAACATAGACGTCATCTCAGACTCTAAATCAAACTCAGTCTTTGGAGTTTTTGCAGTTTCATGAGCACTAGTGAAAGCCACACTATCTTTTTGTTTTTTCTTTTTGAAATTCCTATGTGCCTCATAAGTTTGGAGATTTCCAACCAGATAATCCAGCTTGAGGTTGTCAACATCTTGAGCCTCCTCAATAGCCGTAACTTTTGGTTGGAACCGATCGGGCAAGGACCTTAAAATTTTTCCTACAATCTTGGATTCCAGTATTTTTTCACCTAAATTGAAGCTGGAATTTACAATGTCACTCAACTTTGCATAAAATTCATCAAAGGTCTCACTCTCTTTCATTGAAAGGTTTTTGAAACTTGACGTGAGCCTTTGAAGTTTGAGCGTTTAACAGAAGGAGTGCCCTCATGAATAGTTTGTAAGATATTCCAAGCCTCTTTTGCGACTTCACAATTGCAAATTCGACTAAACTCTTCAGGTGTGACAGCGCAAAAGAGAGAATTGATAGTTTTACTATTCCAGCTACTATTTTGGTAATCAATTGTGTCCCACTTATCAATTGGTTTGGGGAAAGTTACTCCATCAATAGTAATCGTCGGTTCAGTCCACCCATACATGACAGATTGCCAAACTCTTTCATCAATAAATTTTAAAAAGATCTCATCCGAGCTTTCCAAAACGAATAATTGGATCCGTCAAGTAGGGGTGGTCGAACCATAATTGGCCTCTCATGGATTGCACACACACATTATTTTTGTTAGCTCTCATGTTGGTTTCTGAGTTGTACATTCTGATGTAACTTATGTTCATTGTTTTGAGTTTATCTGACTTGCTCATGATTATTTGCTTCATCTTGTCAAAATTGCAAGTTAGCGGGCTTCATGGTTTGTAGATTATTTCATCTTAGTCTCATCCTCATGCTCTTGTACTTACTCACTTGTGTTTCAGGTTTCACAACATAGTGTGAGTATTGGTTTTTTTGTTTATAAAAAAAAAAAGTTTTTTTGTGTTTTGTTTCTTTTTCTTCTTCACTCGAGCGAAGGATTGCTCGCTCGAGCGTGCTTCTGGTGCTGAGTTAGACTTGAGAGCGTGCGTTTTTGGCTCGAGCGACCCTTTACGCGTAAATGTCCTAGCTCGAGCGAGAGATTCTTCGCTCGAGCGACCTGTCGTGGTTTTTTATCACAATTGGAGGTGTCCAATTGTAATTTTTCCACGTAAAATCGTTGTGTTGATTTGTCTTGATTGTTTGATTGGGATTGTTATATACTGTTTAAAATTGATACATAATCACAAATCAACATCTAAAATTGATACATAATCACAAATCAACATCTAGGGGATTTCTAGATTATTCAATTGGTATCATATAACAATCCCAATCAAACAATCAAGACAAATCGACACAACGATTTTACGTGGAAAAACCACAATTAGACACCTCCAATTATGATAAAAAACCACGACAGGTCGCTCGAGCGAAGAATCTCTCGCTTGAGCTAGGACATTTATGCGTAAGGGGTCGCTCGAGCCAAGAACTTATCGCTCGAGCCAAAAACGCACGCTCTCAGGTCTAACTCAGCAGCAGAAGCACGCTCGAGCGAGCAATCCTTCGCTCGAGCGAAGAAGAAAAAGAAACAAAACACACGAAGCTTTCTCTCTTTTTTTTTTTATTTTTTTATTTTTAATAAACAAAAAAACCAATACTCACACTATGTCATGAAACCTGAAACACAAGTGAGTAAGCACAAGAGGATGAGACTAAGATGAAATAATCTACAAATCATGAAGCCCACTAACTTGCAATTTTGACAAGATGAAGCAAATAATCATGAGCAAGTCAGATAAACTCAAAACAATGAACATAAGTTACATGAGAATGTACAACTCAGAAACCAACATGAGAGCTCACAAAAATAATGTGTGTGTGTGTGCAATCCATGAGAGGCCACAGAACTAGAGTTAATCCTCGTAGTGATCGGATGGCTGGACCTCCGGCAAAAGTAACTGAACATCACAGAGAAAAGTCAAACCCCTAGGAATCACGAGGTATTTGTTGAGTAAACCCGAAGGCTCTCCCTCAATCAATGAATCTATTCTTTTTTTTTTTTTTTTTTTTCTTTCTTTTGCACATTTTTTTCTTAGAAATTTGGTGGGCTTCATAAGTTTGCAAGTTTCCAACCAACTGATCAAGCTTGAGGGTATCAACATTCTGAGCCTCCTCAATGACTGTCACTTTTGATTGGAACCTCTCGGGTAAAGACCTCAAAATTTTTCCAACAACTTTAGGTTCAGGGATTTTTTCACCGAGTGTGAAACAAGAATTCACAATGTCACTAAGTTTTGCATAGAAATCATCAAACGTCTCATCATCACGCATAAAAAGGGTTTCAAAGGCAGAGGTGAGACGTTGAAGTTTTGACCTTTTGACAGAAGTAGTACCTTCGTGAATTGTTTCAAGAATGTCCCAAGCCTCTTTTGCTACCTCACACGTGCAGATACGACGAAACTTTTCAGGTGTGACGGAGCAAAAAAGGGAATTGAGAGCCTTGCTGTTCCAACTCAAGTTTTGATAATCGGTTGTGTCCCATTTATCAAGGGGTGTGGGAATCTCAATACCATCAATGGTGATAGTAGGTTCACTCCACCCATAGAGCACACAGTGCCAAACTTTCTCATCGATGGATTTTAAAAACGCTCTTATACGAGCTTTCCAATAAGAATAGTTTGTACCATCAAGTAACGGAGGTCTATGGGTCGAGTTACCTTCATGAATTGAATCCATATCACCAATCACGCAAAATCACACTCTTATAGTTTTGATAAAAAACAAAGAGTGACCGGTGATTCGTGATTAGATCAATATTAAAATATTTCAATTCCCAATCATTCAAAACACACAATCTAAATCATCAAGCACTTACGAAAGTGATTTAGATTGTTATTTTCGAAATAAACAATAAATCGACACAAACGATTTTTACGTGGAAAAATCACAATTGAAGAACCTTCAATTGTAATAAAAAACCATGGGCGAAATGCCACTAATCAATTCACTACTGAAGAAAGAAAGATTACAAAGATAACAAACAAATTACCCAACTCATCCAATTTGTCTTCAAATCTTCTGTAACTCTTTCACCAAGCCTTCGTCTCGAAACTGATTAATTTGAAGTTGAATCCACAACTTCACTTGTCGAATCAACGACTACGTACAGAATCAAACTCCTTTGAAACTCCACGTTTGAATCTTTGGAATCCACCGAAGAAGACTACTCTTGTATGTAATCAATCAACCTCCTTGATCTGTGTTTGTCAATTCATGAGTTTAATACTCATTCAAATTATCAAGGAAAACTCATAAAAAATAATCCAGAAGAAAATCTTAGAAAACCTCAAAGTAGATCTAAAAAACCTCATCCTAGTTTTGGAGTAAAACAAATACTTATAGAAATCCTGGACTATTCGAGCGAAGCTTCTCTCGCTCGAACGAGGAACTTATCTCGCGTGATTTCCATAAGTGGCTTCGCTCGATCCATGCAACCTGCGCTCGAGCGCACATTCACCTCTCTTAGGTTTTTGCCAGGCGCAGTCTTCGCTCGAGCGAGGACTCCTTTGCTCGAGCAAGCAAGACAAAACAGCAAGGAAATTTACAACTCAATCACACAAGTTTGTTCGCGGGATTGACAAGACTAAGGGACCTAACACCTCTTAATTAATTTCCCACTGTAGCCTGGTTTATTAGTTTACTTATTCACATTGGTCTAAACATTTCATTCTTCTTGAAAAAAAAATTATTAAATTAATTAATGGCACGTCTGTAGCAGACTCTCAGTGGGTCCTATGGTCTGTAGGAGAAGTTCCAAGAATTCATGGCACCAAGGGAAATTCAAGACATAAAGTCAAATACTTAAAAGGTATCACTACCATTATTCATTGGTAGTGATACCTTTTAAGTATTTGCTTTATGTTTGAATTTCCTTGGTGCCATGAATTCTTGGAATTTCCTAAAGAATGGACATGAGAGTAGCTACATTGTTGCAGCTGCCTTGGTCCATGATGGTGTCAATGGTTGGATGGGATGGGACCTTGTTTTACTCCTTAGTTCTCTTGAAATCAAGACATGGATAACTTATGATCTTAGTGATCGGACTACATCTAATTAAGTTTGATAGCTCAAGCCTGAGTTGCTACTGAAAGCCTGTGACTTTTATGTCTTTTTTCTGTGACAGTGGGTTTTAGGGCATTATATGATTGTTCATTTCATTACAACATGGAGGGATTCCATCCATTAAATTGGACAACAAAATTAGCATCATTAAAATATATAAGATTGAATTTTATGAAGGGCGGTGTAATGCCATGCACTAAATAACTGGAGGTGCACACATTTATTTTCATGGAAAAAATTAGGCATTAGACTAGTGACCTACTACCTCCATTCTTTTGTTCTCTTTCACTCAAACCCATTATAGTTTAAAAACAAGCTTATTTTCATTAAATCGGCAAATACCACAGTTGAACCAGTCACCATCAGAGTCGATTCATGAAAACTGCCAAGGGCAAGCCTGCATACCATGAAAAATCCCTCATTTGAGATGTGTTGGGCGTATATTTGTAATTCAGTTCTACCAATCTCAACAATCAAACTAACAATCTCTCAATTATAACAATTAGATCTAATCCAATTCTCGGAAAACTAAATTATATTTAAATACAATTCCAGACAAGTGATTTTAACGTGGATAAATCACAGGCCAAAGCCACAAGCAATTCACTAAGAAGGTCAAAGAATTACATTATGAGAACACTCAATTACCTAGTGAATCCCACGCTCAATTGACTCAAACTCATTGTGCATCTTCAAACACCGTCTTCTTCAATGAATTGTATCCCAACTGCTGGATCCATAATGAAGAGCTAGACTCTGAACTCCATCGAAGCCTCCATGCTCAAATTCTCATAATGCTTCTCTAGGAAAGTGAATTTAAAGAATGAATCCTTGACGATCTTCAATCCATGGAGTTTTAATCACTAGATCAATCTTAATTCATCAAGGTAGGTGGTTGGATCTTCATAGATCTCTCATTGTCCTGTTTTTTGCACTGCATGAAGAGAAATGGGTGAGTCTAGATCTACATTTGAACTGAATCACATGCATATAATAGAATTGGCCGTCTTAGAATGCTTGAGCGAACTTACCACCGCTTGAGTAATTATTTCTTGATGCTCTGAGATACTGCAAATCTGCTAGGACGACTTGAGCGGTTTATGATCCTATGCAATTTCTTCATCTTCGGGTCTGAGATATTAGAAGGGTGAAATAACTGCTTGAGCAGTGCACGACTCATAGCCAAGTCACAAATAATGAGTTTTTGGGCACAAGGAAAGTTGGATTAGCATCCAAATACACTCTCTACCTCACAGATATAAAGGAACAAATGCAAATACAATTGTAACGGCGCTTGTCAAATGGAATTGCCAATCTAAACTAAGGCTTGACAATCTCTCCCTTTAGCAATTCCGTGACCATGACAAAGCACTCCTAATACAACTTGAAAGAGCCTCAAGGCACAAGTAGAAATCTACAATCAACGTTAGTACCACACGTGTAGCAATATCCAATGATGAATAGCAAGATTCAATATCCAATGATGGTACGCATCTAAAAAAAAAAAAACCCCAATGATGGTAAGCAAAGCATCAACAATATAGCTGATAAGCTTCCAACTCAAGCATCACAACCATCAAAATATATTCGCATGATAAAATGAACAAACTAATGCATAACAAGAGCATAATAAAAAAATCATAAACCTAATACTCTCTTTTTTCTTCCAGCGTGGACAAATGGTATACGACATGAGCAGCACAAAGTATCCAAATGTCGGAATAGGAGCAACAAAGTATATCAAGTAGCATCAACGTCTTTGAGAAAATAGTGACAACAATGTAGCTAGTTGCAAGATCAAGAAGAGACAAGAATCGTAAAAAGATCATTGTGGAGGTGGCTGGCGCTCAATTAACGAGACAATATAGCCAAGCTGAGTCGACATTTGATCGACATGACATGACCCGCTGTTTGATCAACACGAGGATCAATATGATTAAATTATGTATTGCCGTGCGCAACGTGTGCATCTATCTAATCCAATTGGCCTCGGACTTCTTGTCAAAACTCAAGCTTGGGTAATTTGGAACTGAGCAAAGCTCCTCCTAAAGCCACAAGCTGGAGCCTACTGTGGTGCTCACTCTCCTTCACCGGTTGCTAAGGCATCAAAACAGCCTTTTCATCATGATCATCTGTAGGAACAACCCCTTGACCTGCCTTTCTAGGTCTCACATGAGCTTGATTTTGAGAGATGTTGCATTTGGTAATGGGCTTAGAGATAGGGACGAAGAATATCATCAATGGTATTGGTAGAGAGAGGACTGAAGAAAAACAATGAATTGAGAACCCGTAATGGAGGCCAATGGTCTTCTTATTATGGGTATGCTAACCATGCTACGGTAGATAATATAAGGAGATTCACATCGATGGACTGACTCGAAGCAAGGGTAACTAACACGATCCCTTTTACTGATTGTCATTGAAGCTATAGGAATAGGGATTGGCATTGGCATTGACAATGAGAGGCGATAAATAAGGGTCAGTTCAAATTGTTTGATTAACCCATCAAACCAAACTTGTGGATGACCAACAAGTTCAGCGGCAATTTGGTGAAAATCAATGGGATCGGTGTAGGGACACATGTCATAAGGGTAGTCAACAAAGAGAGGTTGTTTGATGCCTAGTTGGGAGGCAATCAACTTGGGTGAAATGGTAAGTTCTTGACCTTGCATAAAGGTCTTGAAAGAAGTCTGGACATCATCAATGTTGTAAATGTTACAATAAAATTCACGAACCTAGTTAAGATTGACTTGACCTAAAATGTTCAAGAGGTGTTCTCCCCCTACCTGAGTAAACCAAGGATGGGTGGGGCTATCAATTAAGGCATCAGGCTAGAAATTATGTTCTAGAAGAACGACCCTATCCTTGTAGAGGGAGTTATATAGGTCTTGTTTTAGCATTCTGAAACTTGACCTGGTTATAGGTACACTTTCAGGCAGATTTTTTAAGTTCTTGTGGGAGGATTAGGGTTCCATGAAGAAAATTAGGCTAGAGAGCCCCCAATGAGGCACTATCAAACACACACACACACACACACACACACACACACACACAAATAGATCAATTAGAGAGGTCAAAATAATAACAAAAAGAAAAACAACTAGAAAGAGAACCCTCCAAACAACTAGCAAATTGAAACAGTCCTAAATCGTGGTTTGGTTATTTGCCAATCTGCTATTCATAGTTTGATTTATAATTTACTCTCAAACTTCCTGAACCGTACCGTGCACACCCCTATATAGGAGCATGCAATCACAATCCCGCATTTGCAATTGCAGGTTTAGATATGCAGTTCGTTGAAGCCCTTGGGGCCTTATGTTTTCATCAGGTGGTCCCCACCTCTTGCAAATTGCCGTCCTCGTTTTAATTGATTTTGTCCACTTCCCATGCTTTCAATGGACCTCTAATTGCATTTTTTTAGGAGAAAAACTTGTTCTAGACATTTTTTTACCAGCAATCAACAACTCAAGGGTTGGTCAAATGCATGAATTACCGTTTCACCTGGCATTTTTTAACACATTTTGAAAACATTGTTTTGGTTAAGGTTGAAAACCACTTTGAAAACTTAGGTTTAATTTGGGAGGTTAATCCAGAGAGTTTTATTGGAAGTTCATGAGCACTGCTACACTAGAAATGTGACACTTTCAACATCTAAAAACACCCGGGGGTGCCAAAGTCTTAAGGCTAGTCAAATGGGGTGTTTACACTAGCACAATTGTATCTATATTGATGTAAATGCGAATGCTCCCCCGCAAAACCTCAAATTTTTTTGGTTATGTTTCTTGCGCTTTCATAGGCGACTTTTCCACTCATGAGTATCAGAGCCTTGTCCAGTGAAGTATGGATTGCACTAAAGACGGTACTGGAGGCTATCACTTATAGTTAGCCCTTTTTGCAAGCCATAAAGATGGTACTGGAAGTTCATGAGCACTGCTGCACTGGAAATGTGACACTTTCAACATCGGAAAACATTGGAGGGTGCCAAAGTCTTAGGTCCACTAGTCAAAATGGCTTGTCTACACTAGGTATCAATAGTATCTTTGTTGACGTAAAGTCGAGTGCTCCCCTTCAAAACAACCTCAAAAATTTATGTTTCTTGCGTTGTCATATACGTAGGAGTTTGGGAGCCTTGTCCAATGAAGTATGGATAGCACTAAAGACGGTATGGAGGCTATCACTCATAATTAGCCCTTTTCTTAAGCCATAAAGATAACGGATGAGGAAGCAATGAAAATGCATAAAGATGGGGTTAAAACATCAACATCAACAATTGGTGCGCTAGACAATGGTCAATCCACAAAGTGTCAGAAATACTTAAGAGAAGTCCATAGAGTCAAACTAAGTTCCACTAACTCTCCTACAACAAATTGGTTCTAGGGAGGGCTTTATTTATATCTTTTATGGCATTCAACATCATGCCCACGAGCCTATTCTCAGAGCAGTCGCAAGGAGCGACATTGTGCACCCAACCAAAATTCGTCCCTCACGATGATGCTCCCACGATTCAAACCCATGACAACTTGGCTTTGATACCAATTGAAAAATCCTAATTTGAGATGTGTTGATTTATACTTATAAATTCAATTCTCCAATCTCAACAATCAAACTAACAACCTCAGCTACCACAATTAGATCTAATCCAATTCTAGAAGAACTAAATTAGATTTGAACACAATCCAAGACGAGCAATTTTAATGGGGAAAAATCACAATTACAACACCTCCAATTGTGATAAAAAAAAACCATAGGCTGAAGCCACAAACAATCCACCGAGAAGAACAAAGAATTACGCTATGAGAACACTCAATTACCTAGCAAATGCATGGTCGAATTGACTCAAACTCATTGTGATTCAAACACCGTCTTCTTCAATTAATTGTATACCAACTGCTGAATCCACGACAAAGAGCTAGGTCTGAACTTTCATCAAAACCTCTATGCTCAAATACCGGGAATCCATTGAAGAATGCTTCTCTAGTAATGTGAATTTAAAGAATGAATCCTTGATGATTTTCAATCCATGGAGCATTGATGATCACTAGATCAATCTCAATTCATGAAGGTAAGTGGTTGGGTCTCACTAGAACTCTTAGCCTTTGTTTTTTGCACTTCAGGAAGAGAAATCGAAGAGTCCAGATCCAAATCTGAGCTTGAACCACACGCATATAACAGAATTGGCTGCCTCAGACCACTCGAGCAGTTATAACACTCCGCAGGATTATTTCTTGATGCTATGAGATATACTGCAAGTCTGCTAGGACCCGCTCGAGCGGTTTATGACCCCCCTCAGTTTCTTCATTTTCAGGTCTGAGATACTGCAAGGGTGAATGACTGATAATTGATTGAGCGGTGCACAACTCTTAGCCAGGTCACAAATAATGTGTTTGAGGCATAACAAGTTGAATTTGCATCTAAATACACTTTCTACCTCACAGATACAAAGGAACAGATGCAAATACAATGTAATGATGTTTGCCAAACGGGATTGCCAATCTAAACTAAGTCCTAACAAACCGGAGTACAACCTTTGTAAAAGGCATAGTTGGGTGGGACTTGGGAGGCTTGATCACAGCGCTTGCTGTGTAAAAGTCTTGCAATTTACCATTAAACTACCCTAGTACTATATTAATATTTAGTAAATAGATATTGTTTATAACATTTAGTAAAAAAACAAATATAATAAACTCTTTTTTTTTCCCCACAAACAATCAATATAAATGTGTAAACACATTTATATAATTATATATCTTAAAATATAAAAATAATTTAAATGAATATATTTTTTATTACTTATATTAATATTTATGATATCACGGTTTGATTCTGGTTGACTAAGCGGTTGAACCAGTAACCCTTGACCCGGTCTCTTTTTTGACCAACGGTTTGGGTTTCATAATCTCTGCACTTGCTTATGAAAAACAATTGTTTTTAATTAATGAATACACAAGCCTAGTAAAATTAACTAGCTGTTTTTTAATGTGGTCTTTTATGTTATGACAAAATAATTGCCATCAAGGTCTCAGTCTTACCCGTCTACTTTTGTAATTTTGTTAGGCACAATTGTGTGTTGACGCTTTTTGTTCCAGTTTCTTCCTTTGCGTTCACATACGTACTTGTCTAGGCTTTATATTTTGATCTATAATTGATTTATTTTCCATGGAGTAGCATCATTGCGTTGCGTCACTTATTATTATTGTGGGAGCCGAATATGTAGTTAAATCGGAAGGGGTATATTATAGTATTAACAGTAACCGGCTGTATCCTGCATGATTAGGATGGGCCGAATACAATACGTAGGCCGATTAAGAAAGGATCCTCGAAGCCGAATAGAAGAACGGGTAATGATTGAAAAGTAGGCCCAGGCCCCGAGGTCCCAAAAAGAACAGATATAAATATAGAAGCAGCGTTCTTGGAAAGGTATGTAAGAATAACTCCACTTAACTTAGTGAACAAGCTTTCTTGACCATTGAGACTGACTTGCCCGTCGGAGTGCTAACCCCGGCACCCCCGACCGGAGTGTTGGTGCTTTTACAGGTGACTAGCTGAGGATCAAGAGCGTCTCCCAGGATCTGAAGAGTATTTCCAAATCACTTCCCTACAATTGGCGCCGTCTGTGGGAATACTCAAAGTACATCCATGGAAGGCGTGACGCAAGATCCTCCGATAGCCACCGACGAGACTACACAGAGAGACGAAATCACTCCGGCAAATATGCTCGGGAAGGAAACTATCGCTGTGAGACGCGCCTTGAATTTTGACTCGTCAACGACTTCAGCGCAGGAGACGATGCAAGCCATCATAGAACAAGCTAAACAGAATAAACAAAGGCTGGAAAATATGATCGCAGAAAACGAACGCCTCCATCAAGATTTGGCCCTGGAAGTAGCAAAATCCAAAGAAGCCGCGCGCCAAGACCCCGAACGACCCCTGAGGGCAGGTAGACAACGACCTCGAGCCCGACCAAGGGAAACCGATAGTGACTCCAACTCATTATCCATGGAGCATAACAAGGGACGCTCAGACACTTCCAGCTCCTCTGAAAAAAGTCCACACACAAGGAACAAGCGCAGAAGAAGCAGTTCAGACGAAGAGGACCGGCACGATCCTTTTATCCGACGAATTGCGAGGGCGGTCCTGCCCAAGAAGTTCAAAGCTCCATCATTTACTCTCTATGACGGAAAATCAGACCCCACTGATCATATACGTCACTACAAGCAGGCCATGACGTTGCATGCAGACAATGAAGCCCTCATGTGCCGAATATTCCCCAGCAGCTTGGGGCCATTAGCTGTCAGATGGTATTACAAGCTGGAGCCGGCTTCGATCAGAAGTTTCCATCAATTACAAAAATCCTTCAGGGCCAGGTTCATCACCAACAAGGTACAGCCGAAACACGCCGACTCTCTCTGGGCTATGCAAATCCAACCAGGAGAAACGCTGAGAGCATATTCGGCGCGATATTGGGAGTGCTTCAATCTCGTTGACGACGCTTGCAACGACTCCATGGCCGTCACCGCCTTCAAAATGGGACTACATCCCGACAGTGCTCTTTGCAACTCCCTGACCAGAAGACCCCCTAAAACAGTCTGGGCGTTGATGAAGAAAGTCGAAGAGTATTGCAAAGTGGAAGACGATGCCTTGAGGATTAAAGCCAGACAAGTGTCCTCCAAACCGGCACCTCCTGAAATTGCTCAACCAATAAGTTCCGTGCCACCTCCGAGCCCTGAGCCGCGACAACGTGCTAAACGAGACAAAAGGCGGGACTCTCGCCGATCGAGTAATCAATGCTCCCACCCGACGAATGAACAATTGCAAGTCGACAGTAGACGCTCGAGGCGCGCCGACAAAAAGTACACGGAACTGTCAGAGCTAATCACCGCGGTAATGACCAAAATCCAACACCTTCCATTCTTCAGATGGCCGTCAAAGATGGTGGGTTCACCCGATACACGACGAAGGGACCGGAGGTGCGAATATCACAAAGATCACGACCACGAAACAGAGAGTTGCTACGCATTAAAAGATCACCTGGAAGAACTGGTGCAAGACGGCCGACTGCAGCAGTATGTGAAACAGGGAAAGCCAACCAAGGCATTAGCGTTGAGGCAGGACTCTCCCCCACTTGGCGTGATGCATGTAATTTACAGCCTGCCTACACCCCCAGCCGTGCACACAATTCGATCGCATCCAGCTCTGCAGGGGCGCCGCATTTCGACTGACCGGTCCGAACAAGCTCCGACAATTGCCTTCAACGACTCCGACCTCAATGACGCAACGGCTTCCCACATCGATCCGTTGGTCATTGGATTACGCATAAACCGATTCGTCATTGAACGAATTCTCATAGACCCAGGGAGTAGTTCAGAGGTCATATACTACCAAGCTTTCACCAAGCTCGGCCTCAACGAGTCGGATCTATCTCCGGCGCCTCACCCACTGTTCGACTTTAATACGAATCCCGAATATCCATTGGGCAAGGTCACATTACCTGTTCGAGCGGGTTCCAGAACGGTCGAAAGCGGAATTCCTGGTCGTGAAGCTCCCCTCGCCGTATAATGCCATCATGGGAAGAAGCTGGCAACATCTCATGAAGGCCGTCCCAAGCACCTACCATCAGATCCTGCGTTTCCCAACAACCCACGGCATTGAAGAAATACGTGGTTCCCCCCAATCGGCACAAGCTGAGTTCTGATGAAAACCCTATCACTGACCCGATCTGTGGGCTCTGATACCTGTAAATATATTTCGTCTCTGCAATACGAACTATTTTTCCTCGTCCCTCAAAATCATATGTCAATTCCCAGTGGGGCACTTGCCAGGATTGGCCAAATCAAGTCTCCGGATTCGGAGCGCCCTTCGTGGATATCACGATCGGCCAAATCAAGTCTCCGAATTCGGAGCCCCCTTTGGCGCATGACGCCTTAGGGCCGATTAAGTCTCCGGATTCGGAGCGCCCTTCGTGGATATCACGATCGGCCAAATCAAGTCTCCGAATTCGGAGCCCCCTTTGGCGCATGACGCCTTAAGGCCGATTAAGTCTCCGAATTCGGAGCCCCCTTCGGCGCATGACGCCTTAGGGCCGATTAAGTCTCCGGATTCGGAGCGCCCTTCGTAGATATCACGATTAGCCAAATCAAGTCTCCTAATTCGGAGCCCCCTTTGGCGCATGACGCCTTAGGGCCGATTAAGTCTCCAGATTCGGAGCGCCCTTCGTGGATATCACGATCGGCTAAATCAAGTCTCCGAATTCGGAGCCCCCTTTGGCGCATGACGCCTTAGGGCCGATTAAGTCTCCGGATTCGGAGCGCCTTTCGTGGATATCACGATTGGCCAAATCAAGTCTCCGGATTCGGAGCGCCCTTCGTGGATATCACGATTGGCCAAATCAAGTCTCCGAATTCGGAGCCCCCTTTGGCGCATGACGCCTTAGGGCCGATTAAGTCTCCGAATTCGGAGCCCCCTTCGGCGCATGACGCCTTAGGGCCGATTAAGTCTCCGGATTCGGAGCGCCCTTCGTGGATATCACGATCGGCCAAATCAAGTCTCCGAATTCGGAGCCCCCTTTGGCGCATGACGCCTTAGGGCCGATTAAGTCTCCGGATTCGGAGCGCTCTTCGTGGATATCACGATCGGCCAAATCAAGTCTTCGAATTCGGAGCCCCCTTTGGCGCATGACGCCTTAGGGCCGATTAAGTCTCCGAATTCGGAGCCCCCTTCGGCGCATGACGCCTTAGGGCCGATTAAGTCTCCGGATTCAGAGCGCCCTTCGTGGATATCACGATCGGCCAAATCAAGTCTCCGAATTCGGAGCCCCCTTTGGCGTATAACGCCTTAGGGCCGATTAAGTCTCCAGATTCGGAGCACCCTTCGTGGATATCACGATCGGCCAAATCAAGTCTCCAAATTCGGAGCCCCCTTTGGCGCATGACGCCTTAGGGCCGATTAAGTCTCCGAATTCGGAGCCCCCTTCGGCGCATGACGTCTTAGGGCCGATTCAGTCTCCTTAAGGCCGAATGGGCCCCGGGTTCAAGCCTCCAAATATGGAGCCCGCTTTAGTGCTTCAAGGGATTATTGCATTAATCCGTTCGGCCATACTAATCGGTCTACAGTGCTAAGCGCTAATAACGTCTCCGAATCCGGAGCAAACGTTGGCACAAACAAAAGATATTGATAATTGATCCTATGCAACACGCTAGAACAGATCATACATTCGAAGTAATGTGCTTTAGTACACAAGCAAAATTCAGAATAACACGCAAATATATTTAAAATAAAACCATTTATTTGATTAAACAGTTGTTACATAAACACAACCCCCATTTGAGCATTACAATATCGAAAGCAAAAAAGGAACAAAACGCGCCGGTAAAGCAGCTTCGCCGGATCGACGACCGTTGCCCTAAACCCCTCCACGGCGTGCAATACCTTGAACCAGTTACGCTTAAGCCCACGACTTGCATAGCGCCAAACTTCCCCTGACACCATTGACAATGTCAAGGCAAAGATCCAGGACAAGGAAGAATGAACTTGACAGTTGTTGACTCTCCATTCGGGGTGATTTGCTTCGACGACTTGGAGACTCATAGATCTCAAGCTCTTTGGATGACCTAACTCCTTCACGGGTAGGTTTTTTGCTGCAAACCATCTCAACACCAAACTTGACCGAAGTTTGAGCCTCTGTAACCAAAATCACCATCCCACACAAGGAATGATGAGTCAAGTGGGATTATTGGTGCAAAGCGCCTACTCCTTTTATTCTCAGCAACGACCGCGATCTCGAGGTCCCAATCCCAAGAAAATTTTATTAACGCCAAAAAACGCATTGGCTGAATAAGACGAGCGTCGATTGACATTCGCCACGACCGCCATCCCGACGGTTGGCCGAAACGCGCACTGGCTGGGCCAAAGCGAAATAGATTAATTAAACCGGTCGGCCAAGTCTTCACATGCCGATGGCCCTCGACCAGCCCATTAATCCAACTGGCCAAGCATCAATGCGCTGACCCAAGTCAAAGATAAATGGCCGTTGAAATAGCCTCAATAAAACCTTAACGATCGTCATGAATGTGTCGATCCTGCCCATGTGCAGATCCTGCCGATAAGCCCACGTACCGCCAGACAGTTAACAGCTACCTGGGTCGGACAGTATTTAGACATTCATTCAAACATTTAAGCAACACGAAATACACATATGCTGAATATGAATGACAACGAAACATTTATAATGAAACGTTCTTTATTCAATAAAACAAGAAGTTACATAGTTTCAAACGCGCCCTGCGTTCCAATCTTACAACTATTAAACTCATACAGCGTCACCCTCATCCTCACTCTTCTCAACTTCGAAAGCAGAAAACGGAAAATCTTTATTCCTGTAGCGTGGTGATGCCGAATCAATTCTCGACGCTCGTTGAGCTTCTGCGGCTTGAGATGCCTTGATCCAACCGTGCCTAAACCCACGGTTTTCACATCGGCACACTTCTTCGGCCAATTTTTCCCTGGTTTTCTCGATTCCCACTTTTCGGCCCTCATGGAAACCTTTCTCATAGGCCCTCCCCTTCGCGCTCTCTATTGCGAACATACTTGCCGTCTCTCGATCGGCAAGTGCGGAGCTGATAAGCCGACTAGTAACCCTCTCTTCCACAATTGGGTTCGCGTGCGCGGTGGATTGTGCCTGAGCCGCCTTGGTCTTCCTTAGTTCCCGCTCGGCCGCCTCCACACGGGCTTCCAAACTTCGAATACGTTCTTCCTTCTTCTCCATCTCTTGACGGGCAGCGCGTAGTCGCATGCCGACTTCGTAAGCAGTGTAAAGCCCCTTCACTGCGCCGTGAATGCCCTCGCGAAACACCTCGTAGTCCTGCTGACCCAGCATTGATTGCTGAACCTCAGGAGGAAATATTTGTCGGGCAAAGTCGACCGCTACGTTTGGGTCTTGAACGATCGAGTCCGCCTCCGTCATGGGTCTATTCTTCACAAATACCGCAAAGCTTAATGGGCACGGATTCGCGTCAGACCTCCTCTCGACTCGGGACTGTGGAGATTTACCCTGCGACTGCTTGTCTCGCCTGGGCGATCTGCTGCGATGTCGAGGAGACTGACGCCTCTCGCGACCCCTAGAACTCCTACTTCCTGAGCGCGAGGGTTCACCACCTCGATTCATATCTCTGCCCAGCTCAGCTAGGGTCTTCGCTTCCCCTTTATTGTTAAAGAAGAGTCGGTTTGACATTCGCGCAATCAGTCTTCTTGCAAGAGCTCAAGTCAGTTGTTTACCAAGATCATAAAGGATGTACCTTTGTTCACTTACCCTTCATAGAGGCAGCACGATCGAGGCACTCTCATTAATTGAAGAGCCTGAATCGCCCGTCGCCGACTGAGTCGACGGCAGGGGCACGATTTTACTATCAAGTACCCCAACCGGCTCACGAATCGAATCGATTCTTCAAACCTCTTCAGGAACCGCCTGGGGCAAGGGCAGATTCATCAATCTATCCTTCAGGAACCGCCTGGGGCAAGGGCAGATTCATCAATATATACGGCTCAAGTACCCCAGCCGGCTCACGAATCGAATCGATTCTTCAGACCTCTTCAGGAACCGCCTGGGGCAAGAGCAGATTCATCAATATATACGGCTCAAGTACCCCAGCCGGCTCACGAATCGAATCGATTCCTCAAACCTCTTCAGGAACCGCCTGGGGCAAGGGCAGATTCATTAATATACTCGGCTCAAGTACCCCAGCCGGCTCATGAATCAACTCTTCATAATTCTAATCCAGTCGGCATGTGAAGGACGAATCAATATTGCCACTGGATATTTAACCTCTAAAAGCTGAAACTCAGCAACAATTTTACGCAAAATAGCGAAAGACATCACAATGTTTCATTAACATAACCACACAAATTGTGTACGAGTAGAAGTGAAATTACAAGGAAATTTTCATTAATAAATTGCGTACAAGATAGCAACCAATTTATACATGAAAACTACCCTGAACCAACAAAACTCTACCAAACAAATATCAAAAACTTACACAAAAATAAAAAAACTTAATAAATTTGGAAACGCCTCCCAAATCACTCCTCGGTGTCGGATTCAAGTGACTCAACATCTACTTGCTCGTAAGGAATTGGCACAGCCAACGTAACCCCAGCGGCAGCAAGGGCTTTGAGCCACCCGTGTTTGAACCCCCGATTCTCAAATTTGGGAACTTCATCAACATATTCCGTAAAGGCGGCTCTTTTTCCTGCCTCAAAAGCCTCCGATTCGGCTTTCTCCTGGGCCGCCTTGAGCTTCTCTAACTGAGTCTTCGCCTCGGCAAGTTCGTCTTTAGAGAGCTTGAGCGACTCCTCACTCGCACTCGCTCTAGCCTCAGCATCAGAACGAAGCTGTTCAGCAGTGCGAGCCCTCTCATTCTCCGCTTCGGCTCGTGCGCTCTCCATTGCGGCTCTCATTTTCTCAAACTCGGCCCTACTCTTCTGACAGTCCACTTCTGTTTGCAAACGGTCAATTCTACCAAGAGCATTGTGCAGGCGGCGGCCTAAGTTGGCGATCCTGCCGACGGTCTGCAAAAACAAGTGATCGTCAGATACCCTTGTAAAAATGGATTCAAGCGAATTTAATACCTACCAGAAGTGCCGACTGTGCAGACAGGGCTACGGCCAAAATATCCGGTGCGGCGCAAAAGGCTGCATTGTCCGTCGGCAAGGAAATTGAGGCCGCCAGGCTCAATGCAACGGCCGGATCCTCAATGGCCGAAGCGTTGGAAGAAATCGGCGTATCTCTGATCTTTGGCTGAATTACGAAAGGAGCAACCATGTCCGATTCTTCGAGGTGAGGCCGTTTGTCAGCAGGGCTAATTTCTGAACTAGCCGCCTCCTCGGCGCCACGTTTTTGGCCGCGCTCCTCCGGAATCAGCCGTTCTTCACCGGCCTGCTGTTCAACTTTTTCCGTGCCGACCGGTGTAACCTGAGCCGTTCCTTCAATAATGGGTATAGAGGCCTTAGCCAAGCTGGCATCAGATTTGGCGGCCTCGGCCTTTTTTCGAGCAGCCATTCGCTCGGCATTTCTCTTACGCGCCATTTGCGTAAGGCTTTCCTTTGCCATAGCTTCGAAGAAGTCGCCGGGAAGATCTCCCAAATTCGCGAAAATATCTCCGGAAGAGAACTCTGCCCGACCCGAAGCGGATGGAGAGGAAGGCTGGTTGAGTCCGGCAGCCTCAAACGCCGAATGCACGGCCTCGTCGACCTCTTCGGCCTCCTCAGTGAGTTCTCTGGCCGGATCGGCAACTACTATCACCGGCTCTGCGTCTTGCCCCGAATTAGAAGCTTCAAGACCAATTTGCCTAAGGTTCTTGTAGCTGGGGAAGATAAGAGCCGAGAGGTTCTGATCGCCGGATGGAATCGGAATGTTGTCCGCAGCCGAGAACGTGGTATAAGTCGGTTCGTACCGAAGTAAAATGTGGGCGGCTCTCCCTTGTTTTTGCACGTTTTGGCGGCCGAAGTAGTTGAGTGCAGTCTTAATGTCCCTGAGGACCGCGTCGTCAACAGAAGTCAGAATCTTCTTCAATTTATTACCTGCAAAAGATAAGAGATTAAGGAAAGAGAGCCGATTAAAAGACAGATCAACAAACATAAGATACTACTTGGCAACCTGGATCACCCTTATGTCTGGGAATGGGGTCTAGGCGATCTTCGCCCTCAGCGAACTCCCAATTACCTCGGACATTGACCATTACATCGTCAACCCTCTTACCAGAACTGGCAAGCATAGTCACCAAATGATGGTCAGTATCCTTGGCCCTAAGGAAGTACCGCCCCAGCCGACCGGAGGATTTGGCTAAAGCATAGCAGTGCCGAATAGCCGGAATTTCGAGATTGATCCTAAGGCGTCGATTCAATTCTATAATCCCCATAATGATTCGAAAGAAATTTACATTGGGTTGAGAAGGAATCAGACTCCAATAGCGAAGGATGGCCCTAAGCAATGGATGTAGGGGGAAACGAACTCCGCCCTCCGCAATGGACAGGAGGGGGAATACGATCGTATTCTGATCCTCTCTCTCCATATCTAGAGAACTGTCCGTTACAAGAGACAAATGAACGTCATCGGGAATGGAAAAATGTCGCCGGAATCCGAAAATGCGACTCTCAGAAAGGAGGTCTTTCAAATGTTTAGCTATTTCAACGGGGACCCAAGGATTCGCCGAAAGTAAGAACGATAAACAGAGAATAGGACTACAAAGAAAGGAGAAGAAGACTTACGAAGAGCAGATGAGACGAAGATAGACGGACGAAAGTTGCAGAAAATATGAGTGCGAGGGGAGATGCGCGCTGGCGGTCCAAACGTATCAGATGATCGACGAAATGTGTATTCAAAAGGACTGAAGTTTCAAATCGCAATAAATGCGAAAGACGCATGAATAGGGCGGGAAAGTATAATGATAAACGAAAAGGCGTGCGCCTCCTGACATCTTCTGACATCTGTCTTGGGGAACGCGAGGCCGCCTAATCAATGATAAGCTTTTCGAATTCTAGACCAAACACGCCGATTAACTACCGTCAATGGGGAGTTCGGGGGGCAATTGTGGGAGCCGAATATGTGGCTAAATCGGAAGGGGTATATTATAGTATTAACAGTAACCGGCTGTATCCTGCATGATTAGGATGGGCCGAATACAATACGTAGGCCGATTAAGAAAGGATCCTCGAAGCCGAATAGAAGAACGGGTAATGATTGAAAAGTAGGCCCAGGCCCCGAGGTCCCAAAAAGAATAGATATAAATATAGAAACATCGTTCTTGGAAAGGTATGTAAGAATAACTCCACTTAACTTAGTGAACAAGCTTTCTTGACCATTGAGACTGACTTGCCCGTCGGAGTGCTAACCCCGGCACCCCCGACCGGAGTGTTGGTGCTTTTACAGGTGACTAGCTGAGGATCAAGAGCGTCTCCCAGGATCTGAAGAGTATTTCCAAATCACTTCCCCACAATTATTATTTTGTTAAGTTCACTACATTGCTTCACTTATGATACTCTAATGTTAACCTCTCACGTTTAGTGTTAGTTATCATATTGTCCAAGTTGCAAAGGATTTTCATGAAATGCTACGAAATAAAGCTCAAAACAAACAAATTTTCACGCGACAGATGCATGTCATCATTTGTACACCAAAATGTTAGATCATCTCAATGGACTAGCCAAAAAAAAAGGAATCAAACTGTTACACGAATTGACGTTCGTGTAACAGTTTGGTGGGAAAAGAAATCAAATAATCTGACTAAACCGATATAACACATAAATATACTTTTATCCACGTGTTTAATGTTTATTGGTGCTATAGATTACATCTTATAAAAAATGATGCTAATGCTCATCTCTTAGCCTAGGGTTCACTATCTGTCTCTGTGTCTCCCATTACATGAAGAGTTGTAACTTTGTCTCCATCAAAATAATTAGTCTCTCCACTCTTTCATCTACGCATCTCTCCCTCTCTTTCATTACAAGTCTTTCCCTCTTCCATTACACTGATTACAGAGCCTCTCACCCCATCTTCGTTCTCCCTTACCAGAAAATCCCTTTCCCTCTTCACTCTCCCTACACCAGAAACCTTGATGGTGGCAGTGAAAATCATATGTTTCTCATTTAGTCTCAAATCTTTATATATGTTTGAATGCATATTTGATTCAATCTCTCAAATATCTCTTCCATTCATTTTGAGTTGTATACATGTTTAAACATGGGATTTGTTGTTTGAATCACAATATGAGTGGTAGGGTAGTCTTTGTGTTATGTATCTACCACCTACCAAATTGTCTGGCAAACTGAATGATTTGACTCGGTCGATTTTGAATAGCAAGTTAAGCGGCAATGGATGACCATTTTCCAACCTTGATGCCTTCGGTTGGGTTGATGGGTTAAGGGTGAACCTGACTCATGAAAATTGCTACTTTTAACAAACCTATGGGTGATGCTTTTATAATCATTAATGCTTTAGTATTCTTCTTCTTCTTCTTCATCATCATCTTCTTCTTTGTTTTTTGAATTATCGATTGGAAAATGTTTACATTTTTATAAATATCAAGACAATTACGTTAAACTGGACAATCAACTATTTAAGAATGTCCAACAAACCCGCAACTCCAACAACAAATAGCCTCATAATTAGGAATGTAAGAAATACCGAAAAAAACGACCAAACCGATTGAACCAGACCAATCTGGCTATATTTGGTATGTTTTTTAACAATAATCGGTCTGTGCCATTTTTAAATTTGAATTTTTTCGGTTTTCGGTTCGGTATCAGTTTAAGCACCTTGTGCATCGATCTAAACCGAAACTGACTGCTTCAACATATATCGTATTTATAATATATATATATAATCTAATAATATAATGATATTAATAAGTATAATAAATTATTAATCTTAATTAATTAACCTTATTATCTTTATAACCTAAGTTTGTAAACTCTTATTATATATAATCTTAAACTCCAACTCATTATTCTTGAAACCTTAGTATTTTTAAACTCTTTTTTGTTTTTATTTTTGTTAATTTAGGAATTGAAAAGTATGTATTAAATGGATGGATTGGATATATTTGAAATGGTAGATAAATAACTAATTTAATGTTTTTATATAGATTAATGATTATGTTTAAAAGTGGCTCAAGTTTGAAAAATCCTGAACCGATTAAACCATATTAAACCGAACCGTTTCAATCGGTTTAGTGCGGTTTGGTGGGAGAAACGGTTTGTATCGGTATTCAAAATAATAAAACCGACATTATTGGTTCGGTATAATTTTTTACCTAAATACTGACCGTATCGAACCGATTGCATCCTTACTCATAATGGGGAAGAAACAAACAACTAAAGAATCAGTATTTGTCTTTGGCAATGATGACCCCTTGATGTCTCAGTTGATAGTGTACAGGAATGGCCAACTTAATTAGTCCAATTTGTTGATTTAGTATTCATTTATACAAATAGTTAAAAATCTATCACATAATGGCTGACCAAATGAATTTTCACTATAGATTTACCAGTATTTGATAGAGTGCCTCGGGATATAATACGGTTGGTGTTAGAGAAGAAATGGGTAACAAAAGGTTACATTGATGTGATTAAGGACATGTATGAAAGGGTGGTAACCACTATTAGATCGCCTGCTGGAGAGACAAATGAATTTCCTATCGCTGTAGGGTTACATTAAGGATCTATCTTAAGTCTTTATCTTTTTGCGTTAGTTATGGATGAGTTGACGAGAAATATTCAGGATGACGTGCCATGGTGTACGTTATTTGCAGATAATATCGTGTTAGTGGATGAGACTAGAGAAGGAGTTGACACAAAGTTGGGGATTTGGAAAAAAACACTTGAATCTAAAGGATTTCGGATAAGCAGAACTAAGATAGAGTACATGTAGTGTAAATTTAGTAACAGTAACAATGAAAGTAGAGAAGTGAAGATTGAGAATCAAAAACTGCCTAAGAGTGAACATTTTCGTTATTTAGGGTCGATTATCACAACAACGGGGGAGATAGATGCGGATGTGGCCCATAGGATTAAGGCGGGATGACTTAAGTGGAGAAGTGCGTCTAGGGTACTGTGCGATAAACGAATACCCACAAGGCTAAAAGGTAAGTTCTATAGAACAGCTATTAGACCAGCAATGTTGTATGGGACGGAGCGTTGAGCAACCAAAAAACATGTCGATAAGACGAGTGTTGCTGAGATGAAGATGATAAGGTGGATGTGTGGCAAAACTAGACAAGACAAAATACATGAAAAATAAAAATCCATCCTTGATAATCACAATATTATTTTTTTTATTTTCTATTACAAAAAAAAAAAAAAAGAAGTGGTTGTTCAATGACTTAAACGAAAGCTATAGCCAGAGAACCTACAGGTTCACTGTCTAGCCTAAGTTCAACTAAGCTGGGCACAGCTCACAGGTTCACTGGTCTAGCCTGAGTTCAACTAAGCTGGCCACAACCTACAAGGTTCAACTAAGCTAGCTAGAACCTAGAGGTTTACTCGGTCTAGCCTGAGTTCAACCAAGCTAGCTAGAACCTAGTGATTTAATCGTTTTAGCCTGAGTTCAACTAAGCTAGCTAGAACCTACAGGTTCGCTGGTCTAGCCTGAGTTCAAGCGTTGAAGCCATCTATCAACTTTATCATCATCCAACCACTTTGGTGCCCTCGCTTGAGTCATAAGCTAATGCTACTTAGCTCGGCAATTATTAGATGTCTCAATCACCCCTTATATTCAAACATAATGCGTTGCTTTTAAACAATGTGGGATAAGTTTACGATTGTACTACTACCAATATTTAAACTTTGCACTATCTCTTTTCTAATTAGATTATGAACGATGTGGGATAGATTTACGATTCTACTACTACCAATATTTAAACTTTACACTATCTCTTTTCTAATTAGATTATGAACGATGTGGGATAGATTTTTAACCCTCACAGAACATTGGTTATCTATCAAAGGTAGCATTGTTGTCTGGGAACTGCTCACCAGACCCAACAAGTTATGTTAACTGATGACAACAATATTATTACAGCATACATTTTCTAGAAAAAAAAAGAAGACCCTAGCCTTGAGGTTTTCCTGTGTAATACTTGGGCTTCAAGGCCTTGGTTGTTTGTCGAGTTTGAAATATATCTCCCTCCTGTTCTTTTTTCCTTCTGCAACCATAATTGGATAGTAATTTTTGAGTTCTATATGTATTACTATCTCTTTTTTTATGATTGCAGCCTTCTGTCAGAAAGCAGCACAATGCAGGGTACAAACATAAGGTATTATTGTATAGGCACATGTCTATTTTTTCTTAGAAGTGTAGATCACATCATTATGTTTCTTACACATTTAATCTATAAAGGCAAATGTCAGAACCTATTATCAGCAATTTGAGGCGCAACAAAATCAAAGTTCGATCGACCAAAAGATCAAGGAACATCTTGGGCAAAATACTGCATACCAGCAAGTTGGTGCTGCTTACAATGCACTGAGGCTCCGTGTGCCTATTCTTCCCACTCCAATGATGCCAATGGCAGGGAACACCCAGTTACCTGTCCATTCACCATTAATCCCTGGAGCTAGGCCACCAGTCTTGCCAAGACCACTTCCAGGTAGGATGTGTGTTTAACACTTCTTCATTGACACCCGACTTATGTGTTAATTTGGTCCTAATTATTGGTGGATGCAGTGACTTGTGTGTGGATTCATTTGCATCTAAACCCGCAAATTTGTTGGTATTTATTTCATCACTACCTGCGTGCTTATAATTTATTTTCACTGTAGACTAGGCTGGCATGTAAGGGTACTGCCGTGTTCATGGTGTGGATTTACTCTTCAGGTGAATATTTATGTCAGGGGTCGGACCATTTGTTTAGGTCCAACCATGAACATATTTATATACGTATCTGTGTGTACTTATTCCTTGACACCTATATAAATTTCTTGCTAATACTTTGGTGCGTGCAGGGACTTTTTGTCTATGCATTTTCCTCAGGCTTTTGTGATACTTAATTGTACTACCAGTGGTATGCTTATAGTTCAGTCATTTTCATTGTTTACAATACTCGCATGCTGGGAGCCTAGCAGTGTAATATGGTTTGGACTGTTGATCAACATTAGTGAAACATTATGTTTAGGACTAGCCATATAGTTTTGTTTGGGTTTCATGAAATTCCTAGTTAGAATTACAAGTCATTTTATGCAGTAGCAGAAAACTAAAATGTCTTTCTTGCATAGCTTCTAATTACTGTTATCATTCAGTGGTTTTGTACCAAGGGTATTTATTTAGATGAAAAAACACACTATCTTCTCAAGTTCGCTTTGGATAAGTGGATTTCAAATAAAGGAATTTTAGTTGAATTTTATAAAATTATAAGAAGATTGGCTATTGAAGGTAGATTGATAACTCTGAAGCGGATGATTGAATAAAGGTATGGGACATGTATTTTATTAAGATTCTTGTACAGGTAGAATTTTTTATGAAAGGATTTTAAATAATTATTTTCAGCAAATTATTTGAAATTCATCAATATAAAGCCTTTTAAATCCATTCTTAATGTCAAAATCTAAAACATTACATTGAATTGAAGACTATACTCCTCAAATTATTGATGCCTAATCTTTTCATTTCAAATCTATAAATTCAAAGGCAACCTTAATAGATACATTGGACTGCCTTCCCTCAATAGTGAGAAACGTGCTGTGTATAATTTTGACAACTGTAGTTTTCCACCCCCCCACTTTGTGATGGCATTCCTAGGTGAACTTCTGGGGCTCTCCATTTAATGGGACTGTTTGGTGCACAACTTCTACTTAGTTGAAAGTTGATAATAAGAAAATAGAAGCTAAAAACCTCTCCCCTGCGTCCTGGTAATCAATTTTTTTAGCTTATTTGAGCTACTTCTACCTTAAAAGCTATAAACAGAAGCTGTATCAAACACTATGGCTCATATTTCCAAAATAGAAAAAGCTATAAGCAGCTCCATGAGCTGTGGTAAAGAGAATAATCTTCTCCTTCGAGAAGAATCAAAAAGAAAAATGGGAAGTGTTCAATTGGAACATGAAAACGTGACTAAATTGGTCCTAGTTACTCTTCGGGACAGAGTGGAAGAAAGGAGGAGATTCTCAAATGTGGAAAAGGATCCAATGACTTAGAAAGAATTGAACGAGGAGCCAATGAGGTGAAAATCTCATTCACTGTTCTGTAGAGTGGCACCAAACGGCCCCAATGTATTATCTATCCTGTTTCCCTAAGGATATTCTGTATCTGATCACTGTTTATGTTATCAGGTTATATGTCTGCTCCAGTGATGCCACCAATGGTGGGGCCACCTGGTGCTGCTCCTTTGCCTGGTCAAGTTACCAACCTCCCAAGGCCTTCACCAATGGGTGCTCCATCAGCAGTTCTAGGGACCACTATAACTCCTGCTAGTGTTTCCACCTCAATGGTTACCCCGGCTATGTATCAGGCGGCTAATTCAGCGCCACCTACAAGTGGGGGTTTTGATAGTTTCAACATGAGTGCTCAAGCTCCTGAGGCTGATCATTAGTATGGTAACACTGGTAGGTTTTTGTTTTTAAATCTTGTAGAATTGACTGTGTAATTGCAGCAGTACATTGTTTATGGGACATGACAAATTGTGTAAGGAAATCTGGTCATCTCAATATAGTAAGAAATCATTGCATTTTTTCTAAAAGCATTTTAGGCCATTAATTTCAACCATTTATCTCTAAAAAAATTATCTTGTTTCATTTCCTGCGCTAGTGACAACATGCATTTGGTATGCATTTCATTGCTGGATCTGTTTGGATTGTTTGTGTCTTAAGGTTCTGGGGTAATGTATGCTGATTTGTCTCTCAAATGGGTAGCACATTGACTCTACTCCTTTAGGGGATCATTATCATCAGGTTGCTTCAACTTTTTCCTCTCCACTGTCTTTTCCTTTTTCTCAGATGAAAAAATATCATCAATAGATATCCAAGTCAACAGAACTCTGGTTGTGTTTTAGAGATTGATTCCCTTTTGAGCGGGAAGTTGGCTTTACAGTTGCCGAAGTTACAGAGCTTGTGAGGAAAAAAAGAAAAAGAAAAAGAAAAAGAAAATCTTTTGGGTATGTAGTTAAGAGGTACTTGTTGGAGAATGTCAATAGAACTCTGGTTGTTATGTAATTAATTTTATTTTAATTTTCTAATTTAACGTTGAATTATGTTGATGAATATTTTAGTTTTTCCATGCCATCTGTTCTATGCATCTAGTGCTAAGACATTTAGAGCATAAAGTGTCCTGGCCTTTTGTTTTGTTTTGTTCGTTTGTTTGTTTTAACATATGATTTTTGTGCATATGCAACAAAGAAATTTTGACTATACAAGAATGGCAACAATCAAAAGAATGAGTTTGTTATTTTTGTTGTTTCTCTGTTTTTTGCTTTTTGGTTTTTGGGTGTCTCATAATTGTGAATGGTATTGATATGTTATTGTCATGACTGTTGTTTTTACAGGAACTAGAGTGCGAGCCAGAAACATTGTTTACTGTGCAAGTCCAGTGTTCGATTTTGTGATTCTTGGCCATGAGTAATTCAATATGCAATGTGCTAGGCATGTTTGTCAGTGTGCTAATTCTAGGAAAATAGTTTTGTATTTAGATCATGGAAACCAATTTAGGTCTCTGGCAGAAAGAATCTTCATTGGGCGAATGAACTCCAATAGAATATGAATTGCTTCTGTGTGAGTGATTTTTCGACCACACTGCCAACTCAGTATTCAGTTGGAGAGTACTGGCAGAATAGATGACACCTGGCTAACCTGCAACAGAAAAAGAATATTTCGGCGGTGGTTCGTCCACCCGGGGGCACTCCAACGATCAAGTCAGTATATCTCTCAAAGATAATCAATAGTGCTAAACTTACTGTTCAGAATATAAATTGCGTACCTTAGATCCATCGGGGGTGCTTTTCTTTTATAGTTAACACCATCCTAGTCCCCATAGAAGCCTAGCTCTAATGGACTCAGGATTACTGCTAATCTTGGACTCCCAGTTGGATTGGGATAAACTCCCTAAGAGTCTTAACCTTACCCAACTGAAGTCTTCCCCCATTCTAGGACTCTTGTGCCTTATCCGCTTATCTCGGATTCTGATATTTTTGGAGATAACCTTGGCCTTGCCGAGATCACCTCGGCGTCATGACCAAGACACGTGGCACCTCGGCTGATACGTCGGCGTCACCTTGGTCACGTGTTGGTATACAGAAAATATATCCCCATAGCTTCCTTGATCAGGTATTATGTTGTTTGAAACATATGGTCAAAGGTATTATGTTGTTTGAAACATATGGTCAAATGAATTGTAGAATGCAAGGGTTTATAAGAGAATATTTAGGCATTTTGTTGATATGTCTGAACTCAAACCTTTATTATGTTTCTATGTTGAACTTGTTGGTTGGGGTGGTTGGTCTTGTATTAACACTCCTGCAGTCAAACATGTTTTACCTTGTATCTCGGTTCGAAATCATATAGATTTGGCCTTGATTCAACAAACTGTGAATTATGTAATTACATCTATTTTTCTAGATTTAGAGTCCACTTTGCTTTTTAAATATTTTAACTTCGTGCTGAATGTATTTATTCCAGACTTTTACAACTTGAATCTAAATATACCCCATTTTTTGCTAAATGTAGATGCTAATGATTGCAGTTTGGTTAACTTCTCGTAGTTTTGAAAGGATTTTTTTTCCTCTTTGTAAAAGAGTAGTAATTTTGATGTTGGACTCATATTGGTTACTATTGACTGAGTACAGAAAGCAATTGTTTCGTTGCTGGGGAAAGTGAGTTTCACAATTTGTTTGAAGCTTGGAAAAAAATTAATTGTAAGCGATTCTATTTCTCTAGGCAAAAATACACAAATTTATTAGAATAAGATTTAAAAGGACTTGAGAACAAATGATATCTTGGGGAGTGATGTTTTTGAAGTGTTCAAGCTTTTCCTTGGGAGCTGCAAACTCATTACAGAACTGCAAGAGGACGATATATAATTATGGTCATGTTGCCTTAACAGGGTGTCAAAAAACTGACATCCCATACAATGCCTTATTCACCTATTTATAAACTCAATATTAAATTCAAAAAAAAAGTTAGAGGATTGTATCTTCAAAAATTAATTAGAAATTCATAAAGATGTTTATAATTTTAAAATAATTTTTCAAATATTCTCTAATGTGAAATTATTCATTATTCACCAGATTAATGGGTAGACAATATGCAAACCTTTGACTTACAAAAAGTGTTAATATAGCACATCCTTAAAGATGAGACTATGTTCTCAAGTCCATACCCTGCTGAAACCTGACTGAGATAATCCAAATAAGGAGATGGATATGATTGACTTCTCTCCATTTTTAAAAGAGTGATATTAAACAAATTAATAAATTTTATAAATAAATTTCGACTAATTGATGACATATTAATGAAGTGGATCCTAATGTAACATTTTACATTAGTTAATTGTAGACACCCCATTTTTGACCGTCCTCAAGACTTGGACGTCACCGTTTGAACACTCGGTGATCATTCATACTTGTGTTCGTTTTGAGTTCTCGGAGGTCTCGGCTACGCGCCTTGCCTCAGGATCTCTCAACTTGACTGTTTTGTGCTTGGTTGGACCAAACACTTGTTGGTTTTTGCTTTGGAGGGTAGGGAATGGCTTGTTGGCCATCCCCATACCTCACCGGCCATGGCTTGAGGCCACCGGCCTTGTTTCCTTGCCACCGGCCATTGGTGATGGCCGGTCGGCACTACTGATGGACGGTTGGCATTGTGTTTGGTCGGCCGGCCACTGATTTTGGTCAATCGGCCACTTTTTCTGGCCGAGGCCTTTTTTTGAGGGGGTTTGAACCTTTTGAACCCTTGTTTTGGCTTCTTGAGGAAGCTTGACCCCTTTGCTCTAGCTTCCTCAAGAAGCTTGACCTTTTTTGCTTTAGCTTTTAAGAGAGGCTTGAACCCTTCTAAGCTTCCAAGAGAAGCTTGCACCTTTTGCTCTAACTTCTCCAAGAAGCTTGAACCTTTTGCTCTAGCTTCTTAGAGAAGCTTGAACCCCCTTTGTTCCTCTATAAGAGAGGCCCTCCCTCTCCTTTAGAAGGGTTGAAGAAAATTGCTAAGGCAAGAGACATACATATCTTCCTATATCTCTCTACTTTAAGCTTCAAATTGCTTGGTTCTTGGCCCCTTTGCACACCAACTCTTAGCCTAACACCTCCATCATCAACCTAAGGACCTTGGAGGCCATTTTCAGATGTTGAAGGTCTGGTTTTTGGGTCTCAAAGCCGCTGGTTTTGCTGATGCTATAAGGGTAACACACTTTACCCTCTTTTGGCCTTTATCTTGCTTCATCTTTTAGCCATACTTGCAAACATTTTCGAGCTTTGTCATAAACTAAAAAAAGTCTTATTTTGAGCTCCTTTTGAAGTTTGTTTAAGAACACTTTTGTGTTTGGGGTTGTTTACCCCCTCTTAGGCCTTGTTTGGCCTCATTTTTGTGCCTTTTTTGTGAACTTTGGGACCACCTTGTATTGGCCTTCCCACCACTGAAATCCAGAGGGATTTCAGTGGTGGGGATGGTGTTTTGAGGTCCTAAGAAGGAGAGGGGTGATCCTCTCCTTTGTTATCTTGTTTACTAGCATATTTGGCCTATCAAAGGAGCATATGTCTATATCATTTGGAGGCCAATTTCAAGCACTTTTTGGTGACTTTTGGGACCTGCCTAGCCTCTGTCCATGGCTGGTTTGGTCCCCTTTTGTTTGCTTTTTGCATGTGTAGAGTAACCCCTTTCATGGTTTATCAAAAGAGCACTTCATTCTTGCATGTATTGGACACATTTCAGTGGGTATTTGGTCATATTTTGGCATGCCATGATCCTATTTTTGACTGGTTTGGTGGCCCCTCACATGCTTCATAGGCTTGTAGTGTAAATCATGCTTGCTAGCTCACATTGCATGTTGTTTGGGCCCTCTATTCTAGCACCTTTTGGCCACACTCCAAACATGTTTTGTTCATATTTTGGGCTGCCTTAGTTCTGTTTTTAGGCCTCTTGGTCAATTGGTGCTTGCCATGTATGCTTGTAGTGTAATAGCCATGCCTAACTTTGAGTTTTGAAGCCTATTGCATGCTCATATTGAGGTGTTTGCATGTTTTAGTATCATTGTGTATGATATTTCAGAGCTTATACTTGTGCCATACTCCCATATTTTCCATGCTTTAAATGTGTTTGAGAGTTATGCTTGTATGCCCCATTTATGAGCCTTTGCATGAGCTTCATTTAAATGCATTTCGAGCCACCATCTCATATCATTTTGCCACTGTTTTAGGGCTGCATAAGGTCTGTTTGGGGTTGGTTTCATCATTTGAATATTGCTTTGCATGACTATAGTGTAATGCACTTCACTAGTCTTTGGTGTTTGAGCCCATCTAACATTGATTGTATGAGTTGTTGTATCATTTCGGAGTCATTTTGTATGCTATTTCAGAGCTGGAATGTATACCATAGTATCTCATGTTTCATCCTTGCCATGCTCTTGGAGAGTTGCATCTTGTGCCTTAGGCTTTAGAGCCATTGCATTGTGCATGTTTGCATGAGTTTTTGGAGCTTTGTTTTCATCATGTTTGGCCACTGATTTTGGCATGCTTGAGAGCTACCCATGTTAGTTTAAGTCCATCCTTTGCATGTTGCTCAAATGTTGTTACATTGCTTCATGTTTTCATATTTTGGTTGCATTGTGTCTTGCATGCTCATTGTTTGCATTGTTGGCACATGCTTAGTCATATTGCATGGTTTGGCATGCTTGTTGCATTGCATTTTGCATGCATGCCTTGCCTCTTGATCAAGCATGATAGAGGTTAGGTCCTTTATGTGTTTTGTGTGCATTCTATTTGACATTGAAAGTGCATACTTCGGCTCCTTTGGCCATTATGCATCGAAATGCGTGATTGGTGGCCCGAGGATCGAGGGCCACACTTCCTTGAGTCCATAGCATGATGGGGAGGGTGGTCGTGCAACATTTTGCTTTGAAAATCCTATGCCATGCACTGTCTGTCCTCTGTTGCAGCAAAACCAGTGTTCTGCAGGAAGAAATGGCCGGTCGGCTACTTGCAGTGCCGACCGACCACCAAAATCCAGCCGGTGGCTTCATTAATGGTCGATGACCAGTTACAGATGGTCGGTGGCCTTTCCATTTGGTCGATGACCTCTCAGCATGTCTCTAAGGCAGTTCAGAAGTGTCATAGAGGTTGGCACTATTTTCAGAGATGCAAAATAGTGCAGACAGAGACAATAGTGGCATGGCAATGGATTTCTGGGCGAAACCAATCCCAGCTTGCATGCATCCCTCTTCCTGAGGCCATTTTACTGCTCTAAATAGTTTAATTAATTTGTTAATTAGTTAAGAGTTTGTAATATTTAATTAGCTAGAGTAGTTAATTATTCATTCGGTCTGTATTATTCTTTCGGACCCTCCGAGCGAGGGCAATTGTGTAATAAGTGTGCGTGAGTGTGTGTATGTCTTCCAACCCTACGTCTTTCTCCCTTTTATTTACTAGCTTATGATGGTTAGATTAGGGCATGTTTTATTTAGCATACTTATGATAACATGTTTGCACACATTCATGCACCAGGCTCGGCGCATCATACTAACTGCATTGTATTTTCAATTCCAAATTGAATACATGCTATCCGTTGCATTTCACATGCCATTTTAGAATAGCCGAGCCTATTGTAGTTGCATTTTTGCATATGTTGCATTAGGCATTTCTGTATAGTTAGGATCATGCATGGATTTCTAACATAGCTTTTGTTTTGGCTTGGAGTACTCGGTAAGTGTTTATGCTTTAGCATCCTTGCATGCGTGTGAGTGACTGCCATGATAGCATGCTTACCATGAGGCTACGTGCTTATGTGATATAACTGCCTGAATGCCTGTGGGTGAAGGTTGAATTACCTGAATTGGAATAATGCATTAATTGTGAGTTTTAAGCCCACTAGATAGTGGCAAAACCATCTTTTCTAAGCCTACTTAAGGGTGGCAAAACCTGCATTTTAGCCTACTTGCGAGTAGCAAGCCGCTTTCAAAAACAAACATGAAATGTTTTGTTTCAACTCAGGCGATCCAGTCTATACTTGTATGCTGCGCGCATCACATAGTAATTCTAGGCTAATAAACCGGAATAAGAGCACATAATGTTTTCAAAACTTGATATCATGGTTAGTAGAGGCCGATCTTTGATCGGGCGAGCGGGGGTGCTCACGGAGTGACCTTCCCCAATCGTACCCAAGTTTCCCAGCCGAGGCAACTTTGGTGATGACGGACACGTGGCCTTAGGCAACGAGTCAGGGTTTCCTAAATTCTCCCAAAATAAATATTTAGGTGGCGACTCTGTATCTGGCAAAGCAGTCAATGTTTGGCACTTCTTTCTAAAAATTTATTTTTCAAAATGATTTGTCAGATTTGGACTCTTTGATGATTCATCGGTCTTGTATTGCACTCTGCGAGATTAGATACAGGATCGTGATATTGAGTCCAAACTGTAGTGAGCCCCAAATGAACAAAACGGGATTTCCCTCCCGGGACGTTCGGGGACGTCTACATTAATACAAATATTTATAAAATTTATTAATTTATATAACAATTTTCTTTTAGGACAGGCTTGACCATTTCTAAAATGAATTCAACCATCCAATTCGATATTGTGCAGGATCACGTGAATTATTTTGATAAGCTTCATTTATTTTCTAAGTCAAAATTGTATTTATCCAATTTTTCATAGAAATGAGTCACAAAAATTTGAGAATGCATTACAAAATAAATATGATGCAAACCGTGCGATTGTGATTATTAAATTTATAATCTCATATTTATTTGAATAATTCACACACATGGGCTTAAAGAATAAATATAATTCATTATTGTTGGTGTATTTTAATATTTGTTATTTACTATTTATTCGAGACTCATGACTTATTACATAGTTCATTAAAAGGTCAATTAAAATAATCTATTCCTAAACATGATTTGGATAAAAAAAAATAAAAAAATTTGTTTGGTTAATAAATTTTTAAAATACAACTCAAAACTCAATTTTCTCTCTTCTCTATCCTTCTTTTTATTTTATTTTTTATCTTTTATTATTAATAAATCAATTATCCATTTTTTTCCCTCTCATCTATTTATTCTCTCACATTTTACACATCCATTAATCAAATTTTCTCTTACATTCATCTATTCAATTAAAAAAATAAATAAATAAATTATAAATTAGCTCAAAATTATTTTTAAAATTTATAACCAAACAAATTTTTAATTTTCAATTTTTTTTTCAATAACTTATTTTTTAAAATATAAGTTAAACCAAAGGAGAGTGTTTTTTTTTGGGGATCGAACAAACAAAGTTCGTTCATGACTATCTCTCTCTCTCTCTCCCTGAGCTCCAACCGCGTCACCATGGATCTTCTACAGTCATACGCAGACACCGAACAGAGTGGCGAGGGTAAATGCTTAAAAATTGAAGAGTTGTAGTAATGAGTTTTTTTGGTTAGTTGCCAAACCACAAAATGTTATTGATTGAAATAGAAAAAATCATCATTTTTATGTTTTGTAATCATCACTAAGGATTGATCCACAGGGTGCGAAAGAATATTTAGATTTTCAAATTTTCAAGATCCATCCATGATCATAACAGTACTAATTTATTTATTTTATACATGAAAAATAAAAGTCCATCCTTGATAATTACAATATTATTATTTTTTATTTTCTACTACTACTACTACTACAAAAAAAAAAAAAAAAAAAAAGTGGTTGTCCAATGACTTAAACTAAAGCTATAGCCAGAGAACTTACAGGTTCACTGTCTAGCCTAAGTTCAACTAAGCTGGGCACAACTCACAGGTTCATTGGTCTAGCCTGAGTTTAACTAAGCTGGCCGCAACCTACAGGGTTCAACTACGCTAGCTAGAACCTAGAGGTTTACTCGGTCTAGCCTGAGTTCAACCAAGCTAGCTAGAACCTAGTGGTTTAATCGTTTTAGCCTAAGTTTAACTAAGCTAGTTAGAACCTACAGGTTCGCTGGTCTAGTCTAAGTTCAAGCGTTGAAGCCATCTATCAACTTTACCATCGTCCAACCGCTTTGGTGCCCTCGCTTGAGTCATAAGCTAATGCTACTTAGCTCGGCAATTGTTAGATGTCTCAATCACCCCTTATATTCAAACATTATGCGTTGTTTTTAAACGATGTGGGATAAGTTTACGATTATACTACTACTAATATTTAAACTTTACACTATCTTTTTTCTAATTAGATTATGAACGATGTGGGATAGATTTATGATTCTACTACTGCCAATATTTAAACTTTACACTATCTTTTTTCTAATGAGATTATGTTTCTTTCTCTTCTGTAATAGCCACCATCGTCAGCCACCATCAACGAACCGTCTTTTGTCTTCCCCACCTACAAGGACTAACCGCCATCCCCTCTTTTCCTTCCCTTTCTCTGTCCCAGCCAACCACATGGAAAAATTTAAAAATGCTGTCATCTTAGTAAATCATTTTGGAAATCAACAAAAATAGAGGATGGATTTTGATTGAGAAGTTTATGTTGGTTACTATTGACTGAGTACAGAAAGCAATTGTTTCGTTGCTGGGGAAAGTGAGTTTTACAATATGTTTGAAGCTTGGAAAAAATTAATTGTAAGCGATTTTATTTCTCTAGGCAAAAATACACAAATTTATTAGAATAAGATTTAAAAGGATCTGAGAACAAATGATGTCTTGGGGAGTGACGTTTTTGAAGTGTTCAAGCTTTTCCTTAGGAACAACAAACTCATTACACAAATTTATCAAAATAATTAAAGTATGCATATAACAAGCTTTTGAATTACATTTACTCTCATATTAAGTATTCACATACACGGTGCAAATCCCTTCTCCGAATCTACAGGATCAGATCTGTAGACTCCTTGAGCTCTTGGTTGGAAGAAGTTTCAATTTTTTTTTATTGTCGAGTCATCTAGCTACAATTTTTAGCAAATGGGATTACATAATAGCTTAAGAAATACAACCCAACCATACCAAATTGGAGGTTTTTTTTATATTAAAAGATCATCAAACCTTCCAGTACTCAGCCGGATCTTGAATGCTTGTTGCAAATCCAAAATAATCATTTGTTTTTTGCAGTGCATCTAAAAGCATGAGTTCTCTTACCTAGAAAAGCAATGTGTCAGATTCATTGCACTTAATGTTCAGATGTATACAATGAAACAGAATTTCAGAGCTACATAGTATGCACTTGTTGGTTTATATATAATATTTTTGTATTTTGCTAAAAATTTTTGTTTTACTTTTCCAAAGATAAACACATGCATTCATGAGAATAGTTTGGTCTTTTTAAATTGGTATAAAGATTCTCTTAACTGTTTTCAAATCTTTTTTTTGGGTGCAACCCAAATATTAAATTTTTTTAAGCCAAAAAACTGACATCTCATACAAGGCCTTATTCACCTATTTATAAACTCAATATTAAATTCAAAAAAAAAATTAGGGGATTGTATCTTCAAAAATTAATTACAAATTCATAAAGATATTTATAATTTTATTTTTTAATGTTTATAAAATTTAAGGTAAATTACAAATACACCTCCTGATGTTTGATTAAAATACGAATCGCCCCTATGATTTTGAAAATTACATTCCATCCCTTGAGATTTCTAATTTCATAACAAATCGCCTATTTTATTAATAAATCATCAAGTCAATTAATAGTTTTTAATGATGTTATAAATATGTTTCAATTAATAATTTAGGTAATTTTATTATTGTATAGGAGTGCAATTATGAATTTTATTTTTTTAGTTAATTCTGTTAAATAAAAAATACTAACAATGAGGTATTTGTAATTTTTCAAATCACAGGAGGCAATCTGTACTTTAAGCAAACCTCAGGGGGTATATTTATAATTTATCCTGAAATTTATAACTAATTTAAAAATAATTTTTCTAATATTCACTGATGTGAAGTTATTCATTATTCACCGATTAATGGGTAGACAATATGTAAACTTTTGATTTACAAAAAGTGTTAATATAGCACATCCTTAAAGATGAGACTATGTTCTCAAGTCCATACCCAGTTGAAACCCGACTGAAATAATTGAAATAAGTAGATGGATATGATTGACTTCTCTCTATTTTTAAAAGAGTGATATTAAACAAATTAATAAATTTTATAAAATTTTTTTGACTAATTGATGACATATTAATGAAGTGGATCCTAATGTAACATTTTACATTAGTTAATACAAATATTTATAAAATTTATTAATTTATATAACAATTTTCTTTTAGGACAGGCTTGACCATTTCTAAAATGAATTCAACCATCCAATTCGATATTGTGCAGGATCACGTGAATTATTTTGATAAGCTTCATTTATTTTCTAAGTCAAAATTATATTTATCCAATTTTTCATAGAAATGAGTCACAAAAATTTGAGAATACATTACAAAATAAATATGATGCAAACCGTGCGATTGTTATTATTAAATTAATCTCATATTTATTTGAATAATTCACACACATGGGCTTAAAGAATAAATATAATTCATTATTGTTGGTGTATTTTAATATTTGTTATTTACTATTTATTCGAGACTCATGACTTATTACATAGTTCATGAATGATGAGTTAGTGAGAGTAATGGACATTATCGAGTTAGTACTTATCAAGATAAAGACTCTCACGTTGACTAAAAAAAAGTGGAAGAGATTCATATATTTATTTATGTTATTGACTCTGGATGTAATTTATAATATAGAGATTAAATACACAACACAAGAAGCAAGTAGAAGAGGTTGATGGAGTTTTGAATTCATCAATTGGCCTAAATCATATTTCAAAACCTGATTTTATCTTAAATATTTTATATTTTTAAATTTTTTTTGGGAATTAATATTTTAAAATTTGTTTGAACAAACAATTATCAAAATAGACCACTTAGTAAGACTGCAAACGAATCGAGCTGTTTATGAACAAGTTCAAGTTCGGCTCGCTAAAACTTGTTCAAACTCAGCTTGGTTAATAGCTCGATTAATAAACGAGCCGAGCTCGAACTTAAATTTCAAGCTCGATTAATAAACGAGCCGAGCTCGATTGCTACTCGAATAAGCTCGCAAGCTCAAAAATATAAATATTAATTTTATATTTTTATAGTATATATATTATATATTATAATAAATATTAATATATTATATTATATTCATTAAATTAAAATTTTTAACTCATCCATCAATAATGATGATGCTTATTATTTTAATATAAAAAATATTCAAAGGTTTGTCTTTGCTTTTCTTTCGTTGACTACTGTGCCAACAATTCACCACTTTATAAGCATTTGGACACAAAAGTGTTTCCTCTCTCAGCGATGTGGGACTCAGAGTGGACGAAAATGTTGTGCCAAACGACGTTGTTTGGTGCGTTTGTTGGAAGTCCCACATCGATTACAAAATACATTTTAAGGTGGACAAACTTCTATATAAGTGCAAGTGCAGAGGGTTAGTTTATCGGCTTCTATGGTTCTTTCTTGGTTTAATGAGCCATTACGAGCCGAGCTCGAGTTATATAAATTTTAGTTGTGCCGAGCTGGAGTTTAGAAATTGTAACTCATTTTGTACTTGAGCCGAGCTCGAACACTTTGTAAAGAAGTCGGGCCAAGCTCAAATATTATAGAATTTGGCCCAGCTTGTTTGCAGCCCTGCCACTTAGACATTGAATATGACCATGTTTTTCTAGCCAAAAAAAGTAGCTCATATACCCCCGTTGTGTTCTTGCCTCCGATGTTTATGGAATAAGACTTTGAAATTGCATATTTCCAAAATTTTGCACATTCTAGCTTCCTTTGGCCCCAATTTTCTTTGAACATTTTTTATTCAAATTATATATGTAATTTCTATAATTTATTTATTGTGTCAATTTGATCATTATAATTTTAGTTGTATCAATTTTATTATTAATTTTTTTGTAATATAATAAATTAATTAGAAATGAAAAATAAAATAGTCCATTTAAAAATAATTTGTTATGGACTATTTTACTTTTATCAATAAATTTAGATTTTATAATTTATCAATAAATTTAGGCTTGCTTTAGCTCTAAATCAGAACTATAACAACAAATCCATGAATTGAATTGTAAAATATAATTCATCTATTTTAAAAATAAAATCCAATTGTATATTTAAAAAATCAAATCAAGTCATGATTTGGTTTGAAACGAACTGATTTATAATTTTTTAAATTTATTTTTTATTCATCTAGAAAAAGATAGAAGGCCATGCAAAAAAAATTTTTGGGATCACATGGGGATGTTTAGAAAGTTGGGTTGGAGGGTAAAATGGTTAATAAAAATAAAATATATTAAAATAATTAATAAGATAAAATATTACATTTAAATTATTATTATTATTTTTTTCTTTCATAACTATCAAATCAACTAAAAAAAAAAAAAAACTTATCATCCAAAATTTAAACCAAATTAAAATAATCAAAAAAATTAAAAAGTCAATTAAAATAATCTATTCCTAAAAACATGATTTGGATAAAAAAATAAAAAAATTTTGTTTGGTTAATAAATTTTTAAAATACAACTCAAAACTCAATTTTCTTTCTTCTCTATCCTTTTTATTTTATTTTTTATCTTTTATTATTAATAAATCAATTATTCATTTTTTTCCCTCTCATCTATTCATTCTCTCACATTTTACACATCAATTAATCAAATTTTCTCTTACATTCATCTATTCAACTAAATAAATAAATAAATTATAAATCAGCTCCAAATTATTTTTAAAATTTATAACCAAACAAATTTTTTATTTTCAATTTTTTTTTCAATAACTTATTTTTTTAAATATAAGTTAAACAAAAGGAGTGTTTTTTTTGGGAATCGAACAAGCAAAGTTCGTTCATGACTATCTCTCTCTCTCTCTCCCCCTGAGCTCCAACTGTGTCACCATGGATCTTCTACAGTCATACGTAGACACCGACATGGAAGACGATGACAATCAACAATTTCAAAACCCTCGCTCCGACCACTCATCGTCGCCGGACTCATGGATCTCCCTCCCTTCCAAATCCTCCGCCCCCAAAGTCGACGACACAATGCTCGCTCTTACAATCGTCGACTCCAATCGAGCCCTAACCAAGCCCTTCGATCCTTCCCAACACGTCGTAGTCTTCAACCCCACCTACGATCAGCTCTGGGCACCAATCTATGGTCCTTCACATCCCTACGCCAAGGACGGTATTGCTCAAGGTATGCGCAATCACAAGCTAGGGTTTGTAGAGAATGCTGCGATTGAACCCTTTGTTTCTTATGAACAGTACAATACTTTTCACAAATATGGGTAGGCAGCTGATCCCGAGGGAAACAATTATGTTGGTGATTTGGATAGATTGAAGGAAACTGATGGGATTTCTGTGTATAATATACCTCAACATGAACATAAAAAGAGGAAACTCAAGAAGAAGAAGGAGGAGGAGAGTGTGGAGAATGAAGAGGAAGGTGGTGGTGGTGGTGGTGGTGGTGTTGAGGTTGATAACCTGGCTTCGGAGACTTGGTTGTTGAAGAATCAAAAGAGTCCGTGGGCGGGAAAGAAGGAAGGGTTGCAAGTGGAGTTGACGGAGGAGCAGAAGAAGTATGCTGAGGAGTATGCGAAGAAGAAGGGTGAAGAGAAGAGTGGGAATTGTGAAAAGGGTGAGTTTGTTGCTGATAAGAGTACATTTCATGGGAAGGAGGAGACGGATTATCAGGGTAGGTCTTGGATTGCAGCGCCCAAGGATGCTAAGGCTACGAATGATCATTGTTATATTCCGAAACTTAGTTGAACTTAGGCTAGACCGTGAACCTGTAGGTTCTCTGGCTATAGCTTTAGTTTAAGTCATCGGACAACCACTTCTTTTTTTTTTTTTTTTTTTTTGTGATAGAAAATAAAAAAAATAATATTGTGATTATCAAGGGCGGACTTTTATTTTTCATGTATAAAATAAATAAATTAGTGTTGTTATGATCATGGACAGATCTTGAAAATTTGAAAATCTAAATATACTTTCGCACCCTGTGGATCAGTCCTTGGTGATGATTACAAAACATAAAAATGATGATTTTTTCTATTTCAATCAATAACATTTGGTGGGTTTGGCAACTAACCAAAAGAACTCTTTTTCTTTTTCTTTTGAATATTATATTCTTTAAATTTGTGTCAAAGATTTTACATTTTTTGTGCATCGAGTGTAGAATGATCTAAAAACATCACCAACTTATTTTCACTTTTATTTTTAATGAATTGTTTTTCATTTTTTTATAACTTATTTGGTCACTGTAGTCGAGTAGACTCTAAAACGCAAAGTTTTTTGAAATTTTTTGAAAAAAAGTTCATTAAAATTGAACCCCAGTTCCACTAAATTTTCTCATTAGAAAAGAGATAGTGTAGAGTTTAAACACTGGTTGTAGTAGAATCATAACTCAATCCCACATCGTTCATAATCTCATTAGAAAAGAGATAGTGTAAAATTTCAACATTGGTAGTAGCAAAATCGTGAACCCCTCGCACATTGTTTAAAAACAACCCATAATGTTTGAATATAAGGTGTGATTGAGACATCTAATAATTGTCGAGTTGAGTAGCGTTAGCTGGTGACTTAAGCGAGTGCACCAAGGTGGTTGGATGATGGTAAAGTTGAAAGGTGGGTTCGACGCTTGAACTCTGGGTAGACCAGTGAACGTGTTCGTTCTGGCTAGCCCAAGGTTTTTTTTTATACATGTATACAATAAAAATTTAATATTTTGATGAACAAGGATGGATTTTTTTTCATGTATAAAATAAATAAATTAATATCGTTATGATCAAGGATGGATCCCTGAAATTTGAAAATCTAAATATACTATCCCACCCTTTGGATCTATCCTTGGTGATGATGTTCAACATAAAAATAATGGTTTTTTTCTATTTCAATCAATAAAATTTGGTGGCTTTTGGCAAACCAACTAAAAACTCGTATCTTTTTTATTTATTTTTTGAATGTTATTATTATTTTTTAATTTGCCTCTAAGATTTTACATTTTTTGTGTATCTAGTGTAGAATGATCTAAAAACATCACCAACTTATTTTCACTTTTTTTTTAGTCAATTATTTTTCATTTTAATTTTATAACTTATTTAGTCTATGCAATCGAGTAGATGCTAAAATGTAAAGTTTTAAAAATTTTTTTTGAAAAACCTCTAGTACTAATGAAAAAAAAAAAAATCCAAATACTTACCCCAGTTCCACTAAATTTTCTTTACGAAAAATTACAACTCAATAGTATTTTCAAAAAATAATTACAAATTTTTAAATTTACGACTCTAATGTGGTTTTTGTTTTCTACCCTTGCATTACTACCTACCTTTAAAATAATTCAAAATATATTCCAAGCACAATAAACATTTAAAAGCTTTGACCAGAGAGGATTTGGTGATGGTGGCGGTTGATAGTGGTTACGGGAGAGAAGGAAACATAATCTCATTAGAAAATAGATAGTGTAAAGTTTAAATATTGGTAGTAGTATAATCATAAACTTATTAACAACCTAAAATAAAAAATAAAAAATAAAGAAAAAGAAAAACCTATTCAGTGTGTTTGGTTTGAGTTTTCTGGATTACGTTTTTTGAAAACTGAATATTTTTGTTTTCGTATTCCTTTGTTTTTAGTGAATATTTTTTAAATTTTAAATATTTTTTTTTACTTTTTTCGATGCACCTTAGTTAGATGTATCTAAAAATTAAAAATTTTGTGACAAAATATTTTAAAAAATTAATAAATACATAAAAATACAAAAAAAGTACTGAATTCTTGTATTTTTTTTTTTGTATTTTTGGTATTTAGTGAATTTTTAAAAGATTTTTTTTATAATTTTTTTCCTTCTAGGTGTATTTATGTTAGGTGTGTCTAAAAAGTAAAAAAATTGCTTAAAATATTAAAAAAATCAATAAAAACAAAAAAATACGAAAAATAAGAAAGTAGAATTTTCTGAAAAGTGTTTTTTGAAAAATGAAAACAAGCAAGCTGATTCATTTTCTTTTCATTTTTCTAACCCAACCATACAAAAGAAAAGAATTTAGCACCTTTCACTTCATTTTTTTTCCTTCTCTTTTCCTTTCCCTCCACAAATTCAAGATTCAAACATATTGAAAAAATAAAAATAAAAATAAAAAAGGAATTCGTAAAAGGCCACTTTGCAGCTTGGTAATCAAGTTTTTGTTAGAGTTTTAAGTCTTATTTAAAGCATGGCTATCCGCTTTCCAATAAATTTTTTTGAAGTTTGGATATCAGCTTCCCAATAAAACTAATTAATTTGGATGGGAACACCACGGTTCCGATTGATTAGCCACGTCTACTCCATTGTCACAATGCATTCTAAGACTGAAATGACCTGAACGAAATTTATTAATAAGAACAAAATGTGCAGCCATAATGGTTATAAAATACCATGTCACTTATCAGCCATTTCAATCTGTAATGATTTGATTCTACCTGCTGCGTTGTAAATACTTCAACAATCAAGAAGTCATTTTTCACATTTGATATACCTACTTCAGCACATTATTTTGCAAAGTAATTTAGTGCTTGAAAAATGGAACCACACCACATAAGGGATTTGAAGCAATTTTACTTAAACAAAAAGACAATGTGACATAAGTATGTAACATAACCATGTGGTATATAAACACATTAACAAACTATGGTATAAGAATTAGTCATGTTGAGTGAAGGATTAGATTTCTTACCAGAGAAAGGAAAGGGAGAGAGGGGATGGCGGTTGGTCCTTGTAGGTGGGGAAGACAAAAGACGGTTCGGTGATGGTGGCGGACGATGGCGGCTACTACGGAAGAGAAGGAAACATAATCTCATTAGAAAAAAGATAGTGTAAAGTTTAAATATTGGTAGTAGTAGAATCGTAAATCTATCCCACATCGTTCATAATCTAATTAGAAGAGAGATAGTGTAAAGTTTAAATATTGGTAGTAGTATAATCGTAAACTTATCCCACATCGTTTAAAAACAAAGCAAAATGTCTGAATATAAGGGGTGATTGAGACATCTAATAATTGCCAAGCTAAGTAGCGTTAGCTTACGACTCAAGCGAGGGCACCAAAGTGGTTGGATGATGGTAAAGTTAATAGATGGCTTCAACGCTTGAACTCAGGCTAGACCAGCAAACATGTAGGTTCTAGCTAGATTAGTTGAACTTAGGCTAAAACGATTAAACCACTAGGTTCTAGCTAGCTTGGTTGAACTTAGGCTAGACCGAGTAAACCTCTAGGTTCTAGCTAGCTTAGTTGAACCCTGCAGGTTGTGGCCAGCTTAGTTGAACTCAAGCTAGACCAGTGAACCTGTGAGTTGTGCCCAGCTTAGTTGAACTTAGGCTAGACAGTGAACCTGTAGGTTCTCTGGCTATAGCTTTAGTTTAAGTCATCGGACAACCACTTTTTTTTTTCTTTTCTTTTCTTTTTTTTTTTGTAATAGAAAATAAATAAAAAAAATTATATTGTGTTTATCAAGGACGGACTTTTATTTTTCATGTATAAAATAAATAAATTAGTGTTGTTATGATCATGGACGGATCTTGAAAATTTGAAAATCTAAATATACTTTCGCACCCTGTGGATCAGTCCTTGGTGATGATTACAAAACATAAAAATGATGATTTTTTCTATTTCAATCAATAACATTTGGTGGATTTGGCAACTAACCAAAAAACTCTTTTTCTTTTTCTTTTGAATATTATATTTTTTAAATTTGTGTCAAAGATTGTACATTTTCTGTGCATCGAGTGTAGAATGATCTAAAAACATCACCAACTTATTTTCACTTTTATTTTTAATGAATTGTTTTTTATTTTTTTATAACTTATTTGGTCCCTGTAGTCGAGTAGACTCGAAAACGCAAAATTTTTTGAAATTTTTTGAACAAAGTTCATTAAAATTGAACCCCAGTTCCACTAAATTTTCTCATTAGAAAAGAGATAGTGTAGAGTTTAAACACTGGTTGTAGTAGAATCATAACTCAATCCCACATCGTTCATAATCTCATTAGAAAAGAGATAGTGTAAAATTTCAACATTGGTAGTAGTAAAATCGTGAACCGCTCGCACATTGATTAAAAACAACTCATCATGATTGAATATAAGGTGTGATTGTGACATCTAATAATTGCCGAGCTGAGTAGCGTTAGCTGGTGACTTAAGCGAGTGCACCAAGGTGGTTGGATGATGGTAAAGTTGAAAGGTAGGTTCGACGCTTGAACTCTGGGTAGACCAGTGAACGTGTTCGTTCTGGCTAGCCCATGGATTTTTTTTAACATGTATACAATAAAAAATTAATATTGTGATGACCAAGGATGGATTTTTTTCATGCATAAAATAAATAAATTAATATCGTTATGATCAAGGATGGATTCCCGAAATTTGAAAATCTAAATATACTATCCCACCCTTTGGATCTATCCTTGGTGATGATGTTCAACATAAAAATAATGGTTTTTTCTATTTCAATGAATAAAATTTGGTGGCTTTTGGCAAACCAACTAAAAACTCTATCTTTTTTTTTTTTTTTTTCAATGTTATTATTATTTTTTAATTTGCCTCTAAAATTTTACATTTTTTGTGTATCTAGTGTAGAATGATCTAAAAACATTACCAACTTATTTTCACTTTTTTTGTAGTCAATTATTTTCCATTTTAATTTTATGCATTATTTGGTCTATACAATCAAGTAGATGCTATAATGCAAAGTTTTTTAAAAAAAATTTGAAAAACCTCTAGTACAAATGAAAAAAAAAAAAAAAAATCAAAATACTTACCCAGGTTCCACTAAATTTTCTTTACGAAAAAATTACAACTCAATAGTATTTTCAAAAAATAATTACAATTTTTTAAATTTACCACTCTAATGTGGTTTTTGTTTTCTACACTTGCATTACTACCAACCTTTAAAATAATTCGAAATATATTCCAAGCACAATAAACATTTAAAAGCTTTGACCAGAGAGGATTTGGTGATGGTGGCAGTTGATGGTGGTTACGGGAGAGAAGGAAACATAATCTCATTAGAAAATAGATAGTGTAAAGTTTAAATATTGGTAGTAGTATAATCGTAAACTTATTAACAACCTAAAATAAAAAATAAAAAATAAAGAAAAAGAAAAACCTATTCATTTTCTTTTCATTTTTCTAACCCAACCATACAAAAGAAAAGAATTTAGCACCTTTCACTTCATTTTTTTTTCCTTCACTTTTGTCCATTCCTTCCAGAAATTCAAGATTCAAACATATTGAAAAAATAAAAATAAAAATAAAAATGGAATTCGTAAAATGCCACTTTGCAGCTTGGTAATCAAGTTTTTATCGAGTTTTAAGTCTTATTTGAAGTTTGGCTATCCGCTTTCGAATAAATTTTTTTGAAGTTTGGATATCAGCTTCCCAATAAAACTAATTAATTTGGATGGGAACCCTGCAGTTCCGATTGATTAGCCACGTCTACTCCATTATCACAATGCATTCTAAGACTGAAATGACCTGAACGAAATTTATTAATAAGAACAGAATGTGCACCCATAATGGTTATAAAATACCATGTCACTTATCACCCATTTCAATCTGTTATGATTTGATTCTAGCAGCTACGTTGTAAATACTTCAACAATCAAGACGTCATTTTTCACATTTGATATACCTACTTCAGCGCAGTTTTTCTTGAAAAATGGAACCACACCACATAAGGGATTTGAAGCAATTTTACTTAAACAAAAAGACAATGTGACATAAGTATGTAACATAACCATGTGGTATATAAACACATTAACAAACTATGGTGTAAGAATTAGTCATGTTGAGTGAAGGATTAGATTTCTTACCAGAGATAGGAAAGGGAGAGAGGGGATGGCGGTTGGTCCTCGTAGGTGGGGAAGACAAAAGACGGTTCGGTGATGGTGGCGAACGATGGCGGCTACTACGGAAGAGAAGGAAACATAATCTCATTAGAAAAAAGATAGTGTAAAGTTTAAATATTGGTAGTAGTAGAATCGTAAATCTATCCCACATCGTTCATAATCTAATTAGAAGAGAGATAGTGTAAAGTTTAAATATTGGTAGTAGTATAATCGTAAACTTATCCCACATCGTTTAAAAACAACGCAAAATGTTTGAATATAAGGGGTGATTGAGACATCTAATAATTGCCAAGCTAAGTAGCGCTAGCTTACGACTCAAGCGAGGGCACCAAAGTGGTTGGATGATGGTAAAGTTGATAGATGGCTTCAACGCTTGAACTCAGGCTAGACCAGCGAACCTGTAGGTTCTTGCTAGCTTAGTTGAACTTAGGCTAAAACGATTAAACCACTAGGTTCTAGGTAGCTTGGTTGAACTCAGGCTAGACCGAGTAAACCTCTAGGTTCTAGCTAGCTTGGTTGAACCCTGCAGGTTGTGGCTAGCTTAGTTGAACTCAAGCTAGACCAGTGAACTTGTGAGTTGTGCCCAGCTTAGTTGAACTTAGGCTAGACAGTGAACCTGTAGGTTCTCTGGCTATAGCTTTAGTTTAAGTCATCGGACAATCACTTCTTTTTTCTTTTTTTTTTGTAATAGAAAATAAAAAAAAAAACATTGTGATTATCAAGGATGGACTTTTATTTTTCATGTATAAAATAAATAAATTAGTGTTGTTATGATCATGGACGGATCTTGAAAATTTGAAAATCTAAATATACTTTCGCACCCTGTGGATCAGTCCTTGGTGATGATTACAAAACATAAAAATGATGATTTTTTCTATTTCAATCAATAACATTTGGTGGGTTTCGCAACTAACCAAAAAAAACTCTTTTTCTTTTTCTTTTGAATATTATATTTTTTAAATTTGTGTCAAAGATTGTACATTTTCTGTTCATCGAGTGTAGAATGATCTAAAAACATCACCAACTTATTTTCACTTTTATTTTTAATGAATTGTTTTTCATTTTTTTGTAACTTATTTGGTGCATGTAGTCGAGTAGACTCGAAAACGCAAAATTTTTTGAAATTTTTTGAACAAAGTTCATTAAAATTGAACCCCAGTTCCACTAAATTTTCTCATTAGAAAAGAGATAGTGTAGAGGTTAAACACTGGTTGTAGTAGAATCATAACTCAATCCCACATCGTTCATAATCTCATTAGAAAAGAGATAGTGTAAAATTTCAACATTGGTAGTAGCAAAATCGTGAACCCCTCGCACATTGATTAAAAACAACTCATCATGATTGAATATAAGGTGTGATTGTGACATCTAATAATTGCCGAGCTGAGTAGCGTTAGCTGGTGACTTAAGCGAGTGCACCAAGGTGGTTGGATGATGGTAAAGTTGAAAGGTGGGTTCGACGCTTGAACTCTGGGTAGACCAGTGAACGTGTTCGTTCTGGCTAGCCCATGGATTTTTTTTTTAACATGTATACAATAAAAAATTAATATTGTGATGACCAAGGATGGATTTTTTTCATGCACAAAATAAATAAATTAATATCGTTATGATCAAGGATGGATTCCTGAAATTTGAAAATCTGAATATACTATCCCACCCTTTGGATCTATCCTTGGTGATGATGTTCAACATAAAAATAATGGTTTTTTCTATTTCAATCAATAAAATTTGGTGACTTGTGGCAAACCAACTAAAAACTCTATCTTTTTTTTTTTTTTTGAATGTTATTATTATTTTTTAATTTGCATCTAAAATTTTACATTTTTTGTGTATCTAGTGTAGAATGATCTAAAAACATCACCAACTGATTTTCACTTTTTTTTTAGTCAATTATTTTCCATTTTAATTTTATGCATTATTTGGTCTATACAATCAAGTTGATGCTATAATGCAAAGTTTTTAAAAAAAAAATTGAAAAACCTCAAGTACAAATGAAAAAAAAAAAAAAAAAAATCAAAATACTTACCCAGGTTCCACTAAATTTTCTTTACGAAAAATTACAACTCAATAGTATTTTCAAAAAATAATTACAAATTTTTAAATTTACCACTCTAATGTGGTTTTTGTTTTCTAAATTGCATTACTACCAACCTTTAAAATAATTCGAAATATATTCCAAGCACAATAAACATTGAAAAGCTTTGACCAGAGAGGATTTGGTGATGGTGGCAGTTGATGGTGGTTACGGGAGAGAAGGAAACATAATCTCATTAGAAAATAGATAGTGTAAAGTTTAAATATTGGTAGTAGTATAATCGTAAACTTATTAACAACCTAAAATAAAAAATAAAAAATAAAGAAAAAGAAAAACCTATTCATTTTCTTTTCATTTTTCTAACCCAACCATACAAAAGAAAAGAATTTAGCACCTTTCACTTCATTTTTTTTTCCTTCTCTTTTTTCCATTACTTCCAGAAATTCAAGATTCAAACATATTGAAAAAATAAAAATAAAAATAAAAAAGGAATTCGTAAAATGCCACTTTGCAGCTTGGTAATCAAGTTTTTATCGAGTTTTAAGTCTTATTTGAAGTTTGGCTATCCGCTTTCGAATAAATTTTTTTGAAGTTTGGATATCAGCTTCCCAATAAAACTAATTAATTTGGATGGGAACCCTGCAGTTCCGATTGATTAGCCATGTCTACTCCATTATCACAATGCATTCTAAGACTGAAATGACCTCAACGAAATTTATTAATAAGAACAAAATGTGCACCCATAATGGTTATAAAATACCATGTCACTTATCACCCATTTCAATCTGTTATGATTTGATTCTAGCAGCTACGTCGTAAATACTTCAACAATCAAGACGTCATTTTTCACATTTGATATACCTACTTCAGCACATTATTTTGCAAAGTAATTTAGTGCTTGAAAAATGGAACCACACCACATAAGGGATTTGAAGCAATTTTACTTAAACAAAAGGACAATGTGACATAAGTATGTAACATAACCATGTGGTATATAAACACATTAACAAACTATGGTATAAGAATTAGTCATGTTGAGTGAAGAATTAGATTTCTTACCAGAGATAGGAAAGGGAGAGAGGGGATGGCGGTTGGTCCTCGTAGGTGGGGAAGACAAAAGACGGTTCGGTGATGGTAGCGGACGATGGCGGCTACTACGGAAGAGAAGGAAACATAATCTCATTAGAAAAAAGATAGTGTAAAGTTTAAATATTGGTAGTAGTAGAATCGTAAATCTATCCCACATCGTTCATAATCTAATTAGAAGAGAGATAGTGTAAAGTTTACATATTGGTAGTAGTATAATCGTAAACTTATCCCACATCGTTTAAAAACAACGCAAAACGTCTGAATATAAGGGGTGATTGAGACATCTAATAATTGCCAAGCTAAGTAGCGTTAGCTTACGACTCAAGCGAGGGCACCAAAGTGGTTGGATGATGGTAAAGTTGATAGATGGCTTCAACGCTTGAACTCAGGCTAGACCAGCGAACCTGTAGGTTCTAGCTAGCTTAGTTGAATTTAGGCTAAAACGATTAAACCACTAGGTTCTAGCTAGCTTGGTTGAACTCAGGCTAGACCGAGTAAACCTCTAGGTTCTAGCCAGCTTAGTTGAACCCTACAGGTTGTGGCCAGCTTAGTTGAACTAAAGCTAGACCAGTGAACCTGTGAACGATTAAACCACTAGGTTCTAGCTAGCTTGGTTGAACTCAGGCTAGACCGAGTAAACCTCTAGGTTCTAGCCAGCTTAGTTGAACCCTACAGGTTGTGGCCAGCTTAGTTGAACTAAAGCTAGACCAGTGAACCTGTGAGTTGTGCCCAACTTAGTTGAACTTAGGCTAGACAGTGAACCTGTAGGTTCTCTGGCTATAGCTTTAGTTTAAGTCATCGGACAATCACTTCTTTTTTTTTTTTTTTTTGTAATAGAAAATAAAAAAAAAATAATATTGTGATTATCAAGGATAGACTTTTATTTTTCATGTATAAAATAAATAAATTAGTGTTGTTATGATCATGGACGGATCTTGAAAATTTGAAAATCTAAATATACTTTCGCACCCTGTGGATCAGTCCTTGGTGATGATTACAAAACATAAAAATGATGATTTTTTCTATTTCAATCAATAACATTTGGTGGGTTTCGCAACTAACCAAAAAAAACTCTTTTTCTTTTTCTTTTGAATATTATATTTTTTAAATTTGTGTCAAAGATTGTACATTTTTTGTGCATCGAGTGTAGAATGATCTAAAAACATCACCAACTTATTTTCACTTTTATTTTTAATGAATTGTTTTTTATTTTTTTATAACTTATTTGGTGCATGTAGTCGAGTAGACTCGAAAACGCAAAATTTTTTGAAATTTTTTGAACAAAGTTCATTAAAATTGAACCCCAGTTCCACTAAATTTTCTCATTAGAAAAGAGATAGTGTAGAGGTTAAACACTGGTTGTAGTAGAATCATAACTCAATCCCACATCGTTCATAATCTCATTAGAAAAGAGATAGTGTAAAATTTCAACATTGGTAGTAGCAAAATCGTGAACCCCTCGCACATTGATTAAAAACAACTCATCATGATTGAATATAAGGTGTGATTGTGACATCTAATAATTGCCGAGCTGAGTAGCGTTAGCTGGTGACTTAAGCGAGTGCACCAAGGTGGTTGGATGATGGTAAAGTTGAAAGGTGGGTTCGACGCTTGAACTCTGGGTAGACCAGTGAACGTGTTCGTTCTGGCTAGCCCATAGATTTTTTTTTAACATGTATACAATAAAAAATTAATATTGTGATGACCAAGGATGGATTTTTTTCATGCATAAAACAAATAAATTAATATCGTTATGATCAAGGATGGATTCTCGAAATTTGAAAATCTGAATATACTATCCCACCCTTTGCATCTATCCTTGGTGATGATGTTCAACATAAAAATAATGGTTTTTTCTATTTCAATCAATAAAATTTGGTGGCTTTTGGCAAACCAACTAAAAACTCTATCTTTTTTTTTTTTTTTGAATGTTATTATTTTTTTTTAATTTGCCTCGAAAATTTTACATTTTTTGTGTATCTAGTGTAGAATGATCTAAAAACATCACCAACTTATTTTCACTTTTTTTTTAGTCAATTATTTTCCATTTTAATTTTATGCATTATTTGGTCTATACAATCAAGGAGATGCTATAATGCAATGTTTTTAAAAAAAAATTTGAAAAACCTCAAGTACAAATGAAAAAAAAAAAAAAAATCAAAATACTTACCCAGGTTCCACTAAATTTTCTTTACAAAAAATTACAACTCAATAGTATTTTCAAAAAATAATTACAAATTTTTAAATTTACCACTCTAATGTGGTTTTTGTTTTCTACACTTGCATTACTACCAACCTTTAAAATAATTCAAAATATATTCCAAGCACAATAAACATTTAAAAGCTTTGACCAGAGAGGATTTGGTGATGGTGGCCGTTGATGGTGGTTACGGGAGAGAAGGAAACATAATCTCATTAGAAAATAGATAGTGTAAAGTTTAAATATTGGTAGTAGTATAATCGTAAACTTATTAACAACCTAAAATAAAAAATAAAAAATAAAGAAAAAGAAAAACCTATTCATTTTCTTTTCATTTTTCTAACCCAACCATACAAAAGAAAAGAATTTAGCACCTTTCACTTCCTTTTTTTTTCCTTCTCTTTTTCCATTCCTTCCAGAAATTCAAGATTCAAACATATTGAAAAAATAAAGATAAAAATAAAAAAGGAATTCGTAAAATGCCACTTTGCAGCTTGGTAATCAAGTTTTTATCGAGTTTTAAGTCTTATTTGAAGTTTGGCTATCCGCTTTCGAATAAATTTTTTTGAAGTTTGGATATCAACTTCCCAATAAAACTAATTAATTTGGATGGGAACCCTGCAGTTCCGATTGATTAGCCACGTCTACTCCATTATCACAATGCATTCTAAGACTGAAATGACCTGAACGAAATTTATTAATAAGAACAGAATGTGCACCCATAATGGTTATAAAATACCATGTCACTTATCACCCATTTCAATCTGTTATGATTTGATTCTAGCAGCTACGTCGTAAAGACTTCAACAATCAAGACGTCATTTTTCACATTTGATATACCTACTTCAGCACATTATTTTGCAAAGTAATTTAGTGCTTGAAAAACGGAACCACACCACATAAGGGATTTGAAGCAATTTTACTTAAACAAAAAGACAATGTGACATAAGTATGTAACATAACCATGTGGTATATAAACACATTAACAAACTATGGTATAAGAATTAGTCATGTTGAGTGAAGAATTAGATTTCTTACCAGAGATAGGAAAGGGAGAGAGGGGATGGCGGTTGGTCCTCATAGGTGGGGAAGACAAAAGACGGTTCGGTGATGGTGGCGTACGATGGCGGCTACTACGGAAGAGAAGGAAACATAATCTCATTAGAAAAAAGATAGTGTAAAGTTTAAATATTGGTAGTAGTAGAATCGTAAATCTATCCCACATCGTTCATAATCTAATTAGAAGAGAGATAGTGTAAAGTTTACATATTGGTAGTAGTATAATCGTAAACTTATCCCACATCGTTTAAAAACAACGCAAAACGTCTGAATATAAGGGGCGATTGAGACATCTAATAATTGCCAAGCTAAGTAGCGTTAGCTTACGACTCAAGCGAGGGCACCAAAGTGGTTGGATGATGGTAAAGTTGATAGATGGCTTCAACGCTTGAACTCAGGCTAGACCAGCGAACCTGTAGGTTCTAGCTAGCTTAGTTGAACTTAGGCTAAAATGATTAAACCACTAGGTTCTAGCTAGCTTGGTTGAACTCAGGCTAGACCGAGTAAACCTCTAGGTTCTAGCTAGCTTAGTTGAACCCTGCAGGTTGTGGCCAGCTTAGTTGAACTCAAGCTAGACCAGTGAACCTGTAAGTTGTGCCCAGCTTAGTTGAACTTAGGCTAGACAGTGAACCTGTAGGTTCTCTGGCTATAGCTTTAGTTTAAGTCATCGGACAACCACTTCTTTTTTTATTTTTTTTATTTTGTAATAGAAAATAAAAAAATTATATTGTGTTTATCAAGGACGGACTTTTATTTTTCATGTATAAAATAAATAAATTAGTGTTGTTATGATCATGGACAGATCTTTAAAATTTGAAAATCTAAATATACTTTCGCACCCTGTGGATCAGTCCTTGGTGATGATTACAAAACATAAAAATGATGATTTTTTCTAGTTCAATCAATAACATTTGGTGGGTTTGGCAACTAACCAAAAAAACTCTTTTTCTTTTTCTTTTGAATATTATATTTTTTAAATTTGTGTCAAAGATTTTACATTTTTTGTGCATCGAGTGTAGAATGATCTAAAAACATCACCAACTTATTTTCACTTTTATTTTTAATGAATTGTTTTTCATTTTTTTATAACTTATTTGGTCCATGTAGTCGAGTAGACTCTAAAACGCATAGTTTTTGGAAATTTTTTGAAAAAAGTTCATTAAAAATGAACCCCAGTTCCACTAAATTTTCTCATTAGAAAAGAGATAATGTAGAGTTTGAACACTGGTTGTAGTAGAATCATAACTCAATCCCACATCGTTCATAATCTCATTAGAAAAGAGGCAGTGTAAAATTTCAACAGTGGTAGTAGCAAAATCGTGAACCCCTCGCACATTGTTTAAAAACAACCCATAATGTTTGAATATAAGGTGTGATTGAGACATCTAATAATTGCCGAGCTGAGTAGCCTTAGCTGGTGACTTAAGCGAGTGCACCAAGGTGGCTGGATGATGGTAAAGTTGAAAGGTGGGTTCGGCGCTTGAACTCTGGGTAGACCAGTGAACGTGTTCGTTTTGGCTAGCCCAAGGTTTTTTTTTTTTTTTTACATGTATACAATAAAAAATTAATATTGTGTTGACCAAGGATGGATTTTTTTTCATGTATAAAATAAATAAATTAACATCGTTATGATCAAGGATGGATCCCCGAAATTTGAAAATCTAAATATACTATCCCACCCTTTGGATCTAAGCTTGGTGATGATGTTCAACATAAAAATAATGGTTTTTTCTATTTCAATCAATAAAATTTGGTGGCTTTTGGCAAACCAACTAAAAACTCTATCTTTTTTTTTTTTTTGGAATGTTATTATTTTTTTTTAATTTGCCTCTAAAATTTTCCATTTTTTGTGTATCTAGTGTAGAATGATCTAAAAACATCACCAACTTATTTTCACTTTTTTTTTAGTCAATTATTTTCCATTTTAATTTTATAACTTATTTAGTCTATACAATCGAGGAGATGCTAAAATGCAAATTTTTTTAAATTTTTTTTGAAAAACCTCTAGTACTAATGAAACAAAAAAAAAAAAAAAAAAAAAAAAAAAAATCCAAATACTTACCCCAGTTCCACTAAATTTTCTTTACGAAAAATTACATCTCAATAGTATTTTCAAAAGATAATTACAAATTCTTAAATTTACCACTCTAATGTGGTTTTTTTTTTTCTAGGCTTGCATTACTACCTACCTTTAAAATAATTCAAAATATATTCCAAGCACAATAAACATTTAAAAGCTTTGACTAGAGAGGATTTGGTGATGGTAGCCGTTGATGGTGGTTACAGGAGAGAAGGAAACATAATCTCATTAGAAAATAGATAGTTTAAAGTTTAAATATTGGTAGTAGTATAATCGTAAACTTATTAACAACCTAAAATAAAAAATAAAAAATAAAGAAAAAGAAAAACCTATTCATTTTCTTTTCATTTTTCTAGCCCAACCATACAAAAGAAAAGAATTTAGCACCTTTCACTTCATTTTTTTTCCTTCTCTTTTCCTTTCCCTCCACAAATTCAAGATTCAAACATATTGAAAAAATAAAAATAAAAATAAAAAAGGAATTCGTAAAAGGCCACTTTGTAGCTTGGTAATCAAGTTTTTGTTGAGTGTTAAGTCTTATTTGAAGTTTGGCTATCCGCTTTCCAATAAATTTTTTTGAAGTTTGGATATCAGCTTCCCAATAAAACTAATTAATTTGGATGGGAACCCTGCATTCCGATTGATTAGCCATGTCTACTCCATTATCACAATGCATTCTAAGACTGAAATGACCTGAACGAAATTTATTAATAAGAAGAAAATGTGCACCCATAATGGTTATAAAATACCATGTCACTTATCACCCATTTCAGTCTATTATGATTTGATTCTAGCAGCTACGTTATAAATACTTCAACAATCAAGACGACATTTTTCACATTTGATATACCTACTTCAGCACATTATTTTGCAAAGTAATTTATTGCTTGAAAAATGGAACCACACCACATAAGGGATTTGAAGCAATTTTACTTAAACAAAAAGACAATGTGACATAAGTATGTAAAATAACCGTGTGGTATATAAACACATTAACAAACTATGGTATAGGAATTAGTCATGTTGAGTGAAGGATTAGATTTCTTACCAGAGAAAGGAAAGGAAGAGAGGGGATGGCAGTTGGTCCTTGTAGGTGGGGAAGACAAAAGACGGTTCGGTGATGGTGGCGAACGATGGCGGCTACTACGCAAGAGAAGGAAACATAATCTCATTAGAAAAAAGATAGTGTAAAGTTTAAATATTGGTAGTAGTAGAATCGTAAATCTATCCCACATCGTTCATAATCTAATTAGAAGAGAGAAAGTGTAAAGTTTAAATATTGGTAGTAGTATAATCGTAAACTTATCCCACATCGTTTAAAAACAACGCAAAATGTCTGAATATAAGGGGTGATTGAGACATCTAATAATTGCCAAGCTAAGTAGCGTTAGCTTACGACTCAAGCGAGGGCACCAAAGTGGTTGGATGATGGTAAAGTTGATAGATGGCTTCAACGCTTGAACTCAGGCTAAACCAGCGAACCTGTAGGTTCTAGCTAGCTTAGTTGAACTTAGGCTAAAACGATTAAACCACTAGGTTCTAGCTAGCTTGTTTGAACTCAGGCTAGACCGAGTAAACCTCTAGGTTCTAGCTAGCATAGTTGAACCCTGGAGGTTATGGCCAGCTTAGTTGAACTCAAGCTAGACCAGTGAACCTGTAAGTTGTGCCCAGCTTAGTTGAACTTAGGCTAGACAGTGAACCTGTAGGTTCTCTGGCTATAGCTTTAGTTTAAGTCATCGGACAATCACTTTTTTTTTTTCTTTTTTTTTTTGTAATAGAAAATTAAAAAAAAATAATATTGTGATTATCAAGGATGGACTTTTATTTTTCATGTATAAAATAAATAAATTAGTGTTGTTATGATCATGGACGGATCTTGAAAATTTGAAAATCTAAATATACTTTCGCACCCTGTGGATCAATCCTTGGTGATGATTACAAAACATAAAAATGATGATTTTTTCTATTTCAATCAATAACATTTGGTGGGTTTGGCAACTAACCAAAAAAAACCCTTTTTCTTTTTCTTTTGAATATTATATTTTTTAAATTTGTGTCAAAGATTGTACATTTTCTGTGCATCGAGTGTAGAATGATCTTAAAACATCACCAACTTATTTTCACTTTTATTTTTAATGAATTGTTTTTCATTTTTTTATAACTTATTTGGTCCATGTAGTCGAGTAGACTCGAAAACGCAAAATTTTTTGAAATTTTTTGAACAAAGTTCATTAAAATTGAACCCCAGTTCCACTAAATTTTCTCATTAGAAAAGAGATAGTGTAGAGGTTAAACACTGGTTGTAGTAGAATCATAACTCAATCCCACATCGTTCATAATCTCATTAGAAAAGAGACAGTGTAAAATTTCAACATTGGTAGTAGCAAAATCGTGAACCCCTCACACATTGTTTAAAAACAACCCATAATGTTTGAATATAAGGTGTGATTGAGACATCTAATAATTGCCGAGCTGAGTAGCGTTAGCTGGTGACTTAAATTAACATCGTTATGATGAAGTATGGATCCTCGAAATTTGAAAATCTGAATATACTATCCCACCCTTTGGATCTATCCTTGGTGATGATGTTCAACATAAAAATAATGGTTTTTTCTATTTCAATCAATAAAATTTGGTGGCTTTTGGCAAACCAACTAAAAACTCTATCTTTTTTTTTTTTTTTTGAATGTTATTATTTTTTTTTAATTTGCCTCTAAAATTTTACATTTTTTGTGTATCTAGTGTAGAATGATCTAAAAACATCACCAACTTATTTTCACTTTTTTTTTAGTCAATTATTTTCCATTTTAATTTTATAACTTATTTGGTCTATACAATCGAGGAGATGCTAAAATGCAAATTTTTTTAAATTTTTTTTGAAAAACCTCTAGTACTAATGAAACAAAAAGAAAAAAAAAAAAATCCAAATACTTACCCCAGTTCCACTAAATTTTCTTTACGAAAAATTACAACTCAATAGTATTTTCAAAAAATAATTACAAATTCTTAAATTTACCACTCTGATGTGGTTTTTTTTTTCTACACTTGCATTACTACCTACCTTTAAAATAATTCAAAATATATTCCAAGCACAATAAACATTTAAAAGCTTTGACTAGAGAGGATTTGGTGATGGTGGCGGTTGATGGTGGTTACGAGAGAGAAGGAAACATAATCTTATTAGAAAATAGATTGTGTAAAGTTTAAATATTGGTAGTAGTATAATCGTAAACTTATTAACAACCTAAAATAAAAAATAAAAAATAAAAAATAAAGAAAAAGAAAAACCTATTCATTTTCTTTTCATTTTTCTAACCCAACCATACAAAAGAAAATAATTTAGCACCTTTCACTTCATTTTTTTTCCTTCTCTTTTCCTTTCCCTCCACAAGTTCAAGATTCCAACATATTGAAAAAATAAAAATAAAAATAAAAAAGGAATTCGTAAAAGGCCACTTTGCAGCTTGGTAATCAAGTTTTTGTTGAGTTTTAAGTCTTATTTGAAGTTTGGCTATCCGCTTTCGAATAAATTTTTTTTGAAGTTTGGATATCAGCTTCCCAATAAAACTAATTAATTTGGATGGGAACCCTGCAGTTCCGATTGATTAGCCACGTCTACTCCATTATCACAATGCATTCTAAGACTGAAATGACCTGAACGAAATTTATTAATAAGAACAAAATGGGCACCCATAATGGTTATAAAATACCATGTCACTTATCACCCATTTCAGTCTGTTATGATTTGATTCTAGCAGCTACGTTATAAATACTTCAACAATCAAGACGACATTTTTCACATTTGATATACCTACTTCAGCACATTATTTTGCAAAGTAATTTTGTGCTTGAAAAATGGAACCACACCACATAAGGGATTTGAAGCAATTTTACTTAAACAAAAAGACAATGTGACATAAGTATGTAAAATAACCATGTGGTATCTAAACACATTAACAAACTATGGTATAGGAATTAGTCATGTTGAGTGAAGGATTAGATTTCTTACCAGAGAAAGGAAAGGGAGAGAGGGGATGGCGGTTGGTTCTTGTAGGTGGAGAAGACAAAAGACGGTTCGGTGATGGTGGTGGACGATGGCGGCTACTACGGAAGAGAAGGAAACATAATCTCATTAGAAAAAAAGATAGTGTAAAGTTTAAATATTGGTAGTAGTAGAATCGTAAATCTATCCCACATCGTTCATAATCTAATTAGAAGAGAGATAGTGTAAAGTTTAAATATTGGTTGTAGTATCATCGTAAACTTATCCCACATCGTTTAAAAACAACGCAAAATGTCTGAATATAAGGGGTGATTGAGACATCTAATAATTGCCAAGCTAAGTAGCGTTAGCTTACGACTCAAGCGAGGGCACCAAAGTGGTTGGATGATGGTAAAGTTGATAGATGGCTTCAATGCTTGAACTCAGGCTAGACCAGCGAACCTGTAGGTTCTAGCTAGCTTAGTTGAACTTAGGCTAAAACGATTAAACCATAAGGTTCTAGCTAGCTTGGTTGAACTCAGGCTAGACCGAGTAAACCTCTAGGTTCTAGCTAGCTTAGTTGAACCCTGCAGGTTGTGGCCAGCTTAGTTGAACTCAAGCTAGACCAGTGAACCTGTGAGTTGTGCCCAGCTTAGTTGAACTTAGGCTAGACAGTGAACCTGTAGGTTCTCTGGCTATAGCTTTAGTTTAAGTCATCGGACAACCACTTTTTTTTTTTTTTTTCTTTTCTTTTTTTTGTAATAGAAAATAAATAAAAAAAATTATATTGTGTTTATCAAGGACGGACTTTTATTTTTCATGTATAAAATAAATAAATTAGTGTTGTTATGATCATGGACGGATCTTGAAAATTTGAAAATCTAAATATACTTTCGCACCCTGTGGATCAGTCCTTGGTGATGATTACAAAACATAAAAATGATGATTTTTTCTACTTCAATCAATAACATTTGGTGGGTTTGGCAACTAACCAAAAAAACTCTTTTTCTTTTTCTTTTGAATATTATATTTTTTAAATTTGTGTCAAATATTTTACATTTTTTGTGCATCGAGTGTAGAATGATCTTAAAACATCACCAACTTATTTTCACTTTTATTTTTAATGAATTGTTTTTCATTTTTTTTATAACTTATTTGGTCCATGTAGTCGAGTAGACTCTAAAACGCAAAGTTTTTTAAAATTTTTTGAAAAAAGTTCATTAAAAATGAACCCCTGTTCCACTAAATTTTCTCATTAGAAAAGAGATAGTGTAGAGTTTAAACACTGGTTGTAGTAGAATCATAACTCAATCCCACATCGTTCATAATCTCATTAGAAAAGAGACAGTGTAAAATTTCAACATTGGTAGTAGCAAAATTGTGAACCCCTCGCACATTGTTTAAAAACAACCCATAATGTTTGAATATAAGGTGTGATTGAGACATCTAATAATTGCCGAGCTGAGTAGCCTTAGCTGGTGACTTAAGCGAGTGCACCAAGGTGGCTGGATGATGGTAAAGTTGAAAGGTGGGTTCGGCGCTTGAACTCTGGGTAGACCAGTAAACGTGTTCGTTCTGGCTAGCCCAAGGTTTTTTTTTTTTTTACATGTATACAATAAAAAATTAATATTGTGATGACCAAGGTTGGATTTTTTTTCATGTATAAAATAAATAAATTAACATCGTTATGATCAAGGATGGATCCCCGAAATTTGAAAATCTAAATATACTATCCCACCCTTTGGATCTATCCTTGGTGATGATGTTCAACATAAAAATAATGGTTTTTTCTATTTCAATCAATAAAATTTGGTGGCTTTTGGCAAACCAACTAAAAACTCTATCTTTTTTTTTTTTTTGGAATGTTATTATTTTTTTTTAATTTGCCTCTAAAATTTTACATTTTTTGTGTATCTAGTGTAGAATGATCTAAAAATATCACCAACTTATTTTCACTTTTTTTTTAGTCAATTATTTTCCATTTTAATTTTATAACTTATTTGGTCTATACAATCGAGTAGATGTTAAAATGCAAATTTTTTTAAATTTTTTTTGAAAAACCTCTAGTACTAATGAAACAAAAAAAAAAAAAAAAAAAATCCAAATGTTTACCCCAGGTCCACTAAATTTTCTTTACGAAAAATTACAACTCAATAGTATTTTCAAAAAATAATTACAAATTTTTAAATTTACCACTCTAATGTGGTTTTTTTTTCTACACTTGCATTATTACCTACCTTTAAAATAATTCAAAATATATTCCAAGCATAATAAACATTTAAAAGCTTTGACCCGAGAGGATTTGGTGATGGGGGCAGTTGACGGTGGTTACGGGAGAGAAGGAAACATAATCTCATTAGAAAATAGATAGTGTAAAGTTTAAATATTGGTAGTAGTATAATCGTAAACTTAATAACAACCTAAAATAAAAAATAAAAAATAAAGAAAAAGAAAAAGAAAAACCTGTTCATTTTCTTGTCATTTTTCTAACCCAACCATATAAAAGAAAAGAATTTAGCACCGTTCACTTCATTTTTTTTCCTTCTCTTTTCCTTTCCCTCCACAAATTCAAGATTCAAACATAATGAAAAAATAAAAACGGAATTCGTAAAAGGCCACTTTGCAGCTTGGTAATCAAGTTTTTGTTGAGTTTTAAGTCTTATTTGAAGTTTGGCTATCCGCTTTCCAATAAATTTTTTTTGAAGTTTGGATATCAGCTTCCCAATAAAACTAATTAATTTGGATGGGAACCTTGCAGTTCCGATTGATTAGCCACGTCTACTCCATTATCACAATGCATTCTAAGACTGAAATGACCTGAAGTAAATTTATTAATAAGAACAAAATGTGCAGCCATAATGGTTATAAAATACCATGTCACTTATGACCCATTTCAATCTGTTATGATTTGATTCTAGCAGCTACGTTGTAAATACTTCAACAATCAAGACGTCATTTTTCACATTTGATATATCTACTTCAGCACATTATTTGCAAAGTAATTTAGTGCTTGAAAAATGGAACCACACCACATAAGGGATTTGAAGCAATTTTACTTAAACAAAAAGACAATGTAACATAAGTATGTAAAATAACCATGTGGTATATAAACATATTAACAAACTATGGTATAAGAATTACTCATGTTGAGTGAAGGATGAGATTTCTTACCAGTACTTAATTAAGCCATCCCAGCCACAAGTTGCAATTTTGCTTTGTTGAAATGGATGCCGGTCACAACCAATGCATGCCCCTTCAAGACACTTGGGAGTTCTAAAGACTTTGCAACTCTTCCAGTCCCAAAACCAGCATTTACCCTCGCCATCTCCCGACATGAGAAACCTACCATCCGGTGAAAAATTGACTTGGCAAGCATATCCAGCCACTATGTGCCCCGCAAACGTTTTCTTCTTATTAAGCTGAAATCTTTCCCTAGTGCTGTAGATAAGAATCTGATTGTCCAAACTTTGTGCTGCTAGCCAGTTTGTGTTAGGGTGAAGGGATATGGCTGGCATAGAGTGCATGTGAGGCTCGCTGATATACTTTATAACCACAGGAATCCCAAATTCCCAAACCCGAAGAGACTTGTCATCACTAGATGTGACAATACTTCTGTTGTTGTCCACAAATGTGATTGTATTAACCGCTCCCAAATGTTGATCATACTCTTGAGTAATTTGCCCAGTATTCATATCCCACTGAACAATCTTCTTGTCACTCATGCCTGCTAAAAGAATGTTCTGCTTATCCTCATCCGGGTTCAGCATAACCACATAAGGAATCTTCCCTGTTGAGAATGCCGACATCACCTGTCCTGTTTCTGTGTCCCAGTATTTAATGTTCTTATCATACCCAGCATTCAAAAACTTAGCTCCATCATTGCAAAACCAAATATCACGAACTGCCTTGGAATGTCCCATGTAAGTCCTCATACATTTACCTGAATTAAACACATCCCATATCTTCACCTTCATATCCATTCTCGCCAATACAATCAAATGCCCGTGCTTGGGGAAAAACCGAATTGCAGACACACCTTTGGTGTGCCCACTCCAAGTATAGAATGAGTGTATTTGGAAATGGATAGGAGTAGCATCGATAGAAGAGAAGTTGAGAGAGAATCGATTGAGATGGTTTGGTCATATTCAACAGAGACAAATAGAGGTAGTGGTGAAGAGATGCAATACAGTGACAGTAGATGGAATTGTTAGGGGACCGAGTAGGCATAGATTAATGTTGGCTAACGTTGTAAATAGAGATATGGATCTACTTAATTTGATTAACGAAATAGCCTTTGATAGAGTCGCGTGGAGAAGAAGTATTCATGTAGCCGATCCCATTTGATGGGACTTAAGGCTTGCTTTGGTTTGGTTTGATGATATAATGTGATGTATATTATTTTCAAAAATAGATGCACTTATTGAGCTCATATGTGTTTCTGATGATAATTAATATTGGAAGAGAAAGGAAATTATCAGGATACTAATACTAACATTTTGTTTACTTAGAACAGAAATGAGAGGCCTCACTTGATGAAAAACCGGAGCTAGTTAAGACCCACCGTTGCAGCATTGATCACGGTACCCGAAAGGATTGGTAGTGTCATTGGGGGTTTACAAGGGCAAGACATTCAATCAAGTTGAAATCAAGCCTGAAATGATTAGCCATTCTCCATCTGAGTTCTCAATCTCATACAAGCCAGTGTAAAGCACAGTAGGCCTCGTATTGGTGCCACCCACTCCTCCAGGTTCATTCCTCTCATTATCCTAGACTGAATTTGTGTTTTTAGTGCTTTTGTCTTAGTTTATTTAACCATGTAAACACTGCTCAAAAGAAGCTTAAACCACACAGTTCAATTATGAACTTTTTGCCTTTGCTTAATCTGATCAGAAATTGTTCCTCCATGTGTGTTGAAGTGGTTGATTTACTTAAGAAGTGGCTATTAGAGAGCATGCCCATCTTGCCTTTAAGATTTAGGCACATTTGGAAAGACAAAATATAGAGAGGAGTTTTTCAAAATACACATTTAATTTCTCTCTACACCCACAATGTGCATTATAAAGAGAAATTTGATTGGCATATTTTGAAGCTCCTATAGAGAGGTGGTGTTCTAATTCCCAGAGGCAAATTTTTATTTTTTATGTCAGTAAATAATTTGTCCAAACTGTAGATTGAATTCGACTAAAGGATTTATGGAATTATTTGTTCTCATGTTATAAAATGTTTTATTTTTAAGTTTCGCTTAATTTATAATCTTCTTTCAATCTAAATAGTGGAGTTGGATTTACTTTTGAGAGTTCTTTTATTATTCTCTTTTAAAGGTAGATTGTGATAATGTAGAAGCTCTCATAGAGGTAGTGTTCTATTTCCCCAAGGCTAACTCGCCCTAATTAATAAGTAAGAGAGGCAAAGAAAGTTGATCGGCTACTGGAGATGGTGAGGGGAATCATTTTGAGTGCTAAATGTATCTGGTTTATGGGTGGTTATAGGTCGGTTTGGACCGGTCTCACACATGTCAAGGGTTTTTGTGTCAGTTCAGGATTAAACCCAGTCTGATATCTAGTTTAACTTAGCCATCTCAAGTCCGGTCCTAATGAAAATTCAATTATTAGGCATGTCCACTTTGCCTTTGTACAAGGGTATTTTTATAATAATAAATAAAATAAAAACGTTCAGCTATACAGGTCACTATTCTTCAAGGTTTGTATTGTATCCCTTTAGATTTTTTTTCTATTGTGAACGCATCAATATACTATTTTTTTTCTTTCTTCTTCTCTCGAAGGTTTGATTTGCTTTTGATTTTTATTTTCAAATGTGAAATCTGTGTTCCTTCTTTCGTTGACTCCATACTTTTTGTGTACAGAACATGTTTCTTGTGAAAATTGACTAGGCCCTGTTGTATAGAACTTAACCTAAATGTGTTTAGCTGCCTAGTTTGTTTTGTCTTATTTTGTATTTTGTATTTTTTTTTTTTGTTTCGTTTTGTTTTAATTAACACTACTTGTTGTCCATTTTTTTTTTCCAGATAAACGTAATAAAATAAAAATATTATGATTGTCAAATTGATTTAATTTTTTTTTATAAATGATATATATGAAAGGTCTTACAAAATGAACAATTCAAATTATTAAAATGAGATACATGCAATGGCGAAGGGAGCATGGGACCAGGGGGTCATGTGCCCCCCTGGATTTTGGGATTTTTTTTTTTTTTACAAACATAAAGAAAATATTTTAAATAAAAAATTATAAAAATATTATTAGAGTGAAATGTTAATGACATTTTAAAAATTATGAAAACAATAATGGTTGTTTTGATTGAAAATGAAGAGACTATTATAAATAAATCATATTAGCTATAATTTTTTTTGAATGTAACGGCGATGTCATTATTAGTGATATGCAAAAATAAGTAATCTCACTAAAAATTAGGGGTGCAAATTGGGCGGGTTCGGTGGGGTTGGGAGGTTGTCCAAGCCCAGCCCAAGTTGTGCTGAGATCTGCCTAGGCCCGCCCAAGCCCGAATTGTAACCCGAGGTTGTCTGCCCAAGCCCGACCAGAGTTAAATCCGAATTGTCCGAGTTGCCCAAATTGCCCTAATTTTTTTTTTTTTTTTTTGTGTGTGTAGCTACATTATTAAATTATTAAAATTTGACCCTATTTACATTTTTTTTTATGTATAGAAAATCATTAATATTATCAAAACAAATAATTTATATAATGTAAGAGAGATGTTGCTATCATAATATTTACAATTTATGAGTGAAAATAAAAAAAAAAAAAAAAAGAGTAAGATTTTATGTTATTTATATATATAATGTCTTTGCCCAAGCCCGTCCTAATTTAATTCGGGCTTCTGAATTTTTGCCCAAGCCCGTACCGAATTTGAAAATATCTTGTCCAAGTCTTAAAAAAATTCGGGCTGGGTTCGGGTTACTTGGGTTGAATCCGTCCAAGTTGCACCCTTAATAAAAATATGAAATTTATTGGATTGTTAGTTACATTTGATATATGAGGTTCACTCTCTATGTGTTTATTTACCATTAGTGGGTGATATCACATATTAATGATGACGTGGTATTATCATTATATTGAATTTTTAATCAAATTTTGTATCAAAAAATAATTTATCATTATATAATTTATTTTAAGGCTTATATTTATTTTTTTTTTTGTATTGTCCATGATACACTAGTTACAAATAATATTCAGCTTGTTTGTTTTCAATTTCAGAAAATTCAACTTTTTTATTTTTCGTATTTTAATGTTTTGAATGAATTTTTTAAATATTTTAAGCCTTTTTTTTTTTCTAAATTTTTAGACACTTAACATAAATATACTTAAAAAGTATAATATTTGCGAATTTTTTTTTTAAAAAAAATACATTAAATACCAAAAAATATAAATTAAAAAAAACGAAAATTTAACATATATATATTTTTTTGTGTATTTATTAATTTTTTAAAATATTTTTTGACAAATATTTTATTATTTAGATACATTTAAGTAAGGTGCATCTAGAAAAGTAAAAAAATTACTTAAAATTAAAAAAATATTCATTAAAAACAAAAAAATACGAAAAATAAAAAAACTCAATTTTTAAAAAACTGAATTTAGAAAATTGAAACCAAATACACTAATTTTTTTTTTGATGTTTCTTGAAATTAATCGTAAAAACTTGCGTGAAATATTTTTGTAAAAATTATTGTAATTAAAATGTCCCCTCTCTAATTTAATTTTCTGACTCCGTTACTAGATGCATGGTAGACTCCACAAGCCCGAATATGATGTTCAGGTTCATATTAGAACTAGAAAGAAGCCTAACACTTAGGTGGTGTTTGGCAAGTGGTTTTGGGGCTAAAATAGTCACAAAAAACAAAATAGACTATTTTAGTCATAACAAACAAAACATTACATCCAACCCATAATCATTACACTCTTCTCTCATAAAAAAAGTCAAAAAGCCAAAAAGCCCTTCCCAAATCAAGGTTTTTAGCCCAGACTAAAATAGCCAAAAAGCCAAAAAATCAACCCACTTCCCAAACGAAGGCTAAATAAAGATGCTAACGAATCAGGTTGTTCAGCTCATTTAATTTTTTTTTGAGATTGTCTCATTTAAAACTCGTGACACAAAGAATATAAATTTGTTTTAATAATATATGAAGTATATTTTATTTCTGTATTTATATTTTTGTGTTTATGTGAATTTATATTTTTGATTGATGAAATTTATTTTTAATATGATTATTTTTTAATATTTTATTTATAATTTTCTCTTAATCTACAAATTAATTTAAAAGTTTAATTATTTTTTCTTCAAGCTTGAGCTTGCCCACCTGGTTTAGGCCCTGTTTGTTAGAGATTAATTTCAGCTTTCAGCTTAATTTAAGTTGTTTTGATATGTTTGGTTTAGCTTATGCTTATAGCTTATAGCTTTGTGGAAATCAGAAATCAGCTTATTCTTTGAGTGGGGCAGGAGATACTTTTAGAATAAGCTGGAAATCAGCTTAAGCTGAAAGTTATAAGCTATAAGCAGTTTCCCACAACTCTACCAAACAGGGCCTTAGTAAACCAAGTTGACTTGAGTGGAGCTCAAGTTTCTAAACATTACAACCCTACTTATAATCACTTGTTACTCTATTTAGGGACAGTTTTGAAAAACTAAGGCTTTGTTTAGTAGAGCTTTGGAGCTTTATTAGTTTCAGTCATTGGTTCTTATGTGGTATTTGTTTGCAGTTTTTAAAAATTAATTTTAAGCTCACTTTTGAAAACTCGGTCGAAGGCGGGAAAATTTGGGCTAACCGATATTCCGGTCGGTTGATCGGAATAGTGTAATTTTATTTTATTTTATTATTATTTTTTTTATAATTGACACAAGTTAATTTTTATATATTCAACAAAAAATATTTTCTGAATTTTTTAAAATTTTTTATGAACTTTAATAGAATTTTGAGTTGTGTATTTGATTATGAGTTGTAAGTTTTTGTATCAAATATCATATGTTACATCAAAAATTTCCCACTCAATTCAAAAAAAAATTCAAAATTCTTTTCAAAATTCACTCACTAAACAAATTTTTTACACTCAAATCATAATTTCAAAATTTACGAACTCAAAATACAATTCTTATTCTCAAATCATATTTAGAAAGCTCTACTAAATACTACCTAAGCAATTTTTTTACTTATTGTTCAAACAGAAGTATATCTTACTCTTTTGTATTTTTTGGTTCACTCTTAAATTTAATTTGTAAACACATTAGCTTATGAAATTGTATTCTATTTATTATGTAACACTCTAAAATTTCATTAAGGGGATTAAATTGCCATTTATGTGCAATTGTATTAGCCAAACAATCAGTAGTGGAATTTAAAAAGCAAAATCAGACAATTAGATATTACTTTTATTTATTTTTTTTGTTTTTGTTTTTTTACACTTAAATTCACGTTTTAACCACATTACTTGATGGAATCGAATTTATTATTTGACATTAAGATTTCACTATGAGGTTAAATTAGCATTTGTGCACATTAAGATTCCATGTAATGGAGCCTTATTGGCCTATTGTAGTAATCTAACTCTATTAACATCTTACTGCAAGGATAAAAAATTACACGGTTAGATGTTGCATTCAACTTATTATTTGACACTCTTGTGCGCAGTAAAGTCTAATTATCTATTTTAATCACAATTGTAACAGTAAAAATAATCTTTTATAAATTTTTTTAAAACACATTTGTATGATTAAAACATCCACCAAATTTCATGCAAAAAAATTCGAAAGGTTGGGGAGATAAAAATCAAACAAGAAAAAAGTGCTAAAATTAGCAGAAATGGGAGTCCAGACTCAATTTTCTCAAAAAACTATTATAGTAATTTTGGAAGTTAAAATTCCTTACCGTTTGGACTGTAAGAATCTTCATAGAAAATAGGAGAAAAACTATACGGTACTACATCAGGATTTAAAAATTTAACTTTTATTCTTTGATATATTATATTTAATACCAATCTTGTTTAAAACATCTGGAAAATAAAATTTGAAAAATATAAATTTTAGGAAAAATTACGCATAAATCTCATTTGGAGAAATGTTAGTCCATTTAGTCTCACATTTTTTTTATAAACTAATTAGTCATTTTTGTTTGTAGTATGTATTATTGATTTGATTTAGTAATATTAAAGTTTACTTGTTTGCCCTTATTTGAGATTTGGTTTTGATATTTTTTGGGGATTTGGGTGTATGTGGGTAAGGTATGATTTAACATTTTCATTTTTTTAGGAATTTTGTGGAATGATTGTGGGGATTGTTGATGTTACCTACTTGGTGTTAGCCTAAAATGATTACATAAATTTTAATTGATAAAAAATAATGGGCTTCATATCCACAAAGCGTATTAATCCACTAAAAAGTGTAATACTTCAAGATAACATTTAAACGTAACACTCTAATGTAATACTAAAAAAAAATCTTAGTGCAATACCCTAATGTAACACTTAAAAAAATTCATTACTGTAATTTTCTCAAACGTAACACTCTAATATAACACTCCAAAATAACTCCTTAGTGTAACACTTTAATGTAACATACAAAAAGACTTCTTAGTTTATTTTTTTCGAATGTAATACTCTAATATAACACTTCAAAAAACATCTTTAGTGTAACACTCTAATATAACACACAAAAAAAACTCTTTAGTGTAATTTTCCTAAATATAACACTCTAATATAATATTCTAAAAAAACTCATTAATGTAACACTCCAATATAATATTTTAAAAAAATTCTTTAATGTAACACTCTAATGTAACACATAAAAAATCCTTAGTATAACATTCTAATGTAACGCAAAAAAAAAAAAAACTCTTTAGTGTATTTTTTTTCAAACGTATCACTTCAATATAACACTTTAAAAAAATTTCTTAGTGTAGCACTTTAATGTAACACACACACACACACACAAAAAAAAATTCTTAGTGTACTTTTCTCAAATGTAACGCTCCAATGTAACATAAAAAAAATAAATAAAATGTTTTTAGTGTATTTTTCCTAAACGTAATACTCCAATGTAACATTAAAAAAGAAAGGATGTAAAATTTTTCAAACCATTCCAAAATGAGTATAAATATTCCTTAGTAAGTTTTAGGTAAATGTATAATTTCAAACTGTGAGTATTACGTTTGGAAAAAATATACTAAAAAGTTTTTTTTAGTGTTTTTGTGTGTTATATTAAAGTATGTTACATTGAAGTGTTACGTTTGAGATTACACTAATTGGAATGTTACGTTTGAGAAAAGTACACTAAAGATTTTTTTTTTTGTTTTTTCGGTGTTATATTGGAGCGTTATGTGTGAGAAAAATACACCAAATTTTTTTTTTTTTAGTGTTACGTTGTTATATTTGAAAAAAGTACACCAATGGATTTTTTAGTTTGTTACATTGAAATATTACGTTATTGGAGTGCTACATTAGAGTATTAGATTTTTGTTCGTAATGTGGGATTTATTTTAGAATGAGGGAAAATCCAAAACTTTAATAGTGTAAATTGTCTAAATGTGTAATTTTATATTTTGAGAAACCCACTTTTATCTCTAAAAAGTTAAACTCAAACATGTAAGTGACTATCCTTTTATGTAATTTTTACTTTAATGAGATCTTTGGGTTTATAAGAAAAAAGGAAGAATTAAATAGTTTACAAGATTATATTTTGAGACTTATTGGTGCTTCACCCTAAATTTTATTTAAAATTAACAAGAGCAATTTAAAGTAATCATGTTTTAAAGTTTCAACAAAAAAAAAAAAAAGGAGAAAATAACGGTTTAGTATTAATTTGAAAAGGAAAAAATTCAAATTAATGATAAATTTTACAAATTTGAATCACTAAAGTTATAATAGTGGGGTTATATGCACCAATTAATACACACACTAATGAACCAATTAGTGTTATGTCATTATTACTGACTTTACAAATTATACAAATTACGAATATGTAAAACTTTTAAAATTATGTCATATCATCCGTTAATATACCAGTTAGTATATTAATTGATATATATATATAATATTATTTAAGTTATGAACTTTACAATGAATCAGTAATTATTTTTGAGGAATAACTTTTTTCAAAAAAACACAGAAAGAAGTTGACTATGACAAAATGGACGTCAAAACTATTACAAAATGGCCTTGCACAAAATGCATTGGATCTAACATAAAATAAAAAATACATGCCAATGTCTTTAAATCCAAAACAGTTATTATTATTATTGATGACACTACTTGTCCCTTGGGGGACGGGTCGGGTTGATCTACGCCCCTAACACCGTTGTCCGCTCGCTGGGATCACTAAGATACCTGCACAAAAGTCCAACGGGAAACGGGAGTCTCCCAGCGAACCTTCCAACGAGTAAGTTAGAAGAGAGAGATTAATGGTGTGTAGAAAATAGAGTAATGATAGGAAACTTAACCTTCTTTTTGTCTTAGAAACCTTCTTATATCCTTTGTTTATCATTTTCTTGTCCACTCCGACCTGTCATGTTGGCCGAAAGTCTATGCTCTAGTTTACCTTGTTCATGGTGAGGCTGTTTTGTTCCAACGTGAAGGAGTTATCGCATTAAATGCTGCAAAGAACCTCATTAATGGCTGATTTGGTGCAATAACTCTGTAGGATCTTTGTCTGCTTACGTGGTTGGTTCTCCTCTTGACAAGTGTTTAGATGCCATTGGTTCTTGGTGTAACGTTGGGTTCCAGTGATGTTGGGTTTTAGTGTTTGAACCGTGTATTGAGCTCTAAGTGGTGGGCCAAAAGCCTCTAATGGGCCCACCTATGTCAATTATTATTATTATTTTATTTGCAAAAGTCAATTATTAGATGGAAAAATTACCCATAAATCCTATTTTTTGAAAAGTTAAACCATTTAGTCCTAAAAGTTTTCTTATGCACCATTTAGTCCCATTTATACATTATCATCAAAAACAACATCACAACATCATCAAACATCAAACATTTATTTCCATTTATTTAGTAATCATCATCAACACCAACATTATTCTTCAACAAGGATCGAACATCACCAACTCTTTCCAAACCCTTCTTGTTCCTCATCATCACTTCTCAGAGACATCTCCAATTTCAAAACCCCCAAACACCCTTCCCAAAACCCTAATCTCCACTGTCCACATTCCCAATCTTCACCGCCTCCAAACAAACCCCCCACTCCTCTTCCATTCTCCGTCGCCACCGCCCTTCTCTCACTTCTTCCTCGGCTCGATCCAAAGTCTCCCGCAGACTCAAAGCATTCGAACTCGAACAGTGTAAATCGGCACGAAAGGCCCAAATTGACAAAAAAAAAATATCTTCAATCGCTCTCAAAATCGCTAACCGTATGGCTCAATTTCTTGCTTCAGAACCCAGATTCATGCAGTTGCGATTTGTCGAAAATGACTGGTCAGTATGGATTTGAGGAATCGGCTGTGAAGTTGGTGTCTGGGAATGGGAAGAGGGAAAGCAGTTGAGGCGGTAGGGTTGGAGTCATCGACGCCACATTCAGTCGATTTGATTTTCTTCTTCAATTTGAGGGATTTTAGGAAAGAACATCACTGTGTTGATGATTTCCATCGAATATCACACATCCGATATTCAAGAACATTCAAGAACATCACTGTGTTGAAGAACATCACAGATCCGATATTCCAGAACATCAATGTGTTGAAGAACATCACAGATCCGATTCCATCCGATTTGAGTGAAGAACATCACTGTGTTGATGATGTTTGATCTATTTTGATGATGTTAATGTTGATCTGTTTTGTTAATGTTGCTCTGTTTTGATGATGTTAATGTTAATGTTTGATGTTTGATCTGTTTTGATGATGTTAATGTTGATATGTTTTGTTAATGTTGATTTGTTTTGATGATGTTAATGTTGATTTGTTAATGTTAATATTAATGCTGATTTGTTAATGTTGATGATGTTAATGTTAATATTGATATGTTGATTTGTTAATGTTAATATTAATATGTTGATTTGTTAATGTTGATTTGTTAATGTTAATGTTAATGTTAATGTTTGATGTTGTGATGTTAATGGGACCTTTCAGTCTATAAGAAAACTTATAGGACTAAATAGTGTATAAGTTATTAATTTGAGATTTATTGGTGCATCACCCTTATTAGATTAGCTTTTAAAGATATGTGAACCCTAACCTCTTCCTTATAAGCAAGCAGGGCAAAAAAAAATTAATTTTTTGATTTATTTAGATTCATATCAACTTTTTCTTCTTTTTTTTTTCCATATTTTTTCGTAATAAAAAAAAATCAATTTTTTTAACATTTTGTAAAATAATATATCACCCGATCATAAAGGCATGAGCTCTAAAACAATTACGAGTATTACTAGAATCACCAAAAAAAAATTACTTAAAAAAACTACCTACAAAACACATGGGATGAGACCCACACTCAGGTATGGTGGGTAATTTTTTGGTAATTTTGTCGGTACACAAAATTTCTTAAACAATTTACTCAATTAGCTCAACATTCAACATTTTATTGGTGAATTTTCCACCCATGTTCCCTTTTTACTAGATATTCCTTAAATAATAGAAATCTCTGTTACTTTGATTATCAACCTCAGGTGTTTCATTAATTTTTCCGTTATTAAGCATTTAATCATGAAAAATTATATATAAGTTCACTTTTTAAATTTATTTTTTTAAATTCAATAATGTGCAAGTGATATGATTGATTAATAATTAAAAAATATATAAGAGAGAGTGTTGTCTTAGATATTATAATTGATTGTTATATCATTAGATTTCAAAAATGAATATAATTTTTAAACTTGAATAGAAATGTAATTTGGAGATGGCTTCCATCCTGTAATTGGAGAAAGACTATTAACAATGTATTCTCTTTATTTTTTTAAACTTTTTTTATTATAAAAAATCAAAAAAATTAATTTATAAACAAGTCCTTAATAAAATAAGGCTAGAGGCACTTACTTTTTTACCTACCAATAAAATTGTAGAAACTATTTTTGAAATTTCTAAACACTCGACTTTCTCATCTCTATTTACAATGAAATAAGTTAAAATCCTAGGAAAAGTGACATTTTAGTAGAGCAGTGATAAAAAAAATTACATTTTCATAATGGTGTAACTCTCGTGTGTACATGATATAAATTTATTTTTGCAGCAATTCTTCTTATATGTCAAAATTGTACTAAAAGAAAATCCTCATTTGTAGTCCATTTATTTTGTGACGGTTCCACCTATTTATAATTGGTTCAAAATTCAATAACTATGTTTCCTAATAAATAATCATTATTACATCATAATATACATTTTAAATTGAAATTATGTAACTATGGTTCCGTTTGGCAAGATTTTTAGGACTAAATTAGTTCATTAAAAGACAAAATAGGTTAAAAAATTAATAAGATAAAATATTACATACAAACTATAATTTTTTTTTTCTCTCACAAAATTACAAAAAAGTTAAAAGTTCATTCCAAACGAAATTTTTTTAATTAGATTAAAAAATCAAATTAAAAAATTTCTTTCATAATAATAAAAAAAAATCATTCAGTATATTTGGTCTCAGTTTTTTAAATTCAGTTTTCTGAAAATTGAGTTTTTTGTTTTTCATATTTTTTTTGTTTTTAGTGAATATTTTTAAAATTTTAAGAATTTTTTTTACTTTTTTAGATATATTTTGCTTAGATATATCTAAATAATAAAATATTTGTGAAAAAATATTTTAAAAATTAATAAATATACAAAAATATGAAAAATGTATTGAATTTTTGTATTCTTTTTATATTTTTAGTATTTAGTGAATTTTTTTTAAAAAAAATTTCAAAAATATTATATTTTTTGAGTATATTTATAGGGAAAATTAGTTTAAGGTCCATCTCTCATTTTTAGTAATGGAAAAGATCTACAATATTATTTTTTGATGTTTAAGGTTCCTAAATCCACACCCATATATCATATCAGAGAAATTTGACTATCCTTCTGTTTCCGATCTTCATTCTATCAAACCTCATTTCCGCAAGAGCACTTCCACTTAGACTCCCCACAATGCTTCAAGTGGCTTTTCAAATCAGCCAACACCGAGAAGCTCTTCTTGTTGTAGCGATTGCAAGAGTACATCTTCGAACAATGACTTCTCTTGAAGTGATTCTTCACGCAAATCGCTAATTTCAATAGCCTGAACTTTTTATGCGATTTGTTTCAATTACACCCTACGAAAGGACACGAAAATCAAGTCTTCCTTCGGCTAAACTTCGACGAACACCTCTCCGGTTTCGCCAGAGCCTCCGGCGTCTTGAACTGGTTCCCGTGGGCTCGCATGTGCATTCATAGATTCGCATCGTGCTTAAATCCTTTCCCGCAAATATCGCAGAAGTGAATGTGCTCTACGAGAAGCTCCATCGCATCAAGCTCTATGATTTTTTTGAAATTGCAGAAACTCTTTTTGAAATTTCTAGACACTCGACTTTCTCATCTCTATTTACAATGAAATAAGTTAAAATTCTAGGAAAAGTGACATTTTAGTTGAGCAGTGATAAAAAAATTACATTTTCATAATGGTGTAACTCTCGTGTGTACATGATATAAATCTATTTTTGTAGCAATTCTTCTTGTATGTCAAAATTGTACTATGTTTCCTAATAAATAATCATTATTACATCATAATATACATTTTAAGTTGAAATTATGTAACTATGGTTCCGTTTGGCAAGATTTTTAGGACTAAATTAGTTTATTAAAAGATAAAATAGGTTAAAAAATTAATAAGATAAAATATTACATATGAACTACAATTATTTTATTTTCTCTCTCACAAAATAACAAAAAAGTTGAAAGTTCATTCCAAACGAATTTTTTTTAATTAGATTAAAAAATCAAATTAAAAAATTTCTTTCATAATAATAAAAAAAATCATTCAGTATATTTGGTCTCAGTTTTTTAAATTCAGTTTTCTGAAAATTGAGTTTTTTGTTTTTCATATTTTTTTGTTTTTAGTGAATATTTTTAAAATTTTAAGAATTTTTTTTTTACTTTTTTAGATATATTTTACTTAGATATATCTAAATAATAAAATATTTGTGAAAAAATATTTTAAAAATTAATAAATATACAAAAATATGAAAAATGTATTGAATTTTTGTATTTTTTTTATATTTTTAGTATTTAGTGATTTTTTTTAAAAAAAAATTCAGAAATATTATATTTTTTGAGTATATTTATAGGGAAAATTAGTTTAAGGTCCATCTCCCATTTTTAGTAATGGAAAAGATCCACAATATTATTTTTTGATGTCTAAGGTCTATAAATCCACACACATATATCATATCAGAGAAATTTGACTATCCTTTTGTTTCCGATCTTCATTCTATCAAACCTCATTTCCGCAAGAGCACTTCCACTTAGACTTCCCACAGTGCTTCAAGTGGCTTTTCAAATCAGCCAACATCGAGAAGCTCTTCTTATTGCAGCGATTGCAAGAGTACATCTTCGAACATGACTTCTCTTGAAGTGATTCTTCACGCAAATTGTTGATTTCAATAGCCTGAACTTTTTATGCGATTTGTTTCGATTACACCCTACGAAAGGACACGAAAATCAAGTCTTCCTTCGGCTAAACTTCAACGAACACCTCTCCGGTTTCGCTAGAGCCTTCGGCGTCTTGAACTGGTTCCCATGGGCTCGCATGTGCATTCACAAATTCGCATCGTGCTTAAATCCTTTCCCGCAAATATCGCAGAAGTGAATGTGCTCTACGAGAAGCTCCACCGCATCGAGCTCTATGATCTCCTAATCATCGCTCCCAATCTCATCCTTCATCTCTTCGTCCCCCACCTTCAAAGTCATCACACTTTTTTCCTCGCTCATAATCATCGCATCCATGGAAGTTTTCACATCAAAACTGCTTAAATTCTCAGAAATTTTCAGATTTGGTCCTGCGTTGATTATTGAGGTCAGATTTTTTGATCCGAGAGGGTTTGGGGAGGTATGATCGGAGGGCGAGGGAGAGAAGGGCGTTGATTTAGGGCATTGGTAGTGCGAAATATATGAATTTGAGCAATTTATTTGCAGTAACTTTTCAAATCAATAGAAGACCTTCAATCTTTGGTGCAGAATTTTCTCTGGTGAACACTTTACTTTGATTGTGTATTATTAGTATATATATTATACTTCTCATTCTTTCTTTTCTATTCAACCAATAAAGGATTTAATTGGTAAAGGATTTGAAATTTTTTTTAGTTTCAATTTTCTCTGGTACAAGATTTTGAATTTTCTCTGGTAAAGGATTTGAATTTTCTTTGGTTTCACAGAGAAAGGATCATACAGAAGCAAACAATTTTGTTCAGAGAAATTTCAATTTCTTCTAGAGAGAAGGGAAATTTCTCTAGAGAGAAGGGAAGGCCAGAGAAATTTTGTTTCTTGGTTATACTCAGTGCAATAATTTTGTACATGATCTGTTTGGTGTGCAAATTTATGTTTGTATCAGTACTGTGGTGGTGGTGTTATTCCCCTCCCCCCCCCCCCCCCCCTTTTTTTGGAGTTAAAAACCATAATTGTTAGTTCTTTACATAATTTGAAAATTTCTTTGGGTTGAAGAGAATTTTTCTAGATAGAAATTCTCTGGATGAAATTTCTTTAGATCAAATTGAGGGATCTTAGATATTATGAAAATATTAGATGTCTTTTATGTTATAAAATCTTAATATCATGGACCCTAAAAAAATCTCATATTTATATTAAGTGTGTCTAAAAATTTTAAAAATTCAGTAAAAATAAAAAAATTCAATAAAAACAAAATATATAAACTTTTAAAATAAATAAATTTTGAAAATTGAAACCAAACAAAGTGATTATTACAACATAACATGTGAGATTTAATACAATTTTAAATTTAAAAATATTTTAGAACTTTAAAAGAAGAACTTTAAAATAGCTCTAATTTATTTTTTTTCTCACTATTTGTCTTTTTCTTTTTTACACCGCGAACTATATAAAGCTATTTAGAGCTCTATACTTGAGTTTCTAAATAAATTTTAAATTATTTTTTCCTTTTTCCTGTTTTATCTTTTATTTATTTATTTATTTATTTTTAAAAGGGTGGTGTCAACTCAGTAGAGCTAGCACTGCTGTTAAGTTAATGAATGGCAATGAATATGAATCAGCTTGTTTGTTTTTATTTTTCAAAAAATTTTATATTTTTATTTTTCGTTTTTTTTGTTTTTACTTAATTTTTTTAATATTTCAAGCAATTTTTTTACTTTTTAGACACACTTAACATAAATACACCTAAAAAGTAAAAAAATTATAAAAAAAATCTTTTAAAAATTCACCAAATACCAAAAATACAAAAAAATACAAGAATTCAGTATATTTTTTGTATTTTTATGTATTTATTAATTTTTTAAAATATTTTTTTACAAATTTTTTACTTTTTAGATATATCTAACTAAGGCACCATTTGGGAAGATAGTTTAGGAGCTTTTTTGGCTATTTTAGCCACAAAAGACAAAATAGGCTATTTTAGTCACAACAAACAAAACATCACATCTAACCCATAATTATTACACTCTTCTCTCACAAAAAAAATTCAAAAAAATCAAAAAGTTAAAAAGTCCTTCCCAAACCAAATTTTTTAACCCAAGTTAAAATATCCAAAAAAGCCAAAAAATTGAAAAACCAGCCCACTTCCCAAACGACACCTAAGGTACATCTAAAACAAGTAAAAAAAAATATTTAAAATTTAAAAAACATTCACTAAAATAAAAAAATACAAAAATTAAAAAATTTAATCCTAAAAATTCAAATCAAACGCACTCATTGACACCCTTGAATTCAAAAGATTGAGGCGGAGAGGATGATGTGTGTGTGGGTGTGTTTACATTAAAAAGTGAGTGGAGACAATTTTCAACGGATACGAATCCTATCCTCTTCTCCGCTGCAGTCTCTGCTCTGCACGACCTTTGTCTTTAAAGTGGACACCACGCAACGACTTCTTCCCTGCTCTCTCCTGCCGCCGTTTCATTTATAAGGAAAAAAGCTTGGACCTCAATTTGGGGAGTCCGGATCTTCTGCCATATTTTTCTGCCATATTTTTCTGTCATGCCTCAAAACGACGTCGTTTTGGGACAAAATTTCAAAAAAAAAAAGAAATAAAACAAAACAAAACAGAACCAGAGAAGGGGAAGAAGAAAGAAGACAAGAACGACGAAGAGGCATCTGTTGGGTTCTGCTGGGTTCAACAAACATCAAAATTTTGCAGATCCAGATGACGATGATGAACAAAATTTTGCACTTTTTTTTTTTCTTTTCTTCTTCGTTCTTTCTTTCTCTCTCTGCTCGTATTGGAGAAGCTCACTCTCCTTCTCTGATTTTGATGCACATAATAGGAGAGAGAGAGAGAGAGAGAGAGAGAGATTGGGACTTGGGAAGAGTAGTGTACAAGTTTTACACGCAGCATTCATTCTTTCAAACCCCCAAAAAGAAACACAAGGGACTTGGGATCTTTTCTGCATTTGGGTATTTTTCTCTCTAAAATTGACCAAAGGAGAGAAAAACTAGGTGGGCATTCCTTTCAATCCTTGTTCCACTGAACCCTATGATGTATATGCATTTCTCAAAATTTTCTTGGGTTTCTTGTAATTTATGAGTAGGATTTAGCATCAAAGCTTGGTTTTCTTTTTACTTTTCATCTTCATTTGCAAAAACTCTCATTTCTCAGAACTTTAATATGTGTATCATCCATGGAGTTTCCCCATCTGGGTTATGATGCATCTGTGTAAATTTTTGTTTATGTGTTAATACATATTTAGATAAAGATGATCAAGGGGTTTTCCCATTTGGGATTTTGGGTATTACAGAGGATCTTCACATTTTTTATTATATTTTTTAGCCTATGATTTGTAATATATATATATATATATGTATTGTAGATTTGTATAGATATAAAGATATATATACATATATATATAGGGATGGTTTCATATATATAGTATAATTTTTGATTTTTAACAGTTGAACAGCTTCAACAATGGCGGATCTGGTTCTGTTGATTTGTAATATATATATATTGTAGATTTGTATGGATATAAAGATATATATACATATATATATATAGGGATGGTTTCGTATATATAGTATAATTTTTTATTTTTAACAGTTGAACAGCTTCAACAATGGCGGATCTGGTTCTGTTTTGTTTTATTTCATTTTTTTTTTTGAAATTTTGCCCCAAAACGACGTCGTTTTGGGGGCATGGCAGGAAAGTATGGTAGAGGATCCGGACTCCAATTTGGGGACCTATGACCCAAAATGTGTGTGATTATGGGGTTATTTGAGATGTCTTAAATAAATCTATTTTTTATATTTTTAGATTAAAAAATTGAAAAAAAAATATGAATGTTTATGTTAATTTTTTGACTTTTTATGAAAAAATGTGTATTAAAAAATTGTATAAATTAGTGTGTAGGGAAAAATTAGGATTGGGAGTTGTGCAGCCGTAATTTTTAACTTTTGGTGAATAATGATAATTTTTTAACTTTTTGAGTAACTTTTTGATTTTGATTTTTTTTCAACTTGTCAAACTTGGCCTAAATTTTGGCAACATTTGTAAGAGGTTAGTTTTTTGTGGGTGATTTGGGATAATTTTTTATGGAATATGAGTTGGGTTTGGGTTGAATTTGAAGTGATGGGTTTGGGTTGGATTTAAAATGATATGGTAGAGAGGTAATGTGACTTAAATAAGATGATGACTATTTGACTTTTTTAGTACATGACTAACAAGGCCTTAGTTTTTTAGCTTTTTTAGTCAAAAAAGTCAGGTTTTTTTAATCTAAAAGGACCCAATTTTTTGTCAAAAAAGTCACCAAAAAAATCAAAAAATCAACTTTTTACCAACTTTTCAAAACACCACCGGCTCCGTTTGGCAAGGAGGTTTGAGGCTATTTTAGCCACAAAAGACAAAATAGGCTATTTTAGCCATAACAAACAAAACATCACATCCAACCCATAATCACTACACTCTTCTCTCACAAAAAAAGCTAAAAAAGCTAAAAAACTAAAAATGTCCTTCCCAAACCAAGCTTTTTAGATCATGCTAAAATAACCTAAAAAGCTAAAAAGCTAAAAAATCAACCCACTTCCCAAACGGAGGCTATATATGTTTTTGTTTTTTTCTTCTTCTTCTCTCTCTTATATAGGGTGAAGTTTTTGTAGGAGTTTCAATCATTACTCTTACATAATTTCGCTGCATTATTCAGTGTGGTTGGTTTGAATTTTTTGGATTAAAGTTTTTTAAAAATTAAATTTTTTAGTTTTTATTTTTTTTTTATTTTTAGTGAATATTTTTAAAATTTTAAACATTTTTTTATTTTTTTAGATGCACTTTACTTAGATGTATCTAAAAAGTAAAAAATATTTTTAAAAAATATTTTAAAAAATTAATAAATACATAAAAATACAAAAAATGTATTGAATTCTCGTATTTTTTTGTATTTTTGGTATTTAGTGAATTTGTAAAAGGTTTTTTTCACAATTTTTTTACTTTTTAGATATATTTATATTAGGTATGTCTAAAAATTAAAAAAATTACTTAAAACATTAAAAAATTCAGTAAAAACAAAAAAAGTACAGAAAACAAGAAAGTTGAATTTTCTGAAAAGTGTTTTTGAAAAACTCTAACTAAGCAAATTATTTCTCAACACGTGTCAACTACATCACACTTTTGCCCGTTTGTTTAGGGCGTTAGAGTTGGGATTGAGATGGAGGTAGATGTGGGATTCACTATATATCATGTTTGTTTTAGAAGATAGAGAGAGGATTCCTAATCCGAAGGGATTAAGATGGGCCTTGGAGAGGGTATTAGGCCCCGTTTGTTTGGGGTTATAGAGAAGTAATTGGAATTAATAATGAGGTGAGACCCATTTTTGTGTTTGTTTTGCGAGATGGGGAGGGGATTCGTAATCCTTTCCGAATTATGAATCCCTTTGGGGAGGGGATTTAGATGGACCTCCAGCACTTGGTATTAGAAAATAATTCACCGGACTATTTTTTTTATTTCATTTTTTACATGTTGGGCATTTTTTTTTAAAATATTAATGTTTAATACTTTGTATTTTTTGTTAAGTAAAAATCATTGTTTTATTTTTTTTTATTTTTTTAAACTTTTTTTAAATTTTTTTACATGTTGGGTATTTTTTTTGAACATTAATGTTTGATTTTTTGTATTTTTGTATTTATTTTATTATTTTATATTTATTTTATATAAAAATAATTCAACAATCCCTACATCAACAACTATCATCAAAACAAACACAATTTTACTTAATCTCCTCACTATCAATCTCCTACATTCTACCTTTGAAAACAAACGGGGCCTTAGGATGGAGGCTTAGGACTTGATATTAGAAAAATAGTCCGCCGGACTAATTTTTTTTTATTTTTTACATGTTGGGCTTTTTTTTTAACATTAATGTTTAATTTTTTGTATTTTTTATTAAGTAAAAATCATAATTTTATTTGTTTTAATTTTTTCTATTTATTTTATTTACATGTTAGGCATTTTTTTGAACATTAATGTTTAATGTTTAATGTTTTTTTATTTTTTATTTGTTTTATTATGTTATATAAAAATAATTTAACAATCCCTACACCAACAACTATCATCAAAACAAATACAATTTTACTTAATCCCCTCATTATAAATCCCCTCAATTCAACATCAAAACAAACGGGTTTGAGTAAAGGAATTAATATGGTGAGATTATATTAAAAGATTACTAGCGTGATGATATTGAATTGGAGCGCATTATTAGATTTTGTGAACCTATCTTAGAATTTATATTGATAATTCAAATCGTTCAATATTTAGAGCTTGTTGAGTATTTTATCTTTACAAAAAATTACGTTGATTGGATATGATAACTGTTTGATTAGATAAAATTTATGTCAACATAACTATAATTTGAAAAATAAATTATTAATACAAATGTGATATGATCAAATGGCTATTAATGCCCTATTAACAAGATTTTTTATAAGGATGAAGTACTGCACAAATTTTATAAATTGAATTGTTTAAATCATCAATGTGAACTCCGCAATGGGTTTATAGAGGTCCAACAGGACACTCCAATTAGAAAACCCAACTGAAGACAAGCTCATCCTTATAATAAAAAGTTTTGCATTTATTTACGTACTATATATTAATATTAATTGGTTAGGATTAATTTTATGAAATTATATAGGCTTCATTTGGAAAGTGAGTTAGTTTTTTAACTTTTTGATTTTTTTAATTATTTTAGCCTGAGGCTAAAAAGCTTAGTTTGGAAAGAATTTTTAACTTTTTTAACTTTTTTGTAAGAGAAATAATGTAATGATTATGGATTAGATGTGATATTTTGTCTTATTGAGTTAAAAAACTTATTTTATTTTTTGTGACTATTTTAACGAAAAAAACCACAAAATCCACTTCCTAAACATAGGCATAAAAATCTTTGTTATGTAAAAGGTCGTTTTGTTATTTTTGTAAAGTGAAATAATGTGATTAGATTTCAATACCACCTCCTCATGGGAATCCCCTCTCCTCATGGGAATCCCCTCTTTAGGGGGTTTTATAGTTTCATGGGAATATAATCCCATGACAATTTTCTAAAACAAACATGATATTTGGGATCTAACTTCAGTATTAGTCCAATTTCAATATTATATATTTTTGAAAACTAATAAAGTCAAAGGACTTCTTTATTTTTAGAGTTAGAAGGAAGGAAATTAATAATGAGGGAATTAAATAAAATTATATTTGTTTTGATAGTAGTTATTATTGTGGGGATTGTTAAATTATTTTTATATTTAATAATATAAAATAATAAAACAAATAAAACTACGATTTTTACTTAACAAAAAATACAAAAATGTTAAACATTAATGTTCAAAAAAAATGTCCAACATGTAAAAAAAAAAAAAAAAATTGTTGTTGGCCAATTGATCGGTAGGACACCCCTCGGACGACGGGTAACACCCTAAGTCGAACGGACTATTTTCTAATACTATCTCCCAGCCCAGACTCCTAATCCCCTTGACAAGGCCTTTCGTAATTCGGAGGGAACTACGAATTCAGAGGGAACTACGAATTCAGAGCTCCAAAATCAAAACAAACATGAGGGTTGGTCACTGTTCATCATTTACAATTCACTCCAGACTGTGATGCGGGAAAACAAACGGGCCCTAAGAGACATCATGGGGTTTTGGCTTTAACTTCTTACAATATAGGGTAAATTATACTAAACTCTTTTATAATTTGAAAAAAATACAATAATTTTTATAGTTTAGTCTATCTTGGGAACAATGGTAAAAAGCCAACTTTTTGACTTTGTGATTTTTTTAGCCAAAAAAATCAGCTTTTTTACCCAAAAAACTCAATTTTTCGTCAAAAAGTCACCAAAAAAAATAAAAAAGACAAAAAATCAACTTTTTACCAATTTTTCAAAACACTACATAATTATATTGATATTTCTTTTAATAAGATTAAATAGATCGAAATTAATTTAGATGATGCGAAAATATAGAATAAGTAATGTAAAGTATATATTTTTATGTAAAAAAATAATAATACTATTTTTTTATTCATATAATTAATAAATTATTAATACATAGGGATGAATATGAGAAATTAATGTTATTTCAAAAAATTTATGGATAGTTTTTACAATTTTATTAAAATCAAGATTTTTACCCTATATATTTCTCACAGCCAATCAGTTGAGCTTAGTTTTTTATTTCTAATATTTTTTTAGGCAAACTGGATTGTTTCGTAACCAACCACTACCAGAAGCCTAAATCTAATAATATATAAATCCAACCCTTGCACGCTTACTTTTAAAAATATTTTTGCACTTTGACAAGGCCGTTAACTATAATTTTATTTTATATATTTTTTTATTTGTTTTTAGAAAAATTAAAACACAAATTATATTAAAACAAAGGTAAACATCATACAAAAAAAAAAAAACTAAAGGACCAAACTAGAATCTCTACTTATGTTGGGTGTGTTTATTTGGGTTAAAATAATTATATAGGGTTAAATTAGGTATTTTAATTAAATAAGACAAAATGTCATATTCAAATTATAGTTATTTTATTTTTTCTCTCACAAAAGTTAAAAAAGTCAAAAAATATATTCCAAATGAGACTTTTTAACCTCATACTAAAAAATCTAAAAAGCCAACACACATCCCAAATGAAGACATAAATTATAAACTATAAAAGGCACCAAAAACACAATTGTGGTTATGGGAAAATTATTAATTTTCTCACAGATTTGGTTTAGAAAAACAAGATATCTATCAAATTAAAAGCCAAACCCACTGTCATCGTCGTCGTCACATCTCTGCCGTCATGAACTTCGGTCACCGATAGAGGCGAGAGTTGAAGAAGAAGAATACCCACAACGGTAGAGAATGATTAAGAGAAGAGAAAACCATAAAAAAAATTCAAAATCTAAAAATCTATACAGAAAATCAAGAGAGAAATTCTCAAATCTCTTTTCCTAGCATAAAAAATTTAGATCTAGACTATACTATAGAAAGTGGTTTTAGAACACGTCAAAAAAATTACTAAAGCATGGTTAAAAATCGCTAGAGAGAGAAGTTCTCTAGTGCCCCTACTTGTTACCTGATTTTTATGTAATAAAATTTCTCTTTAAAAAATGAATTTTTATTCGCACTCAAAGCAAAAATGAACGGAGCCCCCATGGTGTTGCCTTATTAAATGCATGCCAAAACATTATATATGGTCATGCATTAGGAAGAGGAACCTCTTGTAATCTTTGAATCAAGTATTGAATGATGGTTAGAGGAAGAAAATGCTAAAAAAGATTCAGATCTTATACAGAATTAATCCATATTGGAGACTCAAATGACATCTTCTTTATTCAAATTATTTGTTCTCATAAATTTAATGTATTATTCGTCGTATAATCATATTTTGAGATTTTTATTACATCACATAATGAGAATATAATTGATACTAAAAACATAATTTTGAGTACAAATGATCTTTGATCTAGAAAATCAAGAAAAAAAATCCACTCCAATCCAAATTCATGTGCAAGCCATTACAAAAATAATTGCTTGGTAAAAAACCGTATTACTCTAAAATTTTGAACTCATGTCTTAATGCACTATCTATCATTGAATTATATAAAATCTTAAAAGTAAATCTTGAAATATTATTCGATAACTACGAATGCATTAAAATAGAGATTGAGAATCATGTGCCTTATGAGAAAAATGCCGCATATTGCATTCTCATACATTTTTCTTTGTCCTTATAACGTTGGGTGGTGCTATATGCACTAATTAGTGTACTAACTAGTGTATCAACACTAGTTATGATATTATTATTGACTTCACTCATTATACAAATTATAAATATCAAAAACATCTTAAATTATATCACATCAACAATTGGTACAATAATTAGTACACTAATTGATACATATAGTATTATTCTATAACGCTCTCACCTTTTATTACTATTTCCCTTTTTATGTATAGTATATTACTTCAACTTCTTATTTGAAAGCTTTCACGAGTCAAAATAAAAAATGCTAGCATACATTTTCACCCTTTTATGCTAATGGAAAAAATACATAAGGATCAAACTTGTTATTAACCCATTAATCTAAGAAAAATATTAATGGCAGCTCAATGAATGATTATTGATTTGAATGTATATATGCATCAAAATATATAAAATGTATTAAAAATTAGACTATTTTGATATTATTTCTATCTTAAATGTAGTCCATAAAATTGTCATTAACATGGTTTTAAAAATAAATTATGGGTGCTTCATTATGAGAAGAGTATCATTTATCTATCATACAATATAATAATTGCATTTTTTTTTTTGGGTAAGTAATAATTACATTAAATGGTTAAATACTTAGCTGGACAATGCAAGTACAATTAATATTTTATTTTCTAGATGGGAGAGGAAATTAAAGTGATACTCTTCATCTTAGAGAAATAATTCGTAAAATATATGCCAAAAACTAGTGATAAGAAGAGTACCTCTTATTTGTTCACTCAGCGGAACAGGTGGGAATGGTACCTAAATTGAGGAAAACCAGAAAAGTCAAGTATACAATCATTAATCCCTAAAGGTTGTGATTTTTGGGTGGACATAAAATTGGGATTGGATTAATAATTCAATAAAATTATTAATTCGATATTTAGTTAAACAATTGAAATACAGACTATCAATTCATCCAGATATGGTATTTCACATATGATAGACTATTCAATCTCACAGAAGGGGATGTGATATAAATTAGAGGACTAAACCAAAATCTAGACTATTAGTCCTTCTTTATAATCCTAACCCAATCCAAATATAGGATATGATACACAATCCAAAAGGATTCATAATCCTAGAACTATTAGTCATAGGAATGCTAATCCAAACTAATCCAGTCCGCTCAAACAAACATGGCTTAAAGGAGCATACTAGCTAACAATTTTTACTTGGAATTTAAGAGCTTTTAACTTAGGCATTGAAGAGTCCGTCAGCTAACCACTTTAGACAAAGATATCTTTTTTTTTAGCGGTATTTTGAAAAGTTGGTAAAATGTTAGTTTTTTTTTTTTTTTTTTTTAATGATTTTTTGACTTTTTTGTGTAAAAAAATAAAATGGAGAGGTGATGTGATTAAAAAATGTTAAAAAATAAAAAAACTAACTTTTTATTATGTTGCCAAAATGCCCCTTACATTTGCAAGTCAATTAACAGTGAATTATTATTTTTGTGGTAACTATTTTCTTTGTATAAATTTTCTCCAAACATTATATAATGGGAAAGTCATAATTTAAACGTTGCAAATCTTACTTAGGGCATTTTCAGAAAATAGTTAAAAGTTATCTTTCAGTTTTTAACCTATTTTGGATCATATTATCTCTTATATTTTTCATACATTTTTTTTAAAAAAACTAAAAAAAGTCAAAAAAATAACTTTTAACCATTTTTTCAAAACAACCCTTAATACTAATTACATATTTGGAATGTTCAACTTTAATAGGATGAATATTCATATATTGTATTGAATGTGGATAATACTCTTTTAGGTCTTCCAACATTAGTAAAGGCGTCTTGAATCATGTGATTTAAGAGCATGTACGTAATATTAATATGGCAATACTTTTGTCTTATATTTAACTGAAAAATATTTATCTCCAACAAATTAGGTGTCGGAGATTTTTACCATAAATTCTATCATTTTCAAACGATAATTAATATTAATATATTTTAAACTTAAGATTTTAAATTAAATAAAAAATAAATTTTAATTTATTAGTGAAGCCAAATATTGTTATTATTTTTTAAATGGTGAAAAGCACACACTCATATATGGGGCTATATGTTATTTGGTTCATGATTTGATTTGATTTATTTTTATGAGGACATATTTTATGAAATTATTTAGTTAGAATGGCATTATTTTTTTTAATTTTTTTCAACTGTACTTCCACTGCTGGATTGCCCAAAAAGTCGCCAAGATATGAACAAACAGGTAAATTCGGTATAGATAAAAGTGAGATGACACGTGAATTAATAGATGATACGTGAATTAATAGATGACACATGCATAAATAAGTGAAGAAACAGATGAGGAGAAGAAAAAATAGATAGAGACAAAACAATGTTTCAAATTATAATTATTCCTTGGTTCCAAAAGAATAAATATCGGACCTATTAATTCAAAAAATTTAAAAGGAAAATTACAAATTATTAATATTTTTATAAAATATTTAAAAATTCATAGAAAAATTTATAATTTTAATTATTAAAATTACTCATTTTGTCTCAAAATATTAGTCTTTTATTTCATTTTTCATTGTCTCAGAATATTAGTTATTTTTCAAAAATTAATGACTAAAATAACATAAATTTTTTATTTTGTCATTATTTTAAATTCATTAATATTAATATTCTTGAAATATAATAATTATACTATCAAAGGATATGTTTGAAAATTTAATATTTTTAAAATGAGTCGTAATAGAGGCCTCGAATTTGGCTCGAATGAACTAGAGGGGAGGGGAAGAAGGGAGAGAGGGGGAGGGGAGGGGAAGAAGAGAGAGCCGCCGGTGGGCCGGATTGGAGGGGGCCATAATCACCGGGGGAGGAGGAGGAGGCGGAGGCGGAGGCGACGGCGGTGCAGCTGCTGCGACGAGCTGGATCGGGTGACGATCGGACGGCTGGCGAGCTCGACGAGCTGCGACGGCGAATTCGGACCCCTCCCCTCCCCTTCCTCTCTCTCTTCTTCCCTCCCCTCTGGTTCTGCGAAGAAGAAGAAAGAAAGAAAAAAAAAAAAAAAAAAAAATGGGATTCGAGGCAAATTCGAGGCCTCAACCATTTTCCTTTTAAAATATAATAATTGTATTACTAAAAAAAATTAAGGCCTTGTTTGGTTTGTTTTTGAGAAATAAATTGTAGAGAAATTTTTTTAAAATTTTGTTTGGTTTAGTAATTTTGAAATTTTTTTTTCCAAAATCACTCTTTCTCTTTCCTCTCTCCTCTCTCTTTCTGAATCACTTTTTTTCTCACATACATCTATTCAATTATAACAAAATATCAAATCATCCCAAACTCCAATACTCCAAATCTATTTCCAAAATATACAGCCAAACAAACAAACAAAAAATTCTAAACTCTTTTCTCAATTTTTTTTTTGAAAATTTATCTCTCAAAATCAAACCAAACACACTCTAAATTTCTTTAAAAAATTAATATTTTAAGATAAAGAGAGTGATAAATTTTGTCACTAATTTATATATATATTTTTAAAAAATTCCCATTTAAAAAATACACATCTAGCCTGAGACTGTTCTATATATATTAGTATATATTAGTATTTTATAATTTCTCGTTAAGAATTTGATTCTCGAAGTAAACAGGTCAATGGGATTACTACAAAAATCATAAAACTAAAAAAGCCGCTCAACAAGAAGCAATGATGTTTCACACTAAAAAACAACAACCAGTCACTGACTCACTGAATACACACCCAGACTGAAAAACAGAGACACAGAGAGAGAAAACGAATCCGTATCTCAAATTTTTCCACACTAACACGCATGCATTTATTGCATTTTCTATCGCTAAATATCATAACAACAAATCAATACTATCAAAATAAATAAAATAATACATTTATTTTTTAAATTAGTAATACATATTAAAAATTAGATTTAATTATTTTCTTAACACATTATTAGATTTAAAAAATAAATTTTTGACTTATTTTGAGAAATAAATTAAAAGCTAACTTTAAACAATTTTCAATTTTTTTTAAGAAATTATATAAAAAATTAAAAAATAAACTTTTAATGCAGTGTCAAAAGAGGCCAGTATATCATTTTTTTTTATTAAATTTGAGTGAAATCCAAACACTTCTCAAAGCTGTCGGCGTTAACCAAGGCAGCCCCCACTACTATAAATAACCCAACCCTATTTCCCACTTTTCTCCCACCCCCCTCTCTCTCTCTATAATGGCGGTTGAAGCACTGCACCTCAGGAAGAGCGCCACCGTGCTGACCGCCGCCTCCAAGGACCATCCGCCGCCGCTGCCGCCGCCAGCACCGCCGAAGGAATCGCACTTTCGTGGCGTGCGGAAGCGTCCTTGGGGGCGTTTCGCGGCGGAGATCCGCGATCCGTGGAAGAAAACTCGGCGGTGGTTGGGGACCTTCGACACGGCGGAGGAAGCCGCCAGAGCCTACGACGACGCCGCCAGGAGCCTCCGCGGTCCCAAGGCCAAGACTAACTTCGTCCACGGCTGCCTCTCTGCCGCATCTCCGATTTCTCCGGTTCCGATGCCGACTCCGGTGCCGGTGATTGATGCATTTTCTCCGTCGGCGAAGTTCTTCCCCAACGACGACGGATGCCGGAGAGTTTTCCCTCCCGGACTTTCTCAGGCGGCGCGTGGACCGGCGCGTTCTCAGTACAGTGGATATAACCTTGAGACGGTAGGTATAGTTGTGAATGAACAAGAAAAGAAGATGAGAGCTGAGAAGAAACCGTTTCTGTTCGATCTGAATCTGCCGGCGCCTCTATTCTGATCGGTTCGATCGATCGCTTTGTTCTGGTTTTTTGGGTCGCAGAAGCACCGGAAACCCGCCGGAGGGAAAAGAGAGGAAGATTTTGAACTTTTTTCCAATTTTACCCTTTTCTCTCATATTATATATTATATATATATATATATTAGTTTCGCCGTGTACAGTGGATTTGCGAACTTCATGGTTACTCTGAGTTCAAAACGGGTTTGTTATGACTGACTCGGTGGTGTTTTGGTTCAGAGGCGTATCTAATTGACTCAGCTTTTGCCTCGTTATTATTAATGGCCTATAATATTTTACAGTTTTGTTATTATTATCTACTGTTAATCTCGTGATTGCATGAATGAGTTGATACAATTCAATAGATGCCACCCTACCCCAAATCTTTTGTTAAATTTAAGTTGATGAAAAATTTAGTGAAAATGACTTCCCATCATTTCATCAAATTAAGGTGTCGTTTAAAAATATTATTTTTTAGTTTAAAAGTTAAAAATTTATTAAAAATAATTAAAAAATTAATAATTTATATCCAAAAGTTGAAGATTATTTTTTTTATTTATATTTTGTACATCTTTTATAAAAATATTAAAAAGTTATATCATATTTTAATTAAAAATTTAAAAAGTTATTAAAAAAATTTATTTCCAAACGAGACTTAAGTTTTTATCAAATCAGGTAAAAGTGAATTTTTTATTGGATAATGAAAGAGATATTAAATTTTCTACTAAACAAATGACTAAATGTCTCATGGGTGTGACGTCTATAATTTTGTAAATTCTACACCTATGTGAGACATTTAGTCATTTATTTAATAGAAAATTTGAGACTTACAGCATTTTCCTCTTTGATTTGATGAAATTTGGTGAAAGAAACTTTTGTAGCGTTCAATTTTTTTACTAAATTTGATTAAGAATTTGTTTGGGGTGTGTTATATAAGTATATTTTTTTAAAGTCATATCATTTTTTTATTTTTTTATATATTTTTTATAAAAAAATTTAAAACATATATATATTTAGATCATTCCAAACAATCTTATGAACATTTTATAAAAAAAATTGAAGGAAATGAGGATTGCAGCATTTATTTTTTTTCACTAACTCAAGTTTTTGGGTGAATTTGATGGAAAGTTATTGGAATATCCTATATCAAATTAAACTTTTAACATTTTATTCAGTTTAGATAGAAATAAAGATCGGAGATGTTCTCAAGCAACAATTAATAAATGAATGATTGTTTTAAATTGTTAATTTGATCCTTAGGATGTGTGTTGAATATAACCCAATTAAAAGAAATATTTACAAAAATAATTAAGTTAACTACACATTCATGCAATTTTCAGTAAAATTTGATTTTGGTTTGTTTATTTTTAATTGTGTTGCAAACCGGCTGCACTATAATTAATTTGGAAAATGAGTTGGACCCCCAGTGGGGTGACCCCCAACACCCCACTGTTTTTTCATTGGTTGGAATTTTTTTTTTTTTTTACCTTGCCATCACAGAGCTTCATGTGGCACTGGGAGTGCTGGGGTCCCAGCACAGTTGAATTAATTTAATTGTATTTTTCAGTCCCATTGCATATTTCTTGCTTTTTTATTGTTTTAAGAAGTAGGTTAGAAATTGATTTTTTTAATTTTTTTTATAAAAAAAAGTGTTAAAAAAGTAGAGAGCTAGTATCACCTAAAAAAGTCAAAAACTAAAAAAAACAATTTTTAGTCAAGTTGCCAAAACAAGTCATCTATATTTTTATCAAAATTTTGCTTTAATTGTTGTAATATCAACAAATTTTCATTTTAGCTACATGTATAATCAAGTAAGTAATAACATGAGACTGTAGAATTACTGTAAATTGGATGCCAACTACAAATTCCATCAAATTTTATAGTCTCGTAATATTAGTGGGAATCTATTTTTATTAACTTTTGATATAATGGAATTAGGATCACATCAGATCAGGCTTAGACTTAAAAAACTGGTACGTAAGTCTGTTCTCGAATTAAGTCCATTTGAATTTTTTTGTAACAAGTTAGATTTCGGATTTTTTACCAGTCAGTCTCATAATTGAATCTATTATTTATTAAGTTTTAAGTTTTTATCTCATGCACCAGCAAGTTCTGTTATATTTTTTTTTATCCCCACTTTGCCCTTGTTATTATACTTTCACACGTTTGATTTTTTTCTCCTAGTTTTTCGTTTTATTTTTGAATTTCAAATTGCGAACCTCCGACAATATTTTTTTGGCCATTTTTCATCTCCAACATGTCACCACCACAATCACCTCCTTAGATCTAGTGGCGATAAGAGAAAAAGAGAAGAAAAAAAAATGAAAAGAATGAAGGAGAGAGATGAAAAACCATTACTAGAGAATAATTCTCATCATTTTACACTATCACAAATCAAGCCAAAGAATCAAAAGTCTAATTCAATAATAAATTTATCATGCAACAAATCTCAGCTAGAGTTACAGTGATAAATTTATCACTGTTGAATTTGTTAAAAAATTTACAAATAGCAAACTTGATTTGAGAGAGAAATGGGCATCACAACAAATTTATCACTGAATTAAGTAACAAATTTATCATTCATAAATTAAGTAACAAATTTATCAATGAATTAAATAACAAATTTATCACTGAATTAAGTAACAAATTTATCAGATCAGTTACTCTTCTGTAGAAGATCAACAACATCTTTCAATGCACCAATTTGATACTTTGCATCCCAAACCAGTCATGGAAAAAGATGGTGGCAGCGACGATATCGAAGATGGTAGATCGGTGATGGAGGAAGATGGTGGCAACGACGATGTCAAAGATGGTAGATCAATGATGGAAGATTGCAGTGTTGAAGCTATCAAATGAATTATGGGGGAGGAGCAGCGGTGATGGCAATGAGGGAGAAGGGCGATGGTGGTTGAGGCGAGTGTGGTTGAACCGAGTAACATATATGGTGATGAAGAAGGAGGAAATGGTGTGCCAATGAGAAATATGAGAGTAAGAGAAAGAGAAGAGAGAGAAATATGAGAATGAGAGAAATAGAAATAAGGATGTGTTTGAGTTTAGGATAAAATTGTTGGAAATTGTTATAAAATTCTGGATAAAACCAGAATTTTTTCCTAAGTTTGGTCTATTTTTTAGGTGGGTCCCGAGCGTCGTTTGTCGCGGGTCAAAGTGGTAACGCGTTCTATGCCGCGTTGTGATTCACGTGGTATATTTGGTTGCTCAAAACCATTACCGAGTGAATGGGAAATTGAAGCTAAAGTGTGCTCCATGGAAATGGAGTTTTGGTGAAAAATCCTTAAAGGTTTGAATAAGGCTTGTCCCACATTGATTTGGTGGGAAGTTTTGATTGGGTTTATAAGGCATGGGTTTGGTACTTGGGGTGTGCCCCAAGGGGTACCCAAGTATTTTAGAGAGAGAGGTTATGGGCAAAATAGACCCATTGGACCCAAAAATCACCACACACGGGCAAGCTGGTTGGGTGCGTGGTATATGGTTGAGTTGGGCTTGTTCGGTCCAATACTAATCTTTTTGGGCCAAAAACTTTTGAATTTTATTTTATTTTTAGTAAAATAAAATCCAGAATTCAAAATAAATTAGTTTGGTTTTACTGTACATCCAAAGAGGGCCCTTCCCGGTTTTATCTGTTTAAATTATGAACCCAACAGATTCAAATCTATTTGAATTCAAAACCAACATGTTTCATACCTATTCAATTCAAAACCTGCAACCACCTTTACATCTATAAATAAGACAACCCTCATTTGATGTTTAACATTCAGAAATTTCGTATTTCACCTCTGTAAATTCTATTCTTCATTTTGCTGCATTTTATTTTTGTGAGAGAGAGTATAAACACTTAGTGTGTTCGTTAGGCAAACAATTTGTAGTGCTGCTATTGTTTGTAGTAGATCATTTTATCCTGGGAGATAGACGTCCAAATTCTGAAAGCACTGAGGAGAGGACGAATCCATCTTAAAAACACAGTGTCAAACACTGGACTTGATCAGATTATAATTCGAAGAAATTAATCAAGTAAGTTATTTAATTTATTTTCGGTGTTTTGTTATTTAGTTAAATCAGATTTTAATTTTGTTTTTGTAATAAAATAAAATCTGTTTTTATTTATTTATTTTTATTTTGAGTTTGATTTTTGTAATCAAATAAATTCCCTCATTTCCTTTATTTTTTTTATATTCTGTTTGTTGTTAAGTACATAAACTGAATTAATTAATTACAGTAAAGATTGTCCAACAAAAATCACTCAACTTAACGTAAGAGGTAAAAATAAAAGATGGGTTAAATTATTTTAAGTCAGGACTTCTTGCAAATTAAGTCTGGTCTAAAAGATCGACCCGTAACTCCCCCTTAGATTTTTGACTCGCGAGCGGGCATAGGCTTACCTCATTGGAAACGAGTTAACCCAACTTAGGTATGTGTTTGGGTGGGCGCAACCATCGGACTAATTGATGACCCTTATAAAAAGGTATAGAGGACATGTATTTAATCTCTTTTTTTTTATGAAAAAAAAAGAGAGTGGTGTTCAAATTAAATTTGAAAAGATGTAGAGTGACTTAAATCAGTTTGGGTAAGCTCTTTTTAGTAATTTTCAAATGTATTGATATGTATAAAAAGATATATTAATTTTTTTTTAAGTATGTAAAAATATATATTGGGGAAATTATAATAAAAAAAACTTCACAGTTTAACTTCCGTAATAAAATAAATGTTAAAGTTTTAACTTTATCAATTTAAAGATTCGTCTATTTTTATTAAGTAAAATCAACACATTTAAGATTTAAATTGACAAAAAAAATATCATTTAATTTTATTGATTTTACTTAATAAAAATAAACGAATGATTTTGATTGAAAATAAATTAAAAGATTATACTTTAAATTGATAAAATTAAAAATTTAGAATTTATTTTGTTATAAAGTTGAAAATCTAAATTATTTTTAATTTTTTTTTCCTAAAAATGTATTCAAATTATAAAAAAAAAAATTGATATTTTGTATTCTTTATTAATAATGCTTGAGATTGTCGGTAGTAGCACTCTTAGGGGTTGATTGGGGAGTGTTTTTTGATTAAAATAGTCACAAAATCAAATCAAATTATCACATCACACTATTTATTTTGGATTAATTACCTAAAAGTCCTATTTACTAATACTGTGGTAGCTTAGATCCTATTCAAGATTTTTTGAACCAACAAATCTTATTTTGAGATATAAAGACGTTTTTTCCTTTCTGTCCTTTGGTTTGATTCGACTATACAGTAAAACTAAGAATATTATCAGTTTTTTCCAATTTTAAAATTGAAAACATTATTAGTTTTGCACAACAATATTCTATATAGATGTTTTGCAAACTGGGGGGGGGGGGGGGAACAGTGCATGAGATTAAACGTTTTTGCCCTCTACTCTTTAGTTTGATTTGACTATCTACTAAAGCTGAGAACATTATTAGTTTTTTTTTTTCAGTTTTAAAATTGAGAACATTATCAGTTTTTTCTCAATTTTAAATCTAAAAACACTATGGGGGGGAAGCATGAGATTAAATAGGTGATTTCATTCTCATAAACTCTATATTTGTGTTCTCGGTTTTGAAACTAAAAACACTAGAGAAAAAAAAAAGAAGCATGAGATTAAATAGGTGATTTCATTCTCATGAACTCTATATCTGATAACAATGATACCAAAATTGACATTGAAATCGAAATCGAAATCAAAAACAAGAGTTTCGAAACTGAAAAGATACCCTCAAAAATTAAGATTTAAGATATTTGAATCTAAAAAGTCTCGAATCGTTGAGCCGATCTATAACGCCGTCGATCACAGTTTTGTAAACCTCAAAGTATCAAAAAACGAAGTGATCTTCAAGAGCTCGTCAAAGACCACTTGCACTCTTATTTTCACTATTTTGCTTCCTTGAATCTGAGAATGTTCCAACTGAATCAATGTTTGATGATAGTATATGATCTTCTAGCTTTGCTGCTATGGAATTTGTGAACGAAAAAGTAAAAAAAAATCGAAAATTTGTGGAGATAAAGAGAGAGGAACGACTTCAAATCTAAGAATGTTTCCAACTGATATCGATGTTTGATGATATGATCTTCTAGCTTTGTTGCTCTGGAATTTGTGAACAAAAAGGTTTAAAAAAATCTTAAATTCGTAGAGATAGAGAGAGGAACGGAGAGAGAGGGGGGGTAGACGGGGTGTTTTGTGTTTTTGAATTTGTAAGGATAAATTAGTCATATAAAATTCACAGAGTACTTATGGATTTAAAATTTTGTGAGTAGGATCTAAACTATCATTATTTGTTAAAATAGGACTTGACTGTAAATTTTCCCTTTATTTTTTTAAAAAGCATGCTTCTTTTTAGTCCAAATCGGATTGGAAGGTATTGTTGGGCCTCCGTAGGCCAACCACGGAACCTGCATCGATAATTCGGACCGTTCAATATGTAAGACTCGTCGAGTACTTTATCCTTGTAAAAAATCACGTTAATCGGATATCAATATCCACTTAATTGGACCATATTTATATCAACGGTAAATGTGATTTTTTGAAATAAATTGTTGACACAAATGTTATTCGATCAAGTGTCTATTGATATCCGATCAATATGATTTTTTGCAAGATGAAGTACTCGACAAGCCCTATATAGTAAACAGTTCAGATTATCAATACGGACTCCATGCTGGACCTACAAAGGCCCAACAACACCCTCCAATTGAAAAACCCAACTGGAAAGGAGCCTACTCCATTTTTTTGGTATGTTTTTTATACTAAAAGTTAAAAAAACTAATTAAAATAGTTAGCCCTCATTTGACATGGGGCTACCAAGCTAAAATAGCCACAAAAAGACAAATTAAGTTTAAAAGTCAATAAGACAACATATCACATTCAAATCATAATCAGTTCATTTTTTTCCTCACAAAAGTCAAAAAAGTCAAAAAGCCTAACCCAAATGAGGCTTTTTAGCTGCAAGCTATAGCAAAAAAACCAAAAAACTAATCCACTTTCCAAACAAAGCCTTAATTTCCAAACCACCACTAAGAATTTTAGTTGAGGCTAGTAGCTCTACTTCTTGTTGCAAGTTGGTAAGTGCTTCTTGTCACGACCCGAACCCGCCCCTATGGGTTTAGCATCGCAACGGCCAGTAATCCATGATTACCAAAGGCCTGCTTAACAGTAATGACAGTAATACAGAATAAGGGGCTGGCGGAAGCCAAACAGTAATAAAAAGATGTCCAATGAGCTGTGAAAATCTGAATGCAAAAAGACTTATATGAATAAGCCACATTCATAACCAAAACATATATACATACGTCATATACACAAACATCCAGGTTAGGGATCCAATCCCTTCACCATAACTGTACAGTCAAGTCTAAAACATTTATTACAAAACAAAGACAATAGGGTGAAACAGAGACACCCCAAAACAGCCTTAACTTGAACGAACCTGGAACCTCGAAGTGAGGCACAATGGTTGGCTCGACAAAACGAGAGCTTAACTCGACGCATCTAGCTCCGGTCCGGTGCCTGGACACCTACATATAAATATAAACCGTGAGCTAAAGCCCAGTGAATAACATATGCGTAAAAGGGTTAAGAATGAATGTCCTTTCATTAATTAAAACAGTCATTTGCATCAGTAAATCAGTTATTCAGTCAGTGGCTCATATTTCATGCCATATCAGTCATTTAGAAATCATTACAGCGATACGTGGTATGTCCAATAGCAAAACAGTACAGTAGGTCTTAATAGACCGAACAGTCAGTTGATGGCCATCATGACAGTAAACAGTAGTAGTTCCAAACATTGGAATTAACAGAGATCTCTGTAAGAGTAGCAGTAACAGTAACAATAAGTTGCTATGGATGCCACGAGTATAGTTTACAAATAGGACAAACATTCATTCAGTAAACAGTGTTATTTTAGAAAGCAGTGCAATCAATCGTTCAGAAATAATTGTAATTGAACGTATCTTTACAACATTGTTACTCACAGAGTACTGGCTACAGACAGGCTAGTCAGCGTCCTCGGTTGCCAACCCTACACAGTTGCAGAACGAACACACACACTAAGTTACACACTTGGGATTAATAACTTAGCCCCTTAACTTGACTTGATGTGGTTCTATAACATTATCCTCATTAAGATGCCTTAAACTTGGCCTAGGAATGCCTAGGATGGAATGAGGATGCAAAAATATACTTTAAAACACTTTTCAAATTTTTGCTGAAACAGGAGTCTCGCTCGAGCGCGCTTACCAAAACAGAGGGGTCGCTCGAGCGTGGACTCCCTCGCTCGACCGGTCTGTAAAAATGCAAAAAGTACTAGTTGTTGAAATTCTCCGCTTGATGCTCGCTCGAGCGTGAGACACAGCTCTTCGCTCGAGCATAGGTCTCGTCGCTCGAGCGTGCGTCTGCGTGCACAAAAACCTGAGAGCTTGCAATCTACGCTCGAGCTAGCATTCCGTCGCTCGAGCGGGACTCTGAACAAAAAGATGGTCGCTCGAGCGTGGAAGCCAAAATCTGGAATTTCCAGATTTGCTCCCAAAGCTCAAACCAAGAATTAAACTTATCAAAACTCAACCTCTTAGGCCACTTTTCTGGAAAACACTTGAAAACTCGTACTACAACACATTTTGAAGATCAATTTTGTAAAATCAAGCCCAAAGGTGAGACAATTAAACACAATTTTGAATGAAACTTGAAGAATAATGCAAGAACATCACATGCATGAGTTCCTATGAATTCCAATGCTCCAAAACATGATCAAATGCAAGATTGAACTCAAAACTATGGTGAATTCATGGACTACAACCAAAATATGAACATGCATGTGGAAATTCTCATGAAAACAACCTCAAAATTCTATGATATGGACATGCATGTATGAATTAATTAAAGTTCCTTGAATTCTAGCTCAATTAACCCATGAATTCACCTATTTCATGTGTAGACAAGTTCTAGATGCCTCAATGACAAGATCAAGGGGTTGAGCTCTTACCTAAACTCCTTAATTAAGCTTTACTTAAGCAAAGTTCTTGAGCAATTCAACAATTCTTCAAAATTTCCTCAATTTCTTCTAATTCTCCAAGCCAATTTTCTTGTTGAACTCAATTTATCCTAACTCACTCTGTCTAACGGTTTTGCCAATAAGATGGATGAAGAAATGATGTAAAACTAAGCTCCAAACAATAACTCTAAAGGTGCCCCACCCAATGGCAAAGATGTAATAAATTCAAACTAATGTAATTTGACATTATTTAATCTAATTAATCATTCCAAATCAAATTTTAATTAAACCTACCATAAAATCACATAAATCCTAATTAGCATAAAATACTAATCAATTTCTGAATCGGTCGCCGATAAGGCTTTCAATTCACAATTCGAATTAAAAAAACACGAACAGATCATTCAGTAATCAAACAGATAGAAATGCATTTAAAGCAACACACTCATGCAAACAGATTAGGATTTCATTCTAATTAATTACTTATCATGCTCAATCACAGTTTAACACTAATCAGAGGTAAGGGTTGTCACAGTCTTCCCTCCTTAGAAGAGTTTGGTCCTCCAAACTCGGATTACCTTCATTTTGGAAAAACACTGGGTCCAGGGGGAACAATTCAGGATATCTTTTCATCATATCGTCTTCCCCTTCTCAAGTGGCATAAATGCCACCATGGTTTTGCCAATCCACTCCACTTTCACTAACGGAATTTCCTTTATTTCTCAACTTCTTGATTCGTCGATTTACAATCTGAACAGGCCGTTCTTCATAAGTGTAGTCATCACTTAGCACTACACGGGTAGGCTCAATAACATGGAAGGGATCTCGAAAATAATCCCTCAACATTGAAATATGGAAGACATTATGCATATGCTCCATTTCAGGAGGAAACGCTACTTGATACGCCACCGGATTTAATCCTTTTTTTTCTTTTCAATAATTTCATACGGCCCAACATATCTCGGTGCTAGCTTTCTCTTAGCCCCAAAACGAGTCTGTCCTTTCATTGGTGTCACTTTAACAAAAACATGATCACCCATTTCATATTCCCTGTCTCGCCTTCGGACATCCGCATAACTTTTCTGTCGGCTTTGTGCGGTTTTCAATCTTTGTTGAATCAGTTTCACCTTTTCTGTGGTCTCATGTACAATCTCGGGCCCAAGCAAAGGCCCGTCTCCAACTTCTGGCCCAGCAAATAGGAGATCGGCATTTTCTGCCATATAAAGCCTCGAAAGGCGCCATACCAATGCTCGAGTGAAAACTGTTGTTGTAGGCGAATTCAGCTAAAGGTAAATGATTTTCCCAATTCCTTGGAAATCAAGAACACACATACGTAGTAAGTCTTCCAGAGTCTGGATGGTTCTTTCTGATTGGCCATCTGTCTGAGGATGGTATGCACTACTCAGTTCTCAATTTAGTACCCAATGCCGTTTACAGACTTTGCCAAAATCTCGATGTAAACTTCGAGTCCCTATCAGAAAACAATAGACACAGGCACTCCGTGCAATCTAACAATCTCATCAATATAAATTGCAGCCAATTTGTTCGTATTATAAATTGTTTTGACAGGTAAGAAGTTAGCAGATTTAGTCAATCGATCAACAATAACCCAAATTGAGTCCATACCTTTACTGGAGCGAGGTAATCCGACAATGAAGTCCATAGTAATATGTTCCAATTTCCACTCCGGTATCGGTAAGGGCTGAAGTAAGCCTGCGGGTCGTTGATGTTCAGCTTTAACTTGTTGGCAGTGGTAGACATTTCGACACAAAGTCAGCAATTTCTTTCTTCATTCCCGGCCACCAGAAATTAAGTTTCAAGTCTTGGTACATTTTTTGTATTTCCTGGATGGATGGAAAGTTTTGAATTGTGGCCTTCCTGCAAAATTCGCCTTTTCAGTTCAGACTCGTTTGGTACACACAACCTTCCCTGAAATTTCAACACATTATTTTCAAATTTAAAGTCTGGCCTTGGTTTGGATTCCCCCGTTCATCAATGGTTTTCTTCAAAAGGTCATCTTGGTATTGTTTCTCTTTAATCTCCACAATAAGTGCCGGTTGGGCAGAAATAGTCAACAACAACAACAACAATCAAGCAATTTCAATCAAATTTGAAGTAATCTCAAACAAATTTCTAGCAATCTCAACAAATCTCAATAAATCTAAAGTAAATTTTAAACAATAATTACTTGAATTTCAAGATGCTTTGATGGATTTCAAATGATTCATCTTCGTGCAGGGTTTAACTTAGGGTTTCGGGTTCTTTTTCATCTTCAATTTGAGGTTTCAACCTCTCTCGATTTAGGGTTTACTTGGGGTTTCAATTTGGAAGGGTTTTAATTAGGGTTTTGGAGGGTTTCAGAGAGTAGATGGAGATAGAGATGGAGATGGAGATGGAGATGGAGATGGAGATGGAGTTGGATCTTGGTTGTTGCTCTGTTTTCTTGAGTTTTTTGTAGAGAGAGAAGGTGAGAATCGAGAGGGAAGTGATGAAGATGACTTGCCTCTTACATAGAAATATAGAGAGAAAGAGGGGGTGGTTGAGTGAGAGACAAAGAGAAAGAATGTGTTGATCACTTTGGATGAGAGAGAAAAAAAGATGGAAAGAGAGTGGGGTCAAAAAAAAAAGGGAAAGAATAACAAGAAAATAAAAGGAGGAGAGAGAGAGAGAGGGGTATGAATGGAAGGATCTGGAGCACAACTCATCCTCCAAGATAACAAGAAATTTTTTATATTTTCTACATAACAAAAAAAAAGAAGGTAAAATTTTATATATATGTGTGTGTGTAAATTTATATATATATTGAAATTTTGTAGTGGTATGTAAATGATGGAGTGAATTATATATATGCACAATTATATATATACACTAGTGTTCCACCCGTTTTATAATTATTTATATATATGTGAATTGCGATTTTTAAATGTCTTTTTTTTTTTTTTTTCTGCAGACAGAAAAAGGAATATAACAAATGCAAGCATATCTTCAATCAATTATTTTAATGTTTGCTTTTTGTTCAAAATTTAAAAATAATGTATGGGCAAAATTTATAACTAAATTAAGGAAAAATTTATTCCTATCGACATTTTTTACTTCTATATAAATACTTAAAACATAAACCTGAAAAAGATAGTCAATATAATATTATACATTAAGTAAAAAAAATGTGCTTAGCAATTATGCTTATATAAATTTACTATAGTTTTAGTTCAATTTTTTTTTTTTTTTTTAAAAAAAACATTTTGTTTAGCTAGTACAAAATAGAATTTTCTTAGCAAAAAAGAAAATTATAAATTTTGTTACAAATTTTCTAATGTTTATCCTTAACATTCTATTCTACTTGCTTGTTTGTTTGCTTACTTGCTTTTAAAGTTTTGATCTTTGATCTTTACTCTACATTTATCATATTATTTTATTTATTTTTCTTCTTCTTGCTTGATTTTCGCATGATACTTTTTTCATAGTGCATCTTCAAGTGTATTAGTGAAAACATCACACACTTAAAATGCACAAAATTACAATATATAGAAAAAAGTAAGTAATTGGCCAAAACTAAAACTATTTTAAAAAAAAAAAAAAAATTTTGAAATAGAAAATAATTTATTTATTTATTTATTAATTTTTAAAAATAAACTTTTAAAGAAAACAAAGAAAACTATATAAAAAAAAAGTACACAAACCAAACATATAATAAAAAATAAAAAATAAATGAATTGTAGGATTTTCAAGAGAGACTCACAAACAAATTTTATAAAATCTTATCTATTTATATATTTTTTGTGTATGTTTTTTCTACTTCTAATCCCGATAATGACATTGAAATAATATGCACTTCTTGCATTAAGTCCATCTAATAGTTTTAGCAAATACAGATGTAATAAATTTTATAACACAAAACACAAACAATTGTGAGACAAAGTATCTAAAAAAAATAAAAATAACATTCAATGATGATGTAGTGTAGCGACTCAGATTTTTTCGTAAGTCATCATTTATTTATTTATTTATTTTTATTTATTATTACTTTATTTTATTTTGGGACTTCATTAATTGTGTGGTTGCATGAAAATTTAATGTGGTATTTAATTAATTTAATGTGATATTTAATTATATATAATTAATCTGAATATTTATATATTTTTTATATATGTATATAAAAGGTGTTTTACATATATGTATATATATGTGTTGATCATATATAGTATATTTATATATATTGTATTTGTATAATATAAGAATATCTCCAACGGTTCACCAAATTTTTCAAAAAATCTGAGTAAAAAAAAGACCATTTTCTCAATCTGATACAGACTGCTCCAATGGTTGTCATCAAAGCAGGGGTCGACCGGCCGGTCGACCGGTTAGTGTATTTTTTTTTTTTTTACCTCTTTGAACCTTTTGACCTGTTTGAACCAACCTATTTGCAAGGGAACCGATTGACCAGTTGGTCAACTGGCCGGTCAACCGACTGGTTGACCGGTTGGTCTCCTCCAACAGTCACGTACAGTAAATTGGTGAAATCTTCCCCCTGTTCTCACTTTGATGAAAAATTTGGTGAATTCTCGTTTTGATACCAATTGGATGAAACCATTAGAGCTGCAAAAAGTGACTTTTTCACCAAATTTTAAATCTGATGCTAGGTTTGGTGAAGCGTTGGAGATGGTCTAATATTATATAATATATCAATTAGGTTAGAATAGGATTAGGTAATCAATCAAAAGAAAAGAAAAGAAAAAAAAGAGAGGAGCAGCAGCTACGGCGCAAAGAGAGAGAGAGATTAATCAAATTAAAGAAAGCCGAGAGAGAAAGAGGAGATGTAACAACCCTCATTTTGACTTAGCTGTGCTTGCATACATTCCTGTATGATCTTGTCGGGTTATGATTGCCAATCTTGTTTATCTTGATTTTTGTCGTGCTTTGTCTAAAGTTTTGCTTGCATGATTTTGTTCTTTGCTTGGTGTATAGCCGAGGTCATCTGGAGCTTAGTTCACCTTTGAACCTTTGTACTTAGAACTATTTTGGAACCGCTTGATTGACCTCCATCTTCACCCCGGGCATGTTTGCCGAGATGTCACTACCTGGGCCGAGGTGTTCAGAACCAAGGCCGAGGAGTGTATCATCTAGGCCGAGATGTTTTGCACTTAGTAATCCTTGTCCTTGGGCAGGTATGGCCTAAACCGAGGTGTGGCACACCCAGGCCAAGGTGTGGCACAGCTTAGTCAAGTGTCGTCCTCCCTAGCCGATGTCTTTGTTACCCTGTTGCCGAAGCTTTGACTTTAGCCGATGTCATTACTTGCCGATGTATCTTGCCTTAGCTTGCTACATACGCTCTGTCATAGACTTGTCTTATCAATCAGTCACCTTTTTGAGTTGAACCAACCCGGTGGTGCCACGTGTCCGAGCTGAGTTTTAAGACAGCCGGCAGACCTAGAAACAAATCATTTTGTCTCAAATCTTTGTTTTTAGAGAGAGAAGCTCTAGAGGAAGAAGAAAGGAGTTGTAGAGTGAGAAAGTAGAGTTCCGAGCTTGATCTTGAGGATCGAACCGTTAGATTTGAGTTTTGAGGTTAGATTCTTGCTCTGCTCTAGTTATTCTTATTGACTATCAAGCTGCATTGCACGATTGAATCCGTTTTGCATGCCATGCATTGATTTGAAGTTGGTTTTGGAAGAGAAAATAATGTTCATGAGTTTTGAAGAAAAGTCTTGTTTCGATCCAAAAGTTTGGAACAAGAACCATGTTTTTGTGTTTGTTCTTGATGATCTTGTTCCTTGCATTCCTCAAGGGAAACCCAGGTTTCCCCGGTTTCGTTTTTGGTTGTGGCCACCAGGACCACACCTCGGCTAGAAGGTGTGGGGCCTCGGCAAAGACCTGGCTGGTACCCAGTGTGCTTTCATGGGACGAGAAAACAGCGTTTTAACTCCCAGCATGTCTTGCTTTGTTATTGACTTTGATTTGGTGGAATGCCGAGATCATTTGCATGCCTGTAAAGCTTGCCTTGAGAATTGTATTTTTGCTATGTGATTGTAGGTCCTTGATCTTTGCTTTGAGCCTACACCCGAGAAGAACTAAGTGAGTGGTATTTTTAATAAAGCTATGTTATACTGTTTTGATAGATCTTGCTTTGCTTTGTTTTGATGAAAGTATTTGTTAAGCATGAATGATTAGCCCTATTTTGATGTATCCAGTATAGGCTTTGTTTTGATGTCATCTTTGAAAAGTCCCTTGGCTGGAGGATTCTAAACTTTCGCAGCACTAAGTATAAAAGTCCCTTGGCTGGAGGACTCTAAACTTTCGCATCACTAGGTATAAAAGGATACGGTCCTTTCTTGTACAGACTATCGTGTTAAAGCGGGCTACGGGCCTAAGTAACACAAGATCATTGCGTTAAAAAGAGCTACGGGCTTAAGTAACACAAGTCCCTTGTGCTGGAGGACTATAAACTTTCGCAGTACTTTTGACTGATCGATTACGGATCGTGCAGTCCTTGTTTTGCCACTGACGGTTTACCGCGTGGATTTGTTTGTTCGGAAAGCTTGATTTGTATTCTGCCGATGTCAGTAAGCATCCCTTGAGACTTGTAAGACTTGATAGATGAATACGGTTCATCTCTTGATTCGGTAAAGTTTTGATGTGATCTACTTTGAGAGGATCTCGGCTAATATTCGTATGGTTTTGGCATGTTTTGTTTTGTAAAGACTTCAGCTATATTCATGCAAAACCTTTATTACTAGTACCATTCACTGAGTATCCAAGCTCACCCTCTCTATATATATGTAGGTGATGAGCAGGACGGCGGCGACGCCTAGATGTGTTTGCAAGCTTGTTTTGGATTCTTGGTTACGTCGGCTTTGTTTTGTATTCATGTCAGCAATTCTGTTTTCACGTCGGCAAATCTTGAAAATCATGCTTCTTGGCTTGTATTCCCTGTGTTTTGTACATGTCGGCTGAGAAGCCTTTTGATCAAGATGTAATTTGTATTTTGTTATTTATAGGCTGGTTGTAATACCGTATTGTATATGCCATCTCATTTGATCTATGCACAACTCTCATGGACCACTTGTATCTTAAATTATTGCTTCCGCAAATTGTAAGCCCCCTATGTATACTCTGTTGTGTGTGATTCTTGCAAGTTGGCCTTCGGTAATCTTGGGTTACTGGCCATCACGGCACCATCCTACTAGGGGCGGGTTGGGGTCGTGACAGGAGAGGAGGAAAAAAATTAGATTAGGGTTTTGTTTTGGTGACTCTATTAGTTCTTTAAATATTTTTTTGATCTTCAAAAAATATTGTAAGTGCAAAACCCACTTCTCTTGATTTATGTTTAATTCGTTGTTTTTATTTATTTATTTTTATTTATTTGATGTTGAATTGATTTCGTATTTACATGTAGATGATTGATCGGATTTAATTATTTTGATTAGTTGTGTATGTGAGGTTTAGAGTTTTTAGATGATTGATTGATTTTAATTATTTTGATTAGTTGTGTATACAAGGTTTAGGATTTTTATATGAATTTATTTTATGGTTGTAATCACACTCATAGATCTATGAAATTAAAATAAATTTAGAACCCATAGATAAATTTCTTATGTTCCACCATGACTCCATGAATTGTTGTTTTATTTGAGTGTTAGTGAGAAAGAGTGTATAAAAAAAAGGTGAGGATTATGAGATTTATTTGAATGCCTTAGGCTTGGCATTATTATGTTTGTTCTCATGAGTGGATGAGAGATTATGTATATATATTGTTGCCTCGTTCTCATGAATAGACGAGTGCTTTGATTTACGCACGTACGTATATGTTAACCATCTGGGAAGTGTGGGTCAAACTCGGGACAATATTCCCGTACAAGTTTGGCTTCAAAGTGGTGTTAGGTATACGGATGACACATGTGATATATTTGTAGGCCGGAAGTGGAGGCCGAAGTGGTGGAGTTAAGGTATAAAGAATTAAATATGAGTTTATTATTGTAGTGTGAATTGTATTGATTTGTACATCTTTAAAAAAAAAGTAAACGACCTCGATAAATTATGAAATTTGAATAGAGCATGTATACGTAATTCTAGACAACTTTTGCATTTCAACTTTCTACTAAAAAGATCGATTATAACTTATAATCGGATGATTTTAGTCATAGTAGTTTTGATTCATTTTTGCAATGCAGATTTTAGAGGCTGTTTTAACCCACGAAACGAGCTCATTTTTATTGGTTTCGCATAAACTGAAGTAAAGCATTATTCTGAACAATTTTCGTGTTTTGAATTTTTCCGAAAAAATTCATCTTACAGTAGTTTCTTTTCGTTTGCAGTTCCAGATTTTTAGATCGAATTTCGTTTAGGATTTTCTATTTAGTTTTTCTCTCAACCTATTCAGTTTCTACTAAATTCGTCTACGTCACCTTTTAGGAAATTTGATTATGTACAACTTTTTATTTTTTGAGTTTTGGTCAATTCGAATTATTTAAGCCTGAAACGGTGCATTTTTATATTTCTTCAGCAAGTTACTTATGATTAAATCATACTAACTTTATTTTTTTCAGAATGGTGAGCCTTACTAACTTTTTATGCAGGGCTGACCTACTATATTTTTATTTTTATTTTGTTTATTTTATACTCAATTTATATTTCGTTGTGTATGGGTAAGAAACTAAATGTCGCCGTATCGCGGGAAACTACCATTCGTTTCGGTGCGGATGGAACTACTTGCATTGTCCCATAACAAGAATTAAATGTATTTTTATTTGTGTTTAGTGGACACGTGGGTGTCAAATAATTATACTCATACCAGTATACTTGTATACTGACCCGTTTTGTCTCTTGGCATCTCGGGTGCGTTCTATTTTAGCGCAGCCAAGCTTCTTTTGCAAGATTAGGTGGGGCTACGGTAGTGACGTGAAATAACTATAGTTGTTGGACATGTTTCTTGAATTTCTTTTGTTTTCTTGAACTTCGGGTTGATATTAGTTTATATATTTATTATTTTTTTTATGAGTTTAGCATTTGGATAATTTGACATGGTTTGTACCCTTACATTATTTAAGTTATTTTGACTATTTATTGTTACTTTAATGTTGGAGGTATTGGTTAGTTATGAAATTATGGTAGATGGTTTGATTGGCGTTTTGTTAGTTTTTTTTTAATCCCTTGTAAACTTTTGAGGATGGAAATTTACTTAAATCCTTTGGAGACGTGAACGTTTAAATTTTGTTTTACCCCTAGGATTTGGATGATGGGATATTGATTGGGGTTTAGTCCTAATTTAATCTATACTATATATTAAGCAAAAGGGGGTTTTTAACCCCCAAGGCCTGTGGGAGCTTCAATATCTCAATCTGAATTTTCTATATTTTTTATTTTTTATTTAAAAAAAAAAACTCAGTATTTATTGATTTGATCAAAATCCCCTAATCAGCTTTTATTAATTTTTTTTCAATCCACATGTCTTTCCACGTACCTGCATTTATTGATTTAGTCAAAATTTCCTAATCAGCATTTAAAATCCCTCATACAAATAATTATAGATACAATCCGTGTATAGTTACTACAGTACCCTTTTTAACTTCTCTCATACACTGTGGTTAGTGATAAGATTATTAAATTATTTTTATAAAAAATCTTTAAAAACATAATTTATATATTAAAAAAAATCTAAAACAAATATAAATATCTATAATTATCCCGTGCATAGCACGGGTGATAGGCTAGTATTTAATTGTCCAAATTTTGGGGCGTGACATGTAGAAGCACACCTGACGTTTTAATTAGAGGTATAACTAGATAAATTGCCATAGAAGGAAAAGACAACCTTTTTTTTCATCGGAACAATTACATAACTCCATGTATAATTTTAATGTCTCTCACTCTTCTACACGTCCAATTCTCTATCAATGAGAATATTTGAGAAAACAAAGAGATGTGATTTGAGACTTTTCAATTGTTGAATTCTATTAATTAATAGTTATTAGGCTTCAATGGTCATACTTCTAATATTTGTTAGCCATTAAGACCATCTCCAATGGTTTATCAGATGTATCACCAAATTCAAATTTGGTGAAAAATAGGAACTTTTTGTGCTCCAATGGTTTAACCAAAACGATATCAAATTGAGAAAATAGCAAAAGTTTCGCCAAACTGAAGATCTCAGTTTACTGTGCAGGACCGTTGTGAGCTGACACACAGGACGACTGGCCGGAAGTCCGACCGATTGTCCCCCCAATCATCCGGTTACTTCAATAATTCCCATAAAAATGATACCAGATTTGAAGGAAGGAAATGAAGATGAGGAAGAACAAAGAAAGACGATCTAATCCCTCTCTCACTCAACATTAGCCAACCATTCATATATGTTCTTCTCTGCTTCTCTCTCTTCTATTATATCCCTCTCTCAAATCTGATGCTCAATTTCTCCTCTATTCTTTCATTTTATGTATGTATATATGTGTGTATATATATATATTATATTTGATTATGGTTGCTTTAATTTCAAATCTGGGTTTTGATTGGTTGGTTGGTTTGTGATGTTGAGGGTTGCATGAAATCTGAATTTTTAGATTCAATTAATTATGTATGCGAAGCGAAGCATATGAGAGCAACATTCGAAGTTGAGAAAGTGTGTGGACGAACTGCTTCAATAAGATCGTTTGTGGGGTTAGTTAAGATTTGGGCTTTTATTGCAGACATCAATGGTGGGTTGGAAATAATTAAGGTCTTGAACTTGAAAATCTCTTGTTTGAGCAGGGTGGCTTTGGTTGTTACTTGTGGTAATTGTGCTTGTGCTTGTGCTTGTGGGTGTGGATATCCATTGTTTCTTGGGGAAAGAAAATGATTTCAAATGTTTCAGAAAGTGTAGTTTAGAGAGGGGGAAAAAATTTCAATCGCTTAACCGATCAATCAACCAGTCGTCCCACCGAACGTCCCCAGTATTTTGATGCAAGCCGTTGGAGCACCTCATATCAGATTGAGAAAAACGTCTTTTTTTTCCTCAAATTTGATGAAAGAAATAGTTCACTGTTGGAAATGCTCTAAAGCTGAGTTATTTGGTTTCATCTATATTCACTTGATAATTTAAAAGTGGACACGTGTCAAACCTTTACACAAACACTTGGCACATTTTTTGAGTTTTTTTAATGAAATGCATAGTGCAATTTTTTTTTCTTTTTTCTTTGCAATTGCAACCTGTTATTTTTTTTATAAGAATTTATATTTGTTTTGGATTTTTTTAATATACAAATTATTTTTTTTAGATTTTTTTTATAAAAATAATTTAACAATCCCATCACAAATCATAGTGCATAGAAGAAGTTGAAAATGGTGTGGCAGTATGAAAGAAGTCAAAAAGGCTTGTAGGTTGAGAGAAGTCAATAAATGTTGAGTTTTTTTAAAAAAATTAAAAAAATAGAAAATTAAGATTGAGATATTAGAGCTGCCATAAGACTTGTGGGTTAGAAACTCTATTTTCCTTATATAATATATAGATAGGTATGTAAAATTTTATATATATATATATAGGTAAATTTTTGTTTTTTTATTTTGTAGTGGTATGTGAATGGTGGGTGAATTATGTTTATAATTTTTTTTTTTTGATTTTTTTTTTGATTTTTTTGGGTAGAATGTAAATATTTATTTTAATTTTTTTTTTATAAAAAAAGTCATAAAAGATAAAAATAAAAAATAAAAAAATATTCAAAAATCTATATCCAAACATCACTTACAAAATTAGAGTGAAAATTGATTGAGATTTGCCAAAATAGCTTTGCATCATTGTTATAATTTTACAAATTGTTGCTGTAACATGCCAAATTATAACTTTAGCAATGCTATTTTGATAAATATCATTAAAGATACTCTAACTTCTCAAACATAACTCTTTTTTTTTAATCAAATTAAAATAGGAAAAAATATATATAAATAAAAAAAATCACATGACCGACCTCCCAAATAAGACCATAATTAAGCTGCGTAATTGATGGTATAGTTGTAGTACAAATACAAAAGAATGATGACTAATAATAATCGGCATGCATCTCTTGCATTTCTTTTTCTTTTTCTCTAATTTCTTTCTCTACATAAGCCCTCGTTTGGCAATTGGATCATTTTAGCTTTCTGACTAGATTAGTCATAAAAAAATAAAATAAGTTAAAATGTTAATAAGATAAAATATTACATCTAAATCATAATTTTTTTTTTCACAAAAATCAAAAAATTTAAAACAACTAATCCAAACGAACTTTTTAACTTGGATTAAAATAACCAAAAAGTCAATCCAACTTTCCAAACGAAACCGAAGTGATATTTAGTAGGTGTTTAACATCTCCTAAAAAATTCAAAAAGTCACAAAAAAATAAAAAAGTTAACACTATTCACATGTTTGGGCGGGAAATAAAAGTCTGAATAGGCAGAGAGTAAAAAGACATATATGCCCTTGGTACATTCCCCTTCCAACAGTGCACTTTTTGGTTAAAAAAAATTCAAAATAGTGCAGCACAGTGCACTGCGGCTGACGCACAATGTAACACATCACACTCACTGACATGCACGGACAGTGCTCAGAAGAGTATTAAAGTAATTTATCTAGTTGATACAATATTTTAATACACATTTTTTCGTAAAAAATTAAAAAATTATCTCAAACATACATCTTTTTTTCCTCTACTTATTTAGCAAAAAAGTCAAAAAATGTACTTATATAGTTCATCTCAAACAATCCCGTAAAGTTTTATGGTTTGAATTGTTTTTCTCTCCAACTAAGACACTATTTGGTATAAACTAAATAAGTGCACTTATTTTAGATAAGTTTACTTATTTTAGTCATATTATTTCTTTACTTTTTCTACATATCTTTTTATAAAAGATGTTAAAAGTCAAAGAACTACTTTTAACCTCAGCCCCAAAAGAAGCCTTAGATCATCTCAAATAAATATAGCCATCACAATAATATAGATTTATGCATACAAAGGCCCATTTTGATAACATAATTAAAAATCAATTTTTTAACTTTTTAACTTTTTTTAAAATTATATTACATCTTTATTTTTTATATATTTTTTAAAAAATTAAAAAATCAACTTTTAACTTATACTTAAAATAGGCTAAAAGTCTTAAAATAAAGAAAAAATTACTCATAAATCCCATTTGAAAAAATGTTAGTCCATTTAGTCCTACATTTTTTTTTACAAACTAAATAGTCTTTTTTATTTGTAGTATGTATTATTGATTTAATTTAATAATATTTGAGTTTACTTGTTTGCCCCTTATTGTGATTATGTTTTTAATGCTTTTTTGGGGATTAAGTGTGTGGATACGGTATCGTTTAACAATTTTTTTTTTTTTTTAGGAATTTTGTAGAGTGATTGTGGAAATTATTGATGTTACCTACTTAGTTTTACATTATTGAAGTTAAATCATTTGCGTTTTTCTGGAAAGGTGTGTGGGTTGTAACATCTGTATTTACCTATATAATATCAGCCCAGAGCCATGTTGCCATACCATTAAGCCTCCCACTAACAACTTATAACATTAGCACCAAACACCAACCACATAATATAACATCGACACAGTCCGACAATCTCTGACAATTAACAACCACTATCCCCTACTACCACCAAACCCCACCAACACTTTCAAGCATACATCCTCCCACTAGCCCCCAACATTACAAAATACACACCCAGTCATACAAACATTAGGTACAATACTGTACGGGGAGCAAATATTCTGGCAAGCCCGTACTCCTTTCTTCCAAGCTCCGTTTCTGTCCGATCACCTGAAAGCACAACGGCGGTGAGCTACCCGGCGGTGTGTGGCCGGAAAAACCCTCCGACGACCAAGTTAGCACACCTTGGGATAGAGAGAGAAAGATGAGAGAGTTTTAGTGTAAGAGTGTCTTACAAAATGTTCGTCTGTCCTCGTATGGGGGGCGCAGACATGTTTATATACCATCTGTGCCCCAAATCTACTCCCAGTGATCTCTCAACACATGGCACTGCTATCCTATCTGTCAGCACAAATCTCGCTGAACACCACCTAACCCAACTGCCAGCCCACTCTACTGGGAGCTCGGCAGCCGGGCTGCAGCTTCTCGGCCGCCAACAGCCATACTGCACTTCAAGACCAAGTGCTTCCAATAACCGAGCTTTGTTTCAGCCGTGCTCGACCGCATTCCGACGACATCGAGCACGGGATTGGTCATTCTGGTTAACCAAAGGCCTTCCTGCCGAGCTTCAGGCACGAATCTTCATGCCGAGCTATGGGTGCGTGCCTTCCGACCGAGCAACGCATGAACCGTGAAGCCCTTCTAGGCCACGGACGTCTCAACCGAGCTCTCACTCGACCAGCCTTCATACCAAAGAGCCCAAGTAGCTCGGCTCCGCAGGCCCTTTGCCATTACCGAGCAAAACCACGGCACAATCTTGAAGCCAAATACCTCGGCCCAATCTTGTTCGGCCCAAACTAGATCATAAATCTCCCTCTCAAATACTATGCATTTGTTTCATTACACACATGCAAAACATCACATTTGCAATCACTAGTAACCCTCAAACCCATGAAAATATTAAAACATTAACCAACAAACCATGTGTCTGAAACATTACAAACATGCGCAACATCACATTTGCAATCAATGATAAACCCCAAACCTGCGACGTGAACAAGATCACCTAAAACCCTACATGACACACCAATTAAAAAAAACATATTTCGAGCATCGACCTTGATATCGTATTGTTCCAAAAACAACCAAACTAACATTAAAGACACCCATAACACATGATCAACGATGCCGTAAATGAATTAATTTTAAATCGTCGACATTACGTCCTCAATGTTAATCGCACTTCAAGATGTCTTAGTGTCCACGCCGCTTCGCCTCTATAAATTTGATAGAAGGGGTTTTCATGATTTTTTAGGATTTTTTTGAGGGTTTTGTAATATTATTTAAGGAATAACGAATTTTGGGTGTAACGTTCTCAAATCTAATGTTTAATTCACACAAACTGAGGATCAACACTGCAACATTGTTAAGGAAACGTTGACGTTCCCATTTTTGAACTTCTATTTTATCCGCAATTGAGGGAAAATGAAAAAAAAATGCTATAGTATACTTTTCGACTTTTTGGTAACTACATCACATAAACACCCAATATATCCCTCCAAACAACCAACTCATCTATTACATTCGTGGACTTAAATACATTCGTGGACTTAGGTGCAATTAATATTGACATGAGATCAATCAACCTCCCAAATAAATTACAAGATTAAAATTTTAAACTATCTAAATTTAAAATTTGTGGATGTTTTTTCCTAAAATAAAACCATGATAGCAATGCGTTTGACTCTAATTTTTATGTTTGAAATTGTAAATTACCGCTTTGATTTTTTTGTACTTTTTGTGAATCTGTACAAAGGTGGAGATAGATTGTTTATTTACATATGGTTGATGATGATGCCCCATGATGGTGAAGAGAGACAGACCCACTAATTTCCTACCATGTTTCCTGTCATAGATAGATGGGTGCAGTGGAGACAATGGGTTATTTTAAGAACAAAAATGCTTTAGACAACTAATTAGTGGTGGCTCTAATGATACCCACTGTCACATGTGTATCGTGCCTTGGTTTTTTTTTTTTTTTTTTTTCTTCAATTTCCATCTCACTAGTGGTGGATTTAGAGCTCTAAATCATTACTGTTTTAAGAAGATGGTTATAATTAATTTTTTTATTAAAAATTAATTATAAGTTGATTATAATTAACTTTTTATAAGAGAAGAAAGTGGGTTATAATTTGGGAAGTGTATTATAACTCACTTCTCAAAAGACCCCAAAATGGAGTAATTTTTTTATATCAATATGGTATTACATGATATTATTTTTTACTAATCACAAATATATATATATATTATTGTTCTTTAAATACTCAATATAAATGTAGTGAATCTAACTATCAAAGTCAATCATAATAATAAAAGGTATTACATGACATATATCCTATCCAGGGGCGGAGGCACTCAAGGGGCAAGGGGGGTCACATGCCCCTCCTGGGTTTTTGAATTTTTTTTTTTTTTCAAACATAAAGAAAATATTTTAAATAAAAAAATTTATAAAAATATTATTTAAAGTGAAATGTAAATGACATTTTTAAAATTATGAAAATAATAATGGTTATTTTGATTGAAAGTAAAGAGACTATGATAAGTTATATTATTATTTATAAAAATTTCAATATAATGGTGATATCTATAATTATTGACATCCAAACATAATTAACCTCAATGAAAATATATAAAATTTATTGGATTGTTACGTATATTTGACATACAGAGTTTGTCATCCATATGTTTTTTTTCATTCATAACTAAAATAACCACTATATAAATTATAATCAAGTAACACATCTTCAATTATAAAAAAAAAATAAAAAATTGCAATAGGTCCTAACTAATATTAAAATGAGTCATAACTAATTATTACTTGATATATAGTAATAGTCAAAATAACAACCACAAAAAAGTTATAACTAAATTATATTTAACACTATAATGTGTCATAACTAAAGATCACGAAGATCATAATTACGACATATGATAGACACTTTTTTTTATGGTGTGTTTTATAGAATTTCTCTACTAAAATATATTATTTCTATCTCAATTTATCTTCTTTTTTAATTTTCCAATCTACCTATAAATAGTTACTCCCCAATATTTATATAAAATTTCTCAAATCCTATAATTTAAAATTCACATTTATCCAAAGGACTTTTAATATTTAAGTTTAGTAATATCTCATTGTTGTTTATTATAAAAATTAAAAAAAAAATTTGCTTTGTTAGAGTTTTCAAAAAATACTTTTTAGAAAATTTTACTTTCTTATTTTTCTTTTTTTTTATTTTTACTGAATTTTTTTAATATTTTAAGCAATTTTTTTAATTTTTAGACATATCTAACAAAAATATACCTAAAAAGTAAAAAAATTGTGAAAAAACCTTTTAAAAATTCACTAAATACTAAAAATACAAAAAAAATATATGAAAATTTTGTACATTATTTATATTTTTATGTATTCATTAATTTTTTAAAATATTTTTTTATAAATTTTTTATTTTTTAAATACATCTAAGTAAAGTACATCTAAAAAAATATAAAATATATTTAAAATTTTAAAAATATTTACTAAAAATAAAAAAACACGAAAATTAAAAAACTTAATTTTTAAAAAATTTAATATAAAAAATTCAAACGAAACATATTAATATCATCATTAATGATGTCCCTTCCCATCAAATTTCTGACTACGCCTATGAACCTATCCGCATATAAAAATTTGTGGAGAGAGAGGGATATGAAGTAATAAAACAAGAAAAAATGATGTAGTGGTGTTGTACATTAATTGCCATCAATGACCTCGTGAAAGAAGAGAACAAAAACAATGAATGAATGGGTGATGCAAATGCGCGGCGTGACTTTTGTGTTTCTCACCACGGCGCCTCCCAAACGAAACGACGGCGGCCTTTCGTCTTTCCTCCTTCTGACAGTCTTTGACCTTTTTGGGCTCCGTTTGGAATACTTGTTTGGATTATTTGTCTTATGAGATAAAATATATTATTGTAATTATATAAGATAAAAGAAAAATGAGTGAGAATACTAATTAGTGCTACCACTAATGATGTGGCAGTGGGCTCCACCATAAATGATTTGATATTTTGTCCTTGGTGTTGTATTTTTTTTCTTTTTTTTATTGAGTGCCATATCATTAGTGATCTTTTTAGAGCTCCAAAATTAGTGGTCTCTATCATTGTTGAAAATAAAATATTATATTTAAATCATAATTATTTTATTTATTTTTTTCATAAAAATTAAAAAAATCAAAAAGTCTATTCTAAACGAGATTTTTTTTATCTTAAGTTAAAATAGTTTAAAAAATCAATTCTCCTCCCAAACAAACCCTTAACAACTATTGTTTCTAGGATAGTTTAGGAGTAATTTATAAGTAGATTTAGGCATATTTTGGAAAATGGGTTAAAAGTCACTTTTTAACTTTTAACCCACTTCCTTCTCTCACAAAAAAAATTAAAAAAAATCAAAAAGTAATTTTTAACTATCTTTCCAAAACATCCGTTATTGCCTCATAGGTCTTATAAGAAAAATTTGTCATAAAGAAAAGTCATTAATTGTAAGTTTTAGTGACAATTTATAAAAATTATGACCAAAAAAAAATTTACTAATTGTCAATTTTTAGTGACATAAAAAATTGTTACAAAAAAATTATTTTTAACAACAATTTTACTAAGACTTATTTTCAATAGGACTTGATGAGAATTAAATCCAACGATTAGTACGTATTGGTAGTTTATCCTAATTTTTATATGTGAACAGAATATATATCATATGATACATTTTATAATTATAATTAATTTTGATAATAGGGTCTACCATATTTATGTTAGGTGTTTAGAGAATAGTAAGAAATATATATTTATAATTTGTAAAAGATAATGCCACGTAATACCTTATTAACATATAAAAATTTATCACATTTTAGGCCAACAGATTAATCTATAACGATGTAATAAGAAATTATTTCAATATGAGTCAAATTATAAGAGCTTTTTAGAGTATCTCCATCCAAAGATACAAAAGTGAATTGTCAATTTGACATATCTTTGCAATGCCAAATTTGACATGCTAACAAAAGATGTCAAATACTTTTGTTTTCATTATTTTAAGGGTGAATTACACTAATAGTCCCTATAGTTTATGATTTGTATCACTTTGGTCTCTGATTTTTTAATTGTGGCACATTTGACCTTGAATTTTGAATCTTGTTCCAAATAAGGATAATTGAAGATATCATTAAATTTTTCAAGGGTAAAATCGTCAATTTCATAAAATATAAATTAATTTGACAAAAATAAATGTCAAACAAATATTTTTGAATTTGTAAAAATTATTTCTACCCAATAAAAATAAAATTATGTAAAATTGATAAATCTTTTAGACATTTTTTTTTTTTTTTACGAAATTAATTTTATTATGTGTTTGAATAATGATCATGTAAAATTAATTTTTTTTAAATTAATCATGTAATTTTTATTAATTTTTATCAATTTTACATAATTTTATTTTTAGTGGGTAGAAATAATTTTTTAAAAATTTTAAAAAAAATTGACATTTATTTTTGTCAAATTAGTTTATATTTTATTAAATTGACAATTTTGCCCTTGAAATTAAACAATGATATCTTCAATTGTCCTTATTTGGAACAAGATTCAAAATTCAGGATCAAATGTGTCACAATTGAAAAGTTAGAGACCAAAGTGACACGAGTCCCAAACTATAGAGACTATTAGTATAATTTGCCCTTATTTTAATGGTAAGAGCATCTTCAATGGTTGTTGCTATAATACCATTGCTATTGTTATAATTTGACAATGAATAGTTTTTTTTTTTTTTTCTTCTTCAAATTATAGCAATGGTGCTTCAATGGTCACTTGTTATTTTGGCAATTCTCAACCAACTTTCCCTCCAAATTTGTAGGTGTTATTTGGATATAGGTTTTTTTGTGATTTTATTTTTGTTTATTTTTTGTCTTTTATGACCTTTTTTTAACTATTTGTAAAAAAATATATACATATATATATATATTATTCCCGACTAGACAAATATAAAAATGAAAAAAATTTTGAAAAATTTGAAAAAAAAAATATATATAATTAAATTTGAAAAATTAAATAGAAAAATTAAATTTGAAAAATTACTTTGTTTTCTACTGTTTCAATTCTGTTTTTTCAACTGAATTTGGAGCCACAAATATATTTATATTTGTTGATGTGACATGTTTGGCAATTGCTATTTTACTTGTCAAATTTGAGAGCAAATATGGCATATGCCATCTTTGACAAGTAAAATAACAAGCCATTGGAGACCCACTTTTTATCACTATTGCTATATTATAGTTTTGACAAGTATTTTAAAAGTTTATTGGAGATACTCTAAGGACCCAAAAAGAATTCAAATAATATTTTTAAAAAAATTAAAGTAAATGTAATAAAATAATAAATTTAGCATAACGGGGTAGAGTTTTTTTTTTTTTGTTCTTTTCAAATATGCCAAATTTGTACATGTTAATTTGACACTTACCTCTTCAAAAAAAATTTGACATATAATTTTGAAAGTTTGAGTGGAGATATTTTTATGATCAAACATTTTCTAAGACAAAATATTTGTTACACATAATACACTTTTTATTGACTTCAATGCACTTTTATTGATATCAATATATTTTTTATTATTTTTACATATTTTAAGGCTTTTTTTTTTTAAATACATTTCTCAACATTAAACAATGCTTAAGAGTCATTTGTTATCATTTGTCTTGTTATAATAATTAATCACCCTGTTTAGTTTTGAAATTTTCTAAAATAATTTTAAATTTTTTAATTCGTTTTTAAAAAAAATAATTATTTTTTTAAAATTTTAGATTTACTTAATATAAATATAATTAAAAAAACAAAATTTTATGAAAAAATCTTTAAAAAATCATTAAATACTAAAAAATACAAATAAATAAATAAAGTGTGTGAAATTATGATTTTAATTATCAAAGTGTGTAACATTTACAATAAATCTGTAATTATTTTAAAATAGTAACACTTATTTGTTATTTCCCATGAATAAAACTACATAAAAAGATATTAGTACGATTTTTTTTTTTTATTTCTAAATTACGGTTTTTATGTAGTGGTATTTTGGGAAGATGGTAAAAAGTAACTTTTTTATTTTTAACCAAGCTTTTTGAAAGTGATTTGAGAAGTTGGTACAAAGTTACTTTTTTTTTGAATTAATATTTATTCATGGTGTCATATCACACTAAAATAACCTCACCAAACTTAAAAAAATTATATTTTACCCAAACCCATAAGATATAAACATTGAGGGTACTTATGTAATTTTTCAACCCATTTTTTGCCACCTCCCAAATGAGCAAAAAATGCAATGTTGCGTCTTGCTCAGCCACAAAACGTGGCATTTTGCTCCAATCCCAAAAGAGCCCGTAACTGCTAAATCAATATACACGCATTTTAATACATATATGTGTGTGAGAGTACTTAGATACAAAAATGTTGGTAATGCTATGGAAATTATATTATTTGTGAGTTTGATTATCATAAATAACATTATTAAATACTATGAGGGTCATAACAAAAAAAAAAGAGTAATGTTACGAATCATGAAAAAAATATCATAAAAATTATTATGAAAGATTATTCACCTTTGAATTATACCTAGAATAAAACACTACACGCTAATGAATGGATGAAAAATCTTCGTGAAGCATTTCATGACATTTTTTTCATGACTCCTAGTATTATTCTGATTTATAACCAAACACCACATGAAATATAACTAAATAATTCTTGAATCATAATAAAAATAATATCGTAATAAAAACAATATCATAATTAACACTAATATTACAATGTGCCATATCTAACCACATAATATTTAAAGATGTATATAACACACTCCAACCATAAAAATTTTCAAAAAGGTTTTGCACGTGCAGTTGAGTGTTCCACTCATGTAATTTGCAAGGTATGCATTCTTTGACCGTTAAAATTTCCAGAAGTAGATACAACAATAGGAATGCATTCACCAACACACAATAACAATTCTTATTTTTCCATATGAAAGTAGTGACCTATTTTAACTTTCTCACAAAATTATCATCTAGTTAATTAAATACAAAATTATAAAATAAAATAAAATTTCACACCACTCTACTATTTACACTTCCTATCCTATTTTTCACTTCAATCAATCGTACACAAAAACATGAATTCCAAAAAAACCCTTCCCAAAAGCTCATGCATATAATAAAAGTATACAAGGAAAAGTAACTATGAAATTATTTGCTCTAGTTAAAAAAGATGCCCAACCAAGAAAACATAAACTCTGCTAAAAAAAAAAACAAAAACCCAAGAAAACATAAACAAAAACAAAATAAAAAAATGACCCCTAACCATTCATCCAACTCAACAAACTAAACATATAGTTTTATAGCTATTCCCCTAATTTAATTTTCATTTATGGCAAACAACCTAGACAAAGAACGAGATGTACACTAGTTTTAATATTTCATTATCATTCCATTAAATTATTTTATTTTATTTTTCTTGCAAGTTCCATTCCATTTGGTCCATTTGGTTTCCGATTCATTTGAATCAATATGCTGCAGTGTAATTTTCTAAATTACTATTGTTAAAATGTGACAAAAATCAAAATCCAGCACCCAAAAAAGACTAGGATATATTATCAATAAAAACAAAAATTTCCAAAACGAAAGTAATGCATTCATGCAAAAAACTCTAAACTGTTGGAGAGAGTCATAAATGATGAAATTGTTCTTACAACCAAAAAACTCCAATTCTACAGAACACTTCTGTTCGACACTGGGCTTCATATCATTTGCCAGAAGGCCCAGAAATTTGCTCCATATACATCTCGAGCTTAAATCATGCAAAAATATGTACAGGAGTGATTCGAGCCAATCATAAATTGAGTGCTGATGGATTGAACATGGGAGGCATTAAGCAATACTGATGAGGCTATCCATTAGGTTTCATGTGTTCAGCGATTGTGATGGTAACCTTGGGTGATTATGCTCTGCTTCATAAGTTACAATAAGCATCGAAGGGTCTTCCAAGCACCTTTCCACGTGCTTCCTTGCCGGGCAACCTCGCATGCTGCTACACTTGTAGTATCCCCTGCACATTAACAATAAGGACTTCTTAATTAAGAACCGCAAAATTTTAAATCAGAAATTCACACATGCAATAATTGTATAAGATACAAAGTACACATGTAGGCATGTAGGCATATGGATCATTTGTGTATTTTTTTTCATAAATGTAAGCATATGGATCATCAACATAACAGTCAAGAATTGATGGCACAAACACATCAAAGATAAGGTAGTCTTGTAAGTTTGCATAAACACATCTTCACTCTCGACTTGGCACCCAATAAAGAGGAGCAAAAATTGGAAATATTACGCATCGAAATTTTAATGATGGTTGCAAAGTTTCTAACTCCAACTTGTCAGCAATCAAAGGAACTATGAGTGCTAAGTAAAGCTTCCATAAATAACACTAATGTCAACTTTGTTTAATGCCTAAGCTACAACATACCAATTTGATCCAAATAGTATTTATAGAGCCTACTTCCACATTGTTTCAAATGAAAAATAGTACACCCCAAAAGCAATTATGGCATGAGTTTGTACCTGAACACTCACCCCATAATATCAACTTGAAATAAGCAAGAATATTATAGAGTTGTGTGTGCGAGAGTGTGTTTTCTTGCCAAAACAAATCACAATTATAAATGGAAATTCGTTTGAGAAAATATCACAATCATCAATGGAAACTGTAAGCATTGCTGGCAAACTAGTTGCATCTAATGAAGTGAAAATTGATATGTACCTTGGGTGAGGAGAACCCTTAATTGGCTTCTGTCCATACTTCCTCCACGAATAATCATCGGGAGGGATATCTGCAAGCTTGTTACTGATAGCAGGCACCTTGATTGATCTCTTTACCCTATGCTTCCTGTTGATATAATAATAGAAAGAAAAAGAAACAATTCCAAGCTATTAATGGCTAAGTAGCACTATAAATTCAGAGAAAAGTTATGAAATAAGAATTAACCTCTTCTTTGAGCAGTGGCATCTACCACTGCTCCCGCATTTTGTGCTCCCATCATCTCCCTTTCCCAAGCACCTTCGCTTGTGTTGGTGAGAATTCTGACCGGAAGAGCCAGCCGCCCCAATTAAATTGAAGGCATTCCCATCCAAATTAGCAACACTCCCATCCATACTCAATGAAGAGATAAAAGACCTAGTGGATGACATGGTTGGTGTACAAGTGGAGCTATCAAAATTCAGATTAATACCGCTATTACTCCGACGATACATCATTTCCGCTTGCTGCTGAAGCATGATCCTTTGTTGTTGTTGGAAGAAATGGTGGCAGTTTGTCTGTGGTGTTTGTTGAGCAACTTGAAGAGGGCTTTTCTCATTTGAATTCAAGTCCAACGATGGATTTCCGAGAGAACTTTTAACATGTGAACCCATTTCTTGAGTTGGATTTTCATGGAAATTACTCTGAAGAAGCTGAAGAGATTTTGGTTGATTTGGTAACGGGGTTTGAATTTTGTTTATCTTTCTTACTCTTGCATGACCTAATCCAGGATTAAGAAGCGAAACAACTCTCTTGAACCTAAACACAGCCTCCCCTGTTTCTACCATTAAATTTCTAAACTGAGTCTGATCTTGGGGCTGAGATAACAGTCTAAGAACTCTATGGCTACATTCTACTGCTGCTCTGTTAGCTGCTTCAACTTCCTCCATTTCACCCAACCAAAATGAAAACCCTAATTCCCAAAACCCAAGACACCTAAACCAAAGAACAGCACGAAGATCTCTTAAATCTACTAATCTAGGGAATCTTCAATCATCCATAAACAAATAGAACAAAAAACCCAAATAGCAAACTACCATTTTGATAAAAACAAATTCCCAAATTGGGCTTCCATGTACAAATTTCAGGAATTTCCAATCAATCGAAACGCTAATCAGTCAAATAGATGAGTACCCAGAAAATAAAATTCAACTGGGTATGCGAAATGGATCAAAGAAGGCAAACCCAGGTAGAGATTATGAGGATAACAAAGAGATCTTCAAGAGAAAAAAGTGGAGAAACAGCGAAGAACAGACCTATTAGTTCGAGTTGTGTGTGCTGTCAAACCCTAGAATCTTGAAATCTCCATATACAGGATGTGAGATTGAAAGGTGTGAAAGAGAAGACTTTGCTGGTTCGCCAAAGGATTCACACGCCCAAAAGATTACAAAGAAATCTTTTAATATTTATTATTTTTAGAGAGAGAGAGAGAGAGGAGGGGGGCGCATTTTAAAAATATTAACCTGCGCACCGGAGAAGTGAAACTGCCGTCTGTGTAACAGATTTCAAGGTGGGTCCCACCTGTGGACCTTTGGACCTCATTATTCGCTTCTCATTATTATATTATTTTTATTTTCCCGTTTTCAACTTTATTTTGTTTTATACTAAGGGCAAGTTTGGGAAGGCTAAATAAGTACACTTTTTGTCTTTTTTGACTAAAAAATTGAGGTTAAAAATATGGATGTTTGGATTAATTTTTTGACTTTTTATGGAAAAATGTGTAATAAAAAATTGTGAAAATTGGTTTTTAGAGGAAAATTTGAATTGAGAGTTGTGCCGTCGTAATTGTTGACTTTTGGTGAATAGTGTTAATTTTTTAACTTTTTGAGTAACTTTTTGACTTTTTAAATTATTTGAGAGTACCCAAACAATGCCTAATGTTAGGAATCCCAACAATCTATCCTCCGTTTGGGAAGCCAAAAAGTCAGGCTTTTTGGCTATTTTAGCCACAAAAGACAAAATAGGCTTTTTTAGCCACAAAAAACAAAACATCACATCCAACCCATAATCATTACACTCCTCTCTCACAAAAAAGTCAAAAAAGTCAAAAAGCCAAAAAGCCCTTCCCAAACCAAACTTTTAATCCCAGGCTAAAATAGTCAAAAAAGCCAAAAAGTCAAAAAGCCAACCCACTTCCCAAAGGGAGGCTAAAAGTGGTTCTTTGAGACGTGCTGCATAAGTATATTTTTTAATTTTTTGATTAAAAAATTAAAATATATATATATATATGTTTGGAATAATTTTTTAAATTTTTATAAAAAGATGTATAATAAAATATTATAGTAAAATTAAAATGATCATTTTACTTTTTTTATTTTTTGACTTTTTAAGTAGTTGAATGCAAAGAGTAAAATAATAATTTTATCCTAATAACTTCCTCCAAAAGTTACCCTTGAATAGTATAGAATTTTTAATTTTTCTAAGAATTTTTTGTCTTTATTAGTTTATTCCAAACAACCCCTAAATATTTTATCAAATCTTTGATATAGTTGTGGTACTCATACACTATGGGTCCATTTGGGAAGAGCTAAAGTGGGCTTTTTTGACTATTTTAATCACAAAATATAAAATAGGTTATTTTAGCCACAAAAAATAAAACATCACATCCAACCCATAATCATTACACTTTTCTCTCACAAAAAAAGTCAAAAAGTACTTTCCAAACCAAGCTTTTTAGCCCAAGTTAAAATAGCAAAAAAAGTTAAAAAGCCAAAAAGTCAACCCACTTCTTAAACCAACCCATAGACTTGTATGAGTCCTACACCCATATGAAAATTTTGATAAAATATCTGGTAACTGATTTGTTGTTCATAACATTTTCCTTTGTTTTATCTATAAAATTATGGTCTTGTTTGGTTTATTTTTTTAAAGACAATTTTTAAGAAAAAATTTTAAAAAATTGTTTGGCTATAAATTTTTGAAAAAAAAAATTTTAAATCACTTTCTTCTTTATTACGGCCTCGTTTGAGAACAGGCTTTTTTAGTAATTTTTTGACTAAAATATAATATAAAAAAACTAATACGTTGGGGATAATTTTTTAGTTTTTTACAAAAAAATATACAAAAAGTAGAGAGAAAAGAGAATTTTTGACTTTTTAATATAAATTGTTGATTTTTTAGTAATTTTTTGACTTTTTGACAAAAATCATCATTTGCCAAACGATGATCAATTAATCACTTTTTCTTTTCTTTTTTCTTTTTTTCATATCTTACATATCAATGAATCATTTTTTCTTTCATATCTATCTATTCAATAATAAAAAATAAATAAATCATTCTAAAACTATTTTCAAAATATATGACCAAATAAAATTTTAAATTTTATAAATTATTGTTAGAAAAAAGAAAAAATGCTTCGAATCACCACTAGAGGTGACCCCCAAAACTCCTAGTGGGCTGTGATTGGCCAAATTTTTTTTTTTTTTTTTTCTCCAATCACAAACTCCACGTGTGTGTTGGGGGAATGGGCTGTGATTAACTAAAAAAAAAAATTTTTTTCTCTTCTCCAACCACAAACTCTACATGTGTATTTTTTTTAACTCCAATTACAAACTCCGCGGAGGGGGATGGTATTGTCTCTAATGCACAGTAGGAATTGCTGCGACACCAAATTGTGCCGTTTGGTTACATTTTCACAACCTTTTCAATTTATGCTAACTAGCATATCACCTGTGCTATGTACGGAGTGTATTTATAATTATCTATATATGTGAATTGTGATTTTTAAATATATATTTTTTTTAAATGTCTTCTTTTCTTCTTTTTTGTATTATATTAAATTTTAATATTTTGATAATAATCATATGTGTTAGACTTTTCAAGGGATTAAATGTCTTTTTTTATTATTATATTATATTAAAGTTTGATATTTTGATAATAATCATATGTGTTGGACTTTTCAAGAAACATTTTTTATACTTGTTCGTAATGCAGTAAAGTGTTATTATGAGGGATAATAATCATATGTTTTGAGACTTTTCAAGGAATTCATATGTATTGGATTTTAAAGAATTTTTTTTTATGCTTGTTCTTAATGAATTAAAGTGTTATTATAAGGGTAAAACTTGGGAGTTGGGAAAAGTTAATAAATGCTAAGATTTTTTTTTTTTTTAAATCAAAAAATCAAGAAATTTAAATTGAGAGATTAGAGCTCCCACAAGACTTGGGGTTAAAAACCCTCTTTTACTTAATATATAGTATAGATTACATTGTTTCAGTTAAGGGATGTTTTTGAATTTTTATGCAATTTCATTGAATTCAAATAGGAGAAATTACAAAAACCAAAAAAATAGAGTTTGACTCTTAAAATAAAATAATTTTTAAATTTAAATTTTTTGATTTATTTTCAATTTTAACCATTTATCTATTTTTGTTAAGTAAAACTAACGGAAAAATTATATCCTAGTTATTAAACTTAATCCAAAAAAAAATATTTTAAACACTTTATATATACCTACATTGAGTTTGATTATTAAAATACTATTTTTTGTCTATTTTACTTAACTGAAATTGATAGGTTTACAAACAAATCGAATCAAGTCGAGATATTTGGACTTGTTTATTAAGATAATGAATTGAACTCAGCCGAGTTTGCTTAGACTTAACTCGAGTCCGATCTTATTCACAAATCTTAACGAATAAAAAAAAATTATAAAATCATACTTGTTATGAATGCAATTAAAACTTTGATTATACAATTATATATAAACAGATTAAAAGAACAGTCAATATCTTAAAAAATAATAATATCTACCACTACTATTATATAAATGCATTATCTATAATTAACTACTATTTAAATATATAAATAATGTATTTATCTTATTTTTTATACATATTTATATATTATTTAATATATAAGTAATATACTTATTTTACCTAAATAAATGTTAAATGAGCTATATATTTGGATTTTTTTTATTAAGATTTTAACGAGTTTGAGTTCAAACTAACCCTTACCAAGCTGAGCTCAAGTTTGTTCATGAACGATTCTGTTTATTTGCAACCTTAAAAGTAGGTGAATATGGCCAAGATTGGAAACAAACTAATTAGAATTTAAATTGATAAAATTAAAATTAAAATTTTGTTTTGTTATAAAGGTCAAATTTTGATTTTTTTTTTTTGTTGATATTTTCTAAATAAGTAATTCAGATTAAAAACAAATTAAGAAATTATTTAAACAAGTTAAGTATCAAACTTAAAGTTTATTTGTTTGGCAATCAACCTTTTAGTTAAAAAAGCACAAAAAAAAAACAAAAAAATAAGCTAAATAATTTCAAAAAATAAAATGTAATATCTAACATAAATTTTTTTTTTTCTCACAAAAGTCAAAAAAAACTAAAAAACCAAACTAAACAAACTTTTAAAATAGCCAAAAAACTAAAATATCAACTAAAAAAAGTCTATTGCCAAGGTAATTTTTTTAGTAACTTTTTGGGAATAAGTTTTTTTAGTAATTTTTTGGTTTTTTTGTTAAAATATGATGTAAGAAAATTATTATGTTTGAGATGACTTTTTGATTTTTTACGAAAGATATGCAACAAGTAGAGTGAAAATAGAATTCTTAACTTTTTGGTATAAGTTGTTGATTTTTTAATTTTTTTAATGATTTTTTTACTTTTGGATTAAAAAGTAATGTTACCAAACAAGACCTTATAAGAGTCAAATTCTATTTTATATATATATATATATGCAGTTGAATGAGATTGCATAAATTTTTTTTGAAAAGCATCGATTAATTAAGCTGACGTTTGACAAATGGACTAAAAAATGTATGAGATATATAAAATAGTTTAAATAATCAATAAAATAAAATATCACATTTAAATTATAATTATTTTATTTTTTCTCTCACAAAAAAAAATCAAAAAATCAAAATTAAAAGTCAAAAAATTCTTTCTAAATGAAGCTAATTTAGCTAAGTTAAATTAGTCAAAAAACCAAATTAAAGAAATTCAAGTCGAAAATAATCTTAAAAGCAATGTATAGTAGCATAAATTGAAGAAATTTTGAAAAAAGAAAAGCTTCTCTCCAGTTCAATTGTTGGATCTGTGGGGTCAATCACGATTCTCATTTCGATAATTCGAACTGTTCAATGTTTAAAACTCATCATGTATTTCATGCCTACAAAGAATCACATTGATCAGATATCGTTAATCCTTCGAAATAGATTTTTGTGAATGGTAAATAAGATTTTAAAAATAAATTACGTAACAAAAATGTATTCCGATCAAGAAGCTATCGATATTCGATTAAGATGATTTTTTTTAGACATGAAGTACTCAACGAACTCTATACATTAATCGGTTCGAATTATCAAAACGACACTTGTGATCGGCCCCCATAAACTTAAGAATACACTCCAATCTACACAATAAACCGGAGAGAAACCTATTCCTTTTAAAAATACAACCAAACGGCACCGTTTGGCGTCGCATCACGCAAAGCATCCCCCTTCCCTATTTCCACACTGCTTTTCACTGTTCCCAGATGAGCTGTATGTGTCTTGTTCCTTACAAAGCCAATAAAAGGAATGGATTCTCATCCTATCCTAAAAAAAATTATGGATAAATTACAAATATAATTTTAAAGATTTATTTAAAGTATGAATTGTTATTATAGTTTTGAAAATTATACACATTGTTTAGTTTTAATTTTTTAAATTGTTAATTAAAATATAATTATGAAATAATTATTTACTAATAAAATTAGTCATTTGTTATGCAATTGAAAACTTGAATGGGCATTATATAATTTTCAAAATTATAGGAAGTAATCCGTATTTTAAAAAATCTCACAAGTTGTATTTATAATTTATCTTACAATTATTTGTGATTTTGTACCATCAAGTTTTATGTATATATAGGGAAAGTCTATGGTGCGCATCTTGCATAAATTGGCGTAATTTTACTATAAAAATTCGTAATATCAATTACAATGCGTAATTTCACCACAAATTAACACAACAAAATATTTAAAATTTTGTGGTTGATGTTACAAAAATTTGTAACTTGATTAAGACATTTTTTGTTACATCCATATATAACGAGATTACGTATTTTATAATTAATATTACGAAATTTTGTAATAAAATTATATCAATTTATGATAGGATACATATGGTATGCATCCCTTTAGGGGTGCACACCATAGGATTTCCCATATTTTGGATTTGTTTTTTTTATGATTTTAGGATTTTTATTATTATTTCAAGAGTTAAATTTTAAATTTTATTTTTTTATTTTGTTAAAGCAATTAATTTTTGTGAGTGAAAACATTGATGCGACAATTGACTTTTTTTAATTAATGACAAATAATTTAATAGCTTTTTGATATTTTTATTTTTTTAACAACAAATTAATTTTTTTGTCATTCAATTTAATTATTGTATAGTCAAATTTTTTTATAAATATTTTCCTGAGATAATTTAATGAGTTCCTAACATTATTGTATATTTAGTCTCCATTAATTATAATTGATGAAATTCATAAAAATGGGTATAAAATTTCTTTCTTTCTTGGACTCTCTTTTACCATTCAGCTGCACAATTAGTCAAAAACAAAATTAACATGATGATTTAAGATTATCAAAAACAAACTACATCCGCTCATTTAAATTAGCGTGTGTGAAATAGTAAGAAAGAAAATTTTAGATATTTCATTATATTTACAACCTTTTAATTATTTTGACAAGAGTCAAAAAGATTAGATTTTTCCACTAGTCAAAGATTATAAACACTACGGAAAAAATATTTATAGAGTAATTTTTATATATTTTCTTTATTTATTTTAAATGTATAAATTTTATAATCTTTATAATCTACCATAAAATGTTTTAAAATTTCATGTAATTTTTTTTTTTTTTTACATCAAATTAGTAAATCAATAAAATTGAACCATAGCATACTGTCTATATCAGTTTCTCAATGAAAACCGAATGAATCTGTTTGATGCTAAATATGCCATCAATAGCTATTGAACCAAATCGTTACACCTTTACCTAGGATTGTGCAAAATACCGTCTAATTTGCTAAAGTCACATTGATCCGCATTAATCTGTACCATTCTATCCATTAACTGCAGATTAAACTTTAAAATTTATAATCCGCCTTTGAAACCACTTTGCTTTGTTATAGTTAATATATATATATATATATATTTAATCTCTAATAAAATATCAAAATAAAAATAAGTGTAAGAGAAATTTAAGATGTAAAATTTATTACAAATTAGTAGTTATATATATGAAAAATACAATGTAAAATTAGTTTGTGTTATATATATATATATATAAAATATTATGCAAATTAGTCTTATATATTGTGCAAATACTTGATAATTGGTTTAAAATATTATTCAATTAACTGAAAAAATGGCCCCAAATGCCCAAATCAAGATTTAATTATTTGTCAATCTGTTATTTAATTTATAATTTTACTTTTAAACCACTCGAATCACACCACGCATATCCTTAGCTTTATCTACCAATTTGGGTTTCGCTCATGTTGAGATCTCAACATTAGAGAACTTAAGGGATCTATATGGGCTAACCACAAGTGTCATTTCGATAATCTGAACTGTTCATTTTGTAAGATTCTCAATTTATTCGATCTAATAATCGTAATTTTTTCATTTTATCACATTTGTCTCCCAAAAATAAGATGATAAACATATTTTTAAAATAAATCAATTTTTTTTTTTTAGAAACAAATACGATAAAATGAAAAGGTAACGATTATGGGATAGTTCTAAATTTTTTTTCATTAATAATATACATTGAGGACTTTACAAAATGAACGATTTAGATTATCAAAATAAGACCCGTAACATACTTTACAAGCCCCTCAAGTTCTCTCATAATGAGATCTCAACATAAGACAAGCCCAACCTTTACCTATACAATAAGGCCTCTCTTGGCAAAGAGATTAAAAGTTACTTTTTAGCTTTTAACCTCTTTTAGATTATATCGTCTCTCTATTTTTTTTACACATTTAAAAAAGAAAGTGAAAAAAAAAATCTGAAAATTAATTTTTAATTTATTTCTCAAAATAGTCCTAAGTTTAGGAACACAATCATCAAACACAGAATGGGATACATATCTCTTATATGAGGTAAGTCTCACATATAAGCCTTACGGCATGTGAACATCATTTCATGGGATAGATATGTACCTCATTTTGTATTTAAGATTGTTTTGAGAAGATAGTTAAAAACTAATTTTTTAATTTTTTTGACTTTTTTTTAAAAAAAATATGTAAAAAAATATGAGAGATAATATGACTTAAAATAACTTAAAAATTGAGAAGTGACTTTTAACTCACTTCTCAAAACCTTAGTGATTGTGCCCTCACATTAGTCCTTAGCTATATGTCACAAGTACAAAAAAATTATTAATTGATTTAAGAGTGTCACGTGATTATACTCCACACCAATTACAAGTCATCATACTCAATACAAATTGTTAAATTTTACTATTTCTATTAATTATAACACCATTAAAACATCACATAACAATCTTCAAGATCAATTAATAACTTCTCCACAAGCACTGGTGTAGTTTATCAAAAGAATGGTATGATATGTATTAATTAGTGTATCAACATTAATTGTAATATTATTATTAATTCCATTCATTATATAAATTATAAATACTAAAAACATCTTAAATTATACTACATCATTAATTAATGCATTAATTAATACACTAATAAATATATATAACATTATTCTTATCAAAATGTCCGCCAAGTGGGGCCACACCAATAACCGAGAGAGCATCTTATAATTAGCCGTTGCCAAAATCTGTGAATGGTATATCGCCACGTGGAAAATTGGTGAAAGTAGACGCGTAGACCGAGGTTGTGTTTGACTGGTGGAACGCTGCTCTCTGTTATTATGCGCCGGGGGAACACAATTAGGTCGGTGACTAAAATGGGAAACCGGGTCCACTAACTTGGACAATCGTTGACTTGTTATTTCGGGAATAGAATAGTGACGTTTGCTTCGCGGTAAAATATACTATTTTATATAAAATAATTTTGTCTTTTGGGAGACTTATTTATAAGTCCTTTTTCAGAACCTTATGCTAAGTTAAGTCCTGTGTAATTTCTTATAGAGTCTCAAGTCCTATTTTCATAAGAATGTATTCCACAAGATCCTAATCTTTTTACCCTTCATTTTCACACCTTCCCTTGTAATTCTCGCATTTTCTCGCTCGTTCCCGGCAGCCAAACGGCACATTTTACTATTTCCTGCCTTGTAACAAACATTTTGTATTTACATTCTCTCTCTCTCTCTCTCTCTCTCTCTCTCTCTCTATATATATATATATACATATATCACTCTCAATTTCGAACACAAATCGGTGATAATTGGCCTTATTTTCTCCAGACAAAGACCAAAGCAAGAGGAAACATTGAAGATCGAATCACACAAAACTTGCCATCGCGACCTAAATTACTGGTAAAGTTTCTAAGTTTTAAATTCTACATTCTATTTATTCAAATTACTTTGATTTATCTTCAATTTGTTGACTTTTGGATCATATTATTCGCATTTCATATGAATTTATCGCATACAGTTGCAGTATTAGTTGATTAATTGGTTTATTCGAGCTCTTTTGAATTAGGTGTACGAATTTTAATGAAACTTTGATTCATGTATTAATTTAGCTCAGTCCAGTGCTAATTTTTTTTTTTTTTTTTTCCACAGCTTGAAGAGTGAGAAAATAAAAAAAGAAAAAAAAAAGAAGATTGCAAAACAAAATAAAAATATATTAAGATTATATATCTATTTCAAAACAAACGGATTAAAATAATAAAAACTTATTAAGTTTGCGAAACGTAACGTGACACATTACGTTACGTTTATGTAAATGTCACATTACGTTTATATAGGTGTCACGTTACATTACGTTTATGTAGGTGTCACATTACGTTCATATTGGCGTCACGTTACGTTTATATAGGTGTCACGTTACGTTACGTTTATGTAGATATGTCACGTTACGTTTATATAGGTGTCACGTTACGTTACGTTTATATCAATTTCCTATATATGGTTTTATTACTTATTTATAATATTAACAACTAATATTGAGGGTAAATGTGTCAACAAACTTCCCACAGGACTTATGGGAACATAAGTTTTTTAGTAGGACCATATGTAGCATAAGTCTCCCTAATAGAACTTCTAAATAATTTTCCCTTTGTCTTTTGATATTTAAGGGTTTTTAAGAATTGAGTTATAATTCACTTCTCAGATTATAATTCACTTATTTCTCTCATAAAAAATTAATAATAATTAACTTTTAATTAAAAAGTTGATTACAATCATCTTTCAAAAATAATCCTTAATTAACACTAATAATTATAAATTATATTAATTAAAATATTTATTTTTTATAAATAAATATATACGTGGCACATTATTATATATAATTTTTTGTATAGAAATTTTGTTTATAAATTATCACTAAAAATAAAATAAGATAATGATAACAATAGCAATAACAATAACAATTCCAACTCCAAAACTTACTCAACTATAATCAAGGATGGATCTAAGGGGGGGCGGAGGGGGGCGGCCGCACCCCCAAAAATTTGAAAAATATCATATATTATACTAGAAATTTAAAAATAATTTAAAATTATAGGAGTTCGCACCCCCAATTTTTTTTTAGATAATGTCAAAATTATATAGAGTAGCCCCCCCCCCAAAAATTTTTTTTTAAACTATTTGGAATTTTATTTTATTTTTTGAATTAGTTAACAAATATAATAATCTATTTTAAATTTCATGTATATGTATTTTTTAAATTAGGTCAAGATGAAAGCAAAATTTTAGAAACTTTAATGGGTCAAAGTGTAAAATATGAAACTTTTACAAATATATAACCTATAAGGCTTGCTGGAGAAGCTTAATCAAACAAAGCACTAAGATTAGAAAAAGAAAAGAAAACAACTGATCTGAGAGACTTGTTGCAATTCAAAAGAGAGGAGAGGAGCGAAGAGACGAGGGAAGAAACGGAGAAGCTTTGTTGTCGGACTTCGTCAGAGCTGGTCAGCCTTCGTCAGAGCTGGTCGGCATGGACGGTGGAACTGTGGACTCTCACTGGTAAGTTATCTGATATCCCTTCAGCTTCAATGTGATTATTCTGTTTTTAGACTGAATATTATGATTGATTGTGATTTTAGACTGAATAATGCGATTATTTTGCCATTAATTTGTTATTGGTTGTTATTGGTCACCCATAAACTTGCAAACAACTAGAAATCTTCAACCCAAGTTTTAGTTTTGGTATCCCAAACTTGATAACCCAAATCCCCAACTTCCTACGTCACATAACCCATAATTATACCCCTACTGTCAATAGATTTCGCTCCTCTCTCCAAACACTTTTATTTTACTATGCCAATCAAAAAAATAAATACACATATACTCTTTCAACACACAAATCAAAACCCACCACCTCTAACATTATCTGGGTTAGCAATTGATTTTGAATTTTTTTAAAAATAAATAATAATTTAATGGCAATGTGGAGCCAATGCAAGCTGGTTGTTTTTTTGGGTGAAATTGTGGCAGAGAGGCTGGCATAGGGTGGAGAAGCCAGGAGTTGCGATGAATATCTGATAATTGTTATTGGTACAATTGTTAACTAAATATTGTGAATTTTTTTTTTTAATATTATGATTTATTGTAATTGGTAGGTGCTGTGTTTTGTGATTTCTTGATAATTGAATAGGCTTTTAGGTTATGATGTGTTGATTTCCTCTAAGAATTTGGATAAAAATCTAAATGTTATTTTGTGCTGCCATATATTTTATGACTTTTAGGAATATGATGGAAGATGGTTTTCTGACTAGTTACTTGATTACGAACATTGTAAAAGATATTGCTCGAGGGTTTGATGTAGACTCTATCATTCATGCTTTTGATATTATGAAAGAGCGTCGAGCTCAATTAAAGATGCCTAATTTTAGTAAATAAATGCATGTAGAAATAGTTACTACTTTTTGTAAGTGAATATGGGCAAAAAAATATTCTCAATTGTATGATCATCCTTTGGTACTCAACTATGTTGACAAGGAATATAGTTCAATATTTTATCGTAACATTATTGATTTTTTTTTTTTATGTTAGTAGAAATTGGTATTAAACTTCAAATTTTATTGGTTAGAGATTAAACGTACTTTAGCCCCCCCAAAGTCGTAATCCTGGATCCGTCCCTGACTATAATATATGTATATATATATATATATATTAGTGTTAAATCCGTGCTATGTACAACCTTAAATAAATGGACTTTTCTTAAGTGTGCAACCCACTTACGGTTGCACACCATATGCAACCTCACAAAAGGTGTAAGTGTAAGGTGTAAGTGTAAGTATAAGGTATAAGTGTAAGTATAAGGTATAAGTGTGAGGTGTAAGGTGTAAGTGGGTTGTACACCATATGCAACCTCAAAAAAAGTGTAAGTATAAGGTGTAATTTTAAGTATAAGGTGTAAGTGTAAGGTGTAAGGTGCAAAATGTGTAAGTGTAAGGTGTAAGTGTAAGTAGAAGGTATAAGTGTAAGTATAAGGTATAAGTGTGAGGTGTAAGGTGTAAGTGGGTTGTACACCATATGCAACCTCAAAAAAAGTGCAAGTATAAGGTGTAATTTTAAGTATAAGGTGTAAGTGTAAGGTGTAAGGTGTAAGTTGCACACCATAACAAGACCCTAAATAAACAATTAAAATTTTACTTAAAATTAAAGTAATTATTTTAAATAAAAGTAAAAAGTAGTTAAAATTATGTAAATAAATTATTTTTATTTAAATTACACTAAAATCTTGTTTTAATTGTGTTATCATTAATATTTTATTTTAAATATTAACTAATATATTTTAAATATTAACTAATAGATATGTATATCATTTTATGAATGAGTAACATTTTAAAGCAAAAAACAAATTGAACAACTTATAAAAGTTGCTTTTAGCATAAAAGATAAATATATATACTTTTACATTAGATTTTCTCAAAGGACATAAAAATTATAATTTATAATTTACAATTACATAATAAAATTCAATTAAAATTTGTTAATTACATAATAAAAATTAAAAAATATTTAAGATCTACAAAATACTCCCAAAATGATGTCATATCATATACATTAACTTTTGATTTGTTACGCGTCTAATGATATAGGGCTCCACTCTTTTACTACATCATTCTAAGTGAATTTATAAGTCTAAAAGTGTAAGTCTCTGGAATTACTCATAAAAATTAAAATATAAAATTTACAATTACATAATAAAGTTCACTTATAAATCATTTCACTAATCTTATTAATCACTTTCAACTCTCGTTTCTAATTTCCTTCTCCAACCACACTTTTTATTGTTCATTCCCAAATTACTCTTACAATTTTCAACCCTACAATCAATATCTAACTAAACTTTGTTAGAATCTATACCAATCATATTCTATGATCTATATCCTCATTAACTAAGCTAACCTCTTGTGAATAATATCATTGAATGGTTTGTCTTGAAAGGAGATTTGTGTAATTTATAAAGCATAGAATGGTTAAACATGTAGTGTAAAGTTAAAATTAGATCAACTATTAAAGATATGAGGGAAAATGTCAAATCAATTAGAAAACGGTTAATGAAAATCTTAATTTTATGAGGTGAAAGTTTGTCTCATATTGGGTGCAAGCGATTTTTTGTGTTTGATTCAAGTTTTGTGTGTGCGCGCGCACGCGTGTGTGTGTGAGACTTGCACCCAAAGCTATTCTAATGTATATAGCAAAATTTTTTAGTTTGCCCCACTAATACAAAATTTTCTTAAAATATAAATACAAGGTCGGACATAACTTTAGCTGGTCACAAACTGAATAGAACAACATTTGTGCCAACCTGTCTTACCCAATACCATCTAATGCTATTTTCTTTGTCCAATCCATCACTACAAACCAACATTTTACTTTTAGTTTGAAAATTAATTCATTTAAATATTCTAACTATAATTAAAAACAAAAAAAAGAGAGAAATCAATTTATACATAACTAAAAATATAAATATATAAATATTATCTAAACGCACAGAGAAATATTTTTAACATAAATATTTTTGTTAATCAATGACTATCCCATGGATATAAATAGATAAAAATTCTAATTTGACCTTAATATTTTTTAATTAAACTGCTTAGACCCATCTTAGACCGATTGAACCATTCAATTTACGGTTAGCATAAAAAAACTATGTGTATTTATAATTTACCTAAATGGTAATTTAGTAATCTACGTAAAAATTTAAAAATTTCGTATTTTCAATCAATTGTGCATAAATAAAAAATTTATTTGAAAAATAATTGAAAGCAATAGCTATTTTAAGTTATATATTTTATTTACATATATTGAAGATAATTGCATAAGAAACTTGACATTAAACTTTTTTAAATAATATTTATGCTACTTTTGGATAATGATTACGGGAAAAACAAAATAAAATTAATTAAACAAAAATGAACTTTTTTTACAATTATTTAATTCATTTTTTACATATTCTTAATCCAACCGAAATAAAAAATAGTTTCTTTCAGCATATTTTAATTATATATATATATATATTTATTTAATTTAACTGAGCATATAGTATTTTATGTTTTTTCATATTTCAATTTCATTTTTGTAAACATTTTTGGAATGTGTGATATATAAGTGTTGTACAAACAATATTCATGTGGTATAATAACTACTAAAAAAAATTAAGGATCTTAAAAATGTAATTAGAAAAATTATCCAAAAATAAAGTGTATGGAGTATATTTAAAATTTGTGTGATGTATGGTCACAATCAATGCATCTAGTCCACATATTTTATTTTCCGAAAGAAATTCAGATATATTTTTTAAATGGCATTTTTAGAAAATTAATATATAAGTTTTGAATAACAATATCACAAGTGGTTAATAAGAAAATTGAAAAAAAAAAATTAGGGTCCTCAAAAAAGTAGTAAAAAAAATCATCAATAAAAATGTGGTGGACATTTAAAATTCGTGTAACGTGGATTACAACAATAAAGATTTTATTTAGATTTTATTTTTTGACAATTTTTTTTAGATATATATTTTTTATTTTGTAATAAAAAAAAGTAATTAACAAATGAATGGTAAAAATTTTAAAATTTGAGAAAAAATATATTGAGATTTTCATCATCAATTTAAGAAATAGAAAGCATTCATATTAGTGAAAATTTCAAAGATTCTCCAATTATATGGACAAAATTTGAAAGGTATTTCCATATTGATCATTAAAACTAAAATTTAAAGAAGAAAATTGATGAGAATCAATAATGTGACGACACATATATTTTTACATTATAAAAATTTAGAAATTTGAGAAAAATTGATTGACATTTTAATCCATAAAGACCTCAAAATGTATTTGCTTATCTATATACTAGCATATTACTTGTTCTATGCACAAGTACAAATAAATAATTAAAAATTAGTTTTTAAATTTAAATAATAATATAAAATTTATTTGAAATATCTTGTAAAAGTGATTTATAATCAATTAAATTTTATTAATTTTTATTAGAGTTACACTAAGAGAAGATTTTTATTCTAATGTCATTAATTGTATTTTAATAAAAATCTGCATGTCATAATTTAATTGGTAAAATTTAAATAATAAATTACAAAAATTTTATTTACAATAAAATATAAATACATTTCATTTTATAAGTTTCATAATTTTAACTTTAGTAATAAATTATATTTTTTAATATACTAATTTTTTCTTATTTTGTAAAACCTAAAAATTTGTTTACTTAAAATTGTTGTTATAACTCTTATGTGAAAATGGATTAAAATTGACTTGTGGTGTTGGACTAAATATTAGAAGTGACTTGAAAGCTAATTAACTGAATATTTATACCAATGTGACATTCACCTAGTCATTAAAAATTGTCTTCATTATTTAAAATTGTCTTTATCGGTTTGTAGCCGATATAAGTTAGTTTGAGGGTTCTAATATTAGATTAATCTTAAAAATGAGTTTAGAAAATTTAGTTTGAGTCGATTTCTTTTTCCAACAATTCTTGGTTTAAGCCTGACATGGATAGACCCATAAGAACCACAGCCCATAGTGGACAAACCCAAACCCACCATTTATATCCCATTGCATAACCCGGGTAGCAAAATCCAAGACAGCTGGAGGCCAACTGAGCATAGAAGGCCAATGATACTCGGACACATGGCAGGTGCAGAACAGGCCACGTCAGCAGACAAAGATCTGCAAAGTTATTGCCACAACACATCACCATTAATGCAGCCCATCACAGCATTTATTGCGACAACACCTCTCAGCCGGAATGGCACCCCCTCACCCTGAACAAGGTAAACCACAGCACAAGCTTTCGGCGGGAAGGTCAGAACGGCAGGGACAGTGAAATGATTACCAAAGGATATGAGCAAAGTTGGAAGACAAGAAGAAGGTTAAGTTTTCCTATCTCTCTCTCTCTACATTGTCTACTTTCTCTTCTAATTCGCACACCGGAGGGTTCGCCGGGGGACTACCCCGTTCCCCGTTGGACTTGTTTGCAGGTTATCCAATGAGCTTGAGGAGCTTGGATCAGTCTAGTCCATTCACCAGAACGAACTGTATCATCAAAGCCTATAATACATCTTATTTTAATAACTCAATATAATAATAATAATAATAAAACAATAATCTTAATGTTTATGCTGCTTTTTGTCAATCAATAAAAAATATTTATAAATATTAAAAGAATTACATTTGAACAAGTTCTAACATAATTTTTTTTACTTTAAAACTCTAAGACCTACACATTTTATTTGATTCTATCTACATCACCAATCTTTGGAGGGTTATTGATTTTTTTTTTTTTTAATGGAATGTCTGTTTGCTATATTATAGATATATAGATTGGAATATCGATGCATATAAAATTATTAAACATTAAGAAAAAAAATCTATGAAAGATGTAGATTAATTCCTATATTTTAGTAGTATAAAAATTCAAATTCAAATTTATATTTTAGTTAACTTTCCTTCTCAATTTCTAAATTTAAATTTTTAAATAAATTAATTAACTTTCTTTTTGAAATGTATAAATCAAGGAATAAAAGTTATTTAAAATTTTAAATAGATTAACTAACTTTCTTTTTAAATTTAAATTTGTAAGTGAATTAATTAACTTTCCTTTTAAAATATGTAAATCAAGGCATAAAAGCTATTTAAATTTTTAAATAGATTAATTAACTTTCCTTGAAAATTTAAATTTTTAAATGAATTAATTAACTTTCCTTTTGAAATTTGTAAATCAAGGCATAAAAGCTATTTAAATGTTTTAATAGATTAATTAACTTTCTTTTTAAATGGATTAATTTCTATTTTTTTAGATTTTTTATAAAGATAATTTAACAATCCCATCAGTAACCATAATGTATGAAAAAAGTTGAAAAGGGTGTTGCAGTAACTATGAGAAAAGTCAAAAAAGTTTATGGATTGGGAGAAGTCAATAAATGTTGAGTTTTTTTTTTTTAAATTAAAAAATAAAAAAATTAAGATTGGGATATTGGAGCTCTCACAAAACTTGTGGGTTATAAACTTTATTTTCCTTATATAATATATAGATAGATTATATAAGGAAAATAAACTTTTTAGTGAGAAACCTTCTAGGAGCTCCAAATCTTCATTATAATTTTCTTGATTTTCTTAATTTTAAACAATTAAGAAAATTTCTATTAGCTAACTTTTATTTGATAATCCTATATCGGGAAAAAAGGAAAACAATGAGTTGTTTTACTCATATAAAGTAAATCTTATATTCTCATTCCATTTAGTGAGTAGCCTTGTGAGAGTTTTAATATCTCATATTAATTTTCTTGATTTTCAACGATCTTATACTTTTATTTGATAATCTCACATCGGGAAAAGAAGGAAAAAAAATGAATTGTTTTACTCATATAAAGTAAATCTTATAGTTTCATCCTATTTAGTGAGGTGCCTTGTAAAAGTTTCAATATCTCATATTATTTTTTTATTTTCTTGATTTTAAACAATTAAGAAAATCTCCATTGGCATTTTTTTATTTGATAATTCCACATTGGGAAAATAAGGGAAAAAATGAATTATTTAAATCATATAAAGTGAATCTTATACTCCCATTCTATTTAATATTGTAATGTTGTGCATGTTTTAATTCAATATAGTTTAAATTTTCAAATTTTTAATTAATTAATTAATTATAATTAATTAAATGATAATTTTAAAATAATCCCACATTGGGAAAATAAGAAAAAAAATGAGTTGTTTTATTCATATAAAGTTAATCTTATACTTCTATCCTATTTAATATTGTAATGTTGTGCATGTTTCAATTCAATATAATTTAAATTTTAAAAGTTTTAATTAATTGATTATGAGATAATTATAATTAATTAATTAATTAAAACGATAATTTTAAAATAATTAATTGCTAAAGTTTTAATTAATTTTTTCACCTTATATTGCTATTAAAAAGTCAAAAAATTATTAAAAAATTACTTCTCAAACAACTTCCACTACAAGAAATGTCACTTTTAGCTACCAAAAAATTGGTAGCCAAAAGTCACTTATTTAGTCGCCAAATGTTTTAGCGACCAAAATTTTTCGTCGCTAAGCTCGTCGCCTTTACTCTGTCGGCGATAGTATTGGCGACTAAAATTTTTTTGGTCGCCGAAAGTGTACACATTTGGCTACTAATCTTAGTTTAGTCGGCAAAAGGTATGTTTCCGCTACTAAAGTATTAGTCGGCGAATGTGGCTTTTTGGCTACTAACTTGTTGTGGTCGGGAAAGGTATCACTTTTAGCTACTAAATAATTGGTCGCCGAAAGTACACATTTGGCTACTAATCTTAGTTTAGTCGGCAAAAGGTATGTTTTAGCCACTAAAGTATTAGTAGCCAATAGTTTATTTCTCTCATTGTCAAATTTTTTAGCTACTAAATATTTGGTGGCAAAAACATTTTGAGTTATGTTTTTGCTACTAAATTATTAGTAGCCAAAACTTTTGATTACCTATTTGGCTACCAAACATTTGGTAGCCAAATAATTTTCTATTTTTTTTTAAAAAAAATAAAAAATTGTAATTATTACATGAATAACCATTAAAGCATATAATCCATATAATCCATTAAAAAAATATATATTATCAACCTGTACCCTGTATAAACAATATAATCTATCAACACTAAAACATATTATCAACCATTAAAGCATTCAACATAATACATGAATAACCATGATTTAAATCCATACATAATACATGAATAACCAACATCAATAATTTCAATTACATCCTGTACCCTGTATAAACAATATAATTCATCAACACTAAAATATATTAGGGTCAATAATCCATACATAATCCATACAAATTCCATACACTACAAGTCTAATCCAACATCAATAATTTAAATCCATACATAATACATGAATAACCAAATTAATTTGTTCGAACCACTGTTTGTCTTTATCATTGCGCTTCTGCCACTCCTCCCAAAACTTCCATGAATAATAATGGATTGGATTGATTCTTCTCACGTGATAGATCCTCAAATAATTTTCCACAACGGGCTACTAAAGTTGCAACCCCTTCAATCAAGAGTTTCAAACTATTATCCTTCGGAGGAGGAATTTCTGGACGTGGGGTATCAGCAAATTTGTTGTTGATGTCAAGAGGAGTAGGAAATTCATGAAGGGGTACAAAAGAACTTTGGAATAACAGGAGGATAAAATCTGAAAAGCAGTTTGCATAATAGATTATATCAAAATAAAATGAATAATAAATAAACTAAGTAGTCATATAAATTTTATTGGACAATATATCAAAAAAGTAGTTGAACAATATTTTGTTGGATATCATAGAAGACTAGACAATGTCACTCATGGGAGGAAATATTCATGCATACAAAGCATAACTGTTTAAAATTCTCAAAATAAATATGCATAATGGGATCGAGTAGCAAGTTCAGGACTTGTTCATCTCCAAAATTACTATCAAGCAGATTAAAATTGCTAATATATATTATTTCCATGTTTTGAGATTCATATCACATGTTTTGAGATCCATGTTTTAAGATTACTATCAAGCACTGTGGAGAAAGTAGTTCCTCTGGAGCACGATCTGCAATAGCTTCCCAATCTGCAGTTTTTAAAACATTATTTGGGTCAAAATCATCAACAATGTAATCTATGGGAAATAACAATTAGATATTAGAATTGGAATGTCGTATGGTTAGTAAAGATTATGGTAGTTGAGATAAGGATACTTAGTTGGATCTGTGGAGAAAGAAAAAATTTTAAAAAAATGACCATTCAATGTGTCCAGCGGTCATTGAATACTTCAATGTGACCTGAAAGGTAAAAAAATGAACAAAACTTTAGCAATACGTCAATGTGTAACTAACCTGAATTAACTTGTGCTTACCACAGGTTATGAGAAAAAGCATCTTATATGGTTCAGAGAATGCGAGATCATTTACACCACCAACATGGGCATCAATCTAGATAATAAAAGTCAGTATTAGAAGCAAATATAGAACTCTAAAAAGAAATATTAGCAAAAGAGAAAACCATCAGAAATGTACCTCCAAGTGCACTATTTTTTTTTAATATGCGACCCCTGCTTAGGGAAAAAGAAGATAGCTGAGGTTCAAAAAACTAAATGTAAGTTTCAAACTCACTTGGGTTCTTCTCATCTTCAAACTTACCGAATAATGAACCATCAAAACTAAATGTATGATTAACAGAGACATGTGGATCTTTGAGCAGACCAACTTGCTTATTCAACTTTGACAAATAAATTGAATATGAAATGTGAGAGGAAACAAGAATAGGCAAACTGAAGTATGCCTCCATGTGAAACAGATAACCACTTAGTTTGCACCACCACTGTGAAGTGAGATCCTTATATTCCAAATTAAAGGATAGCTGTTCTGAAGAGAACATATTCTTCATGGTAATCTAAAGAACAATACAAGAAAAAGTAATAAAAATTAAGGAATTGGATTGGTTGATTTATTTTTTTATGAAATCTCATTTTTGGGTTGTCACACCAAGAGATATAGTAAGCATATCCTCAAGTTCCATACATGCGTTTTAGGATGACCTAAGTGATACATGTCAATGAACCTACATATCATTCAAACCCAACAAAATGATACAAGGAAACTGTGAGCAGAACATATTTCGGCTACCATTTGAAGCTAATAAATAAAAATTACCAATAAAAGAATCAATAAGAAAGATTACAAACTCACATCAGGAGAGAGATCATATCCGGTTGCATTCGTCCCGACTCCAGACAAAAGTAATAGTGGGTGATTCCTTGGAGGCGCCTGTAAACACACACACACAAAAAAAAATAATATTATTTCTGTATGTATCTAATCGGTTATATAAATGCCCATAGAATTGCTAAAAGAATCACAATAACTGCCTAATCAATTTTTTCAAAATTAACCCATATTTCCAAAAAATGTAGACATAAAATTGAATCACAATAAATGCCCATAGAATTTAGACACAATCTGCTTGAATTAGCCAGGTAAGGAATCAGACCAACACAAACCCGTAAGAAATAAAAGCAATTAAATTTAACAGAGAATTAAAAATTTGGCTTCTGGGTATCTATAATATACCAATAAATCTTAGAAAATATGCATACACATACACAGAGAAACGCAAATATACATAAGTACATACAAATATATGTAAATCTGAGACATGAACATACCCTCTGTAGAACATGATCTCTACTACCGACAGGGAAAAACAGAGCCGAGAGGGAGAGAGAGGATCTCAGGCGACGGTGACCAACAAGGAGGTGAATCGGTGCTCACTACTGCTCACTACTGCAAATCGAGGTCCATCCTTGTTTAAAAAAAACAAACAGAGGTCCATCCTTGTTTCCCATGCTCACTACTGCAAATCGACAACAACGACAGAGAGCATTCTTGCGATTGAGGCAAAATCCCTAAATTTAAAACCCTAAAAATCGGGGAAAAACACTCACCAATGTCAAGAACAGAGCTGCTACCAGAAAGAGAGATAGAGCTAGACGAGGGCAGAGGCGTGATGGCGGTGATGCTCCCGTACCCGACGCCGACGGAGACAAAGGCGAGAGAGAGATGGAGGAGGGCAGAGGCGTGAGAGAATGAGAAAGAGGGAGAGAGTCAGAGAGTGAGACATAAAAATGAAACTTACACATTTCCCTCCCAAGTTTCCCTCCGAAGTCTGAAGCATAATGTTTAAAATTTTTAATTATAATCGGCGACTAATATTTAGTCGGTAAAAGTAAAAATAATAAAAAAATATATATAAAAATAGGCACTACAATAAGAAAGAAAAAAAATATATATGTAACAAATATAAGGAATAAAAGTAACAAATATATTAAAATTATATTTAAATAAAAATATAAGTAATAAAATTATAAATTTTAAAATTTAAAAATATTAAATTATCTTAAATATTTGTTGTAATATTTTTTTTACTGAAAAATATAATAATATATTTTAAAATCTTATTTTCTTATATTGTTATATTTTATATATATATATAAAATAAGAAAGAAAAGAAAGAAAGAAAATTAAAAAAAAAGAAGGAAAAAATTAATACTAAAAAATATTTTAATGAAAAATATTTTGTAGAAGTAGGGGTAATATATATTTTAATGAAAAATATTTTTCACTAAAATAAAAGTTAATTTTTTGTAGTCAATGAAGGTGGTGGATAAGAGATGATGGTGGTGGTGGTGGTGGTGGTGGTGGTGGTGGTGGTGATGGCGAAAGAGATTAGTGGTGAAGTTGTGATAGTGGTAGTGTAAATGGAGTGGCAGGGGTGAAAGAGAGGTAGCGATAGTAGCGACAGTAGAAGTAATAGACAGAAAAGTAATAGTGGTGGTAGTAGTATTGGTGGTAGTAGAGTGGTAGCGATAGTAGTAGTAATGGTAGTCGTAGAGGTGAAGTAGCGACAGTAGAAGTAATAGTGGTGGTGGAATGGTGTTTGCAGTAGTGGTGAAGGTGGTAGAGGAGATGGGTGGTGAGAGAGAGTGATAGACAAAAAAGAAACATAGAGAGAAGAGAGCTGGACGAGAGAGACAGAGAGAGATAGCGAGAAGAGAAATGAGCGAGAGAGACAGAGAGAGATAGAGAGAAGAGAGATGAGCAAAAGAGACATAAAAAGAAGAGAGATGAACAAGAGAGATAGAGAGAAGAGAGATGAGCGAGAGAGATAAAGAGAAGAGAGATGAGCAAAAGAGATAGAGACAAGAGAGATGAACGAAAGAGACAGAGAGAGATAGAGAAAGGAGAGAAGAGATAGATGTGTGAGAGACACAGAGAGAGAGACAGACAGACAGACAGATAGACAAACAGATAGATAGATAGACAAACAGATAGATGAGTGAAGGCCTTGAATGCCCAGCCCCCTACTTTGCTCGCCACTCCCATTTCCAGTCTCTTTGTCTCTCTCTCTTAATATACAAAATAAAGAAAATACAACCCTAGAGAGTGAGAGACAGAAAAACTAAAATCTGAAATCTGAAGCCAATGAAAATATTGTAATTAAATCTGAAGCCAATGAAAATACTGTTTCCCTCCGAAGTTTCCCTCCGAAGTCTGAAGCATAATTTTTAAATTTTGTAATTATAATCGCCAACTAAAATTTAGTCGGTAAAAAATATATTAATTAAGATGAATTCTAACCACTGACTCTAGCTAAAGCACTCCAAAGTTTCCCTCCGAAGTCTGAAGCTCAAATTTTCAATTTTGTAAGACTAATCGCCGACTAAAATTTAGTCGGTAAATAATGAATTAAAAAAATATATTAAAAGTTACAAAAAAAATTCATTATTTAAAAAAAATTTAAATAAAAGTAACAAATATATTAAAATTATTTTTAAATAAAAATATAAGTAATAAAATTATAAATTACAAATATTAAATTATCTTAAATATTTGTCATAATATTTTTTTTACTTAAAAATATAATAATATATTTAAAAATTTTATATTCTTATATTCTTATATTATATATATATATAATAAGAAAGAAAAGAAAGAAAGAAAATTAAAAATAAAAGAAGGAAAAAAAATTTTAAAAAAATTCTGAACCAACTCAACCCGTGTTTTTTTAGTCGCTAATTACTTTTATAAATCCCTCAAATTTAAATTAGAAATGTCTCCCTCCAAATTTAAATTAACAATAGTGTTTGATTATTGTTAACCGTGTATAACGTAAAAATAATTTTAAAAAGTTGAAAAAATTAAGAAAAAATTTAAAATCTGAAATAATATCAATAAGTCTTACAAATAATTGGGATATTTTGTCTTTTATTAGTACTGGTAATAATATTGAAAAATTTATTGAAATGATAAATAATTGGGATATTTTGTCTTTTATTTGTGAATTTTGATTTATTCTTAATTTATTAGTGTTATTGAAATATGATGATGTAAAAAGTATAAATAGTTTAATTGTACTTTTCATCTCAAAATAATAGCCTATTTTCAGAATTTAATTTCTTTTTATAATACAATTATTACATTTTAAAAATATTAATTTATCAAAATTACCTTTTGATAGTTTATTTTTTTAGAAATATCAATTGTCATAATTGTAAATTTTTTATTATTAATGGATTTTAAAAAGCGATGACAGTAAAATTTTACTCTATTATTGTGTATTTCTGTTATTTGTTTTCAGAGCAATGAGTTCAAGCGATAAAAGCGATGAAACAGAGTAAGGGAGACAAACCGTTCCATCGTTTGATATTTGCTCATTTATATGGAAGGGTATTTCACTCTTTTTATCATATTTTTTTTATTTGAGGGACTTTTGAAACCAGTATTTTATTACATAGTTTCACACAAAAAAGGCCCAATGGGAGGGGCTTTCACCAAAAATCACACATTTATTTAAAATGCTATTCTAAAACGCTAACATAAAAGAATTTTATTGTAAAAACTAATAACTATTCACCACCAAAAAGTTTAGAGCCAGAATTTTAAAATCTATTTTCTTATTTTCTTAATAATGTACTTTAATTGACAACTTATTATCGGATGTGCAATATATTAAGTCTTGTGTTTTCCAAAAAAAGAAAAAAATCTTCTTGTCTTGGGTATCAGGGACGGAACTAGGAGAAGACTATGGGGGGCCATGGCCCCCCTATTTCTCTAAATATTATTTTTTGCCATTGAATTTTGAATATATATATATATATATATATCATTTTATACATAAAATGGCTCACAGTATAAAAAAATATATATGTCATTCTTCTTCGGATGTTTTGTCTTTTATTAGTACTGGTAATAATATTGAAAAATTTATTGAAATGATAAATAATTGGGATATTTTGTCTTTTATTTGTGAATTTTGATTTATTCTTAATTTATTAGTGTTATTGAAATATGATGATGTAAAAAGTATAAATAGTTTAATCAAAAGATTCATCTCAAAATAATAGTCTATTTTCATAATTTAATTTCTTTTTATAATACAATTATTACATTTTAAAAATATTAATTTATCAAAATTACCTTTTGATAGTATATTTTTTTAGAAATATCAATTGTTATTAATGGATTTAAAAAAAGGACAAAATAAGAAATTCATATTATTTTAATAATTAATTTTTTTTAAAAATTAATATTTTTGGATGGTGGGTGTACAACCTCTTCATAAAAATAAAAATAAAAATAAAAATAAAAATAAAAATAAAAATAAAAATAAAAATGTAAATAATTAATTTTTTTTATTTACATTCGGCTACCAAACATTTAGTAGCCGAAAGTGGGTCTTTAGCGACTAAAAGAACTTTGGTCGCGGAAAGTTGACATTTGGCGACCAAATGTTTGGTCGGGGAAGATTAAAAATTAATTTTTTTTATTTACATTCGGCTACCAAACATTTAGTAGCCGAAAGTGGGTCTTTAGCGACTAAAAGAACTTTGGTCGCCAAAAGTAGACATTTGGCGACCAAAACTTTGGTCGGGGAAGATTAAAAATTAATTTTTTTTATTTACATTCGGCTACCAAACATTTAGTAGCCGAAAGTGGGTCTTTAGCGACTAAAAGAACTTTGGTCGCCAAAAGTAGACATTTGGCGACCAAAACTTTGGTCGGGGAAGATTAAAAATTAATTTTTTTTATTTACATTCGGCTACCAAACATTTAGTAGCCGAAAGTGGGTCTTTAGCGACTAAAAGAACTTTGGTCGCGGAAAGTTGACATTTGGCGACCAAATGTTTGGTCGGGGAAGATTAAAAATTAATTTTTTTTATTTACATTCGGCTACCAAACATTTAGTAGCCGAAAGTGGGTCTTTAGCTACTAAAGTTTTTTTTAGTCGCCAATTGTGATATGTTTAGCTACTAAATAATTTTTTAGTCGCCAATTGTAATATCTTTAGCTACTAAATTTTTTTTAGTAGCCAATAATCAACATTCCCCTACTAAAAAAAATTAGTAGCTAAAAATTTGACTTTTGGCGACTAAAATTATTTTTGGTAGCCAATTCCCACACTTTTGGCGACTAAATTAGTTTTGGTAGCTAAAAGTGGTCGGCAAAAATGCATTTTCTTGTAGTGTTCTTAGAAGTCTAAACAAATTTATCAAATATTTTATACAATAATCATATGAGTAGAACTGATACTATATGAGACTCACACACCATATGACTATTGTGTAGACATTTTGATTTTGATTTTGATTTTGATTTTTTTTTTTTTTTTTTTTTGAGTATTTAACATCTATCTATATATTATATAAGGAAAATTGACTTTTTAGTGAGAAGCCTTCTAGGAGTTCCAAATTCTCATTCTAATTTTCTTGATTTTCTTAATTTTAAGCAATTAAAAAAATCTCCATTGATTAATTTTTATTTGATAATCTCACGTCAGAAAAAGAAGAAAAAAAATGAGTTGTTTTACTCATATAAAATAAATTTTATACTCTCATCCCATTTAGTGAGGAGCTTTGTGAGAGATCAATATCTTATATTAATTTTCTTGATTTTCTTAACTTTAAACAATTAAGAAAATCTCTATTGGCTAACTTTTATTTGATAATCTCACATTAGGAAAATAAGGAAAAAAATGAGTTGTTTTACTCATACAAAGTGAATCTTATACACATATCCCATTTAATATTGTAGTGTTGTGCATGTTTCAATTCAATATAATTTAAATTTTAAAGGTTTTAATTAATTAATTATGAACTAGCCGATTAGGCTAAATCATTTTTGATTTGATTGATTTGTTGGTTTAATCTCGATTTTTGTGATTTTATACTTTTATTTGATAATCCCACATCGAGAAAAAAAGGAAAAAAAATGAGTTGTTTTACTCATATAAAGTAAATCTTATACTCACATCCCATTTAGTGAGGAGTCTTGTGACAGTTTCAATATTTCATATTAATTTTTTTGATTTTTTTTAATTTTAAACAATTAAAAAAAATCTCCATTGGCTAGCTTTTATTTAATAATCCCACATCGAGAAAATAAGGAAAAAAAAAAGAATTGTTTTACTCATATAAAGTGAATCTTATACTCCTATCCCATTTAATATTGTAGTATTGCGCATGTTTCAAATCAATATAGTTTAAATTTTAAAAGTTTTAATTAATTAATTATGAGATAATTATAATTAATTAATTAATAAAAATGATAATTTTAAAATAATTAATTACTAAAGTTTTAACTAATTAATTATGAGATAATTATCATAATTGTAATGTTGTGTATGTTTCAATTCAATATTTTCAATGGCACTCTTACTGTTCCTTAATACAAAAGTTATGAGAATTTTAAATTTGTATTTAAAACTTATAAATTATGAGATAGATTATTATAATTTTAAATTTATATTGTGTCGATTTTAAATTTAAATTAATAGATTAATTTTCATATTTAGTGACAGTTTAATTTTTAATAAAATAAAATTTAAAAGTTTTAATAAAATAAAATTTAAAAGTTTTAATTAATTAATTTTTGTGTAAGCTGCTTAGTCTTTTGACCTAACTGATTAAGCTGAACCGTTTTTTGTTTGAATGATTTGCTGGTTTAACCATGATTTTAGTGGTTTTACATGTTACGATGATTCTTTTTTACTCATTAAGTTTTTAATTTTTTTTAATTATTTCCCTTTCAAAAACTAATATGATAATTTTTTAAAATTCATATATTTTTATTCTAAAATAGTGAAGTATTAGAATTATGTCATTTTTTTTATAACAAAGCATAATTTTAATTATTAATTGCCAATACAACGATTTTAATCTATCTATACTATATATTATATAGTAAAGAAATATTTGAAACAAAACCCTTAAATTTATATATAAAATTTTATTTACGTGAGATAAAATATTACCAAAAAATTAACTATAATTATCGTATTTTTAATAAATAATATATTATGTTATCCCATTCATAGTACAAATGATATACTAGTATTATATAATATTTATGTATAGAGAGAGAAAATGAATATGTCAATGTGTATGAAGCAGTAAAATTTGATAAGTACATTAAGTAGCATCGACTGTTATGAGAGAAAAAAAAATAATTTACAAATTTTTTAAATGTAAATCATTTTACGCTTGATGATATAAAGAATTTTACTTGAAAATTTTTTTACTTACTTTTTGATTAATCAAATAATGAAAAATAGGTTAAAAAAAATTTGAGATAAATATTTTACGACGGAACAAATGGAACTTTAAGAAAAATGCTAAAAATAACTCTTCAATTTGTCGCAGTGTTGAAAAGGTGTTTAAAAATATATTAAAATATATAAAAATATTTTGAGATATATAAAAAGTATTAAAATTATAAATATTTAGACATTTTAAATATTTAGACATTTTGTTGTGTTTATTGACAATCCTTAGTACTGTCACTATAGCAGGAACATTTTTCTAATTAGAAAATGACATTCTTAACCAATGCTTTATGATTAAATTCAATGTATCATACACACTCTAAACAAATACATATCGTATTTATAATTACTTTTAGTGACTCAGCTCACAGATTTATTTCTAAATTATTTAGGTTGTTAGTCCCAAACCTAAATCTTTTGCGGCCGCAAGAACAGTAACAATATGAAAAATTATATTATCTATATATGTTCAATTGTCATCTATTTGTTCATATGTTATCTATATGTCTACATGTCATCTGTTTATTCATATATCTGTCCACGTGTCACTCATATATCCACTTAATTTGCCTATCTTTTCAAAACATCACCACTATCGACAGCTACTCCACCGCCAGTAAATTTTTGACAGTGATTTGGCGGTTGTCCGACGGTAGTGGTGGTATATGAATCTATAATAATGCAAGGGTAAAAATGAAAATAATTTTTTTTTTAAATACTAATTTGTCTTTCTTAACAAATTTTTTTTTTATTATGTCCTTACCCCAAAAAAAAAAAAAAATCAATTCTTGGACCAAAATGCTAATGACACCATTGATTTGAAAATAGATTTTTCACCAATTTTCTCTTTCTTTTATCATTGAAACAAAAAATTTAAAAAAATAAAACAACACTATTTTAAAACACAATAAAATTTAGGCACAATACGCTACAATAATGCTCTATTAAGATAAAAACGTGCATTCTAATAAAACATAACTAAGAAGTGTTTTGGGAAGTCGGTTAAAAGTTAACTTTTTAATTTTTTTGTCTTTCAGTAGGTAAAAAATGGAAAAATTTTATTTCCACATACTTAGTTATCTTAGTCCACGCACTTAATGAAATATTATTTAAATATTAATTATATCCTAAATTAAAATGACCATAATACATATCTACCAACTCCCATAATAATATATCGAACTATTCTATGTACTCATCTTATTTATCAAATTGCAGAGCTAAGGATTATGAACTAAATCATGCAAGCGCGAAAGAAAATTGAAACAGAGCAACAAATTGGACATTTTTTTTAATCTAGTTTGATATTGAAATGAGAATGTAAAACCAATTGAACCCAAAAACAGCACAACAAGCCATCGCAGAGTTAGAAGCAAAAAAAACCCAGAATGCAAGAAGTTAGATGTCATGCAAAATAATGATACAAACCCATCAACTGAAACTCAACAATAAGTGAAAATAAATCAGAAAAAACGATTCATGAGAGAAGAACAAGAAGAATAAAGATGTATGTTGGCTTGCCAGGCCAAAAATGAAGTCTGCGACTTCAATTCCTCTGACCCCAAAAAGCAATTCGTTTGTTTTCAATCTCACAATCAAATCTCTCACCTATTGATTTGTCAACACGACCAAAATCAAACAGCAATGTTGTGTTCAATTTTTGTATTCATGTGTTTGTTAGTTGTTTTATTAATTGCTTCAATAATTGTTCGATTAAGAAAAAAAGTCACTCTGGCGGCGGAGGAAGAAGACCCAACAATTCTTTACCTCCGCTGCCACCACAATGCCAATCCTCTCCCTCCAATATTCACCTACGAAGAGCTCGAGTACTCAACAAATCGATTCGACTCAAAACGCCAAATCAAGGACAGCAGGTTCGGGTCAGTCCATCTAGATCAGCTCTACGACAACAAAATCGTCGCCGTGAAACACCTCCACAACCACCACCCCATTGTCACTGGCTCCGCCGAAGCTAGAGCTTTCTTGTCCAAGTCCTTTTGCAACGAAATCCTTATCCTCTCTTCGATCAATCACCGAAACACGCGGCGAAGAAGGATGATTGGCCTAATGTGAGGGAGGTGGTGGTGGAGCTAAGAAGGATTCGTAACCAAACATGCGGCAGCAATGGCAATGGTGGCGGAAGTTTGAAGGGGGCTTTGGAAGAGGGTTGAGTGTGTGGAAAGGGGGTTGAGGAGGTGTGTGTACAAGATATGAGTTTAGGGTATGATTGGAATAATTGGTGTGTGGAATGAAAATAAAAATTAATAATCAAATTATTAAGTGTGTGTACTAAGAAATGATGTGCGCTAAGATAAGTAGGTGTGAGGAAATAGAATTTTCTTTAAAAATGTGAGAGGTGATGTGACCCAAAATGGATTAAAAGCCAAAAGTTGGCTTTTAACCAACTTCCCAAATGAACCCTAACTTTAGTTTGAACAATTTGTAGCGCACCACCACCACAATATGTTGGAACATTTTAATATCTTTTATTTATTTATTTATATTTTTTAATATGACATTTTGTCTTGTTCATGAATCTCATTTTGTTCGGTGAATGGAGATTCATTTGTTTTTGGTGACCTTTTTGTTTTTTTCATGAATGGAGATTCATTGGAAGATCATGGGGTTGGTGGTGAGTTGATGGTCATTATTATTTTTTGGTGTAATTTGTAAGGTTCTAGTGACCTATAAATAGTTCCTCTTATATACTCGTTTCTACACCAACTATTTTTCTATACTTGAGAGATTACTAGCTAAAGAATGGCGTTTTTTCTTGGTGGAGTTTTGGGTTCACCATCTTGTACAGAGTTAGCCTGAACCATACAACAAGTGGTCCGGCTGTTGTATCTTGGAGCGAACAAGTCATAGTTTAGTGACTGCTGCATCGGTATTTGGGTTCTTCCTACTGCAGTGGGTTTAATTTCCTTAAAGAAAACGAGATATCCGTGTCGCAGCCTAATCTGTTTGTATCTCATTTTCTTGCATTATTTATCAATAAAATATAATTCTTCTAATATTTTCACTAATAATTTTAACGAGATCGATCATGGAATAAGTACCAAAAAAAATCAATAATGGAATTGGAGATCTCAACAAGCCTTTCAAGTTCAAGGAAATTCATTGTAAGAGGTGGAAATGAAAAGTTTTTTTTTTATCTCAGCTTTTTGAAAGTTACATATGTTCTTACCGAGAAGAAACCAAACAAAATCCCAACCGAGGAGATGAATGATGAAGACTACGAGGCACATGAAGCAAAAGTGGCTTCCTACAATACAGATGAGTATAAATGTCGTTTTTATCTCTTAAATTGCCTTACTGATCAATTTTATGATTACTATGACACCATTTACACTTTTGCAAAGAAAATTTGGAAAGCTTTACAGACTAAGTATGATACTGAAAAAGTAGGAGCAAAACGTATGCAGCTAGCCGATTTTTTTGCTTCCAAATGGTGGATGAAAAATCTATTGTGGAGCAAGCACAAGATTTCCAAATGATAGTTGTAGAAGTAAGATTTGAAAGCATTAAGATTGCTGACAACTTGGTAGTTGCAGGACTTGTTGACAAGTTACCTTCATCTTGGAGAGAATTCCAAAAGAGTATGCGCCACAAACAAAAAGAGACTTCCTTAGAGGCGTTGATCACTCGCATTCGAGTCGAAGAGGAGGCTAGAGGCCAAAATGCACTAATAATATAAGAGGGTAATGATAATTCTACTACAAAGGTAAACGTTGTTTCATTTATATGTTGTCTTCTATTAATTTTTGTCATGCTCGCTTGTGTCATATTAACAGTAAATATGTGGGAATCGTGAGTAGTTTAGGATTAATTCCTAAAGTAATTTTTTTTTTTTATTGAGAAATGTGAAGTTTGCAGTGAAGCAAAAATTACCAAGAAGCCTCATAAAAGTGTTGAGAAAAATACCGAATTGCTAGAATTATTTCATATTGATTTGTGTGAATTTGAAGGAATTTTAACTCAGGATGGTAACCAATATTTTATCACTTTTATTGATGATTTTTCAAAATACACAAACGTATATTTATTAAAAAAATAAAAGTGATGCTTTTGAGAAATTTAAAGAATTCTTTCTTGAAGTAGAAAATTAATTCGGTAAAAAGATTAAGAGAATTGGAAGTGATAGAGGTTGGGAGTATGAATCTCATGGATTCAACTCTTTTGTTTAGTTATTGGGAATTATTCATGAGACTACTCCACTATATTCACATTCATCTAATGGCGTAACTGAAAGAAAAAATAGAACGTTGATTGATTTGAAGAATGCTATACTTATTTGTGGAGAAGTGGTTTGGAAATACTCTTGGATCTTGAAGGACGTCCCTGATCCTCTGATTGCCACCTCCAAAAAAGGGTTAACACTCCGGTTATGGGTGCCAGAATTAGCACTCCGATGGGCAAGTTATTATATACTCTCACTCTTTTGTTTGTGTCTTAAGTTTTCTTTTATCTGTTCTCACATCCCAATCTTTGGTTGATAATCTTCGTATTTATATTCGTCTCTGATCTCGGGGGTCAGGCCCACTTTTAATCCAGCGCATAATTGCTTACTTAGCCATTCTGACGTGCGCTTATTCTCACTTGGCTTCTTGTACAGCTGATTCTATGGCCGATTTAGTTATTCGGCTTCCAGATCTCCTAGGACGAAGCCGAATAGTATATATTCTGATTTTCTTCAAATTCATTTGGCGTTCCTACATATAAGATTATTCGGCTTCCACAATTGCCCCCCAAACATCCTACTAATGCCAGTTAGTCGGCATGTTTGGTCTTGAACTTGGAGGGTCAAAAAATACGACGGTTACCCTCATTCCAACACAAGCGTCAGATCGTCTGCGCTTTTTAGGATTCATTATAATTTCCTGCCTCTTCATACATTTCATTCATTTAATGCAATTTGAAACCATGTTATCCCTTCAAATGTATGTTTTTTGAATACGTAAAGTTTTTTGGTTGCCTGTCAGTATACCTCATTCATTCCACGACCTCTGCAACTTCTTTCCATTCCTCATTGTCCTCTCTACTTCTTGTAAGTTCTCATTTTCTCCATTTCGACTCCCATTTCCTTGTTTGTTTTTAGTTTAGAGTACTTCCTATACTGGCTAGGATGGCGAAACATTTGAAAGCCATTCTTTCTGTAGATCGAGTTTCTGGTTTTCGTCGCCATTTTTCCATTCCTGACGACGTCCATCTATCACTCATGGCAGATAGCGTAGTTGACATGGAGAAGATCGATGAGAGTATAATCATTTTTCCTCTCCTATCAATCGCTGAGGGCGGAGTTCGTTTCCCCCTTCACCCATTTTTTAGGGCCGTCCTTCGCCATTGGGGTTTAATCCATTCTCAGCCTAACATAAATTTTTATCAAATCATAATGGGAATTGTAGAATTAAACCGACACCTTAGGCTCAATCTTGGAATCCTTGCTATTCGGCATTGTTATGCCTTGGCCAAGTCCTCTGGTCGGCAAGGGTGCTACTTTCTCAGGGCAAAGGACACCAACCATCATTTGGTAACTATGCTTGCCAGCTCTAGCAAGCGTGTTGACGATGTTATGGTCGTTGTCCGAGGCAACTGGGAATTCAGCGAGGGCGAAGATCGCCTAGATCCTATGCCTAGACGAAAGGCGAACTAGGTGGTCGTATAGTCCCCCATGTGTATTTGTTATATACTTACCCGGCTTAGATTCTATGCACTTATCGTTTCACTTACGCAGGTAATGATTTGAAAAAAGTTCTCGTCTCGGCTGACGATGTTGTACTTGCGCAAATCAAAATCACGCTCCAATTTTTCAGCCGTCCGAACCTCCAAAAGCAAGGGAGGGCAGCCCACATACTTCTGAGATACGAGCCAACTTATGTTATGTTCTTGGCCGCAGATCACATTCCGATTCCAAGGGGCGAACAACAGCTTACGGCGCTTATTTTCCCGAACTTCAAAAATCTTAGGCAGATTGGTCTTGAAGCTTCAGATTCAGAGTCGGCGGACGAACAAATAGTCGAAGAAGTCGTTGAGCAGCCAAATCAGTCCACCTTGGATAGATCCGTTAGTCTAGAAGAGGAGGTTGACGCGGCTCTAAATTTGGATTTTGAGGAAGCCGGCCTCAACCCTCTATCCACTTCAGGCTGAGTAGACGTCCCGTTTGTAGATATTTTCACCGAGTTAGGGGACCTTTCCGGCGCATATCCTGAGAACATGGCTGGGGAGTCGCTCACGCAGATGGCCAGGAGAAAAAACGCCGAGAGGATGGCTACCCAGAGGAAGACCGAAGCCGACCGATCTGAACCTCTAAAGGTTGTTGGGGCTGAGTCTTCTCCGCCTGCTCATGTTGAAGAAACGACGCATATTGATACAGCCGAAACAGAGCACATTTTCGATCAACAGGACAGTCAGGAGGCAGAGTACATGGGGGAAAAACATCCTGCTGAGCATGAAGCCGACTCTTCAGAAAACCTGACTGATAAGCGGCCGCGCATAGAGGAGTTGGAACTGGTTGTGCCGTTTATCATACAACCAAGGATAAAGAGCGTACCGGTTGCTTCTGATGCATCGACTGTGAAAAACGCTGCTGTGGCCCAAAGCTTGGCCTTCTCAATTTCTTTGCCGGTTGACAGAGCAACCTTTCGCGCAGAGCTGGATTTGCTATCCATAGCACTGGCTGTTCAATCGGCGATATTGGTACATGACTTGAGCCTTGTTTGTAGTCTTGCGTCTATTTTTTTTTAAAAATTTTTATGCCATCTATCTTACTAGTTCATTGTTTTGTAAGCGGTGGAAAGGATAACTGAGATTGGTCGCCGCCAACATGACGCTATCAAACAAATCGACTTTCTCACAACCGAAGTTAAAAATGAAAAGAACAAGGCAATGGAGGCCTCTCTCAGAGCTGAGTCCGAGGCAATGAAAGTGGCGGCAGAACGAGCGAGGGCCGATGCTGAGGCAAAAAAGGCCAAGAGTTCCGACCAACTCAGGTTGGCCGCCAAAGAAAGAGCGAGCGCGAGTGATGACGCGCTCAAGTTAGACAAAGAAGTGATTGTTAAACTAGAAGCCGATTTGGAGGCATCGAAGAAGGCAAAGGAAATCGCCGACTTCGAGATTTCCAATGCATTCCAAGCCGGGAAGTACGCCTCCGTAGAAAATTACGTGGAGGAAGTACCTAAGTTCGAGAATAAGGGCTTCAAACACGGCTGGCTCAAAGTCCTCGCTGCCGTTAATGTGACATTGGAACAACCGATTCCATACGAGCAGATAGACGTTGACCCACTGGAGTCTGACCTTGAAGATTAACTAGGGTCAAAGTAATTTTGATTTTTGTTTGGTATCATGTGCGTAGGTTTTATAGATTTTTGTTTATTTATTTTGGTTAGAAGTTAAATGTAAGGTAATTTTCATGTGTAAAATGACTACTGTTTGTACTCAATTTATTAATGAAAATTGCTTTTGCCTTTCTGTCTGTCTGCTGCATATGCTAGTTAACGGCTAAGTAGGATGATGTAAAATCATGAAATGAGTAAATTAATTCGGTGATAAAATAACTGCGTACCTTTGTCATTTAGCCAAATAGATTAATGAATCTGCCCTTGCCTCAGCTGATGAATGAACAGAACCGCCGAATATCGGTAGTTCATGGATTGGGTGGGGCACAATAACTTATCGGCGCAAAACAATGAGGCTGGGCCGAATAGATTAATGAATCTGCCTTTGCCCCAGTTGATTAATGAACGAAACTGCCGAATATCGGTAGTTCATGGATTGGCGTAAAGTATTGAAGAGATCGCTTCAGGAATGCTGCACCCGTAATTAATAAATGGGGTGAGTGCTACGTGCGCTTAGGTTCCATTTTTGCATTCAACAAATTGAGAGTGGGAAAAAAAACATTGTGTCGAACCAAGCTGGATGAATTTGGATGTCAAGAAGACTATTCTTCAATAACAGAGAGGAGAGCAGGACACTGGCTGAGCTGAACTCAGAGATGAATCTAGGTGGCGCACCTACGTGCACGAGGAGTAGGACATCGGGGGAGCGTGAAACGCGTCATTTCCCACGTCGTCGAAGTAGGTCACCCAGGAAGGAGAAGCAGCAACGAGGTAACTCCTCCCGCTTGCGAGGCAAAAACAGTGGGCCACCGCGCCCGTTGAGTTTTTCGGTCTTCGTCGAGAACAAACCGATGACGGAAGCGGATTCGATTATCTGTGATCCAAACGTGGCAGTCGAGTTTGCTCAACAGATTTTTGCCAGAAATCCAGCAGTCGATGGTCGGTCGGCCCGATTACGAAGTTTTTGAGGAGGGCGTTTATAGAGTAGTAAAGGGGTTATATACCTCCTATGAAATCAGTATGTGTCTTCGTGCCGCGCGAAGAGAGCTAGAGCAAAAAGACGGTTGCATTCGAAGCTTGGAAGCGCACTCAAATAAAGCCGAGAATGAGCTGAAGAAAGCTAAGACTTCTGAAACTCGGTCGGCGAGTCAAGTGAACCTGATTGTCACGGAAAGAGTAAACCAGCGAATTTTGGATCATGCGATTGCCGACCGAGAAACAGCGAGAATGTTCGTAATAGAAACTGCGAAAACCAAATCCTATGAATAAGGCTTCCATGATGGCCGGAAAATTGGAATACAGAAGATGAATGAAAAGCTAGCTAAGGAAGTCTGTCGATGCGAAAATCATGAATTTAAGCATGGGTAGATCAAGGCTCTCCAAGCCATGGGCGTTGATTCGACGTCGCCGTTGTATCAGAGTTACCATCTTTCCTTCAAGGGTTTCGACGCCGAGAAGACCGACGACGAAGATGGCGCCGAATAAAATTTATTGAACACATTGTTCCATTTTGATGCAAATCAAGTATTCACAATCTATTTAATGAAACATTTTATTTCAAATGTCTGTATATTGCTTCAATCATTGTTTGTAAATTAAGTCATGACCTTCATCTATTACTTTATGTCAATCGCGTTTGCGCTGGCCAATCGTCATATCCACGAAGGGCGCTCCAGATTCGGAAGCTTATTCAGCCCAAACGTGTCATTCATGGATGGGGCTCCAAATTCGGAGGATTATGACTTAGCCAATCGTGATATCCACGAAGGGCGCTCCAAATTCGGAGGTTTATTCGGCCCAAACGTGTCATTCACGGATGGGGCTCCGAATTCGGAGGCTTTTGACTTGGCCAATCGTGATATCTACGAAGGGCACTCCAAATTCGGAGACTTATTCGGCCCAAACGTGTCATTCACGGATGGGGCTCCAAATTCGGAGGCATTTGACTTGGCCAATCGTGATATCTACGAAGGGCGCTCCGAATTCGGAGGCTTATTCGGCCCAAATGTGTCATTCACGGATGGGGCTCTGAATTCAGAGGCTTTTGTCGCCAAACCAAAATTCACAAATTTACACAAAACAGGGAGAAAAAAGGCATTGCATTGGGAAAATGAAAGTTGTACATAGCGAAAATTCAAAACAAGCTACCATGCCATACAAGTTGGGTTAATGATAAAATTTACGCAAATGCGTGGAATTCTAGGGACGTGGCAAACTTCTTCCAGACATGTCTTTGAGCCGATATGCCCCTATGCCGGCAATTGATTCGACCTGATAGGGGCCGTCCCAATTGGGACCTAACTTTCCGTCAGCGGGATTCCTAGTAGCAGGAAGCACTTTCTTGAAGACCAATTCTCCTAGTATATAACGACGCAGTTGTACGCGTTGATTATATGATTTAGCGAGCTATTACTGATACCGCGCCATAGAAGCAAGGGCATGGTCTCGGCGTTCCCCAATTAGAGTTAAGTCTAACGCCAGCATTATGTCATTACGGCCCAAGTCAAAAACCTTCGTTTTCAGAGTAGGTAAGCCGATCTCTAGGGGGATGATTACCTGGGTTCCAAAGCATAAGGCGAACGGCATTTCCCCAGTGGACCGCCTTGGAGTAGTGCGATGAGCCCACAACACACTGGACAGCTCTTCGACCCATCTGTCTTTAGCTTTCTCCAACATTTTCTTGATGCCGTCCAGAATGACTTTGTTGGAGGTCTCCATTTGACCATTGCTTTGTGGATAAGCCAGCGAGGAAAAATAGGGTCGAATACTATACGTGTTGCATAATTCTCGGTAGATGCCACAATTAAACTGGGTGCCGTTATCTGAAACAAGTGCTCTTAGTATGCCGAATCGCGTTATGATGTTTTTCCAGACGAAACGCTTAACGTCAGTATCTCGATTATGTGTCAGTGTCTCCACTTTGACCCATTTTGTGAAGTAATCTGTCGTGACAATCAAGAATCGCTTGTTCCCTGGAGCCCGAGGCAATGGTCCGACGATGTCAAGTCCCCATTGAGCGAACGGCCAAGGACTAGTGATAGAGCTCAACTTCTCGGCAGGAAAATAAGTTAAAGGGGAAAACTTCTGGCATTGTTCGCATTTCTTAACATAACACTCGACATCTGTTCTCATGGTCGGCCAATAATACCCCTGTGTTACGGCTCGATGGGCTAAAGAACGCCCGCTAGAATGGGCACCACAACTACCTTCATGTATTTCAGCCAAGAGTTCCTCGACTTTATCCGGATGAACACACTCTAGGTACTGACCAGAAAGGAATTTTTTGTAGAGCTTTCCCTGCGGATCCAAGTAGTATTGCAGGACTTTGTTTCGCAGTTTATGTGCTTCTTTCTTGTCCGTCGGGAGCTGCTCGGAGGACAGGAATATAGTGATAGAGTCCATCCAACTTGGACCTAGTTCAATGATGTTGATCTGAACTGATTCAGAAGAGGCAATGCTCTACTCAGGGATGAATCCTACTTCAATTGTCCGTTTAATTTCTGAGTTGATGACAAAAGCTAGGCAAGCCAGGGCATCCGCATGCGTGTTCTGATCCCGAGTTATCTGATTCAATTCATGATGATTGAATTTTGCGAGCAAAGAATTTGCCATTTTTATGTAGGCCGACATTCGGTCATTTTTGGCTGCATATTCTCCCTTCAACTGGTTGATGACTAGTTTTGAGTCACAGAAAACAAGCAAACGCCGCGCACCAAGGAGAAGTGCATTCCGTAAGCCGGTTAACAGTGCTTCGTATTCGGCCTCGTTGTTTGACGCATCAAAGCCCAATTTGATAGCCTGCTCGATTATTGCCCCTTCAGGGGTCATGATTACTACGTCTGCGCCACTACCACATTGGTTGGATGACCCGTTACAGTATATCTGCCAAATGTCTCGAACATATACTCTACAGTTGGGCTTAGGTTGCAATTGATCAGACTTAAAGTCGGCGAGGGATCCCGTGAATTCGACTACAAAGTCGGCGAGCACTTGCCCCTTGATGGAAGTTCTGGGTGAAAATTGGATATCATATTGACCAAGTTCCAGTGCCCATTTTGAAACGCGCCTTGATGCTTCTGCGCTGCGGAGCACTGAACGGAGGGGATAGTCCGTTAGTACCCCGATGGTATGCCCTTGAAAGTAATGCATCAGTTTCCTTACAGCCATGACGAGAGCAAGAATGAGCTTTTCCAACAGAAGATAACGTGTTTCGACTTCAGCCATGGCTTTGCTCACATAATAAACTGGTCGCTGCTCCCTAAGTTCTTTCTTTATCAGTACGGCGCTGACCGCCCGGTCGGATACCGCCAGATACAATATGAGCGGATCGCCTGCCGAAGGTGTTGCCAAGAGTGGTACTGACCAGAAATAAGTCTTCAAGCCGTCCAAAGTGGCCTGGCACTCGGGGGTCTATTCGAAAGCCTTACCTTGCCGAAGTGTGTGAAAGAATTGTCGGCAGCAATCTGTGAAACGGCTAATGAACCTGTTGAGGGCAGCAACCATTCCTATCAGCTTCGAAACCTCTTTGACCGACCGAGGATAGCCAAGCTCTAGAATTGCTGTGATTTGCCTCGAGTTACTTTCGATTCTGCGGTGGTTAACAATGTAGTCAAGGAATTTGTCGGATCTGATGTCGAATGCACATTTGGAGGCATTCAACTTCATTTTGTACTTTTGAAGAATGCCCAATGTCTCTGCCAAATCAGATAGATGGGTTTGCTTTTCCATGGACTTGACCACCATATCGTCGATGTATACTTCCATGGTACGACCAAGTTGTTTCTTGAACATGGTAGTCACTAGTCTTTGGTAAGCTGCTCCGCATTCTTCAGCCCAAAGGGCATGACTTTGTAGCAATAGGTTCCTCTTGGGGTGAGGAATGCGGTTTTTTCTTGGTCCTCCGGGTGTATGGCGATTTGATGGTAGCCCTTGTAGACGTCAAAGAAGCTCATGCGTTGATGATATGCCATTGAATCTACGAGTTGGTCTATTCTGGGGAGGGGAAAACAGTCCTTGGGACAAGCTTTGTTCAAGTCCGTGAAATCCACACAAACACGCCAAAACCCATTCTTCTTTTTTACCACCACGGTGTTGGACAACCATGTAGGGTAGGTTACTTCTCGGATTGCCCCGGCATCAAGTAATTGGTCAACCTCTTCAACAACGGCTGAAGTATGCTCGGCGGCAGACCACCGACTTCTCTGGATGACTGGCCTGCATTTTGGATCTATGTTTAAGCGGTGCTGAGCCACGGATGGATCTACTTGTAATGCCCCCGACCTCCGATTAATGCTAATTCATGATTAATTATGTCTGATGGTAATTTAGAAGGAATCTGGGATTAATTTGCTCATGTATTGCATTATCTTTGTGTTTCTATCTGTTTGCCATAAAATGATCTGTTCGTGTCTTTAAGTTTCGGACTGCAAATTGAGAGCCTTATCGGCGCCCGATTTAGAAATTAATTAGTGTTTCATGTTAATTAGAATTTATGAGATTTTATGGCATGTTTAATTGAAATTCGATTTGGTATGGTTAAATTCGATTGATTAATGTTAAATTATATTAGATGGCTAAATTACCAAAATGCCATTAGGTGGGTTTTGCTAGACCAAATGTTTAGTCTTGTATCAATTCTCATTTCTTCTAAGACCAAACGTGAGAGAGAGCTAGAGAGTGTGAGGAACTTGAATTCATCTTGAGACTTGGCTTGGAACTTAGGAGAATTGGAGAGGCTTGGCAAGTTTGAGCTCCTAGGCTTGAAATTGAAGACTTAAGGTAGGAGAATTACCTTCTTGATTGTGAATTCAAGTCATTTCTTGCATGATTCATGTGACATTAGTGATCTAAGACAAGAATTAGATTTAACATGTTGAATTAAAGCTTAAATCATGCATGCATGTCTATATCATAACAATTTGAAGTGTTTTCATGGAAATTCTTGCATGCAAGACCATATTCTACTTATAGTCCATGATTTCATCGTTCTTTAATATTCCTTGGAAGTTGGTTGCAATTGTGTTTAATTGACTCACCCTTGGGCTTTGATTTCTCAAATTGATCTTCAAAACATGTTATACTATGAGTTTAAAGTGTTTTTCCAGAAAATGGGCCCAAGAGGTTGAGATTTGGGAAGTTGAATGCTTGGTTTGAGCTTGGGAGGCAAATCTGGAAATTCCAGAATTTGGCTTCCTCGCTCGAGCGACCATCGTTTGTTCAGAGATCCGCTCGAGCGAAGGAATGGTGGCTCGAGCGTAAATTGCAAGCTCTCAGGTTTTTGGTGCACGCAGACGCACGCTCGAGTAACGAGACCTACGCTCGAGCGAGGGGTGTGTCCTACGCTCGAGCAAGCATCGAGCGTGCATCGAGCGTAAAATTTCAACAACCAGTACTTTTGCATTTTTACAGACCGCTCGAGCGAAGGAGTCTACGCTCGAGCGACCCCTCTGTTTTGGCAAGCTCGCTCGAGCGAAGAAAGCTACGCTCGAGCGAGACCCCTGTTTTCAGCAAATTTTGAAAAATATTTTCCAAGGCATCTTTGCATCCTCATTCCATCCTAGGCATTCCTAGGCCATGTTTAAGACTCTATAGTGAGGCTTTAAGGTTAGAAACACATTAAGAACCAACGACGTAAGTTTTGTGTGATTAGAATGTGTGTTTCAAGTGTGTATCCGTTATGTGTTATGTAGGTCACGTGCCGCGTGTCGTGTGATCAATCTACTCCGTCTGTCTGTTTCAAGGCCAACTGTGAGTAATAATTTAATAAAGTTATGTTCAATTGTATCTAGTTTCTGTGTGATAAAACGAGATCTGTTTTCCGAAATGATATGTTCTGTACAATGAATGATTGTTCAATTTCTAACATGTATTCGTGACATCCTTAGCATTATGTGATATATGTTGGCTGTTACCCGGTATCGGAGGTTCCTTTATGGAACTTATTTCTGTCTGCACTCTATTTCCCGTACCGAAGGCCCTGTCACGAGGGCTTAGCTTCTGTTCTGTTACCCGGATCCGGAGGTTCCTTCATGGAACTGGTTACTCGTAACCTCACGCGTGTGCGTTCTGTTCTGTTATGTTCTGTTAATGCTAAGGGATGTATCACGTAAACTTAATCATGACTTATGATTTCGGTCTATATATATGATCTGGACAAATGATGAATTTGATACAAATCTGGATTGTGATTTCTGAATCTGTACGAACTCATTCATTGAAACCTTTTACTCTATTATTATTCACTGGGCTTTCGCTCACAGTTTATATTATGTATGTAGGTGAGACGGCACATGACCAGGGCCAGAGTTGACGGCCTTCTGTTTTGTTTTTGTCAGCCATCCGTTATGCCTCCCGAGGAGGTTCTGATCGAAGCCTAATGCTATGGCTGTTTTTGTATTTCATGCTAGTCTCTGTATATGTTTTGTAAAGACAGGTCTTGCGTTGTACATGTTGTAAATATTGTGTACCTGGACTGGCATGTTTATGCATATATACATATAAGTTTTGAAATGTTACGTCCCATGTACGTTATCACAGCTTATTGGACCTTGTTTATTTTGTATAATTACTTCCGCAGCCCCTTACTATTGCTAATCTGTTCAGAGGCCTTCGGTAATCCACGGATTACTGGCCGGTTACGATGCTAAACCTATAGGGGCGGGTTTGGGTCGTGACACTACCCATAGCATCTCATACGGTGTCCACGCAAACACGTCAAGGTTGTCAAGTAAGAAGGAAACGAGCTCATCCCTGTCGGCCTTGTTCAAGGAAGCACCGATCATGAAGAACTTGTCAGGATTTCCATTGATTTCGACCCAATCTAGGGCCTCTGTTGCCTTTTCACTAGGTATCTTCCCAATGTCTTCAAGGCTTTCCCGATCCGATACCTCAATCGAGTTCACTTCCAGCTCTTTTGGTCCTTTTGCAGCCACCAGATAGCATGCCCGTGCTGATTTCTGAGAAACCTGAATCTGTTCAATGCTGTACTCAGTTGGAAAGCAAAGTAGCTAGTGATAGGTGCTCGGCACGACTTGCATGGTATGCAGCTAAGTTCTTCACATGATAAGATTGTATAGCGAAGGAAGTTTAACAACCAAGAATTCCATATCTACTGATTTGGTGCCCTCCCGAACTGGTAGTGTGATTTTGCCCAAGGGATACTCTGGGTTAGCGTTGAAGCCGAATAATGGATAATCAGCCAGCAATAGATCCAAGTCAGTGAAGCTGAGCTTGACAAATGTTTTGTAATACATTATTTCCGAAATACTTCCTTGATCAATGAGAACACGTTCAATGGTGAATCTGTTCATGCGCAGCTCGACTACAAAGGGGTCAGTGTGGGGAAGAGTTACTCCAACTAAGTCGGTGTCATCGAAACTAATCCTCCCAGTTTCATGGGGCTGTTTTGCTGGTGTGATCGACCTAGATTACACCTGAATCGTATGTACCTCGGATGATGTCGGCAAGCTGTATATCATATAAATTGCACCGAGTGGAGGCGAATCCGGCCGTAAGGCTACTGTGTTCGATGAATTATTCTTTCGAACGTGTTGCGTCAGCCGGCCATCTTGCACTAGCTCCTCCAGGTGATCCTTTAGTGCATAACAACTGTCGGTGTCATGACCGTGGTCTTTATGATACTCACACCGTTTATCCCGTCTCCTCGTATCGGGTAGTTCCATCATCTTGGGCGGTCACTTGAAGAACGGAAGGTGTTGGAATTTCGACAGAATCTTACTGATCGGCTTTGTTAACTCCGTGTACTTCTTGTTTGAGCGCTTTGTGCATCTGTTATCCACTTAATATTGTTCATTCGCTCGATGTGAACATTAATCATTTGATCAGCGCGAGCTACACCTTTTGTCTCATTTAGCCTGATTCTACGGTTCGGGGCTCCTTGATGGTACGACGCTAATCAGCTGAACAATTCCCGGCAGAGCCGTCTTAACGGCTTTTTGCCCGATTCTGAACCGCAGGGCATCAATTTTCACCTTGCAATACTCTTCGACTTTCTTCATTAACGCCCAGACTATTTTAGGGGGCCATTTGGTCAATGAACTGCGGAGGGGACTATCAGGATGCAATCCCATCTTAAAGGCGATGATGGCCATAGAGTCATTGTAAGCATCATTTACCAGATTAAAGCATTCCTAATAGCGAGTCAAGTATTCACGAAGGGTTTCTTCTGGTTTAATTTGCATGGCCCAGAGAGAATCGGCTTGCTTCAGTTGGATGTCATTAGTAATGAATCTCGCCCTGAATGACTTTTGGAGTTGGTGAAAGCTCTTGATCGAAGCCGGTTCCAGTTTATAATACCACCTGACGGCCAGTAGTCCCAAACTGCTTGGAAATATTCGACACATGAGGGCTTCATCGTCAGCATAAAACGTCATTGCTTGCTTATAATGACGAATATGATCACTGGGGCCTAATTTTTCGTCGTAAAGGGTGAACGACGGTGCCTTGAACTTTTTGGGTAGCACAGCCCTTGTAATTCTTCGCACAAAAAGGTCATGCTTATCTTCCTCATCGGAATCATCGTTTCTCCCTCGTTTATGCCGTACATACAGACTTCCTTCAGATGAGCTAGATACGTCGACTCGTTCTTTCTTTCTGGGTTCCGGGGATGGTGAATCAGATTCACCGTTATTATCCCGTTTCTGAAGTCGACGTCGTCGACCATCCTTCTTTCCCGAAGGTCAACCCCAGTCTTGACATACGGCCTGTTGGGATTTCGTTACCTCCAAGGCCAAGTCCTAGCGCAGGCGTTCATTCTCAGCCATCATCTTCTCCAGCCACTGTTCATTTTGCTTTGCTTGATCCATAATCGTCTGCATTGTCTCATGCATTGAAGTTAAGGGTGAGGTCTGAGCTACTGAATCGAAGTTCAAGGCCCGTCGTGCGGCGATATTCTCCGGTCCAAGCATGTTTCTTGGAGTGAGGTCGTCTCTTGGCGTAGTTTTGTCAGCGACTATCGGAGGATCTTCTGTTACGCCCACCATGGATGTGCTTGAGTATTCCCACAGACGGTGCCAATTATGGAGAAGTGGTATGGAAATACTCTTAGATCCTGAAGGACGTCCCTGATCCTCTGATTGCCACCTCCAAAAATGGGTTAACACTCCGGTCGAGGGTGTCAGAATTAGTACTCCAACAAACAAGTTAGTATACACTTTTACTCTTTTGCTTGTGTCTCAAGTTTTCTTTTATCTGTTCTCACATCCCAATCTTTGGTTGATGCTCCTCTTATTTATACTCGTCTCTGATCTCGGGGGTCGGGCCCACTTTTAATCCAACGCATAATTGCTCACTCGACCATTCTGGCGTGCGCCTATTCTCACTCGGCTTCTTGTACGGCTGATTCTATGGCCGATTTAGTTATTCGGCTTCCAAATCCCCCAAGACGGAGCCGAATAGTATATATTCTGATTTTCTTCAAATTCATTTGGCTTTCCTACAGATAAGATTATTCGACTCCCACATTATTGATTCAGGTGCTCAAATCTTCGGGGCGAGGCTATTTTGACAGTTTACCATGTGATAAATAGAGTGCCACACAAAAAGATTAAAATTGTACCTTATCAGTTGTGGCGGGGGCATAAACCAAATCTAGATTATTTGAGGGTTTGGGGTTGTTTAGCTTTTGTGAGGCTTGCAGATCCTAAACGACCTAAATTCGGTGAACAAGCTACCACCTGTGCTTTTCTTGGGCATGCGTTGCATAGTACAGCTTATTGATTTTTTGATATAGAAAATAATATTATTTTTGAATCAAGTGATGTTATTTTTCATAAAAATAAATTTTCTTTCAAATCTTGAAATAGTGGGAGCCAAATAATTTCTAAAAATATTTTATCCATGCCTAACTCTTCTACTCCATCTCAATTTTTTCAAGAACAAGAAAATTCTCAAATCTAACCAAGGAGGAGTAAACGAGCTAGAATTGAAAAAGATTTTGGCCTTGACTATTATCTTTACAATATGGAATAAATTCCTCTTATGGTGCAAAAGCTTTATCATCACCTGATGCTATTTTTTAGAGAGAGACTGCAAATGATAAGATAAATTCACTACTTTCAAATAAAACATGGACACTAGTGGATTTACCTCAAGGTTGTAAAACTATTGGGTGTAAATGGGTCATTCGTAAAACACTTAAATCGGATGGAACCATAGATAAATATAAAGCGAGGCTTGTCCCTAAAGGTTTTAAGTAACAAGTTGGTCTTAATTTCTTTGATACTTTTTCTCTGGTTACTAGAGTTACATCTATTAGACTGTTGATAGCAGTGGCTACAATTTATGATTTAAATGAATGTGAAAAGAGCATTTTTAAATGGAGATCTAGATGAGGAGATTTACATGGACCAACCCGAGGGCTTTGTGGAGCCTGGCCAAGAAAGTAAGGTGTGCAAGCTAACCAAATCTCTTTTATGGTTTAAAACAAGCTCCTAAATAGTGGCATGAGAAATTTAATTCCTGCATGTTTGAGAATGACTATAATACTAATGAATGTGATAAGTGCATATATTACAAAAACTTGTGAGAATGCACATGTGATTATTAGCCTATATGTAGATGATCTACTTATCTTTGGTTCTAATTTGCATATTATAAATGAGACTAAAAATATGCTTAATAACCACTTTGATATAAAAGATCTTGGTGAAGCCAATTTTATTTTGGGAATTAAAATTACCAAGACTAATGATAGTATTTTTCTTAATCAACCGCACTATGTTGAAATTTTTTTAAAGAAATATAACTTTCTAGACTGTAAACATGTTGTTACTCCTTTTGATGTAAGCATACATTTATCTGTTGTAACAAATGAAAACGAAGTGATTAATCAAAGGAATATGCTAGCATGATTGGTAGTTTGAGATATGCTACTGACTGTACTAGACCTGATATTGCATATGTTGTTGGAAAACTTAACAGATTTACTAGCAAGCCAAGTCGAGATCATTGGCTAGTCATAGGAAGAATTATGAGATATTTATCTGGTACAAAAAAATTATGGTTTGTTTTATAACAAGTATCATGTGGTACTTAAGGGATATAGTGATGCGGATTGGAACACTTTGTCAGGTGATTCTCTCTACCTCGGGTTTTATTTTTATCTTGGGTGGTGGTGCTACATGTTGGAAATCTAAAAAACAGATTATAATTGTTAATTCTACAATAGAAGCTGAGTTTATAGCATTAACTTCAGCATGTGAAGAAGCAAATTGATTGAGAGATTTGTTACATGAAATCCCTTTTAAAAAATCAATTCCTCCTATGTTAATTCGTTGTGATAGCACTGCTAGTATTGATAGAGTAAACAATTATTTTTATAATGGTAAATCCAGACATATTCGAAGGAAACAAAGTAATGTGAGATCCTATTTGAGTAATGGCATCATAATTGTGAATTATGTAAAATCTTATGATAATCTTACAAATCCGTTAACCAAGGCCTTAGCGAGAGATAGGGTCTGGAATACATCGAGGGGGATAGGTTTGAAGCCTATAAAATCATAAATCATGTATGAGGATACCCAACTTGGGGACCAGAGATCCTGTAACTAGGTTTAATGGGAAGAATGAATCATATGGTGGTTGTAAAAAAATGCACTCCTTAATATTTTGTTATCCATCCCTATGATGTAAGTGCATTTATCCTGTAATATTGGAGGATTGAGTTTTTATATTCTTAATGAAATTCTGTAGTTCTTGTTGAGTGGGGCGTGTAAATTACAGGAATATCATTGACAGATTTCACTTATGTGAGCATGGAAATGGGGTCGCTTTCTATGAGAATAAGGCTTATTCTCTAATATATTCATGAAAACTAGGATTAGCACAAGGCCATAATGTGCTAGCTATTAAAAACTCATGTCAACACCTGGATTATTATGTGTGAGCAATAATACTTTATTTTTCCTAAATTCTCTAATGAAGGTTCAATGTAGAGCACATCTTCATGATGCATACTAGTCTATCTTTGTTTAGTAATCTCTCTTGTTCTTGTTGATATTAAAATGAGTGAAGAATTGTTGGACCATTTTAATATCTTTTATTTATTTATTTTATTTTTTTAATATGACGTTTTGTCTTATTCATGAATCTCATTTTGTTTGGTGAATGGAGATTCATTTGTTTTTGGTGACCTTTTTATTTTATTCATGAATGAAGATTAATTGGAAGGTCATGGGGTTGGTGGTGAGTTAATGGTCATTATTATTTTTTGGTGTAATTTGTCAAATCCTAGTAGCCTATAAATAGTTCCTCTCATCTACTCTTTTCTACACTAACTATTTTTCTATACTTGAGATATTACTAGCCAAAGAAGAGTGTTTTTTCTTGGTGGAGCTTTGGATTCACCATCTTGTACAGAGTTGGCCTGAACCATACAATAAGTGGTCAGGTTGTTGTTTCTTGAAGGGGACAAGTCATAATTTAGTGACTGTTGCATCAGTATTTGGGTTCTTCCTACAGCAGTAGGTTTGATCTCCTTAAAAAAAAAAAAGATATATGTGCCTCAGCCTAATCTATTTGCACCTCATTTTCTTGCATTATTTATCAATAAAATATAATTCTTATGGTATTTTCACCAACACAATGATTTGTAATTAAACACCACAATACTTTCTATTAGTACAATCAATTTATATTATAACTTGCATCTAATATACACCATGTGTATTATAAACGACTCATAAAAGTTTATATTAATGATAATATTTTTATATAGGATTATTTTAATTTTTTTATAGTAAGGCCTCGTTTGGCAACCTTTTGTTTTAATCAAGAAGTTATTATAAGTTGTCATATCACATTCTTTACTTTTCTGCACATCTTTTCACAAAAAGTCAAAAAGTTATTAAGCCTTCATTTGGGAAGGCAAGATTGATGTTTTTTTGGCTATTTTAGCCACAATTACAAAATAGGTTTTTTAACCCAATAAGACAAAACATCACATCCAATTCATAATCATTACATTCTTTCTTTTACAAAAAAGTCAAAAAAGGAAAAAAAAAAAAGTTAAAAGTCCTTCCCAAACCAACCAGACTAAAATAGTCAAAAAAATTAAAAAATCAACTTATTTTCTAAACGAAGGCTAAAATAATTTATTCCCAAACAAGTCGTAAATACTAGTACAACTCTCGTAACCGTAAAAAGAATTTTAATAAAATATTAGGCCAAGTTTGGGAAGTTTAGAATAAGTGCACTTTTTGACTTTTCTTGTATTATGTGTAGAAAAAGTAGAGAGGAGATATTGATTGATGTGACCCAAAAAAGATAAAAAGATGAAATAAGTGCACTTATATTGGGATGCCAAACTTGGCCTAATTTTAAATAGTTGTCCCGCTCAAATTTTTTTGACCTTGAGAGTGTGCTCGTGGACCTCGCTCAAAAGCATATTTCGCTTTTGTGCAACAAATCAGGCAAAAGTGTAAACTACAGCTTGAACTGGTAGTTCAAAAATTTTGAGAAATTCGGATTCGTCAGATAACAAGAGTTTGAGTGTGTTAAATCACTCAATTCAAATTCATTGAAAGATACTTTGTTTTGAAAAAATGATTGAACGTTTATCAGTTTCTACCAATGTGTTTGGGGTGTGGTTTTTTTAGTTAAAATAACAAAAAAATAAATCAAATTATCACGTTACTCTCTTTATTTTTTGTACATATTTTCATAAAAAGTTAATAAATCAATTAAAATAATTAATTCCTAAATGAACTCAAGTGAGTATATTCACTCTAAATGTGTGACATCCGTTTAAAGTTTACTGTTACAAGTAATTAAGAAAGACGTTAGGCATCCTACTTACATCCTTTTAGTACTTAATTCTCTTCAAATTGACCTTTTGCAAATCGATCGCTTATAGTCTGTAAACTAGCAATTTACCTATCAAAATAGGGAAATTTATGGTTTTGACAATTACATATATTGAAAAGTGATTTAGTACTCTTAACATGATGTGAAAATAAAAATAGAGAGTTGGATTGAGTCTATCCACGTAAAGAATCAGGTCTAAATTAGTGTGTTTGATTTGAGTTTTTTAAAATTGAATTTAAAAAACTGAAATCAAACATACTGATTTAGATCTCATTGGAAATTGAATTTTTTATTTTTCGTATTTTTTTTAGTGAATATTTTTAAAATTTCAAGTAATTTTTTTACTTTGTTAGATACACTTTACTTAGATATATCTAAATAGTAAAATATTTATGAAAAATATTTTAAAAAATTAATAAATATACAAAAATATAAAAAATGTACTGAACTTTTTTAATTTTTTTGTATTTTTAATATTTAGTGAATTTTTTAAAGATTTTTTTAACAAATATTATACTTTCAAGCATATTTTTGTTTGGTATGTCTAAAAATTAAAAAATTGCTTAAAATATTAAAAAAATCAGTAAAAACAAAAAATAAAAAAATATAATTTTTTAAAAAGTAAATTCTAAAAATTGAAACCAAATAGAATTTGTGTAATATAAACTTGGTTGAAACCAAACAGAGCCGATGTGATTTGGGATATAAACTTGGTTTGAAAGATGGTACACATGTCAAGCTGTTAATAGTGGAATTTGGAATTTGCACACATATTGAGAAAACTAAAATTGAAAAACGGTAGTGTTACATGCACCAATTAGTGTACTAACTAATATATCAACACTAGTTATGACATTACTATTAACTCCACTCATTAAGCAAATTACAAATACCAAAAACCTCTTAAATTATACAAAATCATCAATTAATACATTAATTAGTATACTAATTGATACATATAACATTATTCATTAAAAAAAGTATTTACTGAGCATGTTGGTCTACATCTGCTCCAAAAAAAAAACAAAACAAAACAAAAATACAAAACTATACATATCTATAGATGGAATCATGTCCAAAGGTATTTTAAAACAAGACCCTTCTGGGAGTCATTTAAAGGGTTATGTATTGTATGATGTAGACTTTGGATTCGCACATAACAATCCAATGGCCATCAAATGGACCAAGGAAGATTCCTCTTGACCATTTATGTTGAAGACCCTAAGATGGTACACCCTCAAAATCACACACTAGTATTGGTAAAGTCATGGTTTTTGAAAATGTCCACAAGTCATTATTCCAACATTATGCTCATTAAGGTGATCGTGAAACAATACACCCTCAAGATCACACATAATAAGGGTCGAGTTTGTGAATGGTCTGTTGGCCTTTTATTCAGGCATTGTGTGTAAGATGATCTTGGGACGGTACACTTTCACCTCTAGACCACACATAATATTTAATAATGGTCAAGTTTTGAAAATATTGTTAGTCGTTATTTAGATATTTTGTATTTATTGATCTCAAAACAGTACTCTCTCATGACAACACAAAACACTCAATAAGGGTTACATGTTTTTGAAAATACCATTGACTAACATAAGAAGATGTGTGCCTAATGAACCCTGGATGGCATGCCCTCATGCTGAACACATAACCCCAAATGGAAGTCAATGAGTTCATGAAAAATTGGTCTTTCAAGTCTTACTAGAAGTTGTATGTTTTAGTGAACTTCAGACGGTCTGCCTTTCAAGTTTTTTTTTTATTATAATTAATCATACAACCAAGATAGAGAGCCTTATGCTTAAGACTCGAGATGGTATGCCCTCAAGACCACACATGACTTCCCATGATGTAAACATGATAAGCCTTCAAATAAAAGGAGAGGAAGGAGAACAAGGAACTTCAAGTTCGAAAGAGAATACTGACACATAATAGAGTTTCATAAAGTTCTCAGCAATGCAAGAGAATGAATGCCAGATTTATCATCAGTATTAGGGCTATTTGTTGGGCACTAGGTTAGTGTATAGTCAATGTGGCTTGACACTTTTCGAAATTGTCTCTAAATGGAAAAAGGGGATGCAAATATGTATAGGCAAAAAACAAGAGAAAGTTGCGCATCTCTAGATGGGCCAATGTGTACAATGTATATCACCACCGAATGCATGAACGTGTCTTTTACGCATCTACAAACATATGTGTACAACAAGAATAGGTAATCATTGTTTATGTTGAACATCTCCAAATGTACTACATACAAAGTCGAACATCTCAATATGTGAGATGTGCGATTTTCATATTTCTGCTCCATTACTTAAATTGAAAATAAAAAATAAGAATGAGATAACTCCCTTAAGTTTTTTGACAAGCCGGTGACAATGGCAATGTTCGAACATCAAGATTTTTCCTTAGTGTAATAACCCCGACCCATAATTAACGTTAATCCATGCCTAATTATACCTAATAAGTAATTAAAGTGAAGTTTTGCATCATATGTTGCATTATTTGTGTTTATATCTGTTTAACATAGGAAGATCTGTTCATGTTTCCGTTTCGGTTTGCGAAATGAAAGCCTTATCGGCATCCGATTCAGAAATTGACTTGATTTATGTGTTATTTGATATTTATAGAATTTTGTGATAGGTTTAATTGAAGTTCGATTCGGAACGATTAAATTAGAATAATTAATGCCCAATTGATTAGTTGATCAACAAATTAATTAGGCCATTAGCCAAGCCTATATAAGGCCACCTCAATACCTCATATACACTTTTTGCGCTTCTATTTCCTCTTGATTGAGTTCAACATGTAGAGAGAGAGAGAGAGAGAGAGAGAGAGAGAGAGACTAAGAGGATAGTGGCTTCAACATAAGAGTTACTTGAGAATTTGGAGATTTGGCTAGGAAATTTCAACCAGATAACTCTAGAGAGACCATAGTTGAGCATCTAAGGTAAGAAATTCAACCCTTAGTTGTGTAATTGAGTTAGTTTTTGTAAGAATTTAAGTAAAGGGAGGTGAACTAACATAAGAAGGAACTAAGATTATAAAATTGTAACTCAAATCATGCATGCATGCATATTTCATAGCAAATTGAAGTTGTTTTCAAAGATTTCCACTCATGCATGTTGTAATTCTAGCATGGTTTGAAGAATTTATAACATTTCTTACCATTGAACCTCATTGGATCATGTTTTGGAAGCTATGAGTTCAACTGAATACTTGGAAGCTATGAGTTCAACTGAATACATGGATGTCATGTTCATAGCATGTTCTTACATTTCAAGTTGAATTTTGCACAATTGACATGCTTTTGGGCCTTGATTTCATGAAATGACCTTCAATTCTTTATGTTTTCCAAGTTTAAACTTGTTTTCACAAGTTTTGGGGCCCAAATGTTGAGTTTAATGGCTTTAAATTCGAGTTTGGAGCTTGGGAGTACAATCTGGAAATTCCAGATTCTGCACTTCCGCTCAAGCGTGAGATTCTACGCTCGAGCGGCCACCTTTGTTATTGCATCTCCACTTGAGCGACCAAAAGTTCGCTCGAGTGTGAAATACATGCTCCCAGGAGTTTCATGTTTTTGTAGACTGTTCGAGCGGCAATAGTTGCGCTTGAGCGAGGGCATGAGTCTCACGCTCGAGCGACCATTGAGCGTTCGTCGAGCGTGAAAATTGCATAACCAGTACTTTTTCAAAGTTTACAGAACGCTGGAGCGGAGGAAATTGCGCTCGAGCATCCCCTCACATTTTGCATGTCTGCTTGAGTAAAGGAAGTCACGCTCGAGTGAGACCCCTGTTTTTAGAAAATTTTATAAAGCGTTTCCAAGTGCATTTTTGGCATCCTCATTACATCCTAGGCATTCCTAGGCCATGGTTAAGACATAATAATGAGGATAAGAAGTAGAAACACACCAAGATAATAAGGGATTAAATTAATGTTTTCGGATGTGTAATTCAGTATGTGTTTGTTCTGTAACTATATAGGTCACGAGCCACAAGACGCCTGATTTGCCCATATTATCTGTTACCTGGGAGCCATCTGTTAATTGTGAGTAATAACTTTGTAAAATTATGTTCAATTATAAGTATTTTCTGAATGATATAAGATGATATGTTTCCTGAAATATTATTTTCTGTATGAATGAATGGTTGTCCAATATTTCTAAAAAGTATTCGTGGCATCATTAGCTTCAGATAACATTTGTTATTTGTTCTGTTATGTCCCAATTATGGGTCAACTGTACGTCTCATGAGTCAACTGTATCGTCTTCGTGCACGTGAGTCAACTGTATGCCTTCATGACCGTCCCTTTATAGGTCAACTGTGTGCCTTCATGGCCGTCCCTTTATGGGTCAACTCTATGCCTTTATGGCCATCCCTTTATAGGTCAATTGTTTCTGCTAGTGCTAATGAATTTACCACGTATGATTAACTGCAATTCCGACTATGAGTATGAATCTGAATCTGTTTCTGTTATGAACTCTGATTTTTTAGCATGATTATGAATCTAAATCTGTTAACTACTGAATTCTATTTTCTGTAACTATTATGGACAATATTCATTAAAACCCTTTACTTTGTTATTATTCACTGGGCTCCCGCTCACTATTTATATTATGTATATAGATGATCAGGCACGTGACCAAGCCTAGAATTGATGGCCTAAAATTCCATTTTGTCAACCACCCTTTACGCCTTCCAAGGAGGTTCCAGATCAAGTCAAGCCGTGTGGCCATGTCTTTCTAAACGTTTAAAACTTTGTTTTCTTTTGGTTTATGATCAAGTTTTTGGTTATCTGTACATGGAGTGACATGTAATTATTGTATCTTTGTGACGTCACGGGTATGTTTATGAACTTTAAAATTATTTTGTCCCGTGTATGTCTGTACAGCTCGATGGATGTTGTATTTTGTATATTTGCTTCCGCAGTCCCTAATTATACGTTATTCTGTTCAAAGACCTTTGGTAATCTAAGGATTACTGGCCGGTTACGATGCTAAACCTATAGGGACGGGTTTGGGTCGTGACACTTAGTCTTGGCGAATAAATATCAAAGTGTTCCTTTCAAATAAACTAGCTACTTGATAAGGCTAGAGTTCTTCGAAAAGAGTATTAGGATGCCATAAATCTCCAGTAGGGCTTTGAGGTGTGTAGATTAATGATGGTAGTGGAGGGGTGGTGGTGGAGATAGTGACGGTGGAGTAGTGGTGGCAGCGACAATAATGGTGATGGAGTGTCAGCAATGACAGTGGAATAGTGGTAGAAATGATATGCCTATTTAAACGAGTACCCATATCCAACCTCCATTTATAGATTTGGACGGGTTTAAATGAATTTTAGATAAGTATAATTGGACGAGTTCATAGGTTCAATATTGAGTTGGCCACCTCTACTCTCAATTATGAAAACTTTATAAATGCACCTCTTTTGGAGGTGATCTAGAGGGGTTGAAAATGTTGCATTTTTATAATTGATGTGATAAAATATACAAGTTCATAAATAAATCGGGTTATTAACTCAAGGCAGTAGCACACTTGGTAAAGGCGTGGGAGTTAAGATTCTAGGTCTTGAGTTTGAAACTCGTTGGGCCAATCTCCTAGGCGTAGCATAGTTGGTTAAAAAGTTAAGCCTCAAGTTGTTATTTTCACAAAATTTGGTGTGGATTCGATACTCCCCCGCTACGCGAATCCTGACTCAAGTGGAACTTGTCTTGAGAGATCGAGGCAAATTTTCAAGTTATAATTAGGGGTGTACACGGTCCAGATTGGTTCGGTTCTAAGAAAATCCAAGAACCAAATCGATCATAACGGTTCTGTGATTTTGAGAACTAGATCAAACCATTACACTTGTAAAACCGGACCAGAACCCAACCAAATAACGGTTCGGTTGCGGTTTGGTTCACGGTTTAAAAATTTTCTATTTACAAGAATAAATTGTTAATATTTGCAAAATAATTACTCAAACTAATTATATTTAACTCATCATAAAAACTAATAATATTAAGGCATTACTCAACATTGCATATCTGTATCATCCTAATATCATTAAAATTACAAAAAATCAATTAATAAAAATAGAACTTGATATGATAATATTAAATATTATCTATATATATATCTTATTAAATAACACTTATGCATGGTTCAAGGATTGTTGTTGTTTATTAAATATTTTATATATGTATCTTTTAAAATTTGGTTCAGTTCGGTTTGAACCATTGTTTTTTCATAAAATCCATTAACTGAACCGTTTTTACGGTTATCAATATTTCTTGAACCAAAACCAAACCGGTTTTTAATAGAACCAAACTAAACCGTACGGCTCAATTTGGTTCGGTCCGGATTACCTATTTGAATGGATTTTTGAATAATTATAGTCTCTTGTTCGGAACAAACAATAAGATACCTTAGTGATCTTTGTAAGGGATGTTGTTTTGGACTTGCAGGAGAGTGAGAAGATATTTTTATAAAAATAAAATAAAATAAAAATAAAAATAATATTCATAAATAGCTAAAGAAAATCTTAGTATAACTAAACCCTTTCTTTTTAATCAATATGGGTTCAATAATCATTGACAAAGAATAATTTGTCTAAAGGTTGCCCCCTCAAAAACAATCTGTCATTGCAATAGAAGACTATTTGCTAAAGTACTTTTTCATTAATTATTTTTTAATAAGCGTAAATACTTTTTTTATAGTATAAAATAGTTACTTATTTATTTATGTATTTATTAATTGAGAATCGGGAAAAGTGAAGAACTTGGACATGCTTTTGAGGGACAAGGAAATAAAACATTTTTGCCTTTTGTGTGGGCTCAAAAAGCAAAACAAAATCAAAATGGTGGGTGTCTTGGGGATTCCATGAGACAAATATAGTTCTATTTAGGAATCTATAAATTTAAATTTTAAATAAACTAAACAGCATCTCCGCAGTAGGTTTTGGCAAATATTCTTTTTAGAAGGTTTTTTTTTTTGCTTTTTTTTAAATTTTTTTTTTATATATATACTACTTTTAGGATAAAATTATACTAAAAAAATTAACATGTTTCACAAATGTTCAAAATATTGTGAGGTTTGGATTTTTTATTTTTTATTTTTGTCCTTCGTTAAGTTTCTTTTTAAAAAATATTTTTTAGATCAAAAATACAAAACAAAATAGGCTAAAACCCTACAGCTAAAATTTTGAAAAATTTATTAGAGAATCCTTTTTCAAGTATTTTATATCACAATTAATCTATAAGATATTCTTATCTTTTAATAAGTCCTATAATTCAAATATTTGATCTACCAAATCATAATTCTTGTATTTAAAGTATTTTATGAATATTTCTACCCTTACAAATATTTTTTGAACAGTTAGCAATTTAATGATGTGAACATTCATATTTTACAATGTGAATATTCACATTAATGTGTGAATGTTCATATTGACAATATGAATATTCACATTGACGATGTAAACATTTATATTGACAGTGTGAATATTCACATCACGGAACATTCGCATTGTAAATGTGAATATTATTAGCAGTATTTTGATAACTATGTTACTCATAGGACTTATTCGAATATAAGAAAATAATGTAAACTAAATGGAACATGAGTATGTGAAAAATGATTTATGAAAAAGTGCCCCTAAATTTTTTTTTACTTAAATAGCCAAAAAATGACTTTTTGCTGAAACCAAACAGAGATGAAGTCCCCATGGGAAATACTTGTAACGAATTAATCAAAAAGCATTGAATTTAACCTCCCCCCAAAAACTAGCAAGTTGCAATTAAGAATCAACATGGCTTCACAAACAAAATTCTTTTGCATCATCTCAAGACACCTATTACAATTAACCTAAACCTCTTTTCGTCCATGGAACAATGCTATTGTTTCCTTCCTCTTCCTTTCTTGGCTGGCTGTGCTTCCATTTGCTCTTTTCCAGTAACTTCTGATACATCCGCTGCACAAAAAAGAGCGGGACAGAAGGATGTTCCTCAGCAGAAACAACTCAAAAGCACATAAGATGCAAAACCAAAAGAACAACAAAATCTAAGTAACAATTACAAATATTTAAAAATTGTGTGTGTAGTATATATGCATATCGATTATTCAATTATGATCTGATGTCACGTGAAGGGATACCTTCGGGACCACGAGCCATCAAGGTAAAGAATATGTTGTTTAGCTTCTCCATCTTCTTAGCATCCTGTGCCTGGTCTGTCTTATACTTGAGGCACTAGCAAAGAGAGGGAAAAAAAAAAAAAAAAAAATTTCTTGTGTAAGCTGAAATTACTTTGATTTCAGAAACTTAAATTCTTTGATAGCATGACCAATAATCAATTATAAACAACTCTCTTCCCTTGAAAGGCTTGAAAGGCTATGACCTTAATCTCAAGCATAGAGAAATAATCCAAAAGAAAGATGCATTATACAGCTACCAATGAATTCCAAGCACATGTTCTCAAGCAAAAGGTGCATACGGATTTTGTACATGGAAAGGAAACAAAAACCAACGTGTTGAAGTCCGAAATTGGTAAGAGTTGTAGATAATATAATAGTGAGAAAGTATATATATCCAAAGCAACTATTTCTGTGCCAATACATACCCAACATGGTGAAAGAAACCAAAAATATTAATCCTACACCTTCCAAAAGAAATTAATAGATTGTCATTGCATCTAAATGCCAATTTGAGTAATTTAATTTTCAACTGATCTCTGAAGTTCCACTGAATTCTTTAAAAGGTCTTCCCTCAATGAAATACTGTTTAAATCCATTTGAAAATCCAGATAGGTCACATCTCAGGCATGGCTACATTATCAACCAGGACAATAATAAGTCATCATCTGGCATACCAGTTGCAAGCTGCTTTTCCCAGCAACTATAATATGGAACTATTCCCCACCCAACTCATACTTCCAACACCAAATGAGCTATGAAAACATTATGATGCCCACGATAAGCAAGTGCCATCAGTTCATGACTAACACACACAAACGACAACCAAACTGAAACAATTATATTATTATAAGTGCCTTGGCTTGAAGTTGAGGATTTGAAATATATCCACATATTTTAACAAAAAGAACCAACCTTCAACACAATCTATACAACTCAACAAAGCCTTGTTCCAACTATTTGGAATTGCCAAGATTTTTTTGCTCGTACATTCAAAGGGTCTAACAGAGGTTCTAAGCTGACTATCAATGCAACCCTCCTCTATCTATTACTATCCCATTTCTTTCTCTTTGTGCCTTTCCAACAGTACTAATAACCCGAACGCCTATTTAGCAGCACGGGGTTGTTGACCTCAAGATAACCAGTTACAACTTATTTATTTACAAATTAAACTTCACAAGCAGGAGGCCAAGCAACCAGTGTTTTAAAAAGCGCGCCTAGGTGCGCGCCTAGGTGCTAAGCGAGGCGAGGCGCAGGGTTAGGGCTCGAAGCAGACGAAGCGAGGCGCATTGAGAGAAGCGCACGTAAAGCGCTGAGGCGCGCGCCTTTCTCTGAGGCTCGAAGCGCACGCTTCATGCGCTTCGGCTAGGACTGAGCTGTTTGTGTACTAGCCACATAGGATTAAAACTCTTATACAAATCTGTCGAGTGAGCCTCTTTGAATCGACAAAGCCCTAAATTTGTTACGACCAAAATTTCGATTCGACGAAGTGTTGCGACCAAACAGCTCGAATCGACGAAGACGTGAGCTTCAGGTTCGACATCGACGTGAATTTTGTTTCGACGAGAGCTTCAGGTTCGACATCGACTTAGGTTCAACATCGACGTGAGCTTTAGCTTCAGCTTCGACATCAACTCAAGTTCGTCTCTTTCGTTTCTTCTTCTCTCTTCTCTTCTTCTTCTTTTTCGTCTCTGTTTTTCGTTCTTCTTCTCTCATCTCTTCTCTCTGTTTTTCGTTTCTTCTTCTTCTTCTTCTCTGTTTTTCATTTTTTCTTCTCCTCTTCTTTCGTCTGTCTTCTTCTCTTCGCTGGTATCTGATTCAATTTTTTTTTTTTTTTATTCTTTCTTCTTCATTTTTTCATTCTTCTTTTCTCTAGTCTCTGTTTTTTTCTTGCCTTTTCTTGTCCTGTAAAAAAATAAATAAAAAAAAGAAGGAACAACCAGTAACTTGATGAGTCAAATGTCAAGTGCTGAAAGTGGAAGGAAAGATCTAGCATGGAAGTATTCAACGATGGTAAATCCCGGAAACTTAAGTAAGTTCAAATGTAATTTTTGTGGAAAAGAGATGAATGGGGGTGTCTGTCGAGTTAAGCAACATCTTGTTGGAGGGTATAGGAATGTGACTAAATGTGTTAGATGCCCAACTGAGGTTGGAGATGAGATTTCTGAGTTTATGGCTAAAAAAAAGCAAGTTAAGGAGCAAATCAACTTGATGCCTAATTTTGATGATATGGTTGATGAAGAAGATTTTGAGGATGAGGATGATCTTGTAGAACTCCCTCAGCATGGTAAAAAGTCCATTCCTACTCAAGGTTCTACTCAAAGAACCAGCTCTGGTTCTGTTCAATCCAAACTTAAAAGGCCTAGGAAGATAGGGCCTATGGATTGTTTCTTCACACCTGATCCAGATGTGGTGGCGCAAAAACAAAAAGGCAAGGGGAAGCAAAGTAAAATTGATGAAAATGATCCCTATAGGAAAGAGTTAATGCAACGGGCGTATGTTAGAATTGCAAGATGGATGTATGACTCTGGGATTCCTTTCAATGCAGTGAATTATGACAGTTTTGGGCCAATGATTGAAGCTATCAGGCAATTTGATCCTGGTTTGAAACCACCAACTTACCACATGATACGAGTTCCTTACCTCAAAAAAGAAGTGGATCATGTTAACAAATTGATGAAAGAACATAGAGACGATTGGCCAAAGTATGGATGTTCTATAATGTGCGATGGTTGGACAGATAAGAGAAATAGGACTTTGCTTAATTTCTTAGTGAATTGTCCAAGAGGCACCATGTTTATTGAATCCATTGATGCATCTAGTTACTCAAAGGATGGAAATAAGATGTTTAATTTGCTTGATAAGTTTGTGGAGAAAATTGGAGAAGCTACTGTGATCCAAGTCGTCACGGATAGTGCGGCAGCAAATGTGTTGGCAGGTAAATATCTTATTATGTTAATAGTTTGCAACATAAATCATTTTGTTTCATATCATTAATTTTGTGTTTTGGTTGTTACTTCAAATAGGGAAGTTTTTGGAGGCAAAGAGACCCCACTTGTATTGGACGCCTTGTGCAGCCCATTGTTTGGATTTGATATTGGAAGATATCTTCAAATTACCCAATTTTAAAAAGACATTTGAAAGGGCAATTGGGATACATGGTTACATTTATAACCGACCATCTTTGTTGAATATGATGAGGCGTTTTACTCAGTTGAAGGAGTTAGTTAAGCCTGCCAAAACTAGGTTTGCAACGGCTTTCTTAACTTTACAAAGGGTTTATCAACAAAGGAACAATTTGAGGAAGATGTTCACTTCAGAGGAGTGGACCAAAAGCAAATGGGCGAAGGAGCCACAGGGTAAGAAGACAGCTCAAATACTACTAATGCCTTCATTTTGGAACCATTGTCACCTTGCCCTCCAATTTTCATGTCCTCTTGTTCATGTACTAAGAAAGGTTGATGGTGAAGAAAAGCCTCCAATGGGTTACATTTATGAGGCTATAGATAGGGCTAAGGAAGCTATTGCAAATAGCTTCAATGGAAATGAAGAGAAGTACAAAGATGTGTTTCAAATCATTGACCAAAGGTGGAATGTTCAATTGCATCGCCCTTTACATGCAGCTGGGTTTTATTTAAATCCAGAATTTTTTTACAAAGATCCAAGGGCTGCAAAGGACAGAGAAATCGTATCAGGCCTCTATCAATGTATATCAAGGTTGATCCCAACATTAGAGGTCCAAGATAAAGTTACTACAGACTTGAAAAAATATGAAAATGCTGAAGGACTTTTTGGAATACCTATGGCAATTAGACAAAGAGCTACAAGGGTATCAGGTGATCTATGTTCATCCACAAAATTAAGTTAGTAGTCAATTCCTTATAGTTTAATTATTTGTAAAGTGTTAACCAATAATCATTTACAGCTGATTGGTGTTCTTATGGTCATGATGCTCCTGAGTTGCAACAATTTGCCATCAAAGTTCTTAGTCTTACTTGTAGTTCATCTGGTTGTGAGCGGAATTGGAGTGTGTTTGAATATGTGAGTATCCGTTGTCAAATTTGGAGAACTCTAAAATTTTCTTCCAAATTTTTTTAGTTATATATGAATTTAAATGTTTTTTTATTTATTGTTGCAGCTTCATAACAAAAAAAGAAATAGGCTAGCTCAAAAACGTCTCAATGATTTGGTGTTTGTCAAGTGTAATAGAGCATTGAAACGTCGATACATTTCACGTGGCAAATTTGATCCTATCTCTTTGAAAGATATTGATGAAAGCAATGAATGGCTGATTGGGAGAATGGAGAATGAGCTTGTGTTTGATGATGATGATGATTCTTTGGGGTGGGATGATGTTGCTGTAGCTGCTGGAGTTGAGGAAAGTAGCCAAAGAACTAGATCAACCACAACTAGGACAACTCCAATTGGTTCAAGCTCACGTCAACTTGTAGATGAGGAAGAGGAATGGGAAGATGTAGATTCAGATGAGGAAGAAGAGGAGGATGTGGAGGGATATAAATCCAATGATGACGAAGGAGATGATGGAGATGACGGAGATGACGCTTATTATTAAGTTCTTAGACAATGCATCCATGGGACTAGTCACTAGATGTTTAGTTGTTTTCAACTTTGTGGATTATTAAGTTCTTATGTTTGTTGTTTGATGTTACTTTCATGGTTTTTGGAATGTTGAATATTGTTTTGTTCATTTTGGAATTCTATAAATTTTTGCTTATATTGAAAATTGTGCTATATCTTGTGCTATATTGATATTTTGCTTAACTTCTATAACTTGCACCTCGCTTTGGTGAGGCGCGCCTCGCCTCGCCTCGCGCCTCGGCGCTTAGGCTCTAGGTGACCTTGGCGCCCCGATGTGCCTAGAGCTTTTTAAAACACTGCAAGCAACTAAAATCAGAATTCAGCCCCTAATATGGACATTGCATTTGATACCAGTACTTTGAATTGTTGTAATCAGGCTTAGATGCAAGTGCAGAAACTACGAATGTATTTTTTATGGCACATTTGACTATAGAATATGAGCCAATAAAATCTCAAAATAAATACACTGAATTGTAGGGCAAATATTTGGCAAGAAACGCATCCCTATCAAATGCAGTTGATTATAACTTATGAGTGAGTGAAGCCTGTAGTCCTTGAAAATAATTTTCTAGACCTGCAGGAAGCCTAAGAACTCAAAAGACTAGAGTAACATTATTAACAATAAGTTCCTTTTCTGAAGCCCACCATTTGAAGCACAGCAAACTGGAAGCCATGATCAGAAAGCAATTATGCACGGAACCATAAGTTCCTTCTTCTTTTTTTGTCTATTGTGAATTATAAGTCCTAACCTCTGCTATTCGAATCGTACGATTCAATTCGATTCGATTCGATTCAATTCAGTAGGTAATCAATTCGAACAGGTTCTGTGAATCGCAAATAGCTATGAATCATAGGTGAATAGTGAATCGATTTGATTCGCTAAAATCGATATTTGGCTTTCTTTTTTGGTTTTTTTATTGTTGGAAAAGAGTCCACACAACCTTTTTAAGGTCTCTAAGAATACTATATGCCATCTTTTGACTTTCTCCTTCCCTATTTACTCTTAAATACTCCAACCTTAACGGGAAAAAAATGAACTCTCTCTCTACAATATTCTAGGCTTACATATTTAATTTTATTTAAGTACTTGCAATTACAAAATGAATTTTTTGAAGGCATCAAGTGAGATTTTTTAAAAAGTTTGAAGATTTTGATTTTTTAACCTTGTAAAATGTTAAAAACATTATTGTTGAATTATTGTTACTTGGAAATTGAAAATTTGTCTTTATTTGCTTTCTTTATTAAAAACGGTTGATAAGAAATAATATCTAAAAGGGGAAAAATGTGAAGTGGTAAACATGGGAACCAGTATTAACTTCTTACCCAGGCCACATGATCATCATTTAAAACAATATTTTTATCGATTTAAGTCTAAATATTTTATATTTATTGGATATATTTAATATCTAAGTGTGTAAATATATTTTCTATATAATTAAAAAAAGGTGACCGAATTTTTACGATTCACAATTCTTTCGATTTGCGATTCGATACAATACCATTTCGATTCATGATTCAAATCCCGATTTGACAACTATGCTCCTAACACTCTACCAACCACCCTCTCTACAATTTTAAATATATATATATAAGAAGAGGCCTTCACAGGATTTACCCAATCTTGGTCTTGTAAATACAGGGTCTTAGATAAGATGAGCTTTGTGCAAATCTAACCCCCAAAGCTTTTTGCACAAACTGGATGCCCCTAAACTCAAACCTGCACTTCACTCTGGACAACTTGAACTTTTACCATTGCACAATGCAATGGACCTAATTTAAGGGGAAAAAATCCCAACTTTATCAAACATATTAATAACTTGTCTTTTGCCTTAGTAACTTGCCTCGTGCCAAATAATTTTGACAAATGTCACCCATAAGTCATAGCACTATAATTTATTTTCATGTTAACACAGTAGGTGATGAGAATGCCAATTAACACATATACCAATGCCTTAAAATGGTCCAAATACTAATTATAGTCTCCCAAAGTTACTACAACCCAAAAAAGTGCATTGGCTTTTTATTCCTTTATTATTTTCTTATGCCATTTTAGACCATCTTTTTGTCCAAGCCATGAACTATCAACCATAAACTCCTGTTTTCTTCTTCTTCTTCTCAATCTATGAACTACATTTTTCCAATCTTAAAGGACAACAATCAATGACCAATTATATGCACAACTTTCTTATCTAAAATGGATGGACAACTTATCTGCATCATTCTTCATAAATGTCTATACTGTCTGTCTGTATCGTATACAGGAGGAAACATACTTCGTCCCAAAATGCATGATAAACATAGAGATAGTTACCGAGCAAGTGTCAACTTTGGTATTGATAAGAAAAATGATAACAAGGATCCCTCTTATTTATGCATCCAAATTCCCCAAATGCCACACCATTCCTTGAAATCCTTAAACACCTCACCATAAACCTAATAGAAATCTGTCAAATATCTATCACTCCTATGCAAACTTGAACAATAAAACCAACCCTCTTAACAACCAAGCCAATTTCAAATCTTGTCCAAACTAATGAGCTCGAACACCTACTCATGTTCCCTAGTTGGCTATAGATATTCTTCCAAAACCATTAGTAAATTCCATATTAACCATATATAAGTTATAACCAAGAGGCAGGCTTGAATTTTAGCCTTTAATTATTTCATTCATCAAACGTTCTAACCAAAACCTCAATAAACTTTTAGGGCCCATTAAGGAGACGAGTGGTTTAAAGTTGTTTGATAAATCAGAAAACCCATGAGGCATTCTTGACCTTTTAGAAGTTTATTTTTGGGACCTTTTTCCTAGGCAATTCAAAGCAAATCACCTAGCAAAGAAATCATGGGAAAACACTGACAATCTTTTCATCAGTATTATGTTGCTTCAAGTGCGATCTCCCCTTGGTGATCATGGTCGATGGTTCACTCCCCCCACATGCAATCTGGTATAGCTTATCATTATGATGGTAACAGTATTATTTTTCAGCTAACAAACCCCAAGTTAGAGCTGTTTTGAGCTTGAAAGCTAACCCATACTTAGTTATTTTAGTTGACTGTTTAGTTTTTTATGAAAATATGTACAGAAAAATAGACATAGTGATGTGATAACTTATAGTGACTTTTTGACTTTTTGGCTATTTTAGCCACTCCCCGAATCAGATCAAACTATCTCTACCAATGTTTAATTTAAAGGGATTAATCTTTTTATAAATTAGGGGCCAACAAAGAACAGATTGTAGTTTTAGATTTATGAAAAAAATTCACTCCCAAATAATTGCCAACTAAAGTAATTCACTGAACTTCAGTTGAATCAGGTTGAAGTCCATGCAAAAAAACATTCCATAGTTTATTCCAGCCCCTTTTTTCTTTTTCTTTTTTGTAGGTATTCTAGACATATTTTGAGTAATCTAAACTCATTATAATACAAAACCGAAGTGCACAAATATGAGACGGACCGCAAAACATAAAATCAAACACAAAAATAACACAATACAATCATACAACAACATTGATGATGCCATTAACACTAAGATCAAACATAGCACTCGAAATCATGGTTAATAGAAAAAATTAAAACATATCAAAACATATACTACCCCAATACCGATTCTGACCTATAGAGTGGGAATGTAAAATTTGTATGAAAAAAAATAAAATGCAATTCGTACCTCGCGGTTATCGGTGACCTTGAGAACCAATTTACCGTCACAATGTCTGTACTTCATGACATAACGCGTCTACGGTATGAAAGAACATTTTAAAAAATGGAAAATAAATAAAGCAATAAGAAGATAGGAGCATTAGAATTGAATTGAACAACGAAAGGAACAGTGAGGTAGAAGAAGGGTTACAGATTCGGGACTGGCGCGAAACAATTGGACCGATCTCTCGACGAAATCGTCCCACGATGTGATATAAACCATTCCGACTGACTGGTTATGACGCAGAGAGAGAAATTCCCAGAGGCGGTCGTCGATCTCTGGGCAGGGTGAGGGTTTTCAATTTTTAGATCTGAGGTTTATTATGATTGGGTTTAGTAGAGTTTTTAAATATGATTTGAGAGTGGAGATGGATTTTAAGTTTGTGAGTTGTGTAATTATGAGTTAAGTTTGTAAAATTTGTTTGACGAATGAATTTTGAAAAGTGTTTTGAATTGCGTAGAAAATTTTTGATATGTCATATGATATTTGATATAAAAATTTATAATTTATAATCAAACACATAATTCAAAATTTTATTAAAACTCATAAAAAATTTAAAAAAATTCATAAAATATTTTTTGTTGAATATATAAAAATTAACACATGTCAATTACTCAAAAAAAAAAGTGCATTGTTCCGGTCAACCGGCCGGACAACTGGTTAGTCTAAATTTTCCCGTCTTCGATCGAATTTTCAAAAGTGGGTATATAATTAATTTTTGAAAGCCACAACCAAACACTATACGTAAACTAAGAGCCAGAATCACAATTCCAAAACTCTACCAAACAGTGCCTATATTTTCCATTACAAGAATAATTTAAAAGTTGGAGTTTTTAACGGGTTTTTGGCGAGGGCAATAATGTGGTTTTTTTTTTTTTTTTTTTTTTAAAAATTTCACTTTCCCTTATGATTTGACTGAATGCGGTTTACTCCTTACATTCAGAAATCGCTACATAATTTTTGTGTAATTTTTAAAGCAAAGTGCACTGTCAACTTTTTCATCTAAATTAACGGAATATGAGACTCACGCGTCTAGAAAGAGAGTAAGTTAATTTTTAAGACTACATTACCCCTCACACATCTTCAAATTTACAAAATATAACATTCTTCTTCTTTTTTTCTTTATTGTTTCTCTCTTTATGGTGGGTTGAAAATGAGGGTTTGGAAGCTTATAATCTGGGAAGATTAGAGTGTTTGGGGAGAAAATGAAGACAATAAAGAAGAATAATCTAATACCCCTTACCCTGAAAATCAATTACATATATATATAAATACATATGTGTACATACAAATAGAGAGGTAATGACATAGGAGAAGATGGGGGTTGAGGGAAAGGGAAGATCAATTACAAGATGTTTAGATGCTTGAAGTTCAAGATCAAGGAGGCTGAGTGAACGCTGAATATGAATAAGTCATTTGATATATGTACATGTATGTACACATGATCAAGGAAATTATATGTATGTATGTATATATATATGGATTGGGTTTGATATGTATATATATGTATATATGTATGTACACATGATTAAGAAAAATGGGTTTGGATTTGTATATGTGAACTAGGTTTGTATATGATAAAGAAAAAGTTTGGGCGGTGAACAGTGAACTGTGAACTGGGTTTGATATGTGTAGAGAGTCAGAAATTAAGCTCCAAATTAAGTATAAGCATAAATGCTGAGGTCGCCCCAAAGGAATAAAAAAGAAGCATGGGCTAAAGCCCAAAGGAAGTGGGTCAATAGATGGGCGAAGCAAATCTGACCCACCAAAGGGTCCAAATAGACTCTACGAAGGAAAATGCCTAAGTCAAGTTGCAGAGGCAACACATGCAACGAACAAGCTACAGAGGCAACATATACAACTGTAGACCGCCCGAACTCTCTCTGCGCGCCCCCCTTTTCGGAGAGGGCGCGAATCGGATTCTAGCTACTACAGTTCGGACTCCTATCACGGTTTTGAATCTAATCTTACAAAGTGCAATGTAAGACTGATAAATTACCAAAGAATCCAAATCCGGCAAATCGTTTTGGAAAATCGATTTTAATCAAAAAGCGCCAAACATGGACTGTTTTGTCAGATTTCAGAGTCGCCACCTAAATATTTTGTTTTGGGAAATTTAAGAAACCCTGACTCGTGCCTAAGGCCACGTGTCCGTCATCACTAAAGTTGCCTCGGCTCGAGAACTTTGGTACAAGAGGGGAAGGTCCTGAAATGAGCATCCCCGCTCGCTTGATCAAAGATCGGCCTCTACTAAATATGATATGTTATTTTTGAAAATACATGTGTTCTTGTTTGATTATTAGCTAACTTACTGTGTGATGCACACAGCACACAAGTACAGACTAAATCGCTCGATTTGGAACAAAACATCTCATGCTTGTTTTTCGAAAATGATTTGAAGATGCTACTCGCAAGTAGGCTAAAACGCGGATTTGCCACCAAACAAGGTGGGCTTAAAACACGATGATTTGCCACTCTAAGTGGGCTTAAAACTCACATTTTGATGAATTGTTCCAATTCAAGTAATGAAGCCTTCATCCACAGGCATTTATGCAGTTTATCAATTAAGCAAATAGTCTCATGGCAAGCATGCTATCATGGCAGTCACTTACACACATGCAAGGATGCTAAAACATAAACACTTACAGTGTATTCTGAGCCAAAATAGAAAACTATTTAGAAATCATGCATGATCCTAGCTATGTTAAAATGCCTAATGCAACGCATGCAAAGTGAAACTAAAATAGGCTCGGCTATCTAAGATGGCATATGAATGCAACACTTGATAACATGCTTTGAAACACGTATTCAAGTAAGTGTATTGAAATACAATGCGGTTTGAATGATGCGCCAAGCCCGGTGCATGCAAGACAAATGAATGATGCAAACATTCAAATATAAGGTATGCTAATCAAAACGTACCCTAAAAACTAACCATTGAAAGCGGTAAGTAAAAGGGAGAAATAAATGGGGTTGGAAGACATGCTCATACACACGCACCCTTATTACAACATTTACCCTCTTGACGGAGGGTCCGAATAAATAAGCTAAGCTATACTAAGCTAAGCTAACTAACTAATCTAATTAAGCTAATTAAATTAATTATTACACAACAAAACGAATAACTAGTAAACTACTTACTAATTATTACAACACTTAATTAATTAACAAACTAATTAATTAAATTATCAAATTAAGCTAACTAACAAGTAAAGCTAATTACAAATCATACTGCCTTAGCTCTGTTCCAAGAGGTTGAAGATGCATGTTGGTTGGCGTTCGCTCAGAAATCTATTACCATGCTGCCAATTGCCTTTGTTTGCACTTGCCTTGATCTCTGCAAATTGTGCCAACCTCCAGACTGCCTTTACTTTAAAACAGGAAATTGCTGGTGGATTGCCAGCCAGAAAAAGTGGCTGCCAGCCACTAAAACTGGCCGGTTGGCTAGTAAAACTGGCTGGTCGGCTAGTTGCTGCTCCAAGCTTCTAGTTTTGCTGCAACAGAGAGCAATAGAGACACAGCAATGTATT